>CM062815.1:532283795-533505466 GCA_031772625.1 Pinus tabuliformis | reverse complement strand
TGCCAATACTTGATTCCATTGTTTTGGATGTTCTGCAGTAAGGCTCCTTAAAAGATTGCCCAAACTCCTGTTCACAACTTCAGTCTGTCCATCAGTTTGTGGATGATAAGTAGAGCTGAAACTTAATTTAGTTTCCAATTTCTTCCACAGTGTCCTCCAGAAATGTCCAACAAATTTGGAATCCCTGTTTGAGACAATACTCTTAGGCAACCCATGCAATCTTATAACCTCCTTACAAAACAAATTAGCAATGTGAGAATCATCACTAGTTTTATAACATGGAATAAAGTGTGCCATTTTTGAAAATTTGTCCACTACAACAAAAACAGAATCATTACCTCTTTGAGTCTTAGGCAAGCTCAAAACAAAATGCATACTTACCATATTCCAAGGCCTATCTGGAATTGGTAATGGAATATACAAGCCTGTGTTTTGGCTCCTTCCCTTTGCATATTGATAGACTTTGCAAGTTCTCACATACTTCTCCACTTCAGATTTCATTTTTGGCCAGAAATAAAATCTGTTTAGCTGCTCATATGTCTTATCTACACCAAAATGTCCTACAAGTCCTCCACTATGTTTTTCTTTGATTAAATTCTCCCTTATTGAACAATTTGGTATGCACAACTGATTTTTCTTAAACAATATTCCATCTTGTAAGAAGTAATCCAACCATTTACTCCTATCCATAAAAACATGATTTTTACAAGCTTCAAATGCTTCTTTAAAATCTGAATCAGTCTCATATAATTCTTTAAGAAAATCAAAACCCAACACTTGGATTTGAATCTGTTGAAATAGTACGTTTCTCTTACTTAAGGCATCTGCAACTTTGTTTGATTGTCCATTTATATGCTTCAAAACAAAATGGAAACCTTGAAGATACTCTACCCATTTAGCATGTTTCTGGCTAAGCTTTGGCTGCTGCATAATATATTTCAATGCATGCTTATCTAAATAAAGGATAAATTCTTTTGACATTAGATAGTGCCTCCATTTTTTTAATGACTGCACAACTACGTAGAACTCCTTATCATAAGAAGAATACTTTCTTTTTGAATCATTTAGGTTTTCACTAAAATAGGCTATAGGTCTATCTTATTGACTTAAAACACCTCCACTTTCTTCTCCACTGGCATCACACTTCACTTGGAAAGGTTTACTAAAATCAGGTAGAACCAAAATAGGCTTTTCAGTGATTTTCTTCTTTAACAGCTGAAAATTCTTCTCTGCTTCAGCAGTCCATCTAAATGGTTGTTTGTCCTTCTTTATGGTCTCAATAATAGGTGCATTAATCTTACTAAAATTCTTAATGAATTTTCTATAAAAGCTAGCAAGACCATGAAAACTTCTTACCTCAAAAACAATCTTGGCTGAAGGCCACTCCATGATTGCCTTGATCTTCTCTGGATCCATCTTCAGCCCTTCAGCAGAAATAACAAAACCTAAGTACACTAGCTCTTATTTCATGAATGAAGACTTCTTCAAATTCATAAATAACTTCTCATGTTGGAGCCTTTGTAAGACATAATTCAAATGCCTCATATTCTCCTCCTTAGACATGCTATGAACTAATATATCGTCCAGATATACTATTACAAATTTACCAATAAAATATTTAAAAACTTCATTCATGAGTCTCATAAATGTACTTGGTGCATTTGACAACCCAAAAGGCATTACTCTCCACTAATACAATCCCTTATTTGTCTTAAAAGCGGTTTTCCGCTCATCCCCTTGACTTATCCTTATTTGATGATACCCACTTTTAAGATCTAGTTTTGAAAAATACTTTGCTCCACTCAATAAATCCATTAAATCTTCAATTCTAGGTAAAGGAAGCCTGTACCTGATTGTGATTTTATTGATGTCTCTTGAATCTATACACATTCTCCAGCCTCCATCTTTCTTTGGACTCAACACTATTGGTACTGCACAGGGACTAAAGCTCTTTCTGATCAGCCCTTTGTCAAGCAATTCTTGCACCTACTTCCTAACTTCTTCATTTTCCGTAGGAGTCATTTTGTAAGCTACTTTGTTAGGTATAATTGCTCCAGGAATCAAAGCTATATGATGGCTAATTCTTCTAATGGGTGGCAACTCATTTGGAAAATCATCAACAATAATATCACAATATTTCTCCAACATTTCTTGAATTTCAATGGGTAAATTAGAAATTTTATTAGAAGTCAATATTGCCTTGGGCTTGCAAATTAAAACAAAATTTACCTCATTCTCTTCATCTGCTTCAAGTATTCCTTTCCTCCTAATAACAAAGTTTTTGGATCAGTCTTCTTTCCTGGTACATCTTCTTCTTGCAGAGGCAACAATGTATGATTGACACCATCCTTTCCAAACTTGTAGGTGTTTCTTTTTCCATCATGCATGGCTCCTTTGTCATATTGCCAAGGTCTTCCAAGAAATATGTGACACACATCCATTGGCATCACATCACATACAACTTTATTTTTATACTTGCCCACCTGAAATTCCACTTCACACTGTTCATTCACTAACAATTGATGTCCCTTTTGCAGCCATGACACCTTGTAAGGTGTTGGATGTTTCATTGTCTTCAGCTTCAATTTCTCCACCACTTCTGTAGAGACCAAATTATCAATGCTACCACTATCAATGATCATCTAACAACATTTCCCTTGAACTTTACACACTGTCCTGAATAAAGTCTTTCTTTGTGATGGTTCAACTATCTCCTTTGTTGGCTTGAGAAAAACTTTATTAACTACAAAATATTCTCCTCCCTCTAGTATATTTTCTTTTTCTGCCACTGCTGCTACTGGTGCTTCTCCCTCAACTGGAGCAACAATTTCATTCCTCTGGCTTGTTCTTGCATTCTCTGGGCACTCAAAATCTTTGTGTCCCAACTTGTTACATCTATAACATCTTACTTCTCTTCCTCTTCCTCTGCCTCCATTTCCTCTAGAAAAACTCCCTCTGCCTCTTGAATCACCTCCTGTGGGTGCATGTTGGGTTGAGCTGCTGCTAGCTCCATCTTTAGGTGTTGTAGATCTTCCTGTACCACCTTGACTTCCCCTTCCTTAGAAAGTATCTCTCCCTTTGGCAGACTATTTCCTCATGAGTTTTTCTTCAGCTTTCAATGCTATCTGATAAGCTTCCTCTACTGTTTTAGGAGACAGTAGACTTATCTCATCTTGAATGTCCATCCTAAGGCCATTCACATATCTATCCACCTTTTCATCTATATCCTGGGCTTCTCCAGCTCTTATGCTTACCTTATAGAATTCCTTTGTGTATTCTTTCACTGTCATAGATCTCTGTCTAAGATTATTCATCTGTTTGAACAAGGTTTGCTGATAATTACTTGGAAAAAACTTACCTCTTAGCTTTGCTACCATCCTACTCCAATTCTTGATAGGTTTCTTACCAAGTCTTTTTCTTCCCGCCTACACACCATCCCACCAAAGCGCTGGATGGCCCTTGAACTTGGTGATAGCAAACTTGACTTTCTTCTCATCTTTTGTTTCTTCATAATCGAAGAATTTCTCCATGCCATTAATATAGTCTAATAATTCTTCTAGATTCAGTCCTCCTTCATATATTGGAACCTCGGTCTTTGGCCTAGTTGTGGATCTCAACACTAACTGGAAGAATCTCATCTCAGGGGTAACTGCTACAGCTTCCTCCTCTGCAACTTCAACCTCAGGTTCACTAATATCTCCATCATCTCTATTTTTTCATGTTGTTAATGCATCCAATCTACCTTGCATCTATTGCGCAACTTCCATTAATTCAGTGTTTGCAATAGGTCGTCCTCTTCCACCACATCCATTTCCTCTTCCAACTTTGAAAGCCATATTAACTTTCCCTCTCCTGATTCTAAGATTCAATTCAGTGTTAAATGGTTACTCTAATACCATTAATGGTGGCTCGGGTGTACGCGATATAGAAAAACTCTCAAATATGGCTACAATTTCTTCAATATATGGATGAATTTCTCCTTCTACATGAATTGGCGTATCGATCATCTACTGTTAAACTGACAGCATCACGGGTTTTTCCTTAATCACCCCAACCCTTGTTATCGGCGCAATTTTATTACAAAAAGTCCCTTATCCTCTACCCGGACTATAATTCCGTAGGAATTATAAAAATATATTATCGGTAGGCTTTTCAAATGGAACTAAAGAAAATAGCGTTGAATGAACTATTGGCGCTAAAACCCAAGGAAAATGCATTTTATGCAAACAATGAAATTGACGGATTTTATTCCAAAGGATCAGAATAACACAATTGGTGCTTTAATATGGTGATTCCCCGATGCGATATGCCACGTGGCTATCAGTAATCACTATCGACGATTCCGAAAGTCCACACAATAGACACCTCCCTCTTCAACCTTGTGATACGATAACCTTGTTGACCCGAAAACTTATCAAACCAACTATATAGTATTTCAGGTCTGAGCTTATCGGGGGTTCGGATTTCAGTGGTTCCACAGGTCTCTTTCGCTCCACTTATGGTTATGCGATGCGATAAAGGTTCGGACCCGATATGGGTATGAACCAGATTTAATAATATTTCAGGTTTAGAACTACGTTTAGCTTAAGCCTTTTTCACGATTTCCCTGTGTAAAGCTGAGTTTTATCTGCGGGACTTAACAATACATTTAAGAAGAACATCCGTGCCAATATAAGGGGAAAACTATACCAACAAGCTTAATTCACATATATGATAGGAAAAATAAGGCCAAATCACCATTAACAAGGCTCAGAAGGGAGAAATCGCCATCAAATACATATGCAAATATACCAATTAACAGAGAATTGTAAATTCCTATGCACAAAGAGAATTCTTCAAGAACACAATGCCTCCGGGATCTACCCTCTGTAGAGCATCCATTATTTTATTTATAAATAATAGATAAGCCCTCTCTATCCTTATCCCATACAAAAGTATGCCTTTTACATAGAGTTATTTAAAGCAATTGTGCGTAAAGCTTGTTACAGCTGATCCATAAGCGATTGTTACAGCATGATTTATTCTTAATTTTGTCCTTATATTAAACTAGAAAAGCATGGAAATTGCTGGCTAAAGGACCCCACTCCTTTGCCTGTAGAGTTTTTTGGATTTTTGGAATAATTTTGAAGATTTTCCCTCCAAGTCAAATGCTCCTGCATCAACATTACTCTTTATTTAATTTATTTTGAATTTTCTTACACTCGTAAGCTAAATATTATTTAGCTATATTTGTGGTCAATGATATCAACATCTTAGACACTTCAATACTAAAACACATTTTAGTATCTTTCTCAGTAGGCCTCCGTTGTATTCCATCCAAGGAATTATAATGTATAAGTGCATCTAAGGAATTATAAAGTATAATTAACTCCAAATATTTGTAATGATTTTTTCTTTTTTATCTTATTCCTTCTTTCTTTTCTACATAAAATATCAATAAACAATTTTGGTTGATTTAAGAGAGGTTTCACATAGTTATTATTTTTTTCTGTGATAAATTTATCTTTAGGGTTGAAATTGGTATATATTATAATGTGATATTCAAATTTATATTTTAAATATTTTATTTTTCATTTATAAAATTAAAATGTTTTTATTTTATTAAAATTGTGTTTTAAATAAATAAATAAATTTAAAAAATAAATAAAATTATTTAATTTACAGTTTTAATAATTTATAACTAAATTTTAAATAAAATTAATTAAAAATATATATGGAAAAATCCAAAATTTAAATTTAAATTATATTTTCAAATCTTTTTTTAAATGAAATTTTTTCAAATTCAATTCAATAAAAGAAACTAACTACAACTAGCATTTGCACCAGTTGTTGCAAAGGAAACGTTGTAAGACATAAATTGAGGAACAATGGCGACATGGGAATGGGAAAATCTAAATAAGATGCAGAGACGTAGCATAAATGAAATTCTAAAGATGTATAAATTGAAGTTGATTTAGGGTGCGTAAGACTATATTTTTTATTAATTATTGAATTAATATTGCATATAAATCTCATAAAATTCAACCAACTTATAATTGAGGGCTCTGATCTCTAAGTTTTACTTTGGGTCATTAACATGGTGATGCCCTGTCTCAACCACTAAACCATGGACCAACAAACAAAAGACTGCAAAATGTTAGGATCATTACTATAGTAAACCCAATGACTCTACACACAAGAATTTATTCTTTACTCGAAGAGAGTATTGCTAAACCATATCCACAAAAATATTGCAAGGTGGAAAGCATTATGTAGAATAGAATCTCTGTTATTATAACTTGTAAGTTGTAGCACTGTTCCAACCAATAAAACTATCTTCACATTTTGGAATATCGAATGGCAATAAGTTTTGAAGAATTCAATCAGAAAACGTCCAAGATCATTGGATCGCATGATTAATGGTACCATTTCCTATGAATCTAATGTTTTTATGGACTTACAATTAAGGGAGCAAACAAGATCCAAACAATGTATACCACAAGAACCAATAAATAGTATATTTGATAATCCTTGCTAGGCTTTGCAAAAACAACATTACTTCTCCTTAAATCCTTCATAGTCAAATTATACAATTGTTGTACAACACAAGGCTCATGTTGTTGTCAATCAAGCAATAGTTCTAATCGAGAATGTGACCAGATTCCTTCAATCTCATACAATGATTAATGCACCAAACATAGGTGTACCAGTTGCAATGACTTATATATCATTTTACTAATGTTGTCATGTCAAAATCAATGTGATACAATTAAGTCACCTTTAAGAATAATCTCATTGCAATTTCTATAAAAGGATGTCTGTCCTATCATTACTCATTCTAACTGAAATAACTTTAGTGTTCAATGTTAACACCTAGACCACAATTTGTAAGTATGATGTAGTTGTGTAGAAAAAATATTCCACACAGTAGCCTCAAGAAAGGATGCAAATTGTTGTTGGACAATTTGTCTTAATTAATCTTAAACTTTGCATACATAATTCACTCATACTAAGTGATAGTTGAAATCTTAGACATTTCCAACTCATAGAAGCTACCTCATATTTGCGAGTTCATATCTTTGTATTTGTTTGCAACAACTCTCCAGACTTACCCTCAAAATTATGCCAATAATTTAACCTTAAAAAAGTGTCAAGCATTCCCACAAAGACTATACATTGCCAACTCACAGAAGCTACCTTAGATTTGTAAGTTCATATCTTTATATTTTTCTGCAACAAATCTCTAGACTTACCCTCAGAATTATGCCGAGAATTTAACCTTAAAAATGTCTCAAGAATTCTCACAAATTTGTCTTCCAAATGTCCTTAAGAGGATTCAAAATAAACCCATCGTTTATGCCCTACTGGGTGTCTGGTTAGGGCATCACTATTCAGCTTTAAATTCTTGCATTAGCTTCACGAATTAGGATCCAAATGCTTACTTCATCCACATACCAGTCAACTACCTTTTATAAATATTTTGTTTGAGCACTAGAGCTCAATGTGCACAGATTTATACCTTCAGTCACTAAGATGTTCTCCAACAATGTTTTCACTATTGTGTTTCTTACCTGGAACATATGAATGACTATCAAATCTAGTTAACAAGTTGATTTTCAGGGATTTATGTCTACTAAGGTTTCAACCTAGGTCTGATCATGACAACATCCCATCTTAATCATTAGACTACAAGTGTAATTAATTGAGAGGATTCTTCTTTATAACTATAAAAATTCACTCACAAACACTAACAGAAACAGGCATTAAGTGCTCTCTCAATATTCGGTCATATGTTATAGGGCCTTCAAATGAAAAATGAGCACCATAATTATGATATAATATATTAGATGGCTATGATAAAAAAAAATGTCTAGGTCTACTTTTGAGGGAGCAGAGGCACATGAGGCCCTACGGAAAGAAAGAAAGAATCCCATGATCGTCATCACGATCTCTGCCATGTTCTGTGATTGGGGTTGTTGACTTCACCTTCACTAGTGTTGCTAAAGGATGGTGTGGCCAAGACTAGGTACAATACAAAGGGATTTTGAGTGTTTTAATGCCCCACTATTTCTCAAACCAAAAGGCAAACAAGCAATCATTTCAAAACACAAACATATTAGCAAACAAAAAAGATAAAATCCAATAAATAACTTTTTTATAATTATCATTTTATTTTATTGGTGTGAAAACATGACATTTCTATTATCCAATAATTATAGATAATTTAACCTATTTAATATCTTTTATTATATTATATTAAACTTATTGATTAACTATCTTTTTAACAAGCATTATACATAATTAATTAATCAACTTTCTTTATTCTCTTTCTTTTACTAATTTTTTTAATGGTAAATAAAATGTTATTTTTTATTTAAAAAAATGCGTTGACAGCTTATTGATGCTCGAGACCGGTGGATTATGACACATTTTCTGGTTGAGGCTATAGTGGTCTTCGACACATTGTATGTCGTCATTATTGTTGCTGCTCTCAATGCCCATAATTCTAGGATTCTGTCTCCTCATGCTACAACTTGGATTAGCTTGACGAATTAGGCTCCAAATTCTTGATTCATTCACAGACCAGTCAATTACCTTTTATAAATATTTTGTTTGAGCATTGGAGCTCAATGTGCACAGAATTATACCTTTGCGCTATTGTGTTTCTGACCTAGAACATATGAATGGCTGTCAAATCCAGTTAACAAGTTGATTTTTAGGCATTTATGTCTGCTAAGGTTTACCTGGAACATATGGATGGCTATCAAATCTAGTTAACAAGTTTATTTTTATGCATTTATGTCTGCTAAGGTTTGAACCTAGGTCTGATCACGACAACATCCCATCTTAATCATTAGACTACAACTGTAATTAATTGAGAGGATTATTTTTTATAACTGTAAAAATTCATTCAAAAACACTAATCTTAATCATTACACTACAACCGTAATTAATTGAGAGGATTCCTTTTTATAACTATAAAAATTCACTCACAAACACTAACAAAAACAGATGCTAAGTGCTCTGAGTATTCAGTCATATGTTATGGGGCCTACAAATGATAAATGACCACCATAATTATGATATAATATATTAGATGGTGATGATAAAAAAAATGTCTACGTCTATTATAAGAAAGAATCCCATAATCGTCATCACAATCTCCGCTTCGTTTTGTGATTGGGGTTGTTGACTTCACCTTCACTAGTGTTGCTAAAGGATGGTGTGGCCAAGACTAGGTACAATACAAAGTGATTTTAAGTGTTTTAATACCCCACTATTTCTCAAACCAAAAGTTAACAAATAGTCATTTCAAAACTCACACATCTTAGCAAACAAAAATGATAAAATCCAATAAATAACGTTTTTATAATTACCATTTTATTTTATTTGTGTGAAAACATGACATTTCTATTATCTAATAATTATAGATAATCTAACCTATTTAATGTCTTTTATTTAAAAAATGTGAAAACTTATTGATGCTGGAGACTGGTGGATTACGACACATTTTCCGATTGAGGCTATAGTGGTCTTCGACATGTTGTATGTCATCATTATTGTTGTTGTTATCAATGCCCACAATTCAAGGATTCTGTCTCCTCATGTTGCAACTATTTATACGTGTGGAGAAAGAGTTCGTCTACATGCTATGTCTGTGTTGATACCAATGTTGTTAAAAGCGCGAGCGGGATTAAATCGGCGCGGGGAACGAATCGGAAAAAATCGGAAAAATCGGGAAAAAATCGGAAAAAAGCGGGAAAAAATCGTTTGGTACAAAAATATTCATTTTTTTTTCATTTTTTTTCAATTTTTTTAATATCTAAACCATCTACAACATAAAATAAATACATTGACACATAAATATGATAAAAAAACTAATATATAAGATGTTTAATATCATTTCTAGCGCTAAAATCACACATAACATTGAATCATGTCCTGAATAGTAAGTCCCGACTCCTGAGTCCCAACTCAGCCTCAAAATATCAACAAAAAATATGATAATGTATCTCATCATGTCATAATGTCATAGACAATAAAATGAAGTCTAATCCTATTGATTTCCTCTGCCCCTCTTGCGAGAAAATGCCACAACTTTCCCTTTCCCTCTAGATGTAGATGTTGGTGCCTGTGCTGGTGGAGATGGCAGTGGAGTCTGATGTGCTCTAGAAGCTGAAGAACTAGAAGTAGGAGCTATAGGAGATAGACCACGTCCTCTACTGGTGGCAGGGGTAGCCCGAGCAGGTGGTGTCACCTGGAAACATTACAATCTCCCAATCCTGAAATCCTGAAAAACTGATAAGTCTGCTGGATTTTAAATGAAATCTAAAATTCTACTTTCTCCATATGAAATCCAATGAGGCTGGAACCACTCTCAAACATCCTGAGTCATTTCATGGTAATGTTAAAAATTTAAGTAAAAGGATGAAAATGAAGATTAAGGAGAATGTCACTTTTACTTTAAGAATTTAACATTACTATGAATAGCATATCCATACTAGGGCCTAGACTTTATCATTAAGCTGCCCCACTCAAAAAATTATTTGTTTCTTTCAAAAAAAATTGCATGAAAAAACCCAAATGACCAAATGAAAAACCAAAAAAAAAATTATAAAATCGAGCTGTCCCAATCCCCCGCGATTTTTGCGTTAAAAATCGCGATTTTTTTGAAAAAATCGCGATTTAATGAAAAAAGCGCGATTTTTTCAATAAAAATCGGCAAAAAAAAATAGGCGATTTTTTCGTATAGAAATCGCGATTAAATCGGCAAGCTGAAAAAATCGCGATTTTTTCATTAAATCGCGATTTTATCGCGATTTTAACAACACTGGTTGATACATTATGCAGTTGCCTTTCAGTGGACTCATAATGGGGTGAGAGAGCCCGAAAATAAAATGGTGGCGGCGCTGAGAAGTATGTGTGACAACTTGATTCCTGAGGTGGACAAAGAAAATTAATTTGCACGGATCAAAATGATTTTTTTATTTATATACATATATAATTGATTTGACATGGAACCAATTCCAAATATAAACAAATTAATAAAATTCGAAACTAATTCTAAACTCAGCTTGAAAGCATAATGGGTTGTTGGTTGGCCTCATTCAAACCCCATATGGCTATTCTTGCAGCTCACGCATGCATTACAGGAATGAATATCATTACAAGAATTGCTCTGGAAAATGGAATGAACCATTTTGTCTATGTAGCTTACACAGAAGTTGTTGCAATAATGGTGATCATCCGAGGTATGCATATTACCTGAACCACCCAAGTATTTCTAAAATCCCAAGAAATAAATATTGTTTTCCCATCGATCCAGGGTTTTTGTAATCCAGTAATCTTCTGTGTTCTGCAAATCGCATTAAGGTAATCTTTAGCACAAAAAGAGTGAAAGAGTCAACCCAATAATCATATGTCCTTGCTAGAGGAATGACACCAATTCTGAACCAGGGAAGGGCGGTCTCCTTGGGATTAGCCCAAGGTTGCCTAACCAACTGCGAGCACCATTGTGCATCGACCATTAATGATTTCTCCATAAGCGAGCCAACCTAAAAAATGGGTAGTTGGTTGGCCTCATTCAAACCCCACATTGCTATTCTTGTAGCTTAGGCATGCATTACAGGAATAAATATCATTACCAGAATTCCTTTGGAAAACAGAATGTTTGTCCATAAACGAGCCAACCTGGTTCGACAAAACCTCTAGGTCCTTTAGGATCCATTGAGCCCAACAAATCAATAAATCAAATCCAAAGTCACCAGCAAGTCTGTAAAAGAAAACTTAAAGAAAGGAACAGGCCCTTGATTTTGTTCTTTGTTGCAAAAAATTGAATTCCTGCAAAATAAACGTCCATTAAGCAGGGATGCAGGGATTTAAAAGGGTGGAGACCATCATCAGAATATTTAACATAAATGTCCACTAGGCAGGGATGCAGGAATTTAAAAGGGTGGAGACCATCATCAGCATATTGAAAACCCTATTGACAAAGTAAAAAACCTTAAAGCAAAAGAATTTAACTCACAGACATCACAAATAAAACCCAAAACTCTATCTAATGTTATCCTTAACCAGTGTTCACCTCGCAAGGAACCTCACAATGTGGCTGTGAGCGCTATTGTTATAGGAACCTGCATGGGAAACAACGATTCCTCCACGATTTTTTGTTACAGAACCAGCAGCCATGCTCCTCCACGATTTTAAAAGTTAACAACTCTCAAGCTTTCCTTTCGTGGGTTTTTTCTCTCTGCATTACTTCACTAGATACCCCTGAATCTTCACCAGGAACCTCCTTGGAGTGACGGTAATGAACCCAAAACGATACAGTTACAGCTATAACTACCTTAACAACTCTCAGTGTAAGCCTAATACCTACATTGTGATCGGACGAGATTAAAGCGAATGGGGCAAAATGCTTTAATCGTCTAACAAATAGTATCAATGACGTTTAAAACCGATACAGTTACACATATAACTACCTTAACTACTTTCAGCGTAAGTGTAATAATTACGTTATGATCCAACGGGCCAAAATACTTTAAACGTCTAACAAATAGTATCAATGGCATTTAAAAGTACATGGTGTCACTCACCAAAGTCGATTTCAGAGGGAACGCCTTATGGCATAATTAAAATTTACTATATATTCTATATCTGTATAATCCAATAAAAATAACAATTTATTTTTTAGTTGTCAAGATTTATTTAAAAAACATTGTTTATTTATGAGTGGAGATTTGCATGGCTATTCATATTGTCAAAATCTTTGCAGTTGTCTATAACACGACTTTTTGAAAGCCTTTTCGCCGGGTTTTTCCGGTCGAAATCCGGTAGGAATTTATTGGAATCGCAAGTTTGATAGCTAGTTTCTGCACAATGAAAGCGTCCTAGGGGTTTTTCAGGGTGCTGAATCCAAATATGCAGTTAAAAAACCATTTTAACTGCAACAAATCAAGATTTAACCTCAATTTCTTCCGCCGGATTCCATCACCGGAATCTCCAAAAAGTCGCATTATAGACAACTCCAAAATCTTTCTATAGAGTTCACATGGAAAAGATTCTGACAATTATTTATTTATTTTTTAATGATTTTATGCAAAAAAAGAAAAAAAAAATAATCATGACTTTTTCATTCATGGATCTATCCTGATGATGAACCTCAGAGAATGGTTTGAAACATCGATTCCCATAATTTATATGATAACACGGGAAGACAACACTATAAATAAATAATCAAATAAATTTTGTTTTCTTAATTATTTTTTCATTTATTTATTCTAATTTAACTCTATTAAAGCCGTAAGGAACCTAGCGATAAGACCTTGTTAAAATTTAAACGATTTTCTTTTTAATTATGTACTCATTCTAACAATACTTGTTTATCACAGGTAGACAAATTCCAGTCAACAACGTTTGATTCCCAGACAACTATTCCGAAGAGAATTATACGCAGGCATAAAAACAATATGTCGGGTCTTACATTCAATAATCGAAACATAAATTAGAATCTTAACCAAAACTACAATATTCCAAGTGTTTTCAGCCGAGTACGATTGCCATTTTTAAGTGCGCGTGGTGTGTTTGGTTCAGTGGAGTCGATGGACTGTCACATTGTTTCCCTATGCGCCCACGGATTCAATGTACTGATCATGTCCTGCTTTGACATTTTGTTTCTTGCAAATTGCTTTCGGTCCTTGTCTCTTCTGCTTTATTAGGTATATTAGAGAACCTAAACCATTAATTATCCCATGTATTGAATACCCTATCTAACACTGGTATTTGTGTGTCTCCGCTCTGGTTTTCTGTTAAGATGGCGTGGCAATGGAGGTGGACTGTGGTTAGCCTTACTGTCATTTTTCTCCTTGTGTCTATTCATGTCCAGGTAATCCAATCTCAAAACTTGAGTAGCCTTTTCTCTTCCATTTTTCTTTGATTTTGGCTTCGGATTTGCAGGAAGGCAATAGAGGAGTCCCATGATGAGGTAATCTGAGTTTTTCCTTTGGTGAAATTGATCAGGAAGGAGAAGGAAAGCAGCAGCACTTTGTGTTGATTCATGGGCTTGGGCATGGAGCATGGTGTTGGTATAAAATTGTTACTCTCCTAAAGCAGAAGGGGCACAGGGTGACTGCCCTGGATCTCACCTCCAATGGGATAAACAGGGCAGCCTCTACAGATCAAGTCAGTTCCATTGCACACTATGCTGAGCCACTACTAGAGTATATTAGGAACCTCGGCAATGATGACAAGGTACTTGGATTCTCTGGTATCCAACCTGTCATTTGTAGGTCCATTAAATAAAAACTGATCAGAGATAAATGACCTAAAAAAGTTATAAATATTGGAAGTTTTCATGTTGTTTCTCTATGTTGCTCTTTCAGAGTGCTTGCTGTAACAGTTGTTTCCTTTAAGCAACAACTATGAGGCACTGAATGTGTTTTTCAGATTTGTTTCATTGAATGCTTTTTTTCAGATTGGTTTTTTTTTCTTAATTTTGGGTTGGCAAAGAGCCTCAAACATAGATCTATTTTTATAGAGCACCCATCTCCTCAGTCTGAATGGGGAAGTTGCAAAATGGCCACTCAAGGCACTTCGGATTCCATTGTTTTCATATTTGGAAAACAGATATATGCTCGCTCCTTTTTTCTTTCTTTTTTGTTGTTGGGTGGTTACATTACAATAGCTCTAGGGGAGCAGACATGTCACTATTTATGACATGTCACTACTCATGAATAAAGACAGGGTGGGGAGGATAAAAACAGTCTATATATACTCCGTCTGTTATTTATTGACTAGAATTTTAGTTAAATAGGGCAGGAGGGCCTGCTAGTAAGCAGGAAAATTGAAGAATGCCATGTTAACAGAGCCGAGGACCGGTGCGAACCTAGCAAGCCACAGAGAGAATTGTTTCTCAAAATTTCGTAAGTTGGGTTTCCAGTGTTCTTACCATCAAAAAGTCAAAATTTGAATAACACACTGATGTTTTCTGTTTACGTTGAGATATCCAACCCTTCAATGTCAGGTGAGACCTTAAGACCATCGGCACCTGGACTTGTGCGAAAAAAGTTGTTGCTTAAATCCTAGATGATTCGGTATAGATGGCCATAACTTATCTCTTTCAAATTATTATAATACTATTAAAACCTTCAAAAATACATAAACTTCCCTTTGGAAAGCAGTGGTCTTCATCATAGGTTTTTGTGTGTTATTTTCTTGTTTTTATAAGTGAAATTTGAAGGGCACTGAAGTCTTCGCATTGAACCTATGGCAGGTGACCCTAGTAGGTCACAGCTTGGCTGGATGTCCATTATCATATGCGATGGAGATGTTTCCAACCAAGATCTCCAAGGCAATCTTCATAGCTGCATTTACTCCTCGAAATAACCAGAGCTTCCTTAGCTCGGCCAACCCGAAGGTGTGATTCAGAGCTCTGTTCTTTAAACTTGAAACTATATTACTATAAAGGATGAATGCAATTATGAAGAGCAGATTACTTGGGGTGCTCAAACCCTTTGAATGGTGAATTTAATTGTTTGTGGTATTGATTTCTATGGTATGTGCAGTCATTCCCTAGGCTGGTGGAAAATGGAGTAGTGGTATTAAATATGAAGGTAGATTCAGAGCAACCCACATCTGCTTCGCTGGTTCTTGACCATGTCAAGTCCTATCTCTACAACGAGAGCCCTGATGAGGTATTTAAGTGTTGAATTTCTCTCATTTGGATTCCACCGCAATACTGTATACTGTGGATGTGTGTGAGAATAACCATTACAATATGCCCACTGGTTGTTTATTTGTTTCTACGACCATAAAAGCTCCTCTTCCCTTCTTAACTATTTTTATACTGACGAATAGTTTGTTTATGCCCTGTGTTACATCCCACCACAGGATACGAACCTTGCACAGTCTCTTCTAACTCCGACACCATTTCCAGTCTCTGTGGAGTTCCTGAAGCTATCGGAGGAGAGGTATGGGAGTATCAGAAGATTTTACATCATGTCAATGAAGGACAGATTGTTCCCTCCAGAGTACCAGGAATACTCCATAGCACAGAATCCTCCTGAGAAGGTATTCAAAATGCATGCTAGCGACCACTCTCCCTTCTTCTCACAGCCTCAACAGCTCTGCAATCTCCTCGTTCATATTGCAACTCTGTGAGGATATTTGAGAACACTTCGTATGCCGTGGCTTTATTGGAGCAAAAATCCATGATGGTAGAGGACTTGAGGATCCATGGGAACGAAGAGATTAGTTGGTAACAGAACATGCTTAACACTATGCAATCACCCGTAGGCAATAGGGTTGGACATAGGTTGGGATGTACGAAATAGGTTTGAATATACACTTTAACATTTGAGGCGACGCATTTTAAATATAGCATTGTATTTATTATAATTTATTATTTGCTATTAAATATTTATAGATGGATAGAGGATACGAATATGGTTGTTAAAATAGTACATTAATAAAAATCTTATTGGTGGTCATATCAAAATAAATAAATAAATATATGGAATTCTTTGATTTTATGTTTTTAATTAATTATTATTGAATTTTGTTTTTTTTTTTATTATTATAATAATTAATAGCTGTTACCACATTATGTTGCAGGTAGATCTAAAAAATTTCCAATGTGATTTTTGTGGAGATTCTCAACAAATAGTAAAATTTAGTTAATTTTAATAAAAATAAAATAAAAGAAATTATTTTTTAATTTTTTGAATTTATTTTTAATCTGGTTAAAGCAATTTTACTTTACGTGGATGTATTTTAAAGTTGTTTTATTAAATTTTATATTTAAAAATTGTTGTATCCCAATGCATTCTATAGTTTAGTGTGGAAGATGTTAATGTGTAAGGTAAATATCTCAATATTTTTGATACATATATATATGTTTTAATTAATATAAAATTAAATGCAAATATGAAATATAATGTAAAAAACAAAATGTAAATGTAAGGCATATAGTTATCAATTTGAGAAGAAAAAATTGGTTTGTTTATAATGTAAAGCTAATTTATTATTATTCTTTTAGGTATAATAATCAATAATATTGATTATTATTGTTCAATATATTATAATAACGATCATCCCTATTATAAGTATTATTATATTGGACCTTGGATATATTATTGATTACACAAAGTGACAATTCTCAATGATATGGATGGAGGGGGAAAGAGAGAAGAAGAGAGGAGGCGATGAAGGGGGTCACGGGGGGAGTGGAGTGCAAAGTGGGGGAAGAGTGGAGAGAGTGAAGGAGATAGTGACAAAACTAGAAGGCTGAGAGAGAGAGTGAATGGGGGAGAGAGCGAGAGAGGGAGCTGGGAGAGAGAGGGAGAGAGATGAAGGAAAGGAGATAGGAGGGAAGAGAGAGGAGAGAGGGAGGAAGAGAGAGATGGAGTTGTGATGCAGGAGCCCAGATCCTTCCCAAAATAAAATTGATTCCTAGAAGCCTCCAGTAGGAACCACGTGGAAATTGTAGAAAGAGGACACGATTTCCCATCATTCTTGTAAAATTGTAAACGAATATTTGTCTAGAAGCCTCTAGGAGAAATGTCATGCCAAGATTTTTCTTGCTTGTTAGGATTTCTTTCTTTTTTCATGTAGTATCGGGATGGAGAAGGTGTCAAGCCCTAAGAGGCCAATGGATGCAATCATTCTTTTTATATTTTTGAATCAAATACTTATGTGTTCCTAAATCTGTGGTGTGCTTATTATATGCATATAATTTTGCCTATTTCTGCATGTGTGTTTGTTTAAGTCAACAACCCTAATCTATAGGAGATGAGAGTTCTTCATGATGATGGTTTCCTACATAAATTTATCACAAAGGACGATATGAATGTTGTCGATTAAACACATGGAGGCTAGCACTCGAAGCATGTCATAATTGGCCAGAACAATGAAGGGTAGAACTCTGTCAAAGAAGAATAGGCTTAGAGTCATGAGGTTGGACTTTCATCGGGTCCAGAGTAAGAAGTTTGGTCCTTTGAGATTTCAAATGAAGAAGCTAATGAAAGAGGGTTTGAACCCTCGAATTAGCTTGTGCCCCACGTAGGTTGAATGCCAAAATAGGGTTGAACATCCCAAAACATGGTTTGGCACCCAACCTGAGCAAGTTTAAGCCCAATCAATAGTCAACGTTGAAGAAGAGGTTCGAGGCCCGAATTAGTTTGGATTCCTAAAATTAGGTTGAACCCTCGAGTGGACCGAGAACTAAGTAAGGTGAGATCCCATATTTTGATCTATGTGATGAAATTTTGATCATTGATATGATGAGGTATTACTTTGTGTGTATGTAATGAATTTTGAGTTGAAGGAGATTTGAATGAGAGGACAAAAATGGTATTGTGTTTTTCTGTCCAACATTAATATGGTGTAAGGTTGGGGACTCAAGAGATATGAGTCACATTGTTGCAATTAGGGCAGGGGAAAGAGAATTTTTTGTGGGCCCATAACTGATAGGTCCAGGAGATTGAACCTTGAGGGGTCAAATTTAACATACCCAAGAATCAATTTTAATCAAGTCATATCAAAACCCTTGATTAGTTGTCATCAAGTGGTATCAGAGTAGGGAATATTTCCTACAAGATGAAGGAAAACAACTTTCGACTATCGTTTGGTAGAATTTGTTAAGGAAATTCCATAGTTGTGATTGTGGGTAGAATTTTTGAGAGAGGTGAGAAATGTGCAATATAAAGAGGTGAAAATGAAGCTCGAGAGGTTCTAGTGGAGGAGAACCTATGATACCAAAATACCAAGCCAGAGGAGGGAGCTTGTTGAGGTGCCAAGTGGAGGTTTAGTTGTAGCTCACTATTAAGTACGAGCAAAAGCTCAACAACACATGAGACAAACAAACATGTTAATGGTGTTGGATGTTTCCAAGATGTAGTGGGATCTCCCCAATGTGAATTCCCAATCAGACCTCACACCATTTGGTATAGGAGTCCCATTCAACTGTATGGTCCAACCACCATTAGAAAGGTTCAAAGATGTGCCTTGGTTACAACACATGCATGAGAGATCATAAACACCTCTTTGGGGTAGAAAGTGTGTAATATTTGTGTGACACCAAATGTAATATGTACAACGAACCCATAGCTAGTAAAGGAAAATGAGCCTCCAGTTAGGGAAGTAATAGTACTATCCTAAAGGGGGACAAGTGAATGAAGAGAAATGATTATTGATTACCTGCATATTATTCCACAAAATAAACAACAATCATGAATGCATAACAAAACATATTCAGAAATAACCATATCTAAGTAATGAAATAGTTCATTAGACTTAGTATGCAATTAAACCACCATATACCAAAAACATGCAAGAATAGTGTTGGGTCATAGAGATTCTGATGATAAATGAAAGATCCCAAGTACATTGTTACATAGATAAAACACTAGATCCAATAGTGGAACATGAAGCCACAACTTGCTTCTCAAAAGAATGATCTATCATCTATGCACTACAAGAGAAGCCAAGGCAAGAATTCAAGAATCCAAGCCCTTAGCTTGAGTAAGAGGAGCTATTTACAACAAATACCAATTATCTTTTAGCTCCCTTGTGGCTTTTCAACTCCTATGACTTTTCATATTCTATACATGACTCTTGACATTCCATATGTGGCTGTTCACATTCCACATGTATCTCTTAGAATTATTTACATACAACTTATTACAAAAGACAAATTACACAGAGACAGTGGCTATATGAGAAAAAACGGATAATAGGACAATGTCTTATCAAATTGACATATTATTTTCTTCCTCACAGAACTCATTTTCGATGTATGTGTGTCATGCTCTAAACTATGTAGAGATGACTTTAAACTAAACCAATAAGTTCGTTGCATACCGCACCTTCACCTCCAATGATTTTATCAATATAGTATTGGATATTGATTGTACATTATTCCATAGCCATGACAATTTCATGTGAGCTTTGACTGATGCGAGTGTCTTTGGTGATCTCCGAGCCTTATTGTTATAATTCTTGCTTGATCTGTTCGACGTACTACCTGATCGTTTGGAAGATGATTTCCCCGCCTCTTATTTCTTCAAGTGATAATATTGAAGGGATCCCATGTTTCTGTGCTAGAGACTCAAAACCATTGTGTCGATGACCATAAAAGGAAATGGTGTTATTCACCTATTCTCCAAGAAGGTTGTAATTATGATGATGGAGTTTCAGCTGCACTCGGTCCATTTCAGCAAGAATCCTATCCTTTCTAACTAAATGTGGCAGAGCATTAAGGTATTTGGAAACCCATTCATGAAGTTGATCAATTTCTCTGCTTGCCACATTTAGGAGCTTTAATATTTCTTGTTCTTTATTTTTAATTCTAATGAGACGAGCCACCACTTTCTATAGGATAATCATATCATCATACAACCATGCCATGGTATCCTCCATTGGCCTTAGTTCCTCCTACATGACACAATACCATTCTACTATATTAAATATGTGTGAACGTAACTGTTGTTTTTTTGCAGCAAGGTGTTTCACATATTTTTTCACCATAGATAGCTCTCTCCTTAATCATGAATTCTCATTCAATAGATATTCATAGTTGTCTTGCGTTTCTCTAGAAAAAAAAAAATTCTTCCATGATTTCCCTACGATTCCTTTTGGTATTCGAAGTTGTCACCTTCTTTGTAGATCCTGATACTAGGTTCTGAGGGTCATTCGAGAAGTATCTCCACCTCTGCTTCATGATCCTCTTCTTGAGTTGATCAAACGTGAAATTACACACATCCATGAATCTATCTTCAAGTGCAGGTGTGATTCCCATTTCATCAAATGGGATATGACCACTCATGAGAGGAGGTTGTTTTGGAGAACTTGGCTCATCATATATGGTCTATATGAAATCCTCTTCTTGTAACTCTTCCTCTATCTCCTAATTAAATTGTTCTTCCTCTAGTCTCTATGTTGCCTATTTATCTTGGGACTACCTTTAATGTTCCTGTTCTTCTTTCCTTTCCTTTTCTTCTTCGTGTTGCTTGCTAAAGAACTCATCTTAGTTCCTCTTCTCCTCTTCTTCTGACTCTCTCCTTTGTTGTTCAACTTGACTAGCTCACATGTTCAAAGGATCAACTTTCCATTTCCTTTTTATTTCTCATGTCAAATCATACTTAATCTTTTCCCAAGGAGCTACACTCTTTTATTTAAGGGTTACTTACTATGCCCCTTGTATCTGCATATCCTGAGTTGGTGGATCTCGGGTGAATCAGTCTCCACTCCTAGATATGACTTCCTAATTGCATTGTACCATTTCCTCACCTTCTTGTATTCTATGGTAGACATTGATGAATATCCCCAATTTAAAATGATCCTTTCATAGTTTTGCTTGCACACTCTCCTGGAATCATATTCATGAAAGTCCTTAACTGTGATGTGAAAGTGATCTAACTCTTGTATTTTTTCACTTGCCTTGTTATGGTTCTTTAGCTCATAAAATATGATCCTTAAAGGGAAGATGGGTGAAGGGGATTTCTTCCTTCTGTGAAGAACTTTTGATACCCCTTTGTCCAACTGATATGCTACTTCTTGTAAGACCACCTTATTGGTCACATATCACAACATAAGGTGAGGGGAGATCTGACATCCAAAATACTTGACACATGTGTCCTTGGGCATTGCAAACCAATCCTTGGTATCATGTAGTTACTCCTTCACTTGATCGATCATGCAAGGAGGATCGATCTCATATACAAGATGGAATATGACGAAAAATATGTACTCTTCCAACCTATGTGTCTCTGAAACTTGATTCCCACAACACCTCGCAGTGGAAGTAGAATGCAAACTTATTTCGTGGGTCGAGTTCCAGTATATTCCTAAGAAAGCATATTGTGCATAGGTTGCATCTAATAGAATACAAACATATAGAATTTTTGTGCTTGGTTTTCCCTTAAAGATGACTTTTCCTGTGCCACATGATACTACAACTCAAATGATAATATATATGCGCAATTGAAGATATTACATGGGTAGCCACCATGTTGAGCATATATATCCAATTTTTCTCAATCACCTCAGTGTTCTTTTCCCCATCCAACTAACTACACGTTGATATACATCCCTGAAAATCGTAGTCAGGCAAACTACAAATGGGAGGTGACGGAACTTAATAGGCTCTCGATACGAAGATTTAATGATATCACTTGTGTTGAGATCAACCCATCTGTTGTAAAAGTTGTTATTGGCATATTCTATGGGCCTAAGCATCTTATAGTAAGTTTGCATGTCTTCTCCATAATAGGTGGCAAGTTGACCACTGCCTTCAGTTCAAAGCACAAGGTGAGGATCATCCATGTGTGTAAGAATCCACTCAATCACTATACACAAGGGATAACTAGGAATATGCATGTGATCTTGTGTATCATGGAGCCTCTTGATATTGATGTACACTCCCATATCCTCGAAGTTTTATGTGAACTATTTATACATGAATGTGTCTTTTATGTCATTCCATGTAACTATAGACTTATCTATGAAGAATTGTGTATCTGCATATATAAGAAAAATAGGATTTTTAAGTTTAACTGCTTCCTCAGTGCTTGCCTCTAAAAACTTATTTGGAGGCCACTTTACGTGTAGCAAGAGGCATGATTCAAACAGATGATGAAAGAGTAACATTACTTGTAACTCAAACACCTGTTCATGGAAGAACACTCATGGTGACAATGATTAGCTTTATGAAATGTCCTACTTATTATAAGAAAAAGATTAGAAAATCATATTTAAAGAACCATTAAATGTAACTGAAAATGTAAGCCTATAGATGATGGCACATAACTACTTGCATGGACAAGAAATATCCATGTAAACAAGGAGGGTGCATTTCCAAAGCATGAAGGATGTTCAAGGGTCATTCGAGGCTTTGAAGTTTCTCATGCACTCAAGCAAGAGAGGGAAAACATCAAGGGTGCAAGGCACACTGTCAAAGCATGAAGGAGAAACATTTGGCCCTTCAATATGCACTCATGTGCTCAAGCAGAATTAAAGGGTGCACAAGTGCACTCTAAAGAGGTGAAGGAATAGAGCTTCGAGCCTTCAATATGCTCTCATGTGCTCAAGGGTAAAGAGGTCACAATGGAACATGCTGAAGGGATGAAGGGAAAACATTTAGACCTTTGGGGTGTGCTCATGGGCTCAAGGAGGGCACGATTCTTTGTGACGAAGGAGTCCATTCAAGTGGAAAGCTTGTCTTTTTTGGGAACAATTTTATGAGTTAGTTGGGCTTCTATTCCAAAAGTGTGCTTTGTCATAGAATGGCTCAAGGACAAGTCCAACAACAAGATTGCATGATAGAAATGTGGAGAGGAAAAGTCTTCAAGCTTTTATGGGTGCTATTGTAATCATGATTAGAATGTGAAGAGTTAACGGATATGTAGAGTCATAGTCTAAGACAACAAATTAACACTTGTAGAGGCAAGAATGAACAGAAAAACCAGTAAATGAACTAAAAAGAAAGGAAACGCCAATAAGGAAAGATATATTGGCAAAAAAATCGTTAAAGGGAATCAATAGAATTGACATCCAAAACTTACTTGGAGTGAAGATCAAAGAAGAGTTTCTTGATCCACAGATATGCACCCAACCCATATGAGAATGAATATGAGAATGAATGATTAGTTGGGTTAATATAAAAGATATTACATGCAAAACTGTCTCATGCATGCTTTCCACTTGTCAGAAAGTGACTAAGTTATTTAAGAGAAGTAATATGGGCTCCTCTTTTCTAGGAATGCGTGCACATGTAACGGAATGTCATGCATGTATTATAGAAGGGTACATGTCTTCATGTCGAAGGAATACACTCAAGGAGGGTGCACTTGCTAAGCATGAAGGAGTGCACTCAAGGAAGGCACAATTCTTCAACCCAAAGGAGTGCTGTTAAAAAAAGAGAAAGTCTTCGTCAACTTGAAGTGTGATTTTTCCTTAAAGGCTAATTTTTATTGCTTTTGTTTTCTTTTGTGTGATTTTGAGTGCTTTTCTTGTGTTTGCATGGAAAAAAAGGCTAGTTTTTAAGTCAAGAAAATCTATGAGCTCACCTTACCATGGAGAAACACTTCTAAGTGTTAGGTGATGACACTTAGGAAAAAGTGACTTAGGAGACACTTAATGAAAACATAAAAATAACAAATCAAAAAACATGAAGACACTAGGGGGCTTGAAATGAAAGTTCATGTAGGCTTCAAAATTGACCTAGGAAAATTTTTTGGAAGTTTGTTGTCGCAGTAACAACAATTGGCAACATACTGGGACAACCCCATATTCTCTGATATGGTTTCATTTATGCACAAAGTCTCAATTATCTACTATGTATTGATTTAGTAAGTGATTTACCTTACCTCCCCACTCTAACCGGTTAAATATATAGTCTTACTTGTACTATTACTCAGTGTTACACAACATAAAGCAAGCCAAATCATAACCCTTTTGATGAAAGTAAGGGTAATATAGCACGACAAGTTAAAAACAATCAGTGTATGAGTTTTACATCTCTTGTGTCTCTTCGCTACCAACAGACCTAGACAGTTCCCTGACAGAGTCACTTCAGGAGCACAAGCACTACTTCACTGCAAGTGAGCTTAGATAGTATCCTAATCAAGTCACTTTCTTCATCTTTCTCTGCAGGAAGCCTTTCTATTCTTTCACCTTTTATTTTATTTCTTTATTTTTAGAATTTTCCTTAGGCACTTATTATGTTTAACGGAGTTGGAAGAGGGATCCCCACTTATTGAGAGCATAAGAGGTTTCTCCTTCAAAGATAGGTTTAAGGCATATGATGCTTTATTCACTAAATCTTTTCCGTTTATCTTACTCTACTCATACATATAGGAAAGAAATCGGGTTATACGTTCAGGCTTATGTGGATTGTACGCCAACCCAGGAGCCAATAGCAACACCACTAGGAGTACGCCATGTACCACATCATCCTTATGCTTAAATCCCAACTCTCCCTTGCTTGCACCTTTAGGGACACTCTGGGATTATGTGGGTTGTGGGCCAACCCACTAGCCAATAAAAATATTGTCAGCCAGATGTCATCTTACTACATCATCCTAGTGCTTTCATATCGAATCTCCCTTATTGCGCCTTTAGAAATTTCCTTGGGATAAATCTCTGGGTGACCACCTCTATGCCATGTCAATTACCTCACGACTAATCGCGTGAAAGGAGAATCTGACCTCTCTAATAGGAAGCCTTACCACTTAGGGATTTTTCTTCTGCAATGATAAGGTCATCCAATATTTTAAATAAGATTAGGCTTCACTCCCTTCTACCACAACGACTCATGTTGAATTATCATTCTGTTATGGCTTGATCAAGGAACTTCGATTCTGCCTCTTGCAACATCTTAGGCACAAATCTTTGTAATTTCTTTGAGGACAAGATTTATCGTTGCACAAGCCTAATCGAACTAATATTATTTTCCATGACTCTATCCCATAGGTTTGGTAGACCTCCTAATCTTCTTTAAGATCTTTCCACTCTACTAATGTCCAACTAAATCATTCCACAAAGTTATTGATCCTAAGCTTGGGTGTTAGCTATAATCAAGAATTTCTAGCCTATGGGCCTTCCCTTCCCTCGAGTAGGAAATTCACCACACGGTGTCGTAGGCACTCCTAGGACTATTTCAGACCATGGGCTTGGCACGATCTCCTAGAAGTTCCCACCTTGACTACAACACATGCTAACTTTGCAAGAAGTTCCCTGGTGCCACATAAGGGTTTCCGGGGAATTTGGCTACTTTGAGGGACAGGTAGCCCTCATCACCAAATTCCTTTTAGCGATAATGGAGGATTATGAAAATGCAATGTTAGAGTACATTTAGGTAAAGCTGCAAGGATTGACTGGCCCCAAGAAAACTCACCTTAACATTCATACATTGCTTTCCTTCTGGTACAGTAGCTTGTAAGAGAATGCATAACTTGTAAACAATTACCGACTCTGCCAGTAGAGGATCTTCCATGTAATTTATACATTAATACAATTATCTCAAGAACTATTGTTTAATAAGGTTCAAATGAGGCTCCCTCGGCCTTGGATATGGCCTGAATCATATCATAAAGTTTTTTTACTTTTGTTAATGTATTATTCTTAACATTGTTAAACATATCATTCAGATTCAGCTTGATATATTAGACATTATTAACATGTGGTTCATTGCACCTCTTACACATTAGACACACTGTGTTTAACATTAGCAGGTCATCACACACATTTTTCTTCCAGATTCAAGCACAATGCACATATACATTCAATATACGTACATTAGTGGAATATCCCCACAAGGTGAACCACATATAAAAGCATTAATAACACAGCTACAGTCCTTAATCCATAAACATTAATAACAAAAATGCAACATGATTTGTTAAAAGAGTAAACAAGAATACACATATAAATATCTTTGAATTTGTAGGGAAATTGAGTTTGGGACAAGGACTCTCCACCCAATCTTAGGTAGCTACAACCACTTTTACTTGCAACTACCACCTCGAGCCAGATTCCAGAGTCTGGGGGAAAATACTTGCTTCCAAGACTACACAGCAACTTCCAACTCAAATATGGACTCCAGATGACCTCTTTCCTCAATCCCACTAGTTGATTGCTTCTTTCTTTGCCAACATAGGGATTCCAACAGTGCCCCACCTCACCCCCAAGTGTACACTCAATGACTCACTCCGTTATAGGGAGTCTAAAATCCACGATACCAATAGGGTTGTATCCACAAGTCTTTAGTCAAGTATTTCTCTGTCTTTGCTTTAGGATGGCCACTTCCCAAGTTCTTACATTCCTTTATAGTAGCTATCTCAACCCACATCCTCTAGGGACCTGATCTGTTACAGGGATCCGGGGATCCTATCTCAACCTACAACCTCCAAGGATCCCAAGCTGTTATAGAGTTCCAAAGACTAGGACTCAAACCTCAACCTCTAGAGACAAAGAATTGATCCCATTCTCTTCTCTTCTATTCTCTTCAACGTTGGCTATTGAAAGATTCTGATGGAGGCCCGATTCCAGTCTCTTATTTGTCTTCCTCTAAAACAAGAGGCTCTACTCCCTTGCTATGAGGAGTTCAATATCCTCTACTATTTGAAAAATGCTTCCTCTAAATAATCATGCCTTCTCCTTTTGTTCGAATTCTGTCTTCAATGCCTCCTTCTGGCCTACATTTCTATCACATTATTTACTCTTGTCCACGTTTTTTTTTCCAACCTTTCATAATTTTTTTCCTCTTTGATTATAGTGTTTATTCAAACAAACATGTGCATGAGTGCTTTTCCTCAACCCATTAATTTTAGTAACTAGTTCCTTAATGGCTATCCTAAATTCAGGTTTTTTCTTTTCATAATAAGCTACAACATCCCAAGCAACAATTATCCTCCCCAAAATCTAGAATCCATGTCCCTTTGACTAAGTCCCCTTTTCTTTTGATTTCAAGCATTGCATAATATTTACACATATTCATAATGTGGCTTATACAAGAGCCTTGGGTGGGTTGTTATGAGTAGGCATGGAAGAATGACACATGGCACACACCAGTAATGCCATGTGGTTAGGGAGACATCAACACCTGCCACATGTCAAGTGTTGATTTGGGATGGATAATGGTATGACATGCTAAGCTAACATATCAACATATTGGAATTTTGGTATTTTCTAAAGGTTAGACATTGGAAAATTTTTAATATTGCGATATCCTGATATATATATTAGCTTTTCCATGTGGGTAGGATGTGTCAACATCATGATCATGTGATATGAGGATTATAGGGTGGAGATGAATTGACTACTAACCCTAACATATTAGGAAATTGAGGTATCACAGTTATAGATTTTTTTCTAAATTTTTGGTACATTAATATTCTATATTCACATATCAATGTTTTAGGGTAAAATTGCTATATTGGTGATATGATGTATTAATATATTGCCTTATAAATGGATACAAATGAATGTAGTGTTTACTGATATCTCAATATCAACATATCAACATATTGATGTATTAGTGTGGGGATGGCTTATCAACATACCCAATGTCAAAAGATTGGAGAACATGCAAGGCTTGAAAATTTCCAATATAGTTGTAGTATGATATGACAGTCGGGAAACTAATTTGGACACATGCAAGGTACTACTTGGCCAAGGATTTCCATGTATCAAGCCTAGTGGACTATACATATGCTGGTGTAGCCCCGAAAGGGGAAAATTCCAAATGGGCATAACTTTGTAATCAAAGATAAAAATTAAGTGAAATTTATATCACTATAAGGGTAGTGTAAGATTGGTGAGTTGAGATGAAAAAAAAGAGGAATTTTGACTATCCATCAAAATTTACACCTTAATGGTTTATCTAGTTACGCCTTGCATCCTTAATAAAGATAAAGTTGTTGGGTATGATCAATATAATAGAGGTGACATTACTAAAAAATATGAGGTTATTTTGTGCATCCTTGTTCACCTCATAAGTATTGACCTTATTTTAGTATTGCATAATGATACTAAGGTTACTTAATAATAATCTAATGTTGTAATAAACACTAACCAAGAAAAGGTCAAATGATTATTTAAACATTTTTGACACCTTTACCCTAAGGAAAGCAACTCTACGGAGTTATTCTACATATACACTTGGAACCCAGGATGATTTCCTCGCTCAATGATTTAGCTAAAGAGGATTTCCATCCATAAGGATGAACCTAAACAATATTTGGTCCAATATATATAAATGTAAGTATATACACATATAAACGCTGATTGGTAAGCAATGTATGGTGTATTTATTGTTGATATATTGGGAATTATATCTTTATCATTTAGGAAGTTTCTATTTATGAACCCAGTTGGTCCATCCACCCTCTTCACTGCAAATGCTAGAGTTATTAGTGATAAGAGATGTAGTAGTGAAATCACTATTGGGATAAACGATTGTGTGGTAGGATCTTCCTCTATATTTTATTAGACTGGATTGAGTGCCCATTAGAATTTGTGTGATGACCATATCTCCAAAATTTCTTAACGTTATTAGTTTTTTAAGACAATCATCATAATGTTTCGCAGGGAACAAAAACAACGACTTGACCAGAAAATTCACACACCTTATTTGGAAATGATCAAGTTGCAACTTCAATATAGATAATTGAATCGTAGTCTAACCACCATAATGGATATTTCATGGAATAAAGGACTCCAATATCACATGTTAAATATGAAATTCAATGCCTCCATTTCCAAATCGAGGATTTTTAGCATGAAAAATACAAGGGCACCAACCAATTTGGGTTGTAGGAGCTTGGGACTAATGAGGAGATAAAAAAATATTCATGTACGAGATACAAAGATGAGTTTCCAATATTTGACAAGGTTGACATAAATGGTACAAATATAAATTTTGTTTATAATTTTCTGAAGTAAAATAAGTGTGGATTCCTAGGATCTTGTATCAAGTGGAAGTTTACCAAGTTTTTGGTTGCAAAATATGGATATGTTATCAGTTGATATGTTCCCACAACATCTCTTCCTACAATTAGAAAAGAGATAAAGAAATTATTGGAAGATGTGTGATTGGAATACCATGATTTGTTTTGTAGAATATTAAGAGGGTTTCACTCTTGATTATCTCACATTGTGGCATCTCTGCACACTTAGTTCAAGGAATATTTGATACTATGAACAATTGAGTTTTGAAAAGGAGACAAGTTTCCAACTTAGTGGAGTAATCTTTCTTACATCCAAAGTAACATGGCAACTGTTATTTGTCATTATTCTCCTAGGATGGGTTTATATAGCATATATGAGGTAATTTCTCAACATGTCAAGGGAACTAATTTGTTTGGATTTAATTACAATGGCACATATTATTCACATTCTATCGAGAACACTTTCTAGAGTGACAATACTTCAAGCTTCTAGCCACCAAGAAAGATTCAAGTATATTAACACTAGGCTGATCAACACATATGTACCCATAAATTTCTATATTATTGTTGCCAATGAATGGTTTAGTTTCTATATTGAGAATATTGGTACAATGATTTTATGATTGTCTACATTGTTTTTGGTTATCATTCGAAAATGTATGATACAACTTGAATTTGTGGGGTTATTCCTCTCTATATATGATACCTATAATCTATATTCATGATGTTATAATATATTTTACACTTACTAGTCCTTTGATGCTGCTAGCCATATCTCGGATAGGCTACTGGGAACATTATTATGTCGCTTAAGAGTTGCACAAGATGTCCCATACAATAACATAAGAAAATTCAAACAAATTGATAACCATATAGTGTTCTATTACACATGACAAAACACAAGTTATGGATAAATATACAGAATTTCAATCTACCAAAACACATGGTTTAAATAAAATTTGTAACAACCAATTCAGAAAAATTCCATAGGTATCAAATTATCAATAGACAACATTTGTCTCTTCAGAAAAGCTAAACTCAATTGTATTTGAATAATCTTGCTGATAATTTATCTTTATAGGGAATTTGCATGTATAGGCTAGTCTCAAAGGGAATTCTTTTGTTCAGAACCCTCTGAATGTAAATAGATCAATGTAAAAATGTTAAACCAATCATTCGCTTTTAGAAGAGAAATCAACTTGTACCTTTTCACTGTTAATATAAACTGTTATGAAAATCATTTCAGCTAAAAAGGGAGGTCTGCTAATTGACTAGCACCAAGGGATAAGAATACAAAGATTGTCAAACTCTCATGGAAATCATTTCAGCTAAAAGAGGAGGTCTGGTAATTGGCTTGCACTGAGAGAAGTCTACAAAGTTTTGTCATGAAGAAATATTTCCTGGGAAATAAAGTATTGTAAAGCATACATGATTGAAACTTGTCAATAATAATAGGAAATCATGAAAAAGAGATCTCAGCAAAAAAAATAGATCAGAAAAATAAATTTGTTTTTTTCTTCAAATAAAATTGTGTGAAGCAGATTATTGTGATGACATTATAAACATTTTTCATATTGACCTGAAAGATAAGATCAACCTTTCATGTCCATTCCCACATGCTAGTAGCACAAAATTTTGAATGCATTAATCTAGGAAATCACATTTTTATGTGTGCTACTTATCTCCACATTTTCCTACCTGCTCATTGTTCCTTTAAGAGATGTCATCCATTGAGGCAAGGGATGTATTCCATTACCAGAATACCCCATAGTGGTAACCAAGGTCTCAAAAGGTCTTGCCAGGTAAATTGGAAAAACCTTACCTGAGCAGAGCTACCTCAGGTAAAAGATTCAGAACTAACCCATCTTCCTAAATATTTCCATATACATTTTCTCAAGAAATGTATCAAGCAATCTCTCTCTCACTTAGACACACGACATAGACAAGACATGATAAAAGTTGATAATGCGTAGAATTTTTTAAGCTTTTGTGACCAAATTGACATTCACTGTGTTATTCAATGAATATTTAAAATATAAATAAATATTTCATGAACGTTATAAACTAATTTCATGTCATTTTTGAGAAAGAAAGGGATGCTTGCATGGTAAAAATATAGATGAAAATGGGAATAGGGGATGAAAGGACATAGATCTGAGGGTCTCTATCTCTGTTAGCCTTTTGTATTATCAAACCAAAATATACAATTAAGGGAAACCAATCATTCTAATTCATATGCCAGCATAGATGATATTATTACTGGGGATCCCCATCAGTCTAGTTGACTGGTGATCCATTACTATAAAGGAAGAGAGAGAACATGCAAACAACATTGGGAAAATATGATTCCCATAAACTTACTAATTTAACTAAGTAGGAGCCACCTTGGCATGCCTTGCATTGAGGTTACACTACTCATTAGAGAAAATTTCAGCCTAAAAGTGGCCTCCTAAAGAAAAATAATAAAATAAGTGATATGAATTTTGGAGGGAAAAGAAGAAAACTATTTTTTTTTAATGTATTTTTATCTTATCTTCTTATAGGTTTACTCAAATTTATAATGTAGGCACTCATTGGATGAAAAATTAAATTTTCATCCAATGAGTACCCATTATGCATACTTTTGAGAAGTCTCACATTGATAAAAATTGAAGATACATTAAAGAAACATGTTGAAACAATTTTTTTTAATGTATCTTCAATTTTTTATCAATGTGGCTTTTCTCAAAAGTATGCATAATAAGTATCCATTGGATGAAAAGTTTCATTGCACCTCCAATGAGTCTCTACACTTGAAATTGGAGTAAGCCTATAAGGAAATAAGCCAAAAATACAATTAAAAAATGTAGGTTTTTTTTCCCCTCAAAAATATTTACATGTGCCTCTTTTTAAAATTAAAGGATTTTGATTGGTTTACATATTATGTAAGTGAATATTTTATGGCAACTTTTAGGATGTATTTTCCTCTAATGATTTTCTGATTATAGTTGTTGGTAGCACATCTCCTTTACATTAACCACCAGTCGCTCCACCCTGTCAGGTCCCCGATTCTCTAATGAACACCACCATTCCACTATTGATCCAAAGATCCATGATAACAATTTGTATTAATTGTTAACTAATCGAATAACCAAAAATATGACAAGAAATCCAACCACATGTATTAGATGATGAAAACCCTGATTTCCCCATTCTCATTTTCTGCTACGGTGGGAGACCTACCACCCCCAATTCCACATGCCTCCTCTTTTAACAGACATATTTCTCTCTAAACCCTAACACTAATTTTCCCTTTCTCCTCCCCTAAACAAATGAAGACCAATGCAATTCTTACACTTCCATAACTCTCTGCATGAAACCCATATCATTGTTAGCATAAATATAATGTCAACAACAACCAAAAATCCCTCAGATCTCATACAATGTTATTAACAATATATAGGTAGAGACCGAGACAAGAATTTGTCGTTGCCAACTGAGGAGGAGAATTTGTTCCTACTACTTCTTCACTGCTTCAAAACAAAACCCAAAGCATTGCTTCCTACTCCTACTAAGGGATTCTTCTTGCTTGTCCGTGAAGTTTCTCATCATCATTGGAGTGAAACCTACAACTTGGAAATCAGTGAAATGAATTATAAAGAAATGAAGAAATCAAATTGGGAAAATTGTAAAGTATTATCTCGAAGGGTCGCCAGCATAGCTTCCCTCGCAACCTATCAAGTGTATCGCTAGAATATAAGTTAAAAAAAATTTGAGGGAGCTCAAAATTGAAAACAGAGAAACCCTATAGAAACCCTCGACTATTGGTGGTGCAACACCTGTGTAAAATGAGAAAAGGAATTTGGAAATCCTAACCATCTTCCATCATTGGATGTATACGCTAACATTTTGAACAATAAATGCTCGTTGTTGGCTCGTTCCAAATAGTTATTTTTGGATCTCCACTGCCTATGATGATCCAAGTATTGATATTATTTTAATCATCTAACACACAATATCGATGACGAACAATGAGACATGGTGGCATGCTGTTATGCAACCAGTTCACAAAATATAAGAAGACATAGATAAACAAATTCAAAATAAGCCTCTTTAAGGGGGCAACCTCCTTTACATTACACAAAATAATAATTCTTGGATGATTCAAATGAAAAAACCTCATTTCTATATATAGGAGTATAAGGGGTCACAATATAATAAGATTCGACATAACAATAATAATGTAAGGGCACAACAATAAAAATAGTGGGCTTCTATGGGGCACAATAATAACAATATGGGGACTACATGGGAACAAAAATAACAATAAGGGGGCTAAAGTAATTATATGAGGGAATACACTAGTGTTATAGTGACCTAACATGCCCCTCTCCTTCAAAAAAGTGTTGTCCTCGATGCTTGAGTAGTTCTGGATGCTTCTGCATAAAATTATCATCCTCCCATGTGGAATTTTATGCTAGTAATTTCTTCCCCTTGATGAGATACTTTGAAATTGATCAATTTCGTAGCTATCGAGTTCTTGTTTCCATGATTGCTTCAGGTTCCAATATGATTTTTCCTTCCTCCTCAAGTTCTGGAAATATCATTTGAAATGGGATCTTGTAACCGATAACCTTGTTTAAGCATGAAACATGGAAAACTGGGTGCACTCGGGAAGATGTAGGAAGCTCCAATTTGTATTCCATAGTACCAATATTTTGAAACACCTTGTAAGGACCATAATACTTTGGTGATAATTTATTATCCTTCTTAGATTGCTTGAGGGACATTTGTTTGTATGGTTGTAACTGTAAAAATACTGAGTCACCTACATCAAAACTACTTTCGTTGTGATGTTGATTTGCCTGTTGTTTCATTCTATTCTACACCAAAGAGAGGGTATCCTTTAAGAATTGGAGAACTTATTATTGATGCTTGATGTGATCTTCCACTGCTTTAACCTTAGGATTTTCTCATAAATATGATGTCATGGATGGTGGATGATATTCATAAAGTTCCATAAATGGGGTCATTTTTGCTATAGTATGGAAGGAAGTGTTATAGCACCATTCAGCTAGAGGTAACCACTTGATCCATTGTGTCTATTTATTAGATACAAAGAAACAAATATATCATTCCAAACATTTATTCACTATCTTAGTTTTCCCATCTGATTGAGGATGATAAGATGAGCTATGAGATAATTGAGTGCCCAGACAAGAAAATAATTTCGTCCAAAAATTTCCTGTGAAAATAGGATCTCTTTCACTTACAATAATCTTTGGGTTTCCATGTAGCTTTTGAATTGTTTCCATAAATGTGGTAGCAACAATACTGACTTCAAATGGATGAGATAATGCACAAAAGTGTGCATACTTGGTAAGTCTATCAACTACCACCATGATGAGACTCTTTCCTTTGGACTTGGGTAAACCTGTGATAAAATCCATTGAAACCTCCTCTCAACGTTGACTTGGAATGGATAAAGGTTGTCACAGACTTGGGGTATTAATTGTCTCAACATTATTTTGTTGGCAAACCAATCATTCCGCCACAAAATTTTGAATATTATATTTAAGGCCATCCCAAAAAAATTCCTTCTTAACCCTGTGGTAAGTTTTTAAAAATACCAAGTGCCCTGCTAATGGAGAGGTCTACAATTCTAGAAGAATATATTTTTCGAGCTGCGAATTCTTACAAAGGTACAAGTGATCTTTGTAACATAATGAATCATTATTCTAGATGAATGCATCAGATGTACTATGATTGTGTTGCAACTTTTGAATGAGTGTGCACACTTCTTCATCATTCTTCCATTCATCCCTTTCTTTGGCTATCCAATCTGGTTGCATAATATAGATGACACAAAGCAATGCTTGCACATACTCATCCTTTCTTGAGAGTGCATCTGCAAAAAAAAAATTCATCCCTTTTTTCTAGATGATTTCAAAGTCATAACCCAATATCTTTGTGACCCATTTTTGCTGCTCTTATAAAGATAATATTTGTTCTAAAAAATATTTAAGACTATCATGATCTATTTTTACCTTGAAGTGTGTTCCCAATAGGTAAGGTCGTCATTTCTTAAGTGAATGTAGTATTTCCAACATTTCCTTCTCCTAAATAGCTTTTTGTAAATATTTTCCTTTGATTGGACTACTTTCAAAAGCAATGGGTCTTCTTTCTTGCATTAAAACAACACCAATTCCATTTCCCGAGGCATCAAATTCCACAATAAATATTTTTTGAAGTATGGTATAGCTAAGACTAGTGCTTGGCACATTACCTATTCAAGACATTCAAAGGCCTTAGTTGCTTATGGAGTCCAAGAAAATGTATCTTTCTTCAGTAATGTTGTTAGAGGTGCTGATATTATCCCATAATTCTTAACAAACTTGCAATAATACCCTGTCAACCTGACAAATCCTCGTAGATGCTTTTTGGATGTGGGTATTTTCCATTCCTTAATGGATTTAATTTTGGTAGGGTCTACCTTCATAACCTCATGAGAGATAATATGACCCAGATAATCCACCTCCTGTACTCCAAAGAAACATTTGGACATTTTTGCATGTAATTGGTTCTCCTCCAATAACTTGAGCACCCCGTCAATATGTTGAACATGATGCTTCCAAGACTAGTTGTAGATTAGTATATCATCAAAAAATACTAACACAAATATTCTAAGGAGGGTTTTGAAAATGGAATTCATCAAACCTTGAAATGTAGAAGGTGCATTGGTAAGGCCAAAAGGCATGACAACAAATTCATAATGACCCTCATGAGTTCTAAATGTTGTTTTTGGAATGTCTTCAGTCTTCATTCTTATTTCATGATATCCTAAATGAAGATCCAACTTGGTGAAGTAAATTGCTCCATGTATGTTTGCTTAAGGGGGCCTGACCTAGGTTCAAAGTTATTTGTGCCAACCAACAAAAACCTAACTGTTGTCCCTTTCAGCAATAACCTGCATAGCATAGGATACAGTCTCACCCGAAGTAGTATTGGGGAATTCTAGAACCAGGTTTATGCATTTAGAGGCTTGTGTGATGGTTTCCTATGGTTCTTATAGCTTAGGTGTAGCTTCATGGAGACCTATTCCTTCTAACTATCAGCTACTGCAACTCCATCAAAATGACCTTTAGACCTTCACAGAGGTACTTTATTGTACTTAATAGGCATACTAGACAAAGATTCACTACTTTCGTGCAATAAACTATATATTATGAAGATTTTATGACCTAGATCTACCTTCACGCAGATCTATCCTTTTCAAGTAGTTAACTACAAAAGATATATTTAACAACTTCTCAAGCTCCGCGAATTTGGTTAATTATACTTATTGTGCATAAATATTACAGATTTATCTGTTTCGTGTAGAAATGAAGCATTAATTCACGTAAAGCAGATCATAGAGAAAAGATACACAAACTTAACAGAAATAAATAAACAAGGCATAGATGCATAGATTCGGGTCCAAATAGTCCTTATAAAGATGTAAATATTCAGATACAGACTTCCTATCCCTACGCACCCAATTGTAGGGTCTCACACATTCAGTTGTGGACTTACCAAGGTCTCTGCGCACTCAGCTGCAGGAGCCTCCCCCTTTCACCTAAGTACAAGAAACAAACTTTTCCTGCCTTTGCAACTTTCTATTACAATGGTTCTCTATCAAATGTTATCTCTTTAGACTTGCTATGAATCATTATATATAACCTTTTCATTACAATACCATGGCCCGTAGACCATGGGTGAGTCTCAAAAACTGATCTATCACCTACCCATATAAGGGACTAATTCCCCCTTGACTCTTTCTTAGCTTCGCGTTGTACTTCCATATTTCGTGGACACTTTACATTCTTTCACAAAAAATATTACAAAACTTGACAAAATTTTACCCTAGGGACCCCATCCCAATAGGCCCCCAATACAAATATGGTGACACTCCCTTGACTCACTCAGCTGGCTTCTCCACTTCGTTGTGGAGTTGACTGAACTCCGTCTTCAAAAATTCAAGGTCTATTGTGGTCTGTATAGCGGCCTGCTACACTTCTTCGACCAACTTCTCTATAGTTGGCCCCTCCATCGCGAAGCGCATTATCCTCTGTGTCTGCTAGAAAGTCTTCAACTTCTCTTGGATAGCTAGAGTGATATGGGTTGCTTCCTCTATCCAGGGTTGAATCTCAGCCTTCAAAAGTTATTCTTTGCATTGTATCTCCTCAACCTGAGCCTGCAGCACCTTAATTTCTTGTAAGCATGTGAAGCGCTTGACTGGCGCCAAAATGCATGCATTTGCCCTAATCTCATCAACTTTCTGATGTGCCTCTCTGATCTCTATACCCAATCTCTTCAGGTTTGAGTCCTCATGCAAAATGGTCCATAGCTCCATTTCATTTTCAAAGAGAAAATTGCAGCATGTTACTGGACTATGCAAGGTAGGCATGTGTTCTCTAATGGCTGCGCTGCACTTCTCCCTAACCTTTGGCAGAGAAGTCGGCTGCAATTTCAATTGGAATTCTGAGATCTTCATCTTAAAATCAAAAGTAAATCGGCTAATCTCCTCCTTACACTGTCTCATTGCAGTAGCCAATCTCCGAACCTTTGCTAAATTAGCCACATCCTTTGGAATGTGTAACTCTGGTGCTAAATAACACACCTACGTAATTTCTTCTTCTAGGCTCTAGCTTCCCACTGCTAGCTGTTGAAAATAGCAACAAGAAATTCTATAAATAGCATTTCAGGATATATTCCAATTTTGATTTGTCCTTGAATCAAAATTGAGAATTAAAATTCAAATTTAGTCTCACTAGGTATTTGAAAAATAATTAATTAATTCATCTTGAGTTAATTAGTTGGAGAAAATCAAACATGAAGTCTTTGTGAAGACATGCAACAATTATCCCTTTGATTGAGGAAGTTATGCCGTAAGTAAGGAGAGAAGGATGAGTTGTATTTGAGTTGTAATTAGTTAGCTTAGTTAACTGAGTTAAGTCCAGTTAGATTAGTTCCAAATAGTTTGTGGAACTGATTGTGAGTTTAGTTAGTTAATGCATGCATGCATGCAACTAGTGTTCTCCAGCTAACTGAATATTCTGTCATAAATAACCAATGCATGTCAGTTTAGAAAAATACCTAGTTGAGATTAAAGATAGGGACATTGTACTATCAGTTGGAGGAATTTTCCTATAAAGGAAACTCATCCATGCAGAAGGAATTATCTCCTTCAGGATTGCGCAATTATTTCAAAGTTTAGTGAGCAGTGTGTGACGTAATTACACACAGGTGGCAACTTGAGGACCCAGGAGAAACTATGCAAGGAAATAGGAGGCTTGGAGGATTGAAGGAAGACATATGCATTGTATGTTCTGTCTATGAGCAACAATGAGGGATTGTACTAAGAGCTGGATAGCTTGAGAGCTAAAGCTTTGTGTAATCTTGAGATATTTCCACTTGTATGATAATATAAATAGCAGGGTTTTTAACTGAGGCTTTCCCCAAAGTATTCTTCTGTGTTTCATGTGTGATTGATTCATCTTATCTGTTATATGTGTTCTATTTGACCTTGCTCAAAATCGATTAAGCTTCCACAAGTTTGTTTGTAGAAGTAGATCAAGTATTTTGCTTTCGTATATTGCATTATTAGGTGATCTACAATAGGAATTTCTACATGGTATCAGAGCAAAGGTGCTCAAAGCAGAGAATAGTATACAAAGAAGGGAGAAGTTCAAAGGTTGAAGTTCTTGATTATAGAAATCGAATTCTTATCACATCTCAAATTTCACCAATGGCATTCAACGGTTTCAGACTTGAGGATGCCTTGATGGCAGCTCAAAGTATATAGCCTGGAAGGATTGCATGGAAGCATTATTAGAGGACAATGGTTTGAAAGACTTAACTGATCAAGAAGTCCCCAAGCCAGCAACTGCTAATGCCCAAGAATTGGGAGAATGGAAGAAATGTGTGGCTAGAGCGAGGAGGATTCTTCTAGAGGGAGTTTGAGACCACATTATCTCAAGTCTCCATGGGAAGGAGAAACCATTTTGAATGTGGAAAACATTGAAGGATCTATATCAGAACGAAAATGATCAGAGGAAGGTGGTGCTGAAGGAAAAGCTTCAGAAAATTAAGTGTGAAAAGGGCGACACGATCTCTACATATCTAAACAAGCTCACCACCTACAGAGATGAGCTTGGAAGTGTAGGAATCACAACAGTCGATGATGATATGGTCAGTCTTTCTCTCCTCGGTCTTCCTAAGAGCTGGAATATCTACCAGTACTCAGTGAATGGAAGAGAGAAACTGCCAAATTAGCAACCACTGTGGTCAGATCTCATGCAAGAGGAGATCAGGAGGAGCATCAAAGATGGCTCTTCATCCAAGGATGATGAAGAAAATCTAGCCTTAGCCGATAAGGCAAAGAAAGGGAAGGAGAAGGATTCTCATCCCAAATTGAGTTCTTCTCATGGAGGGAAGAAGATTGACAAATCTAAAGTGAGATGCTTTAATTGTCATGAGGTGGGCCATTATGCAACTAATTTTCCATTAAAGAAATCCAAGAAGGGATCCAAGGAAGGATCTGAAGGTGAGGCATTGGCCTCTTAGTTCGAATTGGATTTTACCCTCATCGCATGCATGGTTTCATCGATGATGGGTTGTGGTTGGTTTCTTGACAGTGGAGCCTCATTCCAAATGACCGGAAATAAGAGTTTGTTCAGTACCGTGGATGAGAAAGATCTCAAGATATTCATAGCGATGGGTAATGATGAAAAGTATAGTGCTTCAAGTGTGGGCACGGTTTATTTTTAGAGGGAGCATGGAGCTCGCATTACCTTGACAGATGTGAAGTATGTGCTAGGACTGAAGAACAACTTGGTAGTGATCGCGATGTTGGAAGACAAAGGCTATGATGTAGTCTTTAGTAAGGGAAAGGTTTTCCTTAGACACATCACCACGAGACAAGTGAAGCAGATTAGTTCACGAGTCAAGAACCTGTATGCTCTTGAGGTTCAAGATGCATGCAAAGCATTGAGGAGTAAGGCAACTATTGGATACTTGGTGGTTGAGAGGGAGAATACATTACCTCTCAACATGCAGTGCCAGAAGAAGTCTTAGACAATTGTGTGTTGGGCTTTGTTATATTCTTTCCACGTAGTTAATAGGGGCTTTGAGGGGCACTTGTAACCCCACTTTATGGGGTCCGGGGCAGCGCTTCAGAAAATATTGGTTTTGGACTCTATGATAGGTTGGGCGGACCCACCTATGGTTTTGTGCATGATTTTCACACATGTCTTTTGGATGCGATGGTTTTCGGTCCATGGTATTGGATGCTTTGGCATGTATAAATATGTATTATAACATTGAAAGGAACATAATGAAAAATCAAGCTGGTAGTCCCGGTTTTGGGATCCAGGGGAAAATCTTTGTGTATATGTGTTTTATGTGTTCTGCTCTCACATTACTTTTTTTCGTGTTTTAGAATTCATATGCAAGTAAATTCTGTATGGGGTTAAAACATACATTTGGTATCAGGGAAAATTTGGCTTCAAGGGGATGGCTTTGTTGCTGAGGGGTTTCACTCGGGCCTGTAGACCCTGTTCAGTGGGACATCTGTGAGATTGATTCTATTGGTGAAAGAAGATGGCGAGTAGTGGAAATATAGAGATCGAGAAATTTAATTGTCAGAGTTTTGAGTTGTGGAAACTCAAGATGGAGGATTTGTTGTTGGATAAACATTAGTGGATCGCGGTAGATCTGGGTACTAAACCAACAGGAGTGTCCAATGAAGAATGGAAGAAGTTGGATCGGAAGGCAAAGAGCACAATATGATTGTGTGCCTCAGATTCAGTATTGCTGAGTGTATCAGGGGAAACTACAACAGAGGCTTTCTGGGACAAGTTAGGGACTTTGTACCAATCTAAGTCTATGGTGAATAAACATTTTCGTTGGAAAAAGATGTATAACCTGAGGACGAAAGATGGAGACTCGGTGACAGAAAATATGAATGCATTTAATACTGTGGTAAGTTAGTTAGCATCTGTTGATATTAAAATTTCAAATTAAGATAAGTGCATCAGTTTGTTGTGTTCTCTACCAGATTCATGGGATAATCTGGTTATTGCAATAGGTAGCAATGCAACTGGATTCCAATTTGATGAAACAGTCTCAGCCTTGCTGACGGAGGAGATGAGATGGAAAAATATGGAGAGCCGAAATGGTGATGCCTCATCTGTATGAGGACAGTCCCAGAACATAAACAAAAATAAGTCATTGAGTGGGAGATCTAAATCTAGAGGGAGATCTAAATCTCCATGGAAACCTGTAAAGGTGGTGTGCGGGAAATGCAGAAAGGAAGGCCACTTCAAAAGGGACTATAAATCTAAAGCTCCTGACAAAGGAAATGGATCTGATGAGGCTCCTTCTGTAGAGGCGAAAACCACCTCAGATGAAGGTGGGGATGTGTACTTGGCTTCTTCAAGTACACATGTAGATCATGAGGCATAGTTCATTGACTCAGGTGCATCCTTTAACTTCACTCCCCATAGAGAGTGGTTCTATGAGTATGAGAAATATGATGGTGGTGATGTCTTCTTAGGGGATGACAAGAAGGCTAGAATCATTGGTCATGGAAAAGTAAAGTTGAAGTTGCAAGGTGGAAGGGTTAGAACACTTCCAGGTGTTCTGCATATTCCTGCATTAGTCAAAAATATAATCTCTATTAGTAAGCTAGATGATGCAGGTGTAAGAACATTGTTCGAGAATGATACATGCAAGATGGCTCAGGGAGCACTGGCATTGATGCAGGGAGTTTGGATTGGAACTCTGTACAAGCTACAAGGTAGCACTGTTGTTGATGGGTGCAACAGTTCAATGGTTCGTGAAAGTGGAACAGAAAATATAGTGGTCTTTGGAGAAAAGACCATGCTGTGGCATCAAAGGCTTGGACATATTGGAGAGAAGGACCTTCGAATACTTCATGGTAAAGGTATGGTAGAAGGTATGAGTAATATCTCTTTGGATTTTGATTTATGTGAAAATTGTGTATACGGGAAGTAGAATCAGGTGAGTTTCCCCTCTGGTGGTAAGAGGGTGAAACATATATAGAGCTTGTGCACAGTGATGTGTTTGGACCTGTGAAGGTTGCATCACTTGGTAAGTCTGTGTACTATGTATCATTTATAGATGACTTCTCAAGGAATACATGGATATATTTCCTTAATAAGAAATCTGAAGTCTTTGATAGGTTTAAAGAATTTAAGGCTCTAGTGGAAAACCAAACAGGGAAGAAGATAAAGGTGCTGAGGACAGATAATGGTGGAGAGTTTTGCAGTAAGGAATTTGAATAATTCTGCAAGAAGTGTGGTATAGCACGGTAGAAGACTACTCCATATACACCTCAGCAAAATGGAGTTACAGAAAGAATGAACAAGATGTTTATGGAAAGGGCAAGAAGCATGCCCAGTGGTGCCGGGTTCGGAGAGGAATTCTGGGCAGAGGCAGTGGATACTGCATGTTACCTGGTTAATAGGTCACCTTCACCAACGTTGGAGGATAAGACTCCACAAGAGGTATGGACTGGTAAGAAACCCTCTCTTTCACATCTGAGGGTATTTGGATGTGATGCATATGTACATGTTCCAAGGAGAAAAGAACAAAGTTGGATAGTAAATTTGAAAAGTGCATATTTATTGGGTATAAGGATGGTTTAAAGGGTTATAAGCTTTGGAACACAGTAACAAGGAAGGTTATGTACAGCCGAGATGTGGTGTTCAGAGAGGTGAAATATGTTATTAAACATGAAGTCCAACTAAAGGAACCTGAGAAGATAGAGTTTGAGCTAAAGGAGGAAGAATTAGACTATATAGCAGAGAAGGAATCAGAAGATGAAGAGCCACAAACTCCAGCTGTGAGAAGATCAGTTCGAGAAAGAAGGCAGCCAGAAAGGTATAGTCCATCTACTTTCTGTTAAAATTTTGCTTTGTCTGTTACTGATGATGATCCCAGAACTGTGAAGGAAGCAGTGGATTCAGAGGATGGAAAACTCTGGAAAGAGGCCATGGTTGATGAAATGGCATCTTTGCACAAAAATGAGGCTTGGGATTTGGTGGAGTTGCCGGTTGGAAGGAAACCCATTGGCAACAAATGTATGTTCAAAAAGAAGAAAAATGCAAAAGGAAAAGTGGAGAAATACAAAGCTCGATTGGTAGCAAAAGGTTATTCCCAGGTGCCGGGAATTGATTTTGGTGATATTTTTCTCATGTTGCCAAGGTAACTTCTATTAGATTACTTTTATTTGTTGTTGTTGCTTTTGATTTTGAGGTAGAACAAATGGATGTGACGACAATGTTTCTTCACAGGGATCTGGAAGAGGAGATCTACATGAACAAACTTGAAGGCTTTGTGGTGAAGGGTAAGAAAGAACTGGTATGTAAGTTAAAGAAGTCTCTATATGGGTTAAAACAGTCACCAAGGATGTGGTATTAGAAATTTGATACACTTATACGGGGGCTTGGCTTCACCAGAAGAAAAGTAGACCACTGTGTGTATTTTAAATTAATTGTTGATCGTGTTGTTTATCTGGTCTTGTATGTGGATGATATATTGTTGGTTAGAAATGACAAAGAAGTTATCCAATATTTGAAGACATAATTGTCCTCCAAATTCAACATGAAAGATCTTGGTGTTGCAAACTATATTTTGGGCATGGAAATTAAAAGAGATCGGGCAAAGAGGAAGATTTTTTTAAACCAGAGGAAGTATGTCGAGACAATATTGCATAGGTTTAATATGCAGGATAGTAAACCGGTGAAGGTTCCTATTCCTGTAGGTGTTAGGTTATATGCTGAATAGTGTCCCAAGACACAAGAAGAGGAAGAGGACATGTCCCGTGTTCCATATGCAAGTGCAGTTAGTAGCCTGATGTATGCAATGGTCTGTACTAGACCATACATTGCACATGCAGTGGGAGTATTGAGTAGGTTTATGTCAAAACAAGGGAAGGAGCACCGGACAGCAGTGAAGCGGGTTTTTAGTTATTTGCGTGGCATTAGTGATTATGGTTTGTGCTACCAAGGAAGACTAAGATTAGATAGAGTGTTGGATATTCATGGCTTTTTGATGCAGACTGGGCTAGAGATCTGGATCATAGAAGATCTCCAAGTGGGTATGTGTTGAACCTATTTGGAGGTGCAGTCAGTTGGATGAGTAAGAAATAATCTGTTGTGGCACTATCAACTACAGAGGCAGAATACATGACAGCCACTCATGCAAGAAAGGAATCAATTCGGTTGTAGAGATTGTGCTCAAGTATGGGGTTAGTACAGGAAGATATAAGGATACACTGTGACAGCCAAAGTGAAATTTTCTTAGCAAAGAACCCTGCATATCATTCAAAGACAAAGCACATTGATGTTCAGTATCACTTTGTGAGGGATATGATAGAAGACAAAAAGGTGTTGTTGGTAAACGTGGACACTTTGAAGAATACTGCAAATGCATTGACAAAATCTGTGAGCTCTGAGAAGTTCTCTTGGTGTAGAGAGACAATGGGCATTTCAGGGCTGGAAAAATGATTAAGCTCTCTTGTGGCCCCTTGTGGAAAGAAAAGAACAAGTGGGAGAATGTTGGGTTGTGTTATATTCTGTCCACGTAGTTAACAGGGGGTTTGAAGGGCACCCGTAACCCACTTTATGGGGTCTGGGGCAGTGCCCCAGAAAATTTTGGTTTTGGACCCTATGATAGGTTGGGCGGACCCACCTATGGTTTTGTGCATGATTTTCACACAAGTTTTTCGGACGCAATGGTTTTTGGTCCATGGTATTGGATGCAATGGTTTTCAGTCCACGGTATTGGATGCTTCGGCATGTATAAATATGTATTATAACATTGAAAGGAACATAATGAAAAATCAAGCTCGTAGTCCTGGTTTTGGGATCCAGGGGAAAATCTCTATGTATATGTGTTTTATGTGTTCTGCTATCGCATTATTTTTTTGTGTTTTAGAATTCATATGCAAGTAATTTTTGTACAGGGTTAAAACCTACATTGTGGAGGAGCCACAATTGGTGAAGCAGCTTCAGGAGGTTGTGGAGTAGCCACAACTGGAGATGCCGAGAGGATATTGAGTGGGGGCATCCACACATGCAGAGACCTCCAGTAGGGGTAAATTTTGAGGCAACTGGGTAGAGGGATCACATGCATTCATACCTCCAGGTAGGAGGTGGGGCGATGTGGCATGACAACCCCAATAAGGCTAAAATAGTTGTAGGATCTTTGAGGTACCCAACCTCTTTGATTAGACCTTTCTATGAGAGCCCTGATGAGGAGTAGCAGGACTGGCTGAGTGGGTAGAGATAGATGCGGATGGAGTGGGAGAGGGAGCTTCAGCATCAGAGGGTGTTTCTAGCCCAACAGGGAGGTTAGTTGGGAGATCTGTTACTTACTTCTCAGTAACCGAGTTACAGTGTAGCAGTGGGCAGCACAATACAACATGATGAGAGGAGGTGCAGTGCGGATGCATGCTGGGAGATGGGACCAGCAACAAGCACAGATGCAGTAGTAGGAATCAATGTGATTGATGGAGTTACAGATCAAAGTGATAGAGGTTAGAGTAGTTAGATATTGAAGAGCACAGAGTGCAGAGTTTTCAGTCGACAGAGGCAATAGTAGTAAGAGACTTTGATGACAGAGGCATCATTCTAATTCAAGTTCGATATTTTTTTTTTTTTTGGAGTTGCTCGAGCAATAACACTTGAGAGAAGTGTTGCATGTATAACATTCCAAAGGTTCAGGATCATTTTCGAGTTGAATGCCTTTCTTGTTGAGAGGGAGTGTTGAAAATAGCAGCAAGAAATGCTAAAATTAGAATTGCTATAAATATCATTTTAGGATATAGTCCAACTCTACTGGAAATAGCAAAAAATAGATATGTTAAAAATAGCATTGCTATAAATAACATTTCAGGATATATTCCAATTTTGATTTTCCCTTGAATCAAAATTGAGAATTAAAATTCGAATTTAGTCTCACTAGCTGTTTGAAAAATAATTAATTAATTCATATTGAGTTAATTAGTTGGAGAAAATAAAACATGAAGTCTTCATGAAGACCTGCAACTGTTATCCCTTTGATTGAGGAAGTTATCCCTTAATTAAGGAGATAAGGATGAGTTGTATTTGAGTTGTAATTAGTTAGCTCAGCTAACTGAGTTAAGTCCAGTTAGATTAGTTCCAAAAAATTTGTGGAACTGATGGTGAGTTCAGTTAGTTAATGCATGCATGCATTCAACTAGTGTTCTCTAGATAACTGAATATTCTCTTATAAATAACCAATGCATGTTAGTTCAGACAAAGACCCAGTTGAGATTAAAGATAGGGACATTGTACTATTATTTGGAGGAATTTTCCTATAAAGGAAACTCATCCATGCAGAAGGAATTATCTCCTTCAGCATTGCACAATTATTTCAAAGGTTAGTGAGCAATGTGTGAGGTAATTACACAGAGGTGGCAACTTGAGGACCCAGGAGAAACTCCGGAAGGAAATAGGAGGCTTGGAGGACTGAAGGAAGGCATATGTATTGTCTATTCTATCTATGAGTAGTAGTGAGGGATTGTACAGAGAGCTGGATATCTTGAGAGCTAAAGCTTTGTGTAATCTTGAGATATTTCCACTTGTATGATAATACAGATAGCGGGGTTTTTAGATGAAGCTTTCCCCAAAGTATTCTTTTGTGTTTCATGTGTGATTGATTCATCTTCTCTATTATATGTGTTCTGTTTGATCTTGCTCAAAATCAATTAAGCTTCCACAAGTTTGTTTGTAGAAGTAAATCAAGTATTTTGCTTTAGTATATTGCAAAATCAGGCGATCTACAATGAGAATTTCTACACTAGCTCTTCGTTTTCCTTGAGACCCTAAACCTTTTGGGTGAAGATCTGCTCATTGTTCATTTTAACTTTGCTAATCACTGATAGTGCACATTGTTCTCTGATCCAAAGTTCATCTAAGACCCCCTGATGAAGTGCGTGGAGGGTCTAAAGTGGAAGCACGACTAAATTCATACCCACACCCTTGATCTTTCTGAGCTGAGAGTTATCTTCCTCTGATTTTGCGTGTAAGGTCTCATCTGGTAAGGGAATGACTCTGAGGTCCATAGTTCATTTTGTGTCCAATATGCTCTTGCTCGCACGTTGGAGGCTCAATTGAACCCTGCTTTCTTAGCCCATGCTTGCTTGCAGCGGACCTGTCTGTATTTTCAGTTTGTGTAGATCTTTCTGCATGCTTCCGAGTGATTACTACGACTGTAGCTCGAACTTTTACGACAGTTCTATTGTTGTATATTGGAGCTTGTTCCCAATCTCATCCAAGTCCCTCTTAGTGAGGACCATTGGATTTGTGTTTGCCCCTTGCCTTATTTTATCTTCTTTTGGGGTCCAAAAGTCGTTTCCTTGGTCCGCTTATGCAATTTGAAGGGAGTGCTTTGCTCATCACCCCTGCCTCCTTCTTGCACCAAGTGTTCCTATTGTTCAGTATGCTGGGAATTTGATACTTCTACTTCCATTGTGGCCTTTTTTGCAGCGTGCTCTTTATCGGCAGCTGCTTTAGCAATGACTTCTTTCTTCTTCTGATTGGCCAACTCCCATGCTTCTGCTTCTATTGCTTCTTTCTGTTTCCGCGTATCTATCGTTTGTGTAGAAGAGATTTCTCCACCTTTGCTGGTACTTTCACCAATACCTATGGGTTTTTGCCACTCTGTTAGCCAAGTCCCCATAATCTCCTGTACATTAGCCTCTGTAACTAGGTATGGAAAATTTTTCCATATCTTATTAGGGTCTCTTCTTGCATGGATGGATACATTACGAAAATCGGCCTTAAATTCTACAAAGGCCTGCAACTGTTTAAACAAGGTTAGAGACAACCTTGGCCTCTGACTGATTACTATGTAAAGGTCCATCTCAAACAGAATCCTAAAGACTTTTTACTTCGTGATCCTTTCTGGATCCTTTGTCACCCATAATGAAATGAATTTCGCTACCTCCTATAAATCTTCATCCTACGTAGGGAACTGACAATCCTCTAGAAGTCGCCATATAACAAGGACAATTAACAGAAGTAGCCATGCATAGTGAAATGGCTTGCTTTCCCCTGCACTTTGCAACAATTTACTAAAAATTCCTTGAAAAGGTAATGCAATCAGTTGTACTGCACCCCCTTTGTACACTGTGCAAGCAATGAAATTACTGGCACCGGAACCTCGTCCGTGCGACATTTTCTCATGACCTTCCTGGCCAAAATCTAAGCAGAAAACTGCATCGCTGGGTTTGCGATAGAGCAGATAGAGTATCCGCGTGACTTCTTGAACAATCCATACTCAATTTTCATTTTATCTGCAAGTTCCTTCTCATTTCATTTGCCTCTAAATTCCTTAGCTGGATCCACCCCTTTATAGGGAAACTTCATAAAGTCTATGGATGAGCATGTCTATTATGCGGATGGGTTCATCTAACCACAAACACCCATTGTTCATTAGCGTGAGCAATTGGCATACACAGTCAGTATTGCTAATTGATCTTTGAAAGTCTGGCACACACATCAGATATAGCAATCGGGCCCACTCGATGCCTTTTACCCATTTCATTGGTTTCGTTGGTTTCTTACTTGCAAATTCTATTGGATGATCAATATCACCTTCACCAGCCTGGGTCAATACCGCACCCAACGCAATACATTGGGCAGATACATGCGCATGAAATTCTTTCTTCCAATCCAAAAATACTAAGATGGGTGTAGTCACCATCTCGTCGTTTAACACATCGATACTCTGTTGACACTACTCATCCCAACAAAAGGTCACATCCTTCTTTAATAGTTTCTTCATCGGCGTAGTTATCTAGGCATAAGACTTGATAAACTTCCTATAGTAGTCTGTGTGGCCTAATGTTGCACGAATCTGCTTAACATTCTTGGGAGCTTCTAAATTCACAATTACTACTATCTTCACAGTGTCTACAATCAATCCTTGCTTACATACTACATGGCCTAGAAAAATTCCAAAAGGCACACAAAATATACATTTCTTCATGTCCAACACTATCTCGTATCTGTGACATGTATCCAACATGAGGTGTAGACTTGCAACATGGCTCTTCACTAATACAAACAAAATCCAGTGATCAAAATACACCTCCAAGAATTTATGAATAAACTCTTGAAATGCCGCAATTACTACCTTGGAGAAGATTGTGAGCGCATTATTCAGCCCAAATGGAATTACTGTATACTGAAAGAAACCCCACTCTTTCGGAAAGGTTGTCTTGTTGTGATCCTCTGGCGTGATCTTTATTTGATGGTATCCTGAGAATCCATCAGTGAATGAATATGCCTCCTGTCCCCCAACATTCTCTAACAATTCATCTGTAAATGGTGTTCGAAATGGATCATGAACACATGCATCGTTCAACTTTCTCATATCTACACATATCCTAATTTCACCCTGTTGCTTCTTTTCTTGAACCACCATGGGACTCACCCAATCAAATTCTTCAACTGGTTAAATAATGTCGGCCTCCAGCATCTTATCAAGCTCTTTGCACACCTTTTCTTTATACTTCGAATTGAGACGATAAGGTCTCTTCTTGATGGGCTTCGCGTCAAGTTTCAAAGTAATTTTCATTACACACAAATATCCTACAATACCTTTTAGATTGTAGAAATTCGTTTGGAATAGATTTAACAATGTAAACTTTGAAACGGGAACTGATACTGTTACCCGTTTTGTAGAGGTGGCAAAAAAATGACTCGATTTTCAAAAGTGGTGATGCAGAATACACATGTTTTTTTTAGAACATGGTTTTTGGAACTTTAATTTTTTTCATGTGCATTAAGTTTTAGAATGGTAGTGAATGGTAGTGATTTTCATCCTGATTTTAAAAAGTGAGTATTCTGCATCACACCCTTTTTTTAAAAGACCTATTTTTTGACTTTAAATTTTCTAGTGTGTGAAATGTAAAAAATTATTTTCTAAATTTGATAGTTTTTGAAGTTGTCATTGTATTCATATTTTCTTGTTCTCTATCTTATTTTTTTTTTTTTTTAGTGGGCTTTTTATTGTTTTGCGTTTTTAAATTAGAAAGTCGATAGTTTGAATTTTAGATAATCTACATATTTAGACATCCTTAATTAATTTTTCAATCCACATGAAATAATTGTTTCTGAAAAACAACATTTTTTAACAATGGACATAAAAATAACCATTTTTAACATAAATATAACAAAAAAACTAAAAGTTTTGATAATTTTTTGCTAGAATTAACATGTCAAAATCACAATTTTTATACAAAAATATTAACTAAAAATGGTCAAATAATAGTTTTTTTTTTATGAATTTCATGTCAAAAAAATAATAATAACAATTTTTTTTCAAAAAATAATAATTAACTTAAAAATCAATGCAAAAATCACAGTTGTGCTCTCTCCTTTGAAGATGAATCAAAATGTCCTAAATGTGCCATTGATTCCTTTGAAAATCATTCATAAAAGAAATAATTTCATTTCGGTCATCACATTTGTCTGGGGTTTGTAAGGTTCACAGAAGAATTTAAGTGGGCCCATACTCCATGTAGGAAGATGCTACCCCATGTCATAATCTGTGTATAAATAAACAATTCATACATCATTCGTAACATCATATTTTGATATTGTGATAAGCTTTTTAACTTATAGAACCCATTTCTCTCTTATTCATATGTTTACCTTTTATCTCTCTTTCATAAGTATGCCTATTGATATTATTTCCTCTTAAATAATGTTGTAATAGATTTGAGGTGCCATGCTCGAAAGTTTTCATAACCTAACTATAATTTCAATACCTCTAAATCATGATTCATAACATTAACATAGTATAAAATCTAATGCTAAATTATATTACTTAAATGCAAAATGATATATTTATTAGAAACAAGGATGATAAAATGACAAGATTGATTATAATAAGTTACTTAAAAATAATGTGCAACTATGTAACAATAATAGGTGCGACAAAACATAATGATGCTATTATGATGTTTTATGAACACTAAAATGACTATTGATGCCTTAAAAAAAAATGTGGCACTTTCAAATTGAAAAATATTAAAAATATATATAAAAATAAAATTTACAAGAATATTAAAAAGATATATAAAAATAAACCTTACAAGAAGCACCAACTTATATGAAAAAAATGTAAAATTGAAAAAAACAAAAAAATATAAAATTAAGAAAAATACATGTAGATGTTAACTATTTAATACTTCTGAAGACAAAAGTCATAAAATTAACGACATATTAATACAAAAGCTCTAATAACAATCCATATTGGTGCAAAAGCATTATAAAAATAAAAATAAAAATTCATAATTTAATAAAAAAACAAACAAAACATATGTTATAATAATAAAATAATTAGCACAATCCTAAATATTATTAAAAAGTACATAATCCGAATTGAGATAGTCGTAAAAGAACACTCGCTTGCCATCTTTGAACCTACAACTAAGGCTTATTATATAGCTCATGTTCTGTGAACCTTAAACACACATAAATAAATAATAAATATATTTCTTTTGAATACAAACCTGATCACTGGTGATCTTGTATCTTAATTGGTTATCCAACTGTTTACGCATCGATGGTGTTCATTGCTATCAGTAGGACGAAGGAAAGTCTCTGGAATCAAGGATATTATGGAAAAGAACAATATAGAACAACAAATGGCCAAGCACATCCCTTGCTTGTAACAGCGGATAAAACGGTGTTACCATGTGTATAATTCATTGCTCACCAATTTTCATGCTCGTGACCAGCGGAAATAATCTTCTAGAAGAACGAACGTTACCTTGAATACATTTTAAATCTTAAACCGTTTTGAACGGATAGCTTCTTTTTTCATAAGATAGAGCTGAGAACGAGAACGAGATCGAGGCAATTTATTCCAAATTCTCTGTGCGCAACCTGCTTTGTGAGGCAAAGGTCATGGAAATCTGCAACTCCCGCCCCATGACTAGAGGCAAAGATGGTGTTGATAATGTTCCAAACGAAGGAGGTGTTCAGGGTAAGACTGGGAAGAACAAAATCACGGACAGTCCTCAGGATGTTGCATCTAGTTCCCAAGGTTTCCCGACACCAGTAAAGGTCACGAAAGAACATTTTGCACGCATGGTGCATGATGCTTCATGTTATTGGGTGTACGCAAGATTCTCAGAGGAAACTGAGATTGTGACCAAAAGCTTGTATGCTTTTGATATAAAAGAAAACAACTTATATGTGCGTCTGACCGACCCTCCTATGAACTTCTACTGGAAGAATGTGAGTTCAGTCTTAGATGATAATCTATATATTATAGGTGGTAGCCGAGGCACATGTACCTCTTGTCTTGTTCACAAGTTTGATCCAGTCTCGCATAACTGGTCTGATGTCACTTTCAGCAGAGTGGAGAGGAGTGCCGGCCATGCTGTCGTTGTCGATGGAAGAATTTATGTGTTTGGAGGGTGCGATATAAGAAACCACCGATGGGGTGAAGTGTACGATCCGTGTACCATGAAATGGACGGGATTAATCCCCCGATCTGAAGCGCTAGCAAGAGCCCATAGCAGAGGTCTTTCTCCACTAAGGGCGTCTGCTGCTTTGGGAACGAAGATAATTCTACGAGGGTATCGGAACGCGGCAATAGCATTCGACGTGACTTCAAGAACTTGGACTTCCGTTTCAGAGAAATTGATTAATGGATGGTGGAAATGCATTAAGGCAGCTGTTGTGCAAAACATGTTAATTACTTGTCACGGTGACATCAACCGACCTGAAATATTTCAACCAAGCGCCCACAGCGCCACCCCCGGGCCGCCCCGCCCCGCCCGACCCGGTGGCGGGTCGATTCCCGGAATCGACCCGCCGCCTGGTTGGGCGGGGCGGGGCGGCCCGGGGGTGGCGCTGCGTATGGTTGGCAACTTTGCACTCTGTACAGATCGAAACCATAATTTCTGATTGCTAATGGGAATCCTGCTTTCGTCACCCCGGTGGCGCTGATTAATCCATCGTTGCAGCTAGCGTGTCTTACTGTCATATTTATAGTAGTCGTTAGAAAGATGATAATAACCACCCTTTATAATCAAATCAGATTACACATGATCTGATTACTTTTAAATATTAAAGTGAATTTTGTTTTAAAACGTATCTCTATCATGAAAATTAGGTATTTTTGAACATTAAAGTTATATCTACTATGACAAAGATATATTTATCCTGAAATAGCCCAAGTGGAGTCGTGAAAAAACATCTATTTGTAGAATAAACCAATGGAGTTTCATCGCTAATGTATTAAATTCGATTAGTCGAAAAAGATAAATTTAATTTTTTTAAGTTTTAAAATAATTTTGCATTTTATATAAACCATATATATATTTTAGTTTTTTAGAAATTATTGAAACAATATTTCTATTACGAAACTTAATATATAAGAATTGAATCTGAATATTAATGGGTCAAATTTAATTATTGTTACAATAATAATAATATTAATAATAAAGTTATAATATAGTTAATTTTTATAATTTTGGTGATGTGAGATGTATCACGAGATAAGTGTTTTGGTGCCTAAGGAAACAAGATACTACTTTTTGTTTTTATGATATAAATGTAATTTCATGAATGTGTTTTCCATTTATACATAACACTTGAATAAATTGTTAATTTTATTATTTAATTTTAAAATAGGTTTGTAACAACATTAATCAATGAAATTGTATTTATTCAAATTGAAAATTTATTTGGTGCCTCTTTACTAAATCAAGAGTTCACTTCAAACCTTTGCTCTCTAATCCCTCAATCCAATGTAGAACAATGGGTAAGAATACAATAGCCAACCACAATCACAAACTACCAACAATAGCCAACCACAATCACACACTACCAACATGTCATTGCTATTTTTTACTTCTTTTCACCTTTCTTTAATTATAAAAATCCAATCAGCAAAGTAAAGTTCCAATTAAGTGTGTCTATCCTCCTCTTCTTCTTCTTTCTTTTTGGTCGACATTTATCAACGTAGGCTTCTCTATCATATGACCTATCCCTATCAACCTAGATTTCTCTATCAAATGACCTATTCCTCTACCCATTGTTTTGACGTTGGTTCATGTTATATGATAAATACTTTGGGCATGTCTCTTGCATCTTGCATGATACACAAACTTGCATCTTGATTCCGGGAATCGACCCGCCGCCGGGTCGGGCGGGGTGGGGTGGCCCGGGGGTGGCGAGGGAGGGCGGGGTGGGCTGGGAGGGGGAGGGGGAGGGGGAGGGAGGGGGGTGGGGCGGCCTGGACGGGGGGCCATGGGGGGAGGGGGCGGCCCAAAATGATATTCTACCAGAAACATTAATGTGTTTTTTCCTTAAAATTTAACTTTGTTTGAGACATAAAAAATTGGTTTTATTAGCATTTTTTAAAAAGTATGAAAATTGACCCTAAAAAAAATCATTATTCCAATATCAACACTTTCGTTCTGAAGCTATATTTTGTAGGAAAATTTCATAAAAAATTTCGTAGTCACTGCCATTTTTAAAACAGCCGCAAAATTGACACCTAAAAAAAAAAAATCATTATTCCAGTATCAACACTTTCGTTCTGAAGCTATATTTTGCAGGAAAATTTCGTAGTCACTGCCATTTTTAAAACAGCCGCAAAATTGACACCTAAAAAAAAAACATCGTTCCAGTATACACACTTTTCGTTTTGAGCACTGTTTTTGTGGTTTTTTGGGGTTTTTGGGCCAGAGTTCCCGTTTTGAGTTTATAGTTCCTGTTTCAAAGTTTACATTGTTATTTTTGTATTCACATAGCAGTTCAGCACCTTATCTACTGTCTTTGTCCCAATAGTCTCCTATCTTTACGAACTTAGGCTCCTCATCAGATCAAATATTTAGTTGCCCAATTTTCAGCAACTCTGTTACATTAGGGTTCTCTGTCTGAGGTCCTTCAATCTCACACTGACCTTCAACTTCTAGAATGTTGATTTTTCTTGGATCATCCTCCTCTTCTTTAGTATTCATATGTAGCATTCCAGTGCATGACACAACTGTGTACTCTAGTCTGGCTGTACCCATTCCACCAGCTCTTCAGGCATTCTAAAAATAACAGCCTTAATTTCTTGTAGTGCTTCATAAATCCATTAAAATCCATCCTCAAAGCTTAAATTTAATAAGCTTTCCCTCAAGATATCCCATTCACTTGTTCCGTGGCGTAGCTCTGTTTCCAAATACTAGTTCATTGGAATAGTATCTAAGGTGTGAAAAAAAACATGTACCCACTCTAGTTGAGGTTCTTCACCCCAAGCTTTAGTCCACAATGCCAAGTGTTCACACAGATCATCCTTCCCACTATACTTCTCAGTCATCTAGGTATTAGCATATCCAAACCTTAGCTTCATCATCTGTTTATATTCCTTCCAGTCAGTGAAGCTTTCCCTATGTGTACCCCACCATTGGGAAGCCGTAGAGTGTAGCGCCAATTCAAGGGCCTAGAATCGATGTTCCTCGAGCTCCAAATTCATCCAAAAAGAGATTAACATCAATCAAGCCATCATAGTGCAGAAGCTTTCTTACTTCCGTAGATATGCATCGTAGTGATTTGGTCATCATATTGCAATGTAGTTTAGATACTTCATGCAATCGATTCTACCATTGCTCGATTTCTTCATCTAAGTTTGAGGTACATGAAATATCCCTATCCCATGTAATTTGTCCATCTGTAGTGGGGTTGATCCAATCTTCATCTCTTGTCGTTATCTTGTATATTTTGGTCTAAATCATCATCATCCTCCACAAAGTCATGAGCAGGCTCAGTATAGTGCACTCCTTCAACAGGGTACATTGGTACAATAACCCAGAGTGCCTTCCTCTCAAATGTCATCTTCCACTTCTTCAGATTAATCACCACATCCATGTCAAAGGCCCAATCAATTCCTAGTAGCACAGGATACAAATTGTTGTCATCGACTATTTCAATTACCTCAAAGTTAGCCAATGCACTTGATCCTTCAATGTCCATTGTTAACCCATATAGGTTCCCCATAGGAATAATCTTCTGTTGATTAGCCATGCATATTTGTATAGAAGACCATTGCAACACAGGTCTCCCCATCCTTTCCCATGTCTACTTAGGTAGTACGTTCGCATCAGACCCCAGATCCAAGATTACATGTTCCATTTCATACTCTCCTATCTACACGGTCAACCTCATCTCGTGCCCTATCCACTTCTTATGCTTACCTATCTTCCTTATAACGTGCTGTTCTGAAGGAAGCTTAATCTTACCCGCACAATTTTCTATTAGCTCTTGGAGCCCTTCTACTGCCCTCGTATAGCAAAACAACTTCATATAGTCTTTAGGAAACTAGCTTACAATGAAGGGTCCAGATCTAGCACTTCACTATTCCCAGCTGATTTCTCTTGACTTCCACACGTAGAAGCTTCAACGAAGTTCTTTTTAGCCTCCATAAAAGTTTCTTTAGCCTGGTTGAGGTCAAACTCGACTTCCTTTCCAGCGGCCTTGCACACCCATCATTCGATCTTTGGCTGCTTTTCCTTATCTTCACCTATGGCGATACCTCTACATGTTACAATATTAACGCTATGATCTTCTTCGCGATGCTCTGCCCTCATCATTTGGATATTCTTCGTAGGCTATTGCATATGCATCTTCTTTTCTTGCATCTTTTCTATAAGGATTGGGAAATCTTCTATCACATGATCGAACTGTCTGTAATATTGACAAGACAGATGCATTGGGTTCTGATAGTCACGCGCAAAATGCCTTGCTTCACCACAATTATAGAAAATAACTTGTCCAAGAACTCTATAAGCTCTTCCTCCTCTTCCTCCTCTTCCTCTTCCTCCCGTGCCCTAATCCGAAGGCCGAGTTTCTTCCTACATTTGATAGGTAGGGGTTCTATCCATCATCACTTCATAACTTTGGTAATGGTGCTCATCGTGACCTAAAGATTTGTAGAAATTGCAAAACAACTGTTGAGGGGTCTGTAACAATTTTTGTAGAAGATGACAATTGTCTGTCACATGTTGTCCTGTAACCTAATAGATAGCGCACCATGGTGTTGCTCCTGCGCTCGACCCATCAGTATTTTCCAGCTTCAGGGGGACATGACCCCCCCAATAAGATAGTTCTGAACAATGGTCCTTATCATGCCCATGGTCCTTTCATTTTAAGCACCAAACTTCATCTTGCACCTGAGGCTGGGATTCATTTCCCTTCTTGAGGCTCTACAACTCCAGGCATAGACTTGCCAACAGTGAGTGAACCTGTTGTACTCTAATGTTCGTATCTTGTATTGGCGAGGATTCTAACCTCATTGCAATCTCTACAACTTCTACTTGCATCACTATCTTCTGTTGTGATAATGGAAATGTTAAGTGGGGCAATAATGAAGCAATGTACCAATCTATGTTTTTTTTGTCTATGACATTCATATTAGCATGCAGGATCAGAAATTTTAATCTCTGATTGAAATCCCATGATGATTCATTCACCACTTGCCTTATCTCCTTAAACTCTGCAACAGACTGTGCTTGAGATTTAGGCTTCTTAAACTCATGGTTCAACTCTTTTTGAGTATCTGCCAACATCACAACAGGGTGATCTTGAAAATACTTGATATACCAGGTCAGTGCTCTATCCTACAGCGCTGTGACAAACTGTGCTTTCTTTAGATTATCATAAGTGATCTATTGTGCTATCCACACAACATCTGCAACAAACCAGAATTGCTTGGGGTCTTCACTCCCTACCCCTTTAAATATCGCCATCTTCATTGCGTTTGCCATGTTGAATGGTGGAGGTGGAGGCAGAGGTGGAGGTGAAGGTGTAGGTGTGTGTGGTTGAGGTGGAGGTGGAGGTGAAGTGGATGGATCAGGTACCCGTGGGATACCCTGACTTACCAACTACAACGCACTTCATGGTGTATTCAGAATCCTTCCTTCATCGTGACTCGACGAGGATCCCAATAGCGGACTATATTCAGAGCTTGAATATCTGATCGTTTTGAAGGGTTTTCCACTTCATGTAGTTCGAAACATCAAGGTAATGGAATAACCCATTTTTCACAGAAAAACATCTTAATCCAAGTTTTCAGAGATTGTAAGTACTTACCTTGTGATCCTTTAAAGAGCCCATGCTCTGCTTCACTCTAACTGATAGTTGTATTGATTTTGAACTCAGTCACAAACCCTCCGAGTGTTCGATCAATATAGTGATCAATGACCCATGCGATGTTGTTTTATAAGGCTTCCAAGTGCCTCACCGGCACTGGAGTCCACACAATAGGGTCATCAAGTCTCCACGTACCCTGACTCTCTGCTAATCTAGACAGCCACTTGTGCAATTCACAAGGGAATAAACACAAAAATTTCTCGGTTTCATCTGAGTATAGGTATCTACTCAACCACTGCTCCTTGGATAATCGCCAATTTCTGTTCTCCTGAGATGCAAACGTGTGTTCCTTTCGATCGATCCACTTCTCCATTGCTTTCTTAGTAGGGAACCACTTCTTCGACATCACACATTCGTCAAATTGATCTTGGTCTTGACAACATAACCATTTTTTGGAATAAGGGGTCCTCACCCATGTTCAAAGTTATTTGTGCCAACCAAAAAAACCCTAACTGCTAACCCTTTTGGCAAAACCTGTGTAGCACAGAATACAGTCTCACCTGAAGTAGTATTGGGGGATGCTAGAACCAGTTTTCTGCATCTAGAGACCTGTGTGATGGTTTCCTAAGGCTCTTATAGCTTATATCTGCCTTCGTACAAACCTATTCCTTTTGACTATCAGCTACTGGAACTCTACCAGAATGACCATCAGACCTTCACGAAGGTACTTGATTGTACGTAACAGGCATAAAAGACACATATTTACTAATTTCATGCAATAAACTTTATTTATGAATCTTTTATGACCTAGATATGCCTTTGCATAGATCTATCATTTTCGAGCAGTTAACTACAACAAATCTATTTAACAAATTCCCAAGCTCCGTGAAGGTGGTTAATTATACTTATTATGCATAAGTATTATAGATCTATTTGTTTCACGTAGAAATGAAGCATTAATTCACATAACAGAGATCATATAACAAATATACATAAACTTAACAGAAGTAAATAAACAAGGCACATGTGCACAAATTTGGCTCAAAACAGTCTTTATTAAGATGTACACATTCAGATAGAGACTTCTTATCCCTGTGCACCCAGTTGTAGGGGACCACACACTCAACTGTGAACTTACCAAGGTCTCCATGCACTTAGCTGCAGGAGCCTTCCCCTTTCGCCTAAGTACAGGAAACAAACTTTTCTTACCTTAGCACCTTGCCCTTATAATGATTCTCTATCAAAATTTATCTCTTTAGACTCGTTATGACTCACTATATATAGCCTTTTCATTACAATACCATGGCCCGCAGACCATGGGTGAGTCTAAAAGGCCGACCTATCACCTACCCATACAAGGGACTAATGCCCCTTTGACTATCTCTTAGCTTCGTGCTCCGCTTCCATATTTCGTGGAGACTTTACATTCTTTCACAAAAACTATTACAAAACTTGACAAAATTTGACCCTAGGGACCCCATCCCAACAATGTAATTCATCCAATAATTCATCAATGACAGGAATGTGAAACTTATTTTTAATAGTGAGCTTGTTGAGCTCCCTATAATCTGGACACATGCGCCATGATTCTTGTGCACCAATACTACTGGAGTAGAGAAAGGACTTTGACTAGGTTGAATTATACCAACCTCTAACATTTTTGCAACCATACATTCAATTTCATTCTTTTTGACATATAGATATACGTAAGGCCTAATGTTTGGAGGAATAATTCCTGGAATCAAATGAATAGCATGATCATGATCACAAATAGGTGAGAGGCCTTTGGGAGTCTCAAAGACCTTGGAATGATTGTCCAAGATTTTTTGGAGGTGTGGAGAAATAGATGATTTTGATGTTTGAGCCTCTAGTGAACATAATTGTGAAACTACGCTCCATTTTTATTTCTTCAAAAGCTTTCTCATGCCATTAGAGCTATTTATCTTTCTTCGTTTCCCTACGATACCCCTTAATTCAACTTCCTTTCCTTCCCAAAAAAATTCAAGAAAAGTTGTTGAAAATTAAAAGCTATCATACCCAGAGATTGTAACCATTGGACTCCTAGTACAACATCAGCACCACCCATTGGAATGGAAAGAATTGGACTATTCAACACATATCTTCCCATCGATAGCTTGATATTATTCCACTTTCCCGAGCAATTTATGATTCCTCCATTTGAAACCGTCACTTGACACTCTGGTGCTAGATCTAAGAAGAAATTGAATTTCTTGGCTATCTTAGAATGAATAAAATTATGGGTACTATACGAATCAATCAACATTATTACATTTTCCTTCTTGATATGTTCTTCTATCTTGAGAGTTTTATGAGTGGTAATTCCTGCGAATTCATTACAATATATGGTCAGATTCATCTCTTCTCTCTTTGGGGTTGGTTCTTGGTGTATATCCTCTTCTTTTGATATTTCTTGTTACTTTTCTTCCTCCTCTTCACAATCGATGTAAAATGATTTCTTCTCAGCGCACTTATGAACTTTAGTGTATTTTCTATCACAACTATAACAAAGCCCTTTTGCCCTTTTTTCTTCCAATTGTTGTGGTGTCAACCTTTTAGGTCATGGAAGGCTAGGAGAAACCACACTTCCATCTTTATAGTTGTGAGTGGCAGGCTTCCTTGTTGCCATAATTTTGCTTACAATTTTTCTTGCCAACTTGAATGACTTCTCCAATGAATCACATTCCGAAAGGAAAACCTCATGTTCGATGTTATCCTGTAGAGTCCCTATGAAGACATCAACCCTTTGCTACTCTAGAATATCATTTACCCTTATATTCAATTTTTGGAAGTCCTCAATGTGCTCCACTGTTGAACCCTTTTGTTTGATATTTATCAATTGGCTAAAGAAGGTGCCACTCTTTGTATCCTCATAATGTGCTATCATTTTCTCTGTAAAAATTGACCAAGTGACAATTTGTTTACGAGGGCAAAGGCATCGATAGCATACAAACTGATTGGGTTCTAAATATAAAGTTGCAATGCATACCTTTTGTGTGTTTGGCATATTATGGAGATCACAATATTGCTCCATTTGTAGTATCCATGTTATAGGATCCTTGCCATCAAACTTCCTCATATCGATCTTTGGAATATGATGGGTCTTCAATCCAACATTAGAGTCTATCAAATCATGATTAACATTTTTTTAATTCTCATCATGAATTTCCTCTACTACCTTTTCACCATCAGGAAGCATTTCTTGTAGCAACTTTGCCAAACATCCCTTCAAACCTTCCTTGTATTTTTCAAATATTCAATGTTCCCTTTTGCTTCATTGATTTCATTTTTTAAACCATACATCTTAGCTTCCATGCCATTCTTTAAACCATCCATCTGAGGTTCTGTTAGTTTTTGTGAGAGTGAAATTTGTTGCACTTGGTCTCATAATTTTGATATATCATGTTGTGGTTCTTCATGAGTCATAGTAGAGCCTTTAGGTTGCTTACTAGGTGTTTATATTTTCTTTCTCGAGGGCATCAATTAGTGATAATTATGATTCACTATTCCTTTTGAATCACTTCAAACTATTTTTTCAAATGGATCTTATGAAAATTTTCAAAAAGACTACATGTCGTTTCTTAATTTGTAGGAGCTTGATATTGAATCTGATGTATCTCTAAAATTTCGGATCTCCAAGGTCTAACAATTGGAACCATCTTAGCACTTAGAGTCCTTTTTACAACTCCAAAAGTTTGATTGAAATTGGATTCTCAAAGGAAGAGTTATGCCCAATATCCCATGATGATCTGATTATATAATTTTCCAGTAGAGAGAACTTGTATGAAGTGACACGTGTCACTGTTTCAACCTTCGGCTCAGAAAAAGATACCTAACAATCTAAATTTTGTCCTATTTCTCTCACTTTTTATGAAATTTGAATTTAATGCTCACAGAGAAAGTTATGACGATTTTCCCAAGGTCACCTGTTTGAGCTGGAATTCGTTAACCTACAAAAAACCTAACTTCCTCAAATCATATCTCCGAGAATATGGTGAGCCAAGCACTGAAATTCAAACACGAGGTTCATCAAGAATTCGTCTCAATTGGATTTTAATTTGAGCTTATGAAACTTTGTAGAAAACAAGTTATAGAGAAAATTCCGTGGTGGCCTATTTGAAGCAAGGAAACCCTAGAATCCAAAGCTTTGGTACCAAATGTTATGCAACCAACTCATAGAATTGAAGAAGAGATAGATAAATAACTTGGAAATAAGACCCTTCAAGGGGGAAAACTCCTTTACATTACACAAATGAATAATTCGTGTATGATTTATATGAAAAAACCTCCTATATATATATATATATATATATATATATATATATATATATATATATATATATATATATATATATATATATAGGAGTCTAAGGGGTCACAATATTATCCGAGATGACATAACAATAATAATGTAAGGGCACAAAAATAACAATATGGGGACTACATGGACACAACAATAATAATAAGGGGGATACACTAATAATAATGAGGAAATACATTAGGGTTATAGGAACTTAACACATGCAGGGGAGTTCTTAAAATGTGAATATAATTTTTTGTAATTTTTTTTTGAATTCAAATTCTAACCACTATGTTTAATTATGAAGAGATGCACTTAGGCATCTAAACACACAACAAACTACCATATTCGTTCATTAAACAATAAATGGTGTGCAAAGAATATAAAAACACACCGAAGAAGATGACAATCAGTTGCATTGTTCTAAGTTATAATATTTTGTAATAAAATATATATTTTTAATTAAAAAAATAAATTGGTGCATTTTACTAGAAATATCCATATTAAGGTTTTTTTTTTAAAAACCATTTACCAAAATACAAATTTTATAAAAATTCTACATGAAACACGATTTTATACTTACTTATCTTTTCATGTTGAACATGCTAACATAAAGTGAAATAAAAATAATAATAATAATAATAATAATAAATCAATTTATAAATATATTTTTACATTTTTTTTAGTTCTTTCAACTATACAACCACAGATCTATTTTAATTCTAGATCTACCGATAGAGATCAAATAATTAGGTGCAAACCTATTTCGGAGTGAAAAGAGATTTGAACCCTCTACTCTACACTTGGTAGATGAGAATTAAGTTGGATATATATTGATTTAATTATTAACTATTAATTAGATTCTTTTATTTCATGTAATTTGAGAGAGTGCAAATGTTATAATTAATAATTATTGTTATTATTTTTTTGTTTTATTATTATTATTATTATTGTTATTGTATAATTTGACCAATTCGAAATGTTTATATATCATAATAGAATATCATAGGACAACATCTCTTCCATGCTAGCCTGGAGAGCACCTATTGATGCAATTACTATTCAACATCTATGTATGACTTAATTGTGTTGAGAGGTGGTCTACAACTTAATATGGTAGAGATGGTGTAATGTAATGTCTTATAAATATTTCAACCTAGTAAAAATAAAATAAAACAACCTATGTTTAGGTAAAAATAACTTCAAACTAAAATCATAAAAATAAAATTTCTATGTTATTATTTATATTTTTATTAATTTTTTTTGGGTATTTAAAAGTAAATTTAACTTGGTCAAGCTACTAGTGGTTTTTAGCTCCACCATTATATTCATATGGAATATAGTCTATTTAAAGTGGGGAACTAAATCATCTTAGATCCATCTAAGCTCCGGATATACCAAGCATCGAGAGGGATCAAATCTCGTGATATGCAAATTAAGAATTAAACCATCTTAGATCTATCTTAACTCTAGATCTAGGAAGCATCGAGAGGGATTAATTCTCCTGAAATATATCATGAAATGCAAACCTTTTTTACATTAAAATATATATTTGACCCCTATTAAGATTGGGTAAATCTAAAATTAATATAAATATACCATAGTGAGTAATGCAATGCTATCAAATTTCTCAATTTATTTATTTTACTAATGAATTTGGTTCTTTTAAAATTTTATAAAAATATTATATAATTTCATATTTTTTATTTGCAAATTAATAATACCTCTTTATAGAAAAATGGTTTGTTACCTCATTTAGATTTTCAATCATTTAAAATTTAGAATCTAAATTAAGTTTCCCATATTTTCATTAATTTTGCAGGGTCATTGAAACAGTTCGGCTGGCAGTGAACAATATGGCCATATCCTATAAACATACAAGATAACTCATTAGTATGGCATTGATTTCCATAGAGCTCATTAGTATGGCATTGATTTCCATAGAGCAAAACATTATGATGAGAAACTATTAAAAAACCAATTGTGTTTACTGAGAGTTCTTTAAAATACATAGAAGAACCATTATGAGGGCCTACAAACATTACCAATGCAGTGGTTACTGTAGGAAAAATTCATATTTAAACAATCCTTTTAAATTTATCTCCATATTATAATTATATTATCTCCATATTATAATTATATTATTTAAAGCATCCATATTTCAAGACATTTGATAAATCTATTAAACTTAATAAAATAATACTAGTAAAACATGAAAATAATAATAAACATATATCGCATTTCCAATGCCTTTTACTCTAAAGAAGCATGGTTAATTATTCATCTCGATATTACAAGTGCGCTAACTAAATGGAAATTAAATTCTTAAACATTGTTGTGAAGATTGGCATGGAGCACACTTTTAAAACATAAAATAATTTTAAAAGCTCTCATTTTTTAACAAATTCTATAATTTCCTATGTTTCTTCTCAATATTATAAATACGCCATTAATTGTTAACCTCAATGTAGGGATGTATCGTTACCGTTTCCTTAGTACACACTAAGCACAACATTACTTCTAGGTAAACAATATATTTTCTAGCTTATCGATGTAGTTTAGAAAGTGCAGACATGTTGTAAGTGGTGTCCCATGTCATGAAAGGTGTGCGCGTAGGTGTTAGTGCACATAACAAGTGCCACAACAATAATGTCAATAAAACCCATAGCCACAATATCAATGTGATATGTTTTGGACGTAATATTATGGATGGTGTGCTAAGTATTTTTTATAATATGTAGCATTGATTTAATTCATTTTCTTTTTAAATATCATATATCTGAATTTGTTTATGTTGTGTGTGTACGTGTGCATACATGTGTATTTCCATGTGTGTTCATGCACACGTGTATTTCCATGTAGGTTCTTCATGAAATTGTTATGAACCATATATAATGACGACGACAATAATAATAGGTTGACCCATACAATTTGTACAATAGTGGGAGGTCTAAGAGTAAGACAAGGATTCATACTCTCACTCTATTATAACAAAAAAACTGTTAGGGATCTGTTTCCTCCTTATTTTTTTTTATGAGGATACATCCCTCAAGGGTTTTTGTTGATGCAGTTTGTGACTAGGATCATATTAAGTATGGCAATTATTAGTCCCTGCCATCTGGCAACCGGCAGGGACTATAGTAATCGATCAGTTTTGAGTTAGCATTAGTTTGCTGTTTTAGTCCGGTGTTATTCAGTGCTTATTATAAAGTTTTCCAAAAGCGTTGTGCGGGGATGTCCCAAGATAACCAAACTCTTCAGCTTTGCCATCTTATTTGGCCTCTTCCCGAGGCGGGAGAGGCCGGAGCATAGACTATCTTCCTTTGCCGTCTTTATTATTGTGACCGTCAGGCGATTTCATAGATTAATGTTAACATTACTTAACATTAGTTTGGCAGTGTACTTAACATTAGTTTGGCAGTGTGAATTATTTGCAGTTTCAGTTTTGGCATATTGGCAGGTGTTCTGCTGTCCGTGCTCTTCGTGCATGGCAGGTGTTCTGCTGTCCGTGCTCTTCGTGCATGGCGGAGTGCCAGGAGGCGCCTTCAATTGAATTTGCTTTGTCGATGTCTGCACGCTGCTGTAACTGCCTGTAATCCATTTGCTTTGTCGATGTCTGCACGCTGCACGCTGCTGTAACTGCCTGTAATCCATTCTATTTTTTCCATTGGGTAAGTCTATTATACACCGCTTTGCATTCTTGTTCGTAGGGTTGCACGCTGCTGTAACTGCCTCTAAGTCTATTATACACTGCTTTGCATTCTTGTTCGTAGGGTTTAACATTCTTTGGTTGCAGGGTGTAAGCTTTAATGGCAGCTATGGCAGCTAGGTAGATTGAGATTTGAGCGATGAAGAGTTACCTGGATCATGCTCTGGCCATGAGCCCTCTGTTGCACTTCCCGGAAGAGCTGGAGCGGATCAAAATTCCGTCCGAGTGGTTATATGACCATCACCATGAGGAGAACAAGGGCGTGGAACCTGCAGCGGTGGACATCAAAGAAACGCCCAAGGAGTATGTGTTCTACGTCGACGTTCCGGGCCTTACCAAGTCCGACATTCAGGTAAGTGGCGAAAATTAAATCCAGTGAACAGGATGATTCAGGGCATTTCGCTGGCCTCGCTTCGTTCAGGAGCCGAATTAACTGAGACCGGAGCCGAATTAAGAGATGCTGGTCTAGACTATTCGTAAAGCTATTCGAGCGATACTCTTTAACCAAGGAGAGGTACTTTAGCTGGTTATGGCTCCTCGTCAAGCAGGGTTGGGCTGGCTCCTCATCACGCTAGTGTTGGGCTTGCTCCTCGTAAAGCTGGTGAAGCGCTTGAAATCCGACTATCTGTTGTTGCGAGCTAAATTAATGCTTTGTTCAAGTAACAGATCTGGTTGCCCTGGTCCCATAGCCCGCTACTTCCCTTTGTACGGCTCCAGATTCACCACCATCACTTACAGCATATCCAGGCGCAGATAGAGATCACAGATTGACCCTTTATCGATTGATTCGGGATATGGGAGAGATCACATCCAGCGTTCTAACTGCAGTTCTTGCCTCTTGAGGTACGTTCATCTCAGTTTTCAAATTGTTTATAAATAGCTATCAAATGTCAATACAATCGATTTATCGCAGCACAGACCTAAGCTTATAACTCCCTCCTGCAGCGCAGGGTTTACTGGGCTGGTGAGACGTGGTGAGACATGAGACACGGTCAGGGCTACTCCCGGTCCATCCTTTGTGAAAAGTTGTGTGTTTGGCAGCTGAGTTTCTGTGAAGGCACTTGTTCTTTCGTTACACCTCTGGTGGTGAAGCAGTAGGACACGCGTAGCACATGCAAATTCTATATATTACTGTTAACCATCATTTTATTTGTATGTAACCATTGTCGACATAACATAGAAATCATCCTACACAAAAAGCTATGTGGGACCTACCATGAGCGCCATGTCTCTCATCATTCCATTTATCAAAACTTTGCCCTCCTTAACCTCCGCTTGGTTCATACCTACTTTTGCCCTCCTTAACCTCGGCTTGGTTCATTCCGACATTTGGCAGTGGATTCCATGTCTCTGCAACTTATTCATATATTGTAGACCTGCCAGGTAATTTACTCTGTAATAATGTAGAAAATATTTTTAGTTTCTTATTTATTAGTTTCTGGACGGTTTGAACTCAAGGCACTGAATGTCGGGCCTACCAACCTTGATGAGCAGAATGATGAGCAGAATGGCCAGTGCTGGGGAGGGTAGCTCATAGCTGCGTTTACAGAGGCAGTCTGAGGTTTGGGAAACTGATTGCTGTGAAAAAGATGACCTTTTCCAGTTGTGGCTCTAAGGGATTGTTCTTCGGAGTGGTTCTTTCTATTAACCTTTTCACATAATCATTAATTTGTTGAATTGGCAACTGTCTTCAATAGTCTTCATTCTTTCGTGTCTTTTTGGCTGTGTATTCTTTTCACCTCTAGTTGTCGCTGTGCATTGAACACACATCTATGGAATTTAAAGAATTTAGATCTCTAGATTGGCTCTGAGCTACATGGTATGGTTGCATCTTCCAGCATTCTTTTTGCAAGATGAGGATACGGATGGGCTGGACTGCTCCGTAAGTATGTTGTAGAACCTGCACACATGTGGTGGCCAAGCACACTGGTCCAGGTGACCCTGTTCCGGTATAATAAAAATGTCAATATTTCTTGGGAATGTTTTAAGTAAATCATAGTGGTGTTAATGGATCTACTACTTGATAAGTGGTTAAATTTAATAATTTTTCGTTGTGAAATTCAGAAAAATAGTTCTTACGAAATTCTGAAAACAAATTTAGCCAGTCCACTTATTGAGTTACTTTTCATTTAATTATACTGTGAGAATTGGTAATGGAGAAGGTTCTGTGTTTGACATGCAGGGTACTGCATGAGAGAGACCATGGAAAGGGGATGTCTCGTAACACCTTCTTCTTCATTGCCATGACCAGCAGCTTTTGCTACTATGTATTCCCTGGTTATCTATTCTCAACCCTGACCAGTGTATCGTGGGTGTGCTGGATTTGGCCTCACTCTGTCACAACACAGCAGATTGGCTCCGGCATGAATGGCCTCGGACTAGGTGCCTTTGGTTTCGATTGGAGCACCATCGCAGCCTTCTTGTTCAGTCCTCTTATTTCTCCATTCTTTGCCATTATGAATGTCATGGTTGGTTATGTCTTCGTAGTATACTTTGCAGTCCCTCTTGCTTATTGGGGCACTAACATGTACAATGCAAAGGCTTTTCCTATTTTCAGCTCCGATTTGTTCACAGCCCAAGGTCAAAACTATAATATTTCACAGATTGTGAACAATAAATTTGAGCTGGATCTCGCTGCTTACAATCAGAATGGTCAAATACATATGAGCTTCTTTTTTGCTCTGACTTATGGGTTTGGATTTGCAACCATTGCTTCTACAATTACCCATGTCGCTCTATTCTATGGGAAGTAAGTTCTGATTTTTGTATTGACTTAACTTCCATTACTGCTTTCTTGCAAGATCATCAATTATGGATGTTAGTTTAAATGACATGCGTTGTTATGGTGCAGGGAAATATGGCAGCGTGCTGTAGCAGCATCCAAAAACAATCGGCCTGATATCCATACTAAATTGATGCGCAAATACCCTGACATCCCACAATGGTGGTTCTACACTCTCTTGTTTGGGACTCTTGCTGTTGCCTTTGCACTCTGCGAGGTTTACAAGAAAGAGGTACAATTACCATGGTGGGGGTTACTTTTTGCCTGTGCTCTCGCTTCATTTTTCACTCTTCCCATAAGTATCATCACCGCTACTACTAATCAGGTAAGCACATTGATTTTATTGATTATTTTGTAGAAGGAATTATATATATATATTCATTCATATGTTCTGGTTATACTTCATCTTCTTATTTTGTTTTGGCACAGACACTAGGCCTGAACATTATCACCAAATACCTAATGGGATATATCCTTCCTGGGAAGCCTACTGCCAATGTTTGCTTCAAGGTCTATGGTTATATGAGCATGAGCCAGGCAGTTTCTTTCTTGTCAGACTTCAAGCTCAGCCATTAAGATAACTGGAAGAAAAGTTAGATTTTTATTTATCAGATAACTGGAAGAAAAGTTTAATTTTTTTGAGGAGCTGATTCTTCCTGTGTCAAAAGAACTGGTGTTAGGTTTTGGCTTTTTTTGAGGAGTTTATTCTTTTTGTGTCAAAAGAACTGATGTTAGGTTTTAGCACTGTAGTTTATACTAGTCTAAACTACAGGTTTAAACAAGTATAAACTACAGTGCTAAAACCTATACTTGTTTAGGTTTTAGTTCTTGAGCAATTTGGTGAACTGATAAAAGCATTGTTTTTGCTTAGCTTCAAATCTCTCTCTGTGAATTATGAAACTTCCCAGACATATTATAGATACATATTACAATTCTTAGTTTAGTACCAGGTATTCAAATTTTTGAGAAAATCAGAATGAATTTGCTATATTTATATTATTTGCAGAATGTTTTTAGCATGATATGGCAGTGCACATTTGTTTTGTTCTGTTTATTGATATTGTGTGTGCAATGCAGTTTATTGGCACAGTAGTGGCTGGAACAGTCAACCTGGGAGTTGCATGGTGGATGTTGGGATCGGTGAAAAATATATGCCAAACAGATCTTTTGTCTGCAAGTAGCCCATGGACATGTCCCAATGATCATGTGTTCTTCGATGCATTAGTTATATGGGGTAAAAGTTTAATTTTTTTGAGGAGCTGATTCTTCTTGTGTCAAAAGAACTGGTGTTAGGTTTTGGCTTTTTTTGAGGAGTTTATTCTTTTTGTGTCAAAAGAACTGATGTTAGGTTTTAGCCCTGTAGTTTATACTGGTCTAAACTACAGGTTTAAACAAGTATAAACTACAGTGCTAAAACCTATACTTGTTTAGGTTTTAGTTCTTGAGCAATTTGGTGAACTGATAAAAGCATTGTTTTTGCTTAGCTTCAAATCTCTCTCTGTGAATTATGAAACTTCCCAGACATATTATAGATACATATTACAATTCTTAGTTTAGTACCAGGTATTCAAATTTTTGAGAAAATCAGAATGAATTTGCTATATTTAAATTATTTGCAGAATGTTTTTAGCATGATACGGCGGTGCACATTTGTTTTGTTCTGTTTATTGATATTGTGTGTGCAATGCAGTTTATTGGCACAGTAGTGGCTGCTTATTATAAAATTCACGAAAGGATCTTCCTACTTTTGTTCTGTTTGGTTCGCCTTTTTCTTTCATAATCTCACCCCATTCTCACATACTATGTCGTCGAGAATGGGATGTTGGTACCAGGCCAGAGCTGGTGTAGCTCTTCCCCTTCTTTCTTGGAATTTCTGTTTGTGTTTGGTTCACTTTTTTCTTTCATAATCTTACCCCACCCTCGCACACTTAAGTCAAGAATGGGATGCTGGTACCAGGCCAGCGCTGCTGTAGCTCTTCCCCTTCTTCCTTGGAATTTCTAGATGGAAGGTGGAGTGGCTGTCAACCCCAAAGGAGCCTATGAGATTCGATCCAAAGGCCTCTATGGACTTAGCAGAAGAGCACTACCAATGGAGCTAACCCTTGGGCTCTATGTGGTTCACTAAAGGAGACTTTACCTGTCTGCATTTATTTGTTGATTGAACTTGCATTTATTCACAAATTTAGTTATTGTTTGCTTTATGTAACTCTGGATCATGTTAGGGCACGATTTTCACATTTGTTGATTCCTTTGAGATAATGAGCATTTGCTGAGGCCGGATTGGTCCACTTTTGATGAACTTGGGAATATATAGTGATGACATGAAAATTTTATTGGTATTAAGGCCATTTTTCACTGACTGTTAGAGCCAGAGGGTCACTTTATAAAGACTGATATAAAAAATTAATATCGATTTAATGCAGGTCAGCAATTAAACAAGAAAATCATGACCCGACATTGCGTTTAGGCTTATGTTTCTGAATTTTCTTAGGCATATTGCATTTGTACAAAAGCTGATCAAGAAGCAACTTTATTATGATGCACTTGGCTATTTTAAAGATTAATTGGGGCTTCTTCGATCACAGGCCCCTTTATGATAATATTTATGGAGAATGGTATTTGCAAAATTGCTCATGGATCATTGCTTGAGAATTATTGTTTAGAATACCGGCTGGTGAATCAGTTCCACTGCAATGTGCAATAGTTTTGTCATTAAGGCTTTGCCTACCTTTTGCTCTTAGCTGTTGTGGTGAGATCTATGTTCCGTTTATCTATTTTTATTAAGCCTTGTTGTGATGCTCCATTTTGGTGTGTTTTCAGCTTTCAATTTGATGGAGGAAGGCTGTATTTGTTTCCTGTCCGTCTTAGCTGCCATTCTAGGATCAATGCCTTAGCTGAAGGCACAATTTTTTCTTAATGAGCCAATGCTTATGGGTATCGTCTTTTTTCCCTTTGTTGAGGCCATACATAGTTGGACGGATAGGCCTTTACTGTTTACTCCTTACTTCTTATTGGATCCTGTTGAGGAGAGGTGAGTTGGAGAGTGTCCCGGGTCATGGTGGTTGCTATGAGTGAAATTATAAGCAGATAGACCATGGTGGTCAGAAGTATGTGAGCCGCTGGTGCGCACATTCCAAGCCACATTAAGAACATAGGTGCCAAATAAACACTGTGTCACATCTGAGACCTGAGTTTTGTTGATGCCAAATCGAGAGATAAAAGACAAAATTCCCTTTGCTAGACCTGTTATGCTAAGATCAATGTCTTGTTGGCAATATGGACCACTTTTCTCCATTGTTAAGGTCTAAACCCATCTATTTCATCATGCTTGCCTATAATGTCATCATGGCGATCCTACTGACCTGATGGGTCCTTGGCAAAGTTACAATACTCATTTTTGAAAAAGAACTTGGTGAGTTTAGAGAGTGATGGGTCCGATTGAATTCTCAAAGATTTGGGCAAAAATGCCATTGCACTTGCGGGTCAAACTTGCTGACGCGTGTAAAAATTTGCGACTACTCACATGTCATAGTTTGACATAGCAGTACTTGCGAGTTAACTTGTTGCTCCCAAGTTCAACTTACTGGAAGCTAGTTTTAAATTTTTAATTGCCAATGAGTAGTGGCAAGTCAAACTTGTTGGGTATTAATCTCAGCATTTCCAGTCACATCCAGGGTCCGGTTTCCTTCCCTTCAACTTGTCATTGGAGTTCAATGCCCTCTCCTTCAGAAATCTTCTTTTAACACTTTATCATAGAATTTTTGTAAGCTCTGTTGTACAGGGATTGTTGTAATCCTTTGAAATTGAAATCAAAACTTTATTAATCTCCTCACATGAACAAAAACAGTCAATTGGACCAAGAGACAAATTAGGATGCAAGTACAACAATATGGGAGTTCTTGATTCATTGTTCATGATAAGGAGAAATGGCTGCACCATTCTATCTGTACTGAATGAGGATTTTCTCCATGTTGCTGTTGTGATGATGAATTTCAGAGGCAACAACATACTTGCATTTCCAGTCGCATCTAGGGTCCGGTTTCCTTCCCTTCAACTTGTCATTGGAGTTCAATGCCCTCTCCTTCAGAAATCTTCTTTTAACACTTTATCATATAATTTTTGTAAGCTCTGTTGTACAGGGATTTTTGTAATCCTTTGAAATTGAAATCAAAACTTTATTAATCTCCTCACATGAACAAAAACAGTCAATTGGACCAAGAGACGAATTAGGATGCAAGTACAACAATATGGGAGTTCTTGATTCATTGTTCATGATAAGGAGAAATGGCTGCACCATTCTATCTATACTGAATGAGGATTTTCTCCATGTTGCTGTTGTGATGATGAATTTCAGAGGCAACAACATACTTGCATTTTTTGCTTGAGAATGATCCTTCAACAAGTTAGATTGTGGAAGAGTTTCCATGGCCTTACATGCATGGGGGTTGACACAAAGCACATGCCTGTAGGCAGATTGGATCCATGGTGGGAAGCTTGAGAAGGCACACCTCCCACCATATTGAACCACTACCCCACTGGTTATATAATTAAATTTTCATTTAATTCTCAATATAAACTGATTTTAAGTCACCCTATAAAATCGTTTAGGCTGTTGAACTGTAAACATTAACATTATCCTTTATCCATATTGTGAATCTCTATTACATGTGTTGTACTGCCAATGAGTAGTGGCAAGTCAAACTTGTTGGGTATTCAAACTCACTGACTGGTAGGAGTTTCACGTGTGAATGAATCAGTTCAGGTTGCTTTCTGTGTTGAGTTGAATTTGACACAGTGGCTTGACAAACTTTTGTAAGAAGGGTCATTAGATCGATGCCTCTTCTCATGACACACTTCTTTTCCCAATTGTAAGGCCCATCTCCATCTTCAGGTGCTCTTGCAATGTGTAGTTGCAGCTTTCCCAATCCTGTTAAGGGCATGCCATACTCATACTTTCAACTTGCATGATCAAAACCTGATCTGAAGGTTCTCTCTGTATTGCTACAAGATCTGCTCTATTTGTTTGGCTTTAATGTTTAATCTCAGCGTTTCCAGTCACATCCAGGGTCCGGTTTCATCTTAGTAGTACCATTGCTTATCCCTTATTGTATCGTAGCTTGTCTTATGCTATCTCTTATTCGCTATGTCTAGCTCAATGATCCATCATATACAGCTCCTCGGGATTGGTATATATTAGTAATGCCTTTTATTACCCTTGCACAGGAATAGTAGTGCACATACTAGTCTAATCATCAGTAAGCTCCAGCTTATACCTCATTTCATCCTGCTTAACTATCCCTGGTATCACGTATATGTATATTATGTAAATACAATACATCTTATATCACTACTATCCCAGTAAGTAGAGTAAGCATAGTAGAAGCTTAGTAGTCCATGGAGTAACAACCATGATACTTATGGAAATACAAGAAATTGGAACGTAATATGATAGTACTGCTCTTTATAGTATTACAGCTTATTTGGTTAACTAGTATGATATCCATATGTAACTGGTGTCAATACTATATGGTTTAAGCAAGGTATATAGCTTAGTTTCATCAAGTAATCATCACATATCTTTTATAAGCTTGATAACGTGTAAGCCTAATTACTGATATAGGATATACAAAGCAGGTACGTATGAAAGGTGAAACACAGATACCAGCATATATATAATATTCAATCCTTAGTAATAGTCTCAATACCATCGATTGCCTTATATGGAACCAATAGTCAAAAGAGGTGGTATATCTAGTCCAGCTATCATGATCAAGCTAGTTACTGCATGTACTATGATTGCACTTGTTATGATTATGTTTGTGTGAATGTGTAGTAGTACTAATACTCTCCCTATAACCTACCCCGAGTCAAAGTCTGAGATAGTGCGACGAGCATTGGAGTAAGCAATATCAATATGCTTATTACGATAGGTGGTTATGAGAGAAACAAGAAGGGTGGAAAACAGAGTAAATACTAGCTGCTTGCTTAAAGCTGACATGAAGCTCCTATCGATGAAATACAGGTACATGTAGAAACAAAGCTGGTTGTATACTCAATTACGGAACTAAGCCTACTGGTTACGTGTTATCAAGCTTAGTCATATCTACAGTATTGACCTAATCTGTGTTCTAAGCATTCAATCTACTCTATTAGAATATGGAAACAGCAAGTATGTTATGAATAGTGTGATATGTACTATATTAGCATAATGAACTGGTCCCTATGTTATGTATACAGGTGAAATCATAGGTCATTACCGTTGTAACATGGGTCTCTAAGATCGAGACTTGTATTGCACTCTTTGTAATGATCGTTTTTGTGTTATGTATTTCACTGATGAGATTGAGATCCACGCTGATTACGATCGAAGCAACAGGTCCTAGCCTCACCTGTTAATAATTGTCTATTATGGTTAATGTTTAAGAAAGCCTATAGGACACATAACATTCAAGTATGACTCAATTGTATGATAACAATGTCTTAGAAAGAATCTACCGCAACAGGCTCAAAGGGGCTATCTTCAACAAATTTGGCTGGTTAAGATGCTCTTCTTGTGGGCACACTCGCCACAGCCACCTAATTTCACATTTACTACTGTCGCCACATCCATCATTCCATATGCCATTTGCTCCCCATGTCAGATCGATCACTTAATTGCACCGAACGCTCACTTAACGTAAGCTTTTCGTTTTATGCCCATCATTAAATACTGGCCTCCTCCAATCTGATCTTCAAGTATTTCAGCTCCATTCCAAATCAAGCCGTATATGTACTTATTTCTGCACCTAGATATTGACATAGATCTCCTGTCTAGCCAATTTTTTATTAGAATAGCTTCGACCCAATCTACCACCAAGATTGCCCGATGTCAGATACATCACCTAATTCCGCATTTACTTCTACCGCCACATACATTCAGTGTTGACTGGTATTGTCTAGTCCTATAATGTTCAAGAAAGCCTATAGGACACATAACATTCAAGTACGACTCAATTGTATGATAACAATGTCTCAGACAGAATCTACCGCAACAGGCATCAAAGGGGCTATCTTCAACAAATTTGGCTGGTTAAGATGCTCTTCTTGTGGGCACACTCGCCACAGACACCTAATTTCGCATTTACTACTGCCGCCACATCCATCATTCCATATGCCATTTGCTCCCCATGTCAGATCGATCACTTAATTTCACCGATCGCTCAGTTAACGTAAGCTTTTCGTTTTATGCCCATCATTAAATACTGGCCTCCTCCAATCTGATCTTCAAGTATTTCAGCTCCATTCCAAATCAATCCGTATATGTACTTATTTCTGCACCTAGATATTGACATAGATCTCTTGTCTAGCCAATTGTTTATTAGAATAGATTCGACCCAATCTACCACCAAGATTGCCCGATGTCAGATACATCACCTAATTTCGCATTTACTTCTGCCGCCACATACATTCAGTGTTGACCAGTATTGTCTAGTCCTATAATGTTCAAGAAAGCCTATAGGACAAATAACATTCAAGTACGACTCAATTGTATGATAACAATGTCTCAGACAGAATCTACCGCAATAGGCTCAAAGGGGCTATCTTCAACAAATTTGGCTGGTTAAGATGCTCTTCTTGTGGGCACACTCGCCACAGCCACCTAATTTCGCATTTACTACTGCCGCCACATCCATCATTCCATATGCCATTTGCTCCCCATGTCAGATCGATCACTTAATTGCACTGAACGCTCACTTAACGTAAGATTTTCATTTTATGCCCATCATTAAATACTGGCCTCCTCCAATCTGATCTTCAAGTATTTCAGCTCCATTCCAAATCAATCCGTATATGTACTTATTTCTGCACCTAGATATTGACATAGATCTCCTGTCTAGCCAATTGTTTATTAGAATAACTTCGACCCAATCTACCACCAAGATTGCTCGATGTCAGATACATCACCTAATTTCGCATTTACTTCTGCCACCACGTACATCATTCCATATGCCATTTGCTCCCCATGTCATATAGAACACTTAATTGCACCGATTGCTCACTTAACGTAAGCTTTTCGTTTTATGCTGACCATTAAATATTGGCCTGCTCCATCCGAGCTTCAAGTATTTTAGCTCCATTCACACTTAAAACCAGCTTACAAACACATTGAACTCTTTTATAAATTGGCCTCTTCTGCACCTGGATATTCACATACATCTCCCCGCTTCACATAACATGGAATCCATTAGCATAAGCCAACTTACTCAACTCGCGGCATTGTTTCTCTTAGCACTTGTTCTCATGGCTCTTCTGATTATTGAAATCGTACAAGTCGAAAGACAAAGAAAAAAGAAACCAAGAAAATAATAACATCTCTAACGAAGAGCATATGAATCTACAACAAGTAATTCTGAATCTCAAGCCTATTTTTGCATTATTTTACGCATTGTCTTATTTCCTCGCTTCCTTCTCTGTTACAGGTGTACGACGGATGCTTCGTCACAGCCACCTAATTTCGCATTTACTACTGCCGCCACATCCATCATTCCATATGCCATTTTCTCCCCATGTCAGAAAGATCACTTAATTGCACCGATCGCTCAGTTAACGTAAGCTTTTCGTTTTATGCCCATCATTAAATACTGGCCTCCTCCAATCTGATCTTCAAGTATTTCAGCTCCATTCCAAATCAATCCGTATATGTACTTATTTCTGCATCTAGATATTGACATAGATCTCCTGTCTATCCAATTGTTTATTAGAATAGCTTCGACCCAATCTACCACCAAGATTGCCTGATGTCAGATACATCACCTAATTTCGCATTTACTTCTACCGCCACATACATTCAGTGTTGACCGGTATTGTCTAGTCCTATAATGTCCAAGAAAGCCTATAGGACACATAACATTCAAGTACGACTCAATTGTATGATAACAATGTCTCAGACAGAATCTACCGCAACAGGCTCAAAGGGGCTATCTTCAACAAATTTGGCTGGTTAAGATGCTCTTCTTGTGGGCACACTCGCCACAGCCACCTAATTTTGCATTTACTACTGCCGCCACATCCATCATTCCATATGCCATTTGCTCCCCATGTCAGATCGATCACTTAATTGCATCGATCGCTCAGTTAACGTAAGCTTTTCGTTTTATGCCCATCATTAAATACTGGCCTCCTCCAATCTGATCTTCAAGTATTTCAGCTCCATTCCAAATCAATCCGTATATGTACTTATTTCTGCACCTAGATATTGACATAGATCTCCTGTCTAGCCAATTGTTTATTAGAATAGCTTCGACCCAATCTACCACCAAGATTGCCCGATGTCAGATACATCACCTAATTTCGCATTTACTTCTGCCGCCACATACATCATTCCATATGCCATTTGCTCCCCATGTCATATAGATCACTTAATTGCACCGATTGCTCACTTAACGTAAGCTTTTCGTTTTATGCCGACCATTAAATACTGGCCTGCTCCATCCGAGCTTCAAGTATTTTAGCTCCATTCACACTTAAAACCAGCTTACAAACACGTTGAACTCTTTTATAAATTGGCCTCTTCTGCACTTGGATATTCACATACATCTCCCCGCTTCACATAACATGGAATCCATTAGCATAAGCCAACTTACTCAACTCGCGACATTGTTTATCTTAGCACTTGTTCTCATGGCTCTTTTGATTATTGACATCGTACAAGTCGAAAGACAAAGAAAAAAGAAACCAAGAAAACAATAACATCTCTAACGAAGAGCATATGAATCTACAACAAGTAATTCTGAATCTCAAGCCTATTTTTGCATTATTTTACGCATTGTCTTATTTCCCCGCTTCCTTCTCTGTTACAGGTGTACGACGGATGCTTCAAATATGCATTTGGGTCGTCCATGGTGGTGCAACTCGCATTTTTTATGCTTCTATCGTCTCTGCTGGGATCCCGGTCTAATGTCCTAATTGTTAGCATTCGTGCTTATCTTGTATTCTTCACATGTTACAGTCTATCATAAGAAATGCTTATTTTCAAGGTCAAATGTAAGCTTCACGGCGGTTTTCATGTTACTCGTGTCTTGAATTGATGATGATTCTCTGCAAGTTAGTTATTCAATAATGTTCAGATCTTTGGTATATAGTGCTCATGTGACTATCTCTATTGCAGTTGTGTGATTTTGGGCTAGCAACATAAACTGGTGTAAACTGGTGCAAGCCCAAAACTTCAATAGATATTGCAACATCCCCTGATTTGGCACAATACGCTTGTGGATGACCCTTTCCAGTAATATATCATGTAATATTGCAGGCCATAGTTAATGAAACAGCGCGAGTTTATTTGGAGGAGCTCCTGTTTGATCCCTATTTCATTGATCTGTTCTACAGTCTTACACTCTTTCTTGTTTACTATTTTGACATTTATCATTGCCTGTTGTCTGAGTTTCAGAAGAAGTTGACGCAGTCTCTACTTACAGGTCTTATCAAAACACCGATATAGCAACCCCCCTATATACGTTACCGAAACTGGTACTTCAGCCTTGACATTTATTGAAGAAGAAGAAATATTTCTATATGTTTTCTGAAAAGTACCCTTGTTACACTTGCATCTGTTCCTTGAGACTTAGTAGTTACTTAATTGATTCGACAAAAAAGCAGGAGAAGCACATTACCTTTTCGAAAGTGTTTTATGTACTTTATATCTATGCCTATTACAGTAAGTGTGTTGATTTTACCTCTTTGGGCTCAAAATTGTAATTAGCCAAGCCACTACACTATATGTCTAATGTCTGACAGAACCATCTTTCCGCTGATTGCTATTCTTCCACTTTGTTTCTTATACGTATCATTTGCGTAACCCCCCCTCAGAGCCCTCTGAAAAGCCTTCGAGCCCTTATTCAAAGCCTTCTGAGACCTATTCACAGGCTTTCGATCCTGAGACCTAATGCATGTATTATTTACGTATCTCCTACCCTTAGCTCAGACCCTGACTTGGCTGAGACTGACTTGGCTAATACTTATCCACCGCCTACGCTCTTGGCCTGGCCGTACTACGCCCAAGATAATGAGACTAAACTCCTGGTTCAGACCCTTACCCTGTCCATCTAGGATGATACGCTCTGTCCTATAAACCTCCTCGCGGGTGGCTCACCAGACCATTTCTTTAGCTCGTGTCGCAGGCTGCAGCTTACAGCAAGTCTAGCAACGCAAGAAACAGTGAAGTGATCGCTCCAACCTGGGAGTTGCATGGTGGATGTTGGGATCGGTGAAAGATATATGCCAAACAGATCTTTTGTCTGCAAATAGCCCATGGACATGTCCCAATGATCATGTGTTCTTCGATGCATCAGTCATATGGGGTTTGGTTGGTCCCAAAAGGATATTTGGCAAGCTTGGAGTGTATCCCCAGTTAAATTGGTTCTTCTTGGGTGGGGCAGCTGCTCCAGTTTTAGTGTGGTTGGCACACAAGGCCTTTCCAAAGGTCAAGTGGATTCCTCTGATCAACATGCCAGTTATGTTGGGATCTACAGCCTATATGCCTCCAGCCACTGCAGTCAACTACACATCCTGGATCACTGTTGGCACCATTTTCAACTATTTTATCTTTAAATATCAGAAGGCTTGGTGGCAGCGTTACAACTATGTGCTCTCTGCAGGCCTTGATGCTGGTTTGGCTTTTATGGCTATACTGCTATACTTTGCTTTGGGTCTGAACAACACATCCATAAACTGGTGGGGAGCAAGTGGGGAACATTGCCCTTTGGCCACCTGCCCCACTGCTAAGGGTGTCAAAGTGGATGGTTGCCCTGTTTATTAATTCTGATCTGATGTAAAGTGGATGATTGCCGTGTTTATTAATTTTGATTTGATCTTTACTGTCTTTGCATTCTGATTTTTATGTTCACAAAAGATTTCATTAGACTATCATAGCTCCTGGGGTGCATGCTACTTGGCCTTTGGCTTCGATCATGACCATTAGGAGTGGCTACATTATGCGCGTGTTATTACTAAGAACCCACTAAAGGACTAACACGAAGCCAAATAACAAGAACATGGGCTATATTCTCGGAAGCTTGCCAGGCTATAGGACTCACTATGTGAACTAAGCAAAAAGCTAACAACTGGATCAATAAGCCAAATTGAGGCCAATGCCACTACGAAATAGGCTATATTCTCGGAAGCTAAATGGGCTAGATGAAAAACTATGCGAACTATGTGCAGGGACTAACTGCGATGCAGCCTCTCTTGTTGTTGATTTTGTTTAGGGAAATTAGGATATTGTAAGATTTTTTCACTTCTCTATTTTCTCCTATTTTCACATATAGCATTGTAGGAGAGGTGAAGATGGCTTACGTAAAATATGTTAGTGAGAACATCACTAACCTCAGTGACTTCCATATTGATAGTGACTATTTTAGTTTAGGTTCATTCAATGTATAAGAGGTTACTTTGATGTTCAAACAAACATAACAAAGAGATGATATTAATTTGAACAAAGAATTATCCTCAATCAACTTTTCAAACTTAGCTAACATAATATTCCTTCTTATCATGCTATCTCCAAACTCAAAAAGAAGTTTCCTAACGTTCGAGCAAATATAATGAAGTGACAACACTAATATATTAATAAAAAAGGATAAAAAATAACATCTTTGTGAAAGAGGTCAAACATTCATCAAACATTATAGCACATTCCAATAAACATTTTAAGAATATTTATGTTATTATTAGTAACTAAAATAATTTCCTTGTTAATAATTTTTTTAATAATTTTAAAATATCATATGTAAATGCACATTTAAAAGTAGGACTTCATAATATGACAAGCTTAATTTTAGTTTTTGTATATTTATGCATATGAAAAACATCATGATAGCAAAAAGATCAATTAGAGATTTTATAGATTTTTCAACCAAGTTTGATACAAGTTACGGAACTTTATTTAAAAACCAAATATGATGTGCTACATAAACGATATATATGGTAGCCCTTTCATACAAACTATCTGACTAAGATAAAAATTTAAATCTATTTTGATGTTAATGATCGGTGGAAGAAAATGAAAACTACAAAGAAGAAAGAACATTTAATGCAAACAAATTTGACATTTCAAGATACTCTAATAATTCTAGAAATTTTATTATTTTTGCATTCACTTTGGAATTTTGAAAAACCATTTTGAAAACAGTGAAAGTCACAAAATTAACATAGGTTAAAAGTTTACATCGTGATTTATAAAATTCTGATGTCACCCAACACTCATTGTCAATGTCAAGAAGAAATTTAGCTATCTAATCCTTCCAATCCTAAATGTAGGAATATTCGAACCTTATAACATGCTTAATATTAAACTCAGCATTATTGTCATTCAAAACTCACCATTAAACAGAAACATCATAATTTCAGAAACCTAATTTCATAAAAGTGAAAACCACTAAAATGAACAAAATGTTAAAAACCTACAAGGTGATTTATGAAATTTTGATTTCACCGCACATTCGTTTGTTGATGTAATAAAGAAATTTAGCTATTTAATATTCCCCTATTCAATGTTCGTATATCACTCGATGTAAGAATATTAAAGATTATAATATATTTAATCTTAAATTCAATAGAGTTGGGATTTAAGAAAACATTCATTAAACCTGAACAAGAATAAGAGTTGTATAATTGTTGCTTCTACTATTATTGTTAAGTTATTGATTAAGTTTTTAACCGTCTGTGTCTTCACACATGCTTTCTCCATAAAACCATCTCCACACTGCTTCATTTGCACATATACCTCAACACAACTTCCTCAGCCCCTTATTTCGTAACTCGCTTTTCACCAGAAGTCATTAGTCATTATGTTATGATGGTGCGTATTCAATTCTTTGTTCTGCCATCCAACCGATTTAACTTAAATATTTGTGTTTTCGTTGTGCCCGAACATTTTTATTTAATAATAATATTTGTGTTTTTGGCACGTGGAAGTGTGAATATTTGTGCTTAAGAATAATATTTGGGTTTTCATTGTGTGGAAATGTCAACATTTTTAGTTAATAATAGTATTTGTGTTTTAGTTGTGTGAAATTTATTTAATAATAATATTTGTGTTTTTGTTGTGTGAAAGTGTGAACATTTTTATTTAATAATAACATTTGTGTTTTCATTATTTAGAGGTGTCAATAACATAATAATAATATTTTTGTTTTTATAATAATATTTATATTTTTGTTGTGGAGAAGTGTGAACATTTTTGTTTAATAATAATATTTGTGTTTTTTTGTGCGGAAGTGTGAATTTTTTTGTTTAATAATAGTATTTGTGTCTTCGTTGTGCGGAAGAGTGAACATTTTTGTTCAATAATAATATTTAACGTTTTTGTAATAATAATATTTTTGTTTTTGTTGTGGGAAAGTGTCAACAACGTTAATTTCATCCCGTTTAATTCTAGTTAATCATTTTCGGTCTATTCTTGCATACGATATGACTATTTATAAATGTTCTGACATTCGTTTTGGCCCCTCCGCTGCGCTCCATAGCCCACGTAAAGGACTTGCAACAACGTCAATGGTACCACCGCGTCAATTCTGGTATCATTGGATAGAGTAATAACATAACAGTGTTGGTGCCAGAGCATGCACTGACATAATGGTCACTAACAAAATTAGGATTTTTTCAATTTTAATATTATTTTTCAAGTGTTGATAAATACCAAAACTAAAATGCTCTCCACCAAAGGAATTATGCCCCATAATAGCTCACTCAATCAATAAAAAATTAGAAATAAAATTGTTAGGTCCCTATAATACTAGTGATTCCACCATTACTATTGTCATTGTAGCCCCTTATCATTATTGTTGTGCCCTTGTTGTCCCCATATTGTTGTTATTGTGCCCCCTAGAAGCCCACTATTTTTATTGTTGCGCCCTTATATTATTATTGTTATGTCGGCTCTGATTATATTGTGGCCCCTTAGACTCCTATATAACGAAAGGAGGTTTTGTCATTTGAATCATCCAAGAATTATTCATTTGTGTAATGTAAAGGAGGTTTCCCCATCATAGAGGCTAATTTTGAGTTCATTGACCTATGTTTTCTTCTACTTTGTGACCCGGTTGCATAACATTTGGTATGAGAGCTTTGGATTCTACGATTTCGCTGCTTCAAACAGGTCATTGTGGAATTTTCACTACAAATTTGTTTCTACGAAGCTTCAGAAGCTAGATAAAAAACCATTTGAGAAGAAATCGTGATGAACATTATGGCCAATTTCTGACCATTTTTCACTATATCTTTTGAGATATGAAATGAATAAGTGAGGGTGTTTTCAAAATCCCGACTTCCATCTCAAACAGGTGGCCTTGGGAAAATCATCATAACTTTCTCTCAGAGCATCAGGTTCAAAGTTGGTAAAAAGGGACAGAAAGAGGACAAACTATAGTGTTTCCAGTATCATTTTGAGGGCCTAACATCGAAATCGTGACACACGACACTTCGTACAAGTTCGCTCTACTAAAGCAATCTATAATCAGGTCATTGTGGTAGATTGGGAATAACTCTTTCTTGGAAAATCCAATATTGATTAGACTTGTGGCGTTGAAAAGAGAACTCTCAGGGCTACCATGGGACGAAATTTCAAACCTTGGAAATCTAAAATTACAGAGATACAATAGATTCAATATCGAGCTCGTACAAAGTGAAAACATGTGTGTAGTCTTTTTAAAAAACTTGCATAAGTTTTGTTTGAAAAAATAGTTTGAAGTGATTAAAATGGTATAGTAAAGAAAATTATCATTATTTGATGCGTCAAAGAAAGAAAATGGCAACACCTAGTAAGCAACCCAAAATCTCTACTACGACACATGAAGAAGAGGAAGAAATGCAACATGATATATCAAGATTACGAGACCAGGTGCAACAAATTTCACTCGCACAAAAGGCAACAAAAGCTAAGATGGATGGTTTGAAGAATGACATGAATGGTATGGAAGACAACATTGAAAATTGAAGAAAGACATAGAAGGATGGAAGGAAGGTTTGGCAAAGTTTTTATAAGAAAGGCTTCCTAATGGCAAAAAGGTAGTAGAGGAAACTCATGACGAGAACAAAAGAAATGTTAATCATGAGTTGAAGAATGACCACATTGAAGATTTAAAGAAAGACGTGGAAGTTTTGAAGGAAGGTTTGACAAGGTTGCTACAAGAAAGGCTTCCTAATGGCGAAGAGGTAGTAGAAGAAACTCATGATGAGAACAAAAGAAATGTTACTCATGATTTCATAGATTCTAACATTGGAATGAAGACCCACCAAGTTCCAAAGATCAATATGAGGAAGTTTGATGGCAAGGATCCCATAACATGGATACTATAGATGGAACAATATTTCGATCTCCATAATTTGCAAAAAACACAAAAAGTATGCATTGCAGCTTTATATTTGGAACCCAATCAGTTTGTATGGTATCGATGGCTTTGCTCTCGTAAAAAAAAATTCACTTGGTCACTTTTTACAAAGGAAATGATAGCACACTATGAGGATACAAAGAGAAACACCTTCTTTAACCAACTAATAAATCTCAAACAAAAGGGTTCAATGGCGGAGTACATTAATGAATTCCAAAAATTGAATATAAGGGTAAATGATATTCTAGAGAAGCATAGGATTGATGTGTTCATAGGGACTTTAAGGGATAACCTCCAACATGAGGTTTTCCTTTGGGAAACTAATTCATTAGAGAAGGGATTCAGGTTAGCAAGAAAAATTATGGCAACAAAGAAACCTACCACTCACAACTATAAAGATGGAAGTGTTGCTACCCCTAGCCTTCCACAACCTACAAGGTTGACACCACAATAATTGGAAGAAAAAATACCAAAAGGGATTTGTTATAGTTGTGATAAAAATTACACTAAAGGTCAGAAGTGTGTTGAGAAGAAATTATTTTACATAGATTGTGAAGAGGAGGAAGAAAAGAAATAGGAAACATCAAAATAAGAGGATATACACTAGGAATCAACCGTGGAGAAAGAATAAATGAATCTGACCATATCTTGTAATGCATTGGTAGGAATTACCACTCCTCAAACTCTCAAGATAGAAGGACATATCAAAAAGAAAAAGGTAATAGTGTTGATTGATTCGGGTAGTACCCATAATTTATTCATTGTAAGATAGCCAAGGAATTGAATTGCTTCTTATATCTAGCACCAGAGTGTCAAGTGATGGCTGCAAATGGAGGAACCATAAATTACTCTAGAAAGTGCCATAATATCAATCTATCAATGGGAGAATATCTATTGAATAGTCCTATGCTTTCTATTCCAATGGGTGGTGTTGGTGGTAGTGTTGTTGTACTAGGACTCTAATGCTTACACTCTTTGGGTACGATAGATTTTAATTTCCAAGAACTTTTCTTGAAAAAAAATTCAAAGAAAAGGAAGTTGAATTAAGGGGTATCACATGGAAACCGGGAAAAATAATCATCTCTAATGGCATGACAAAGCTTCTAGAGAAATAACAATGGGGCGTAATTCCACAATTATGTTCACTATAAGTTCCCACATTGAAATAATCTATTTCTCCAGATCTCCAGAAAGTCTTGGATGATCATTCCAAGGTATTTGAGACTCCCAAAGGCCTCCCACCTATTCGTGATCATGATCATGTTATTCATTTCATTCCAAAAAATGTTCTTCCAAACATGAGGCCTTACAGATTTCCCTATGTCCAAAAGAGTGAAATTGAATGTATGGTTGCAAAAATGTTAGAGGCTTGTATAATCCAACCTAGTCAAAGTTCTTTTTTTGCTTGAGTAGTATTGGTGCACAAGAAGGATGGATCATACCACATATGTCTGGATTATAGGGAGATCAACAAGCTCACTGTTAAAAATAAATTTCCCATTCCTGTCATTGATGAATTATTGGATGAATTACATGGAGAAATTTACTTCACCAAGTTGGATCTTCATTTAGGATATCATAAAATCAGAATGAAGACTGAAGACATTCCAAAAACAACATTTATAACTCATGAGCGTCATTATGAATTTTTGGTCATGCCTTTTGGCCTTATCAATGCACCTTCTACATTTCAAGGTTTGATGAATTCCATTTTCAAACCCTTCCCTAGAAAATTTGTGTTAGTATTTTTTGATGATGTACTAATCTACAACAAGTCTTGGAAGCATCATGCTCAACATGTTGATAGGGTGCTCAAACTATTGGAGGAGAAACAATTATATGCAAAAACCTCCAAATGTTTCTTTGGAGTATAGGAGGTGGAATATCTAGGTCATATTGTATCTAATGAAGGTTTTTAGATATACCCTAGCAAAATTAAGGCCATTAAGGAATGGAAAATCCTCACATCCATAAAGCATCTGCGAGGATTTCTTGGGTTAACAGGGTATTATTGCAAGTTTTTTAAGAATTATGGGAAAATAGAAGCACTTCTAACAACATTACTAAATAAAGATGCATTTTCTTGCACTCAAGAACAAACGAAGGCCTTTGAATATCTTCAAGAGGTAATGTGCCAAGAATTGGTCTTAGCCATACCAAACTTCACAAAAACCTTTATTGTGGAATGTGATTCCTTAACAAATCAAATTGGTGTTGTTTTAATCCAAGAAGGAAGACCCATTTCTTTTGAAAGTCATCCAATCAAAGGAAAATATTTACATAAAGCTATTTATGAGAAGGAAATGTTGGTAATAATACATTCACTTAATAAATAGTGACCTTACCTAATGGGAAGACGCTTCAAGGAAAAAACGGATCATGATAGTCTTAAATACTTTTTAAAACAAAGATTATCTTCAGAAGAGTAGAAAAAATGGGTCACAAAGATGTTGGGTTACGACTTTGAAATCATACACAAAAAAGGGAAGCAAAATGCTATTACAGATGCACTCTCAAGAAAGGATGAGGATGTGAAAGCATTTCTTTGTGCCATCTCTATCATCCAACCCGATTAGATAAACAAGGCAAGGGATGCATGGAAGAATGACAAAGAATTGTGGGCACTCATCCAAAAGTTGCAGCAAGATCCCAATACATCTGATACATTTAGTTGGAAAAATGATTCGTTATGGTGCAAAGATCACTTATACCTTTGTAATAATTCCCAATTCAAACAAAATATTCTTCTGGAAGTGCACACATCTCCCTTAGGAGGGCACTCGGGATTTTTGAAAACTTACCATAGGGTTAAGAAGGAAATTTTTTGGAATGGCCTTAAATCTGATATTCAAAAGTTTGTGGTGGAATGTTTGGTTTTCCAACAAAATAAAGTTGAGGAAATTAAGACCCGGGTCTGTTACAACCTTTATCCATTCCAAGTCAACGTTGGGGAGAGGTTTCAATGGATTTTATCACAGGTTTTCCCAAGTGTGAATGAAAGAGTGTCATCATGGTGGTAGTTGATAGACTTACCAAGTATGCACAATTTTGTGCATTATCCCATCCATTTAAACGCAATATAGTTTCTACTGCATTTATGGAAACAATTTGAAAGCTACATGGAAACCCAAAGATTATTGTAAGCGACAAAAATCCCATTTTCACTTCAAATGTTTGGACCAAATTATTTTCTTGTCTGGGTACTCAATTAGCTCATATCTCATCTTATAATTCTCAATTTGATGGGAAAACTAATATAGTGAACACATGTTTGGAAGGATATCTTTGTTTCTTTTTATCTAATAAACAAACACAATGGGTCAAGTGGTTGCCTCTGGTTGAATGATGGTATAACCTTCCTTCCATATTATAGAAAAAATGACCCCATTTATGGAACTTTATGGATATCATCCACTATCCATCACAACATCAGAAAATTCTAAGGTTCAAGCAATGGAAGATCACATCGACCATCAACAATAGGTTCTCCAACTCTTAAAGGATAACCTCACTTTGGTGCAGAATAGAATGAAACAATAGGTAGATCAACATCGCAGCGAAATACGTCTGGATGTAGGTGATTGGGTATTTATACAACTACAACCATACAAAAAAATGTCTCTCAAGAAAGCTAAGAAGGATAATAGATTATCACCAAAGTATTATGGTCTGTACAAGGTGTTGCAAAAGAATAGTACTATGGCATACAAATTGGAGCTTCCTGCATCTTCTCGACTGTCCCAGTTTTTCATGTTTCATGCTTAAAGAAGGTTATAGGTAACAAGATCCTAGTTCAAATACTATTTCCAGAACTTAACGAGGAAGGAAAAATCATATTGGAACTTGAAGTAGTCACAGAAACAAGAACTTGGCAGCTACGAAATCGATCAATTTCAGAGTATCTCATCAAGTGGAAGAACTTACCCGCTGAAAATTCCACATGGGAGGATGAGAATTTTATACAGAAGCATCCAAAACTACTCAAGCATTGAGGACAACACTTTTTTGGAGGAGAGGGGCATGTTAGGTCCCTATAATACTAGTGATTCCCCCATTACTATTGTCATTGTAGTTCCTTATTGTTATTATTATGCCTCTGTTATTCCCATATTGTTATTATTGTGCCTCATACAATCCCACTATTGTTATTGTTGTGCCCTTATATTATTATTATGTCGGCTTTGATTATATTGTGGGCCGTTAGACTCCTATATATAGAAAGGGGGTTTTGTCATTTGAATAATCCAAGAATTCTTCATTTGTGTAATGTAAAGGAGGTTTCCCCCTCGAGGAGGCTACTTTTGAATTTGTTGATCGATATTTTCTTGTATTTTGTGAGTTGGTTGCATAAAAAGAATTATGAGAGAATTTGAAAATTATTTTTTAATTTATGGGAAAATAGAAATATTAAGCATTTTTTAGAAACTTTAGTTAAAATTACATAGAAATCGGGAAAATGAATTATACCCCATCATAGCTCGCTCAGCCAATAAAAAATTAGAAATAAAATTATGAGAGAATTAAAAAACTATTTTTGAATTTACGAGAAAATAGAAATATTAAGCACTTTTTAGAAACTTTAGTTAAAATTTCATAGAACTCGGGAAAATATTTAAAATCAACACACATTGACACGAGACTAGAAAATTATTGTACTTCTTCAAAATAATAATATAGATGGAAGCTAAACAAGGTGCACTCTGCATAGACGATGGAAAGAGAGTATATGTCTATCATTGACACGAACATCATAGCTTGCTTATTAATCAAGAATGTGTGTGATTTAATAAATTATACCTTTCATCTTTTTATGACCCCTTAATGCATATAGGCATGGTCTTTGATTTATGCCATATGCAATTAAAACAAGTGTAACTAGCAATTGCACCACATGTTGCAAAGGAAATGTCGTAAGGTTGTAGCATATGAAAGAGTAGCATAGAAGATAAAAGTAAAAATGTTATGCAACTTTGTTTATTTACTAGCATTTATGTGAGAAAAATTTGAAAATTTTCTTAAGAAATTGGTTCAATTAGTGTTACCTTGGTTTGTGTGAGTTTCTTCATGTTATAGTTAAATTTATATTGTATTAGATATCATGCCAATCCCTTATTCTGCACATTGGAAACAATGTAAGTAATACTTAATTAAATTCATCCCTACTGTTAGGGTCTAACCATGCAAATTGTGGATTTTTCCATTGCTGCCTCCTAAGGCATTTACTCCCATGGCTTTGAAATATGTCTTCTACATTAAATATTCCATTAAAGCAATAGAAAAAACAAAGTAAAACATGCAAATGGAGAGGTAGAAAATTGGCTAAAGGTGAGTACAAAAAATGAACATGAAGAGAAAATGCAAGATCTATTTCACTCCTAGTCACTACAAGAAAAAAATACATTGGTGAGGGGTGAAAAATCTCACCATAAGCTCATTGGTGACGGTCAAAAGAGCATTCATTATCAAAAGCTGAACGTCACCAAAAGTGGTGTCACCAAAAGTATAGGTGTTGTAATGACATACAAAGTCCATCACTAATAATGATTTATAATGACAGATAGCGACCATCACCATTTCATATGAGCAATGGTGACGGGCCATAGCCTCCGTCATAAAAAATTGAACATAACCAAAGGCGGCGTCACCAAAAGTATAGGTGTTGTAGTGACATTCAAAGTTCATCACCAATAATGATTTATAATGATGGATAACGACCGTCACCATTGCATATGAGCAATGGTGGTGGACCATAGCCTCAATCACCAAAAGCTGAACGTCACCAAAGGTAGCATCGCCAAAAGTATAGGTGTTATGGTGACATTAAAGGTCCATTACGAATGTTGATTATAATGGCAGTTAACGACCGTCACCATTTCATATGAACAATAATGATTTATTGTGATGGATCTTTAATGGTCGTCACTATTGGTGCAAATATATGGTGACGTTTGTTGACTGTCACCAAAAGCCACACTGCAACAAGTATAGGTATTATGGTGATGTTCAAGGTTTGTCACGAATAATGACTATAATGACAGACAACGACCATCACCATTTCATATCAACAACAATGATTTATGGTTACAGACCTTTGAGGGTTGTCACTATTGATGCGTATATATGGTGGCGTTCGTTGACCGTCACCATTTCATATTTTTGGTGAGGGTCGAAAAATGTCACCAAAGCTCATTGGTGATGGTCAAAAGAGCTTTGTCACCGAAAAATTCATCATCGCCATTCCATATGGATGTCAGGGCACGATGGAATTGAACCACCAATCTCCTACTTGTAAAGTAGGTGCTCTTCCATTGAGCTAGAACCCTTTAAATAATTATACTTTTAAAAATTGGACCTTGAAACTTCATAAATTGTAAATTCTACAACTTTCAATAAATTAAAGTCTTGGTAATATTTTACAAAATAAGCAAGGAAACATCAAAGCGACAGGTCCTTACCTAATGGTTGTTGAAGTTATGAAAAGTGGGTGGAGGAAAAAATAGTTATGTATAAGAGAATCAATATGTTCAGTTGAATGTTCAATTAGAAGTGAAACTTTGAAGACATTTATAACATATAAATGACCTATAACTAGCAAATGCACCAAATATTGCAAAGGAAATATCATAGGTAGATAGCATATGAAAGAAGAGGAGGCAAGGACTTGGAACCCTTCTACATCATGGCATGCCTTAGAACTTGGCACATCTGAGCTTGTATCACATGTCCTCATACTATCTGGCACATGTTAGCATTCCCTAGCATTCCCTAACACACCTTGGTAGTCATGACCTGACAACTAGCATTACATTTTTCCATGACTTGGGAACCTTACATTCACTAGAACACCTTGGAACTCCCTCCTTGTCATGCCCTCTATTATCCTCCACAATGTCCCAGGCTGATGAGGAGATCGACGGAGGTAACCACAGACAAAGCTTTTAGTTTGGTAGCTAGCCCTACCAAACCAGAGAGGGCTCTCTCTATGAAATCATAGCCAAGAGATGTCTGGAATGTAATGGATTTTAGGCTAGATATCCAGGCTCAGGTGGGGTTTTCAAAAATTTAGGGACTTGGAACTTTGTCCACCGGTATCTTGTCTGGCAAAGATTTTGTCAAGAGGGACTTGGAACTCTGTCTAGGGTAAAGCACCTAACATGCATGATAGAAGCTCCCTAGAACAGAGTACCTCCTACCTAGAAGAGTGTCCCCTGCTCAAAGTATAGTAACCTTCTCTACTCTGCACTTTTCTTAAAGATAAATCTGTGCATAAAATAGTACTAAGAAAAACATCTAAATTAAGAAAAGTGAGCATCTAAGTCAAACTATAAAAGTATACTAAATATGACTCTATATAAGTTTGGGAAACAATAGACAAGCATGCTTGCATACAACAACCATAAGATGCCTAAAATGGATGCGCTTCTTCCATCATTACTATACCATCACAACAAACCTGGAATTTGTAGCATGTACCTCAAGGTTGTATGCATATGCTAAAGGTGTAGATAGAAAGGATTTGGTGAGATGAAGTACTATTGAAGGAGAAACAGAGTCAAAATAACAAATAAAGTCTACTGTGAATTCAACCCATTTTCACACAGACCAAGGTTGCTATTGGGTACAGTTCTCCACTAAATGGAAACTGCAATGTATTGTAGTGCTGCTGAAGAAAAATCACCTTTAGTGCAACATAGATAAAACTATAACAGATATTGTCACTATGGCCTCAGTTGTAGATGATCTCATCAATATATGTAACAACTTAGATAATTGAAAAACCAAAAGGTGGGTTGCATAGATCATTTCAAATGACAGATTTGGTCATACTTTATTATTGTTTAGGAGTGTTAGTATAGAAAATGCAACATAGCCTGTTGCATCTTTATGTCGTGGGCCAAGGATGTGAAGAAATACATAAAATATTAAATAGCATGGTATAAGTCAATTGCAGGTTCTTTTGAAATGGGAATGGAATTCTCCTTGTGTGGGTTCTAATCTAGTGAGTATAACTTTAAATAAGAAACTAATAGTTATGGGGTTGGAATTGTCTCACAATTCATGAAAAGTCCCAAATTTGTTCACTAGAAAGAATCAGAGCGAGTCGTCGGGTTTATGGAAGGGAACACCCTATTCATAGGAAGATAAATTGAAATTAGTCTGGCATATTATTTCTCATCTTCTTGTACGTGTGTGCTTTGAAAAGATAACCACATCCAAAGACTCAATAACAACTCTGGCAAAGTTTATAAATGTGAAGCACTTCTGAGAAAACCCATCGCTTCATGACAATTGAGGGAGGAATATGTCGAAGGTTTCAATCTTGCAGTTAGTCATAAAAAGGAAGTTGGAGTATACAACATCTTGAAAAAAAACTGACTCCAACCATAATGTGAAAGGCAGGCTAACTACGAAACCTCTATCCCACTTTGTAGTATTATTGCCTCCTGAATTCCAATAGGTATCTGGCTTCCTAGATCCACAAAACTAGTGCTAGGTAAACTATGCATGATACAATTGGGACGTGCAAGCTTGACACACACTCTAGTTTCCCTCTAAAAGAGGGTAAGTCAAAATATTATGACAAGTTTAACTATAATTTGATCATACACTATTGAGGTATTGCATGGAATAAACAATATACTATCAATGCACTAAAGAAGAATGCAAAATAAATGAATTTCTTGTTGCTAAAATAGCACCAGTCTTGGGATTCTCGGATAAAGAAACTAACCTACATGGCAAAAGCTTCCTAGAATAGAGTACCCCCTACCTAGAAGTGTCTCCCCTTCTCAAAATATAGAACCCTTCTCTACTATGCACTTTCCTTAAAGATAAATATGTGCATAAAACAGAACTAAGAAAAACACCTAAATTAAGAAACGTTAGCGTCTAAGTCAAACTATAAAAGCATGCTAAATATGACTCTATCAAAGTTTGGGAAACACTAAACAAGCATGCTTACATACAACAACCACAAAATGCCTAAAATCGATGCACTTCTTTCATCGCTGCTACACCCTCATAGGAAATCTATAATCTACAGCATGTATCCCAAGGCATTGGATAGGTACTTCCACACAAGTCTAAGTGTGTAAACATGTGGCAATAGTCCAAAAGACTCTTAACCTTGAAAATTACTTTAATTAATAGAATTATTAAATTAAATGGATTTTATAAGAAAAAGTGAGTTAATCTAATGAAATGCATAGGCTACTTGTAGTAATGAATCTCAACCATTGATCTCAAGTGATGTTGAGATCTAATCTCAATAATGAATCACCTTGGAGATCAAATTTTTTGATTCAATCAATAACTCAAACTTATAAAAGGAACACTATGCTAAAGAGAAGACACATTAGTGAGTACAAGACAATGAGGTAGTGAGGATCTCAATGATTGGCTAGAGGACATTCATCCAAGTGTGCAGAGTCTGACGAGGAGTGTAAGGGATAGCAAGGGAGAAGGATCCAGATTATCCAACATTTAATGATGCGTTTTGGAGGGTTTGATCAGCCAGAATTTCCCAAAGTTTTGTTGTATTTGTATTTTTACTCAATGGGCCATTATACCAGTAAGGGAGCCCTTGTATGCTGAAGATTAATTGATAAAACAATAGATTTGAACGGCAGAGATCTATGTGTGCATGTGTGTGAGATTGATGTGATTATTTTGCTTCCACTGTTTATTTTTATTTGTGTTAAAATCTTAGCAATGTTTTTTATTAAGTAGATCTACAACAATAATTATTTAATCAAAAAGGAATTTGTCGAGTCAATGATTAGTCAAAAGCTGGGATTAAAAAAATCAACACACACATGGACAACTTCAAAACAAACACCTTCAAAGAATTTGGCACCAAAGAAATATATCTATCTGTGTCATATGCACACTTTTATGAATATATTCCTTTTACACATATATTTGAAGGCATAAAATTTACAATTTAGAGAGAGTTTTCAACATTTTCCTAAAGAAAACCTCACAACAAACCCCCCAGGATTTTGCACACGTGGACAATTTTGAAAGAAGCACCTTCTAAAAATTAGGAAACAAAGAAATGTGTATCTATGCATCTAATATTTTCACTTTAACAAATATATTCTTTTTACATGAATATTTAACGACATAAAATTCACAATGTGGAGAAAAACGTCAACTTCTTTTCTACGGAAAACTAGGTGGGGAAAACTCGGACGCTTCCCTACAATTTGCAGATGGTATCGAACATAAAACAAGATTAACCCACTAGGGATGTTGACAGAGGCACACAAAAGGGGCAAGAAGCCCTGGGAAGGAACCCTAAGAACTCCTACATGAAGCTCAAAGCACTCAAACACTAGAGCTATCCCATGGAAAGAATTCTCAACTTAGACATAAGAATAGAAACATAGTTTCCAAAAAAAATTAAATAGGAAAGGAACAACTTTGAAATTAAATTGTTGTAGACATAAAAACATAATTAAAAATTATATTAAGTGATGCAACAAGAGGGTAGGGAAGAGATTCTCAACTCCCTTTCACCCTAGGAAGTTCCTACCCAAAACCCAAATAGGGTTTGACAACATGTAGAGGAATGCATGCAGGTCGTCCAGCAAATTAAGGAGATTTCTAGTGAAGGGTTGAGAGAGGAACCTAACTTGGAACCTAAATAGGTGCCCAACAATGCAAATATTCACAAAAGAATGAAATTATGAAAAAAATATTACTTGTTGCGCACTCTACATTCCATTAGTTGTATGTGTACAAAATTGTGGTAGGTCGAAACAAGTGAAGGGTTGGGTAAATGTGGGTAGAATGTTTGAAAATAAACCAATGCTTTGTACCCCATCCTCCAAGCATGTTAGTATCTTTAGGGATTTCCCTATCACCCTCAGTACACAATCGATGACAAGAAACATAAGTGGCGATATCCTTTACTAAAGTAAGACACCTCTAGTACTTAGGAGAGACATTCCCAAGTAATAAGAAGTCCCAGGATTACCACAATACCATGAGTAATTCTAAACTCTCCCTCTTCCAAATGACACCTACAAGCATATAAAAATAACTAATAAAAAATTTATTTTAATTCTCTTTTTATTCCTATATCAAAAAAAGGTGGTGAAGTCCTCCCAAACCTTGATTCTCACTTATTTAAGTCACACAAATGTTCATTTGATTCATTTTTCACCATCATCTCACTAGTGGCATCATATCAAGGAGTTTATAGATTAATTTGTGGATAGAAAGCTTCCAAAGGAATGGAACAACTTTCTGACACATTTCAAGTGCATTCAATTCCCAACAATCCACAAAATAAATTGTACAGAAAATTTTGATGTTCATCTTGTTATGTCTCCTCTAATTTTGATATTCAAACATTTTTGTAGATTTCATATATTTTATACTTGGAGCAGTGTGTTTCAGATTGATTGATGTATGTGGATGTTGGGACAAGGTAAAAAAGAGAATACTCTAAAGTGAAAGTTCATACCACAAATGCAAAACGTGTTCCCCTACAAAGTAATAATGTGAATGTCCTCATTGGAGAATCAAGCTAACTATGGGTTGTTGAACCATGTGTAAAAAAGAGTTGATCACCATATCCTTTGGTTGTGGGGATTCACAAACAAGGTTTTTCTTAGAGGGGTGTTACTCAAATTGCTTCATCGTTGAGTTAAGTGAAGCAATTCCTAATGGAAAATGAGTAATTAGAGTTTTGACTAGATGCTTAATAGTGTAACTCCCTATTGAAGTGTCAAATCCATGGAGTAGGTTATCATAAGTTGGGAAGGATGTGAACATTAAATCAAAATAAGAGTCCTAAACTTATGGAGATTGATTAAGTTGAGGTCCATCCCTCCATGTCGCAAGGAATTGAGAGACGATGACATAAGTTAATGAGATTTACCATCTTAGGGCAATCAATAGGTCTCCTGGAAGGCATTAGACACTACCTTATGATCTCGCTAGTAGTTCATGCTAGGAAGTATATCCCATGCTAGGAAGTATATCACAACAACATAGTGATAATATCACAAGAGATACAAGTTCTTTTGGCTACCATTATCCAACATCAACTATGTGATCTTTTGCCTAAGCTGGAAATTATAAGTGAAGAGAGCTTCCCAAGTTCCCTCTTATTGTAAAGGAGAGTTTGAGAAGAATTCTTAGTAGGGGAAACTTTGAGGTGGCCAAATCTGTTGGATTCCAAAAAGCCCAAATTGTTAGGCTATGACTAACTGATATGAACAAGGGTAACCAATGATGCAAATACCATAGTTACCAAATTCGATATGATATGGGGAAAAACAAAGGGAATGCATAAAAACTGGTATTGAATAATTCGACACTATACATCTCATCAAACTAAAACATTATATAAATTTTTCAAAATTCAGGTCTTAACAGGCTAATCCTAATTCCTTGCCTCATTCAAGGCCACCATAAAGGGATCAAAATCATGCCCACTTTCACCCCCCTGGTAAATTCTTAAAAAAGCCTTTTGAGAATCCTCTGTCCCTCCTTGAGGTGACTACAGCCAATGCAACCACTACAAAATTGAGGAAACATTAATGTTTTCTACATCATTGTTGGAGTCTCTTGTTAAAGGAAATAGAATCCTAGAACCAAAGTTTCAAGGTTCTGAAGAGAATGAAATAGTTTTATAGTCCATTACAAAAACCAATGAAAAGATTAAATTTAAAAAAATTAAAATTTGGAGATCAAAAATTTTTCACAGGCCAGTAGTACATGAGAGGATAATGGTACTAGACCCACAAAAAAATGAAAGTAAAATGAAAAATTAAAAGAGGTAAAACCAAGACAAGGCAATCCCAAATAAAGTAGAGATATCCTACACAAGAAGAAAACCTTAAATAACCTCATTGATTAGCTCAAGTGGTCATAAGCCAAATGTGAGATCTCTCCACCAAAGTTGAGCAGGTCATGAGTTCGACTCTCTTGATCCCTCGACATTAGGATCTGTAATCAGGACTAATGGTTTACCCCATTTACCATCTATAACTCATAAGGAAGTACTCAGAAGCATTTCCTATGAAGTGTTTTCCTTGGGAAAGAGGAAGCAAATCCTAATTCAAAGATGACATTTGAAAAAGAGTTTGATTGTCAAATCTTTAGAACATAGTGAGTAAGACAACCAATGGTGCTAATATCTAGCAGCAAAGAGCATGTGACAGTTGTGGTTCCAACAACCAAGAAGAAATTTGCAAAATCTTAGAATTAATGATTAGGACATCTACAAACATCAACTACCTGATACATCATGAGCAATTAAGCTAGAATCAGGAGACACAAAACCTAAGTTTTTCCATCACAAAAGAGCTCATCAATTGTCAACAATAACGATGCCTTTTGTCTTTATGAACTATACACTCAACTCAAAATCTTTCCATGAGCATTCACAATATTTATCTCCCTGCCGCCAAATTTTTACATTGATTACACATACCATCCAAAGTAAATTGCACCAAATAATTCGATTGTATGATTTTTTTCCAAATTTTAAATTATTTGGCCCAATTCAGCCAAACTTCATAATTATGGAAAATACTCACATAAATATAGAAGAATGAAAGTTGTATCAAAAGAAGATTGTCAAATTGTGCATGACGTGATGTACACTCTACATTCCATTAGCTATATATAAGAGTCTAGAGCTGCAATAGGTGGAGGTAATTCAAGAGTTCAGTGGAGCAGGTGGATTGTTAGATTTGTGATCTTTGACCAAGCCACCTTTACAATGATGTACATAAAATATTAAGTACAAGATTACAAACAATACATTTTTTGGACTTATTCTTTGTTCATTTGGGGAAAATACTGCAGAGGACTCCATGGCAGGTCATGTGTTTATAGGTGCTGCACGTGGAGGTTTTGTGTAGCATAATTTTGCACCTTTGGTGGAGATATTGTGATGAGTTGCTTTTGCAGTTTTCAAAAGTGATGGCATTAGTCAAGAGCTCCATGGAGAGTGTTTTTATTGGTGTCATTTGAAGCCATACCTTTTCACAGTTTGATTGAGGATGACTGAAGGGTTTCAAAGTTGTTTTGGTAGCATGTATGTAGAAGGGGAGTTTAGGCTGGTTTCATAGCCTACTTGATATTGGTAGCACTTTTGTGGAATGCCTAGTTGCTACTATGCATCTACTACATTGTGGTTGTTTATTTTTTCTTGTTCTGCCAAAGGTTGGTTTTTCTTGTACATAACCACTGTTTTGGGATTGTGATGACAATTTCAATGGGCTAAAGAGGATAATGCCCTACCATTGGGCTTACAAATCTCTATTGCAATGGATCATTAGTACACAATTAGCTTAAATATGGCCTTAGGGTGTATTTTTCCCCACACATTTCATTGGCATTTTATGGTAGGTCAGTTTATGTTTCTTCAAACAAGTACATATTGCTTCCTTCCAAGTTGTCTGAGAGACTATAAGGGTTCTTACCTGCATATTTATTCTCTCTTTCTCATCATTTCTTCATAAAGGAGGTTTGAGAGTGTTTTCATGATTCTAATCAATTGTGTGCTTCAAAGGGATTTGTTTCGAATAGGATCTTGTTTAAAGTTGGGGGCCCTGCAGGCCCTTGCTTAAAGTTGTTTAAGATACAAAGAGCATATTACAGAAAGGGATGTCAATATATTTCAAAAAAAATATGAACTAGAAATTAGACAAAACTATTATCATTGTAGTTGTTACATGTTTTTGAGAAGAAAGAGAGCCCCATAGGTCATATTTGGTAACTGAGTGATCATAATAATGTCTCATTTCCAAAATGAAAATAATTAGGAATAATTTCCAACAGAAAATTGATAGGAAACTTGATATAGATAGGAAATATTTCTTTTCCGACTGGCATCATCTTAAGTCCAGACACACTTCTACTCTAATACCTTGTGGTGCCACTTTTTTGTTCTATTTCAAATATGAGTGTTAGTAAGAAGTTAGAACCTTTGTGGACATGATTATTTTGTTTCTCAGCATTGAGAACACTGACCTGGCAAGGATGAAACTGCACCTAAAGAAAAAGGACTAGCAGCAAGTTGCAACTATAACAACAACAATATTTAAAAGGTTTACATTTTCCAGCAAAAGTATGTACTACTTAACATTCACATTGTTAGCATGAGGTTAGGATTAAATATATAGATGGTAATTTTTCCATTAGTGACTTATTAGCGTGAGTAGTTATTGTCCATTAATTGCATGCTTGGCAGGAGAAATTAACACTATAAGGCTTTTAATTTTAGAAGGGACTGTGTTTTTTTGTCTGTGTTTTTTCCACTACAGCAAGAAGGATACATGTGGATAGCATGAATATAACCATAAAACAGGCCCTGAAGATAAATAAATTAGGCATGATGGTTAATAGCAAAGGTATTTATCTTTAGAAAGGCAAAAGAAAGGCACCTAAAGGCTAAAACTAAGCACAGGTTTCTCACAAAATCAACCACTGTAAACTCAGAGGGACACAATTGACGGTAGTGTAATATTACAAAACCAAGGGGCATTGATGTGGGTATTTAACTGCTGAAGAGAAAGAATGGTAGTTTCATTGCTTTAAGAGCCATTTTATCAAAGAAGGATGGCCTCATTAACTGCAATATTTGCACATTGTAGTTTTGCAATTTCATGGACTGGAATTGATATTTGAAGGTTAGTGTCAAACTTTTACAGGCTAGAATAGCATGTATAACCTGTCTTGTGTACACAGAAACAACAAGTGTAGGACAACCTCAGGATTTGTCAGCATAGAGGTGCAGGTGCAGTCTACCCTCGACATAACTGATGGCACAGGATATCTTTTGTGTTTTAGCAGTCCAACATCATAATTACATTCTGGTTTCACATTCTTAAAGACCAACCTCCATATTTTAAGTACCAGATTTGTAGTTGCAAGTTGTTATCCCATTCTTAGAGGCTAACCTGTGGATTCTGAAAACCAAATATGAATTTGGAGGTTCAATTGATATTTTTAAGGACCAGATTTGGGAAATTTAGGCCATGCATATATATTGCAAGATGTACATATGTTCTATGGGTTTCTTTGAGTTGATTCCAGTGCGCCACGACTCAAAAGTGAATTTTCAATATTGAAGGGTATACCTAGGCCTCTTGGTCCTTTGTGCCAATGTAGAAGTTAAAATGATATTCTTGGTCTTTTGGGGCTGCTTCAAATAGCTACATACCATTTCCAAGAAAATTGAGAACTGGCCTGTCTATCCAAGCTAGTGTCATGATGTTGCTGGCAGATATCTGGGCTTCTAGGCCAGTCTCAAAGTTAGTAGGCTGATTTCATTTTATGCAGTAGATTCTTTTTATTGAATCAATTTTTTATCACATTGTAGGCAATAAACTTATTAGTGGAAACCATGGTAGGAGGGCTTTTTGAGTGCGAATTAAACACATGAGTCATACCCAACCCAATGCCTAAATCAAAAACTCATCATCAGCAAGTCAAACTCCTGCATAACAAGTACCAGTGTAACATGTGTTTTTGAACCCAGAGTGTTTGACTTAATGAACGTAGTGAGCCAGAGATAAAAAATCATGACGTGCACCAAGACCCGACCCTTTGGAAGGGATGCATTTTTTAGATATACCTGGTTAATCCTGCCAGTAGTCATATGTTTGTCTTAAATATTAAGACATGCATGTCTAAGTATGAATTAAAACTTAGAAAATTAAAATAAAATGAGCATCCTTCCCCAACACCATCCACATCCTAGCTTGAGGTAATGACATACCCATTGCCAGGGATGACTTGATAAATAAGCAGCAACGGATTTGAATTTTTTATACGCATTGTCATCATATAAACATATGACAAAATCTAGAGATATGATCACGCATCAGGTGTTGTGACAGGTTGAACAATGAAGGACTAAGTATTTTGAAGTATATACAATGTTATCACCACCAACATAGGATAAAAACGTTGTAGTTTATACATTACAATTTTAATGTATCTAAACAAGAATATCACTTGGTATACTTATTTTAAAGTATAAGGGCCTTTCCTAAAGATTGAAAAGACAAAAAAAATTCCCCTTTAAAAGGAAATTTGTATAAAGTCCTTTTATCTTTATAAAAAGGCAGAACTTATTTTAGAAAAGTGTCATTCTTTCTCTCTAAATTAATTCTTGTTTATGCAAATATTATAAAATTTGTTTTAATATTTCAGGAATCCATTAGGATTTATTATGCTTGGTTTTACTAGGTCATTTGAGTCAATAAGGACTTTTTAAAAGGCCCATCATTTTGTATCCTACCTTTGAAAATTAAGTCCTTATTTTTAAAAGGGTGTATTGCTGTAAAGCCCAAAGTAGCAGGCACACCCATTAACAATCATCACACTAGAGTGATAGTTCAGTTTTGGAATAATCACCACCTCTGTTTTAGGTACTCCTTGAATTACCTGGTCACCTCTAGCCCTCCATACAATATTTGAACACGGTAATTAGAGAGGATATACACCAACAATACATCAAGTCACTTAGACCACTTCCCCTAATGGCCTTGGGCCTGAGATGGAATTCCATTCCAAGCACTTCATGCCACTGAGGGATAGCCTTATTGTGAGACCTACATATACATATAGACATTGAATGCATAGCCTAAATATTCCTCTTCGTCAATTCAAGATTTTCATTCACAAGCCCCAGATTGAGACAGATAATCACATTCTGCAGTCTAACAGGATTTTTCAATTATGTCATTGTAGGAGATTGAGTCAGAGGAGAACCTCATCATTAGGTGACCCATTTATTACGATATCAGATGGAGGTTCCAACGATGGTGCAATGACATTGGCAATCAAATAGAGTCTTTTAAATCAGTTCTTAAAATGAATTGAAACTCAAGAAAAAATATTACATTTTAAAATCCTCAACGTCACTAATAGAAAGTTAGAAATTATAGAAGTCTTCTAAGAAAATTTAAGAAATTGTCCCAGACAAACTATTCAATTAGTCCTGCCATTCTCCTATTTTGATTCCTTCCAAAATCATAATTCTCTGCAGTCTTGAACCTCCATTAATGACCATATTTGTTAGGCAGTCAACAATTTATTTGTTGTCCATACATGTATGGAGTCCAAATTTTGTATGGCTTCTCTAATCCAAATGATTTGGCCTGAAAATTCCCATGAATGGTTTGCCAAATCATTTTTCAAAAGTCTTATAACTATATTTAAATCTCTCCTTCCAAGATTTACATTTTTTATCTTAATATTGAGGCAAAGCTTACCTCCCTCTAAGCTCTTTCTAAATAAACATCAATATCAAGAACAAGTAAACTTAAGACAGGCCCTTTCATAGTCACTGTACACCATTGATCCACAAACTAGACACTATTTGTAGACAAAAATGAATGAGACTACAATCATTCTGAGGTGGACAATTCCAACATGTGTAATGCTTTCCATGTTCAAATTTCATATTGAGAATAGATTCCAAGCAAAGTAATGAATTAATTAATTGTGAATTGAGTTAACAACGAAGTGTTTATGGCAAGCATGATAGTTTAGCCCAAGCAAAGTTGATTCAGTAGTTTTGTCATATATGGTTAGGAATTCACTGTGGTTCATTTGTGCCAACACTCCATACGAAACTATATAATTGTGTATATCCCACTTCCATAGGTTCATGTAGAAACCAAGAGCCTAGCCCTCTATAAACTTCTCTTTTACCATAATATATATTATATTGTTCAGGGTAGACTTTATAGTTCTAAACAAAGATAGTCAATCATTTCTGATGTTAGCAAGACCAAAACTTATCAAGGAAGACAAGTGCATTAGTAAAAGTTGACAGCCATTCACAATACAACGTTGGCTGGTAAATGACACTTTCCAATCCATGTACTGTTGCAAATGACATAAATATTTACTCTATTCTCTAACATAATTTTTTTCTAAAGCATTTTCAACTGGTGATTCACACTACATGGTTCTACTATCATGAAGAGGCTAGCTTCTTCCATTCAATAAATCTCTCATGGATTTAGGAGATTAAGGTTTAAGACTATCCACCCAATAAATTTTTCATTATCCTTGTCTCTCACTTTAGAAGAATCATACCTTGACAACCATGATTCATGTGTGGCATATTAACCGATCTATCTAGGACTACTCGCCCTCCCTAACATTAAAGGTTACCTTGTTGATGGGCATAATAGCCTAGGGCTCGCCATTAATGGCATAATGTGCACTCCACCCTTACAAATGCTCTAACTGCATGGGTTTTTTGGACCAACTGGGATAACCATCAAGGGTTGGGAAGAGTTATGGAAGCACTATCATCTATTGCAACATCTGTTCAGGAACCATCCAGCAAAATATGCTCTGTTCAAAATATAATTCAGTGGTATTCACACAACAAGCAATTGATAGACATGTGTTGTTAATTATCGTTGGAATTTCCCGGATCTATGACTCTATCGTTGGAATTTCTCGGATCTATGGTCATGGGCACTGTCACTATTTTTTGCATATATCCTTTCTAATTACTAAAATTAATAGAAACCCTCATGATGGATCGAAATGGTAATAGCCCTAAGAATGGGCTCCACATTTACTTAAAAACCTTTTTTTAGTATCTAACATTTGACCCAAAAGGAAAGGAAATTGGCATTGAGAGTTCACGATTTTGAATGGATCAATAGAGGGAAAATAAAAGCTTACATACCCAACATCATCATGATAGCGGTGATTGATGAAAACGCCGCCTTGAAGATTCAAGAAGTAAATTGCAAAGGCAGCCACTGGCATTATGATCCGCCCAATTCCACATCATCAAATCTTCAAAATTCAGCAATGGCTCTTCCTCTTCTTTTCTTTAGAGTAAACCAATCATTCACCTTTAGAGATACAACCAATTCAACAATCTATTCTTTTTTTGGAGAATGTTATTCATCCACAAATCATGAAATATGTCCGTCCTTCTTAATCTTCCTCTCAACGGCTACTTTCATTGTCATTGTTTCTTCTTATTTTGGGCTACTCCTTTCATTCTCCTTGTTTCTTATTCTTCTTGGCTACTCCTTTTGTTCCTTCATATGACCTCTCCAGTATGTCCCCCTCCTCCTTCTTAGCTCCTTTCATTACGTTAGCAATGCGGTGGTTGACGGTTCAAAACTTAGGCCCACCACCTTTTGTCTTTTTTTGGGTGTTCATTTTGAGTTATATTAGGTGGATAAATCATTTATAAATACACAACAAGAGGGAGTTATCTATGGTTCCTGATGAAATTTAGACCCCCACCTTTCTTTTCTTCGGGATGTTTATTTTCACTGGGATTAGGTACATGAAATGGCTTATAAGTAAAGGGGTTTTGGTGATGTTGTTTTTATGGGAACTTGGAAAAAGCATCAAATAATTAAGTAGAAGTTTATGGCTTGTATCAAGGATTTTTTTTAATGTTTTAGAAAAAAAAAATTAATAATAATAATGAAAGTGAAAGATATCATATATTTATTTATTATTTATATGTCTTTCAATCTAAATATGTCTTTATGAGCTTAAAGTTGTAGGATGCTTCTTAATGACATTAAGTAGTTAGTTGTTATCAATAGTTGAGTGTTACTTTCCCTACCCCAAGGCATAAATTAAAGCCTAAATAATATTTTTAGATTCCTTTACATAGTTCCTAAGAAGTCAGGGACATCTCAAGGAAAAAAATATCTACAATAATGAATATGTGGTAGTAAGAACTCATGTATATAAAGCATACAACATGTAGCAACCATAGTTCATAGATCAATAGCATATGAAGGTGTAGTAGTTGGAACTTGTGGATCCATAGCTATGACGATGTGGTAGTTGTAACTTGTGGATAAATAACATATGAGGATGTGGTCACTAGAATTGTGGGAATATGAACTTGCATCTTGAGGCGTATATCTGTAACATTATTCAATTTATAATTTAGATGTATAATACACAAAATCCTCATAATGCATTTACATAATTAAATAAAGTGCCAAGTAATGAGGAAAAGAGTACCTTTATAAAAGTATGCTAACTCAAGTGAAGAACTGATTACTAAAGAGGTTAAACAAAGGCATAAAGGATGTAGGAAAAAGTAAAAGGATGGAAAAATAGGGATTGATAATTACTTTCATGGCACCCAGCTTCAATTATTTTTCCTTTATTGTGATTCTCTATAGATTTTGATGTTTTTTTTCATTTTTCTATGAATCTATAGCAAATAATTATACACTTACTTCGTTTCCATATTTTGAATTCTCTACCTGTACGAGCATTTTAACTTCCTACAATATTTTGAATTCTCTACCTCTACCAACATTGTAACTTCCTACAATATTATGTATATTGGTCACTTTGTCCTCTTTAATATTGTTGGGATATCCTCTTGAATAACTTGGCGTTCCTGATACGCATAGAACCTCTTCCTATGAATTTTTGTTGTTGTCTCCTCTACAACCTCTCCTTCGCCTTCAAGGAAATCTAATAAGCTCCATATACTATATGAGAATGATGGTTACTCATCTCATATTTAATCTATAACTTAAACCTATTGGCATACCTTACCACCCTTTGGTATTATATCTATTTAAGTCTTAATTGAATGATAACTTGGATAATTGTTTTTGTATGCTCTTAAGTGGATGTTTCAAATTTTGTTCTTGTCTACATAAACTCTATTGATAAGCAATTGGTAGGAAGTTCTCCATGAACTAGCTCATTGTTTTCTTCCAATCCTTGATGTTTTCTTGCTATCTCTCTACTTTATCATTTTGCACAACATCCCACTAGAGTATAGCATGACATTTGAACTTAATTTCATAGAAAGTAATTTATAATGTTCTTCAACATTTTTGTTTTTAAAAATACCTATTTGTTTATCTTAATTAGCTAATAAGAGTCTCAACTTATAAACTACCATCACAAACAAAATTCACAATCTAGAATTGTATATTTCCATCAAAAACTTGATCAATTGCATTTCTAAGTCTCTTCCATTAGTTGTAAACCAACCTAGCATAAACCAACTGAGAGGATTATTACTTGATGAAAATATTCCTCTCATACAGAAAAAACAAAAAAAATCAAATGCATTATTCTCATCTAATCAGTCTTTACAATAAAGATGTATTTACTCATAATTAAGCTCCTCGTCATCATATAATAACACCTTGATCAACTGTAGAAACTAGGCATAAAATAGTCCTTCCATCTACATAAACAATTGTGGTGGAAATCACATAAAAGGTTTTATTTTCATCGCTATAATGGACATATTGAAATATGCATTTCCCTCCAAGAAATGAATTTTTTCAATTTGTACATAGGTTTCTAACTCCCTAAAGATTCACTCAAGAAACATACTCTACACTACAATGTCATCAACTATTATAATATCAAACTAAGGCTAATACTTTTGTAATTATAAGGTATTTGGCTTACAACACCACCTTCATCTCAAAATAAAATGCCAAGCTTAGTACCCCACTATGACTAAGTACACCATATCTTCCTCTATCCACTTAGACATACTTGAGAGGGCTTTAACTACTCCAATTACCATCATGGCTTAGTGAAAAAATGATATTTTTTGAGGTAAAAATTGTACACTAACATAGCCAAAAAATTTCCTAGAAGTAATATTTCTTTTCCATTTTTGCCCAAAGCCATTAAAATAGTTTTTTTCCTCAAGCACCTCTTCCTAATGTCACCTTCTACCTTTCCCAACCCATTTCCAAGTAATTTGGCATCCCTAAATAAGATTAGGGAAAATTTAGGGCCATGGTTAAAATCATTTAAATCACTTGAAGCCATTTTGTAGGTTAATCTTAGCCCCTCAATCACTAAACCCTAATTTAACTTATCTACCCTATTTCCAATATTTTAGACAATTATTTCCCATTATTTTATGTTGGCTCTATGATACACTCAAGGTTAATGGAATGTTTCCATATATCTCCTATTGTTTTCTAATTTCCTAGCATATTCCATCTTCTAGGGGAAACAAGGTCTCACTTGAGGCACATATAATAATTCCCATTAAGTAATGTGAAAAATGTCAAATATTTTAGTGGGGATCCCATTCATTATGATATTATTGGTTCCAATTTAAACCATTATAACTGACATCATTCAAATCAATAAAAACATGCATGTATCACCCAAATATAGTACAAATACAATCACATAGGTAGAATAGTAATTCGTTATACTAATAACATGCATGGTATTACATAACTCTAATGTAGAGTGAACACCAAAAATTCATAACAAATGCAACCCCTATTACAAATTCTCCCTAGGATTGAATCTATTTAAGTACCTTACAAGCCTCACATATATATGAAACTAGAGTAGCTGTAAAAGATTCAAAATTATAATACAGAATCAACCAACCATTTTCCACTTAACAAAGAAAAGAGAGTACAAAAGAGTCTATTTCCTTAGAGATATACACAAATTATCCATAAAAGTAGGTGCAAAGAATATATGAGATGAATCATTAGCCTTATGTACTTATCCTTCTATAAATCCACATATTCAACCTTCTACATGTTTACTTCTACAAATTCATATTTTTTAAAGTTTTGTTGAGGTTCTCTCGATGCTAAAACTTAGTGAAAAATGATACACAAAAATGCCTCAGTCATGCCTTCCAACTCATCCCTAAGTTGGGTTCTATGCTTCATATATGTCCTGCTCTTATGACCAATATTTGAATCATGTGGCACATATCAAACTTGCACCTACTAAGTATGGCTTGTACCTATGATAACTCCCCTTGTCTGAATATTGGATTATGATGATCACAAGTAGATAACCATCCTTATGAATAATTTATATGTCAACATTATTATGGTAGGACTAGCATATATAGGTAGAACTTTAATATTCCCGTGGATTTTTTATTACAATTGCGCATGGTGATAACTAGAATAACCAGGGGGAAATATATAAACGAGTAACATACCTACTTTGGGCACTCATAACCCTCATATTAGCCATATTACTAGATAATCTTCCCAAAATATGTTTGATATCTCCTCGCAATAGTAGTTCTAAACTAAAAGGATCCATCAAAGCTTATCTCAGTTTCACGTTGGCCTTCTTAATTCTAAATGTACAACTACCTTAAAAATGGTGAAGCTAAAAATTGGACCAAAATTACAGGAAAGACTAGTGGCCAAATCCTTCAGTTACTTTATCTTCATTTCCCATACCTATCTAATGAGAGCACAAGAACACCTACTTCTCTACAATAACCTATAATAGTTTTATGGGTTTAGCTGTTAGGATATTCCGACACATAGGATATAGTTAAGTTCAACTTGGTCTAGTATAGAGTTAGGTTAGAGTTAGGTAAAGTGTGTTTCTTTACCGTTGTACATTTTGTAACTTACAATCCGACGGTCACGATATGTAGTGATCCGACGGTTCACTCTCACCTCGGTATTACCGACACTTGATCCGTGGCTTGACACCCGATTGGTCCATGAGTTCTATTTAAAGCGCATGGAGGGTCATTGTTCGGGTAATCCGTGCATGAGAGAAGCTTATGTAAATTTTCATTCTTTGATTAATAAATTGTCTGTACCCACGTTGGGACAGGCCGTGGACTGTTTCCCTCCTTGCACTCTGAGGGTTTTAACCACGTCAAAAATACTGGTGTATTGATTTGAGATCTGGTTGTGAGCGGTGTCCTTTTGGTATTCTTCTGTGGAACTTACCCTGTAAATTCCTACATGGTATCGGAGCTATTTGAGGGCCGCGTCCGTTGGTGATCCAAATCTGAAGCCGGTAGAACTGCATGCGGCTGTCGTTTCCTAGATCTGCTGTTTCTGACTGCTTTCGGGCCGAGAGGACTGCTCTGTTGCATTCGGAGCATCTGTTTCAGTGAGGAACCCCTTTCGTTTCACGCGAAAAGGTTTCCGGTAGCCCTAGCTGCGTCATTTTTCAGATCGGGAGGTATACAGTGTTTTTTTTGCAGTTTACTGTCATTTTCTCTCTGCTTATTTCGGTTTCGGTTTATTTAGCCTTTTTTTTCCCGGATCTATACCTTTCATTTCTGCGTATGCTCTTTGCCCTGCGACTCTGTGCGATCTGGGCAAATCAGAAACAGAAAGAAAGGATTTTTCTCATGCGTATGCTCTTTTCCCTGCACCTTAGTGTGATCTCGGAAAATCAGAAACATTGAGGAAAATATTTAGTTTTTCGGCTAAAAGCTAACTTTGAGATTTTTTTTTAAATTTCTAGTTTTTTGGCTAAAGCTAACTTCGAGCCGTAAGGTTCGTTTTTCTTTGGATATTCGTGTTGGGTTTTGTGTTTTGTGTTTTGTAGGGGAAAAGAGTCTTCCCAAGGCAAGCACGCAAATCGAGGCCCCCCCCCCCCTCTCTCTCTCTCTCTCTCTCTCTCTCTCTCTCTCTCTCAAATCTTTTGTATAGATCAATTGGTTCAAAGACCTTTTAAGAGAGTAGAGGTCTTGGGTTCAAGTCTCCATTTTGTGGGGGCGGATTTTTTCATTCCCGCACATTCGCGCACTTTGCCGGCAACGTCAACAATTTTTTTTCAAAAAGCCATAACTTCTTCATCCGGAAGCCTTTTTCAGAGCCGTTTTTTTTAAAACCGCCTATTTTTTCGAGATCTATCCATTGGACCACTCACTTTCAGCATCTTCAGCTTCAGTTGTTTTTCAAAAATGGAAAGTCCATGCCAAGTCATTCTTGACAGCACTAACTACTTCCAATGGGTAGCCTACATGGGAGATTTACTTAGAAGTAAAGGTCTCTTCAGAATAGCCACAGACCAAGAGAAGAAACCCAAAGATGAAGACAAGGCCGAAAAATGGGAAAATCGACAAGATCAAGCACGTGGCTTGATAGGAATGTCTGTTTCTCCTGATCTTAGATTCCACATTGCAGAAATTGAAACTCCTCATGAAGCATTAGAAAAACTTGCTAAAGTTTTTGGGATTAAAAATGAAATTAGATCCCATCAACTTGAAAATGAGCTGCTTACTTTGGATCCTAATAATTTTTCTTGCATTGAAGATTTCTTGTCAAAATTCAAGAACCTTAGATATCTCTTGGAAGGTGTTAAAGTTAAGAAAGATGATGGTAACCTTATTTATTCCATCCTTACTAAGTTGGGACCAGCCTACTCTGTATTTGTTTCCACTTTCCATTCTACCAGGGAAGCTTTCATTTGTCAAGGCAAAGACTACAAGCCCCCTTCCTTTGACTCCTTTTGTGATTCCTTAATAAGAGAACAAGAAAAACTCTTACACCTTGGTCTTCTTAATCTTGGAAACTCTTCCACAAAAGCGTTAGCCGCCCAGCAGTATCCAAATTCAAAGAATCCTAAGAAGTCTTATCCTCAAAGGAATGGTCCTAAACCAACTCAGCCTCAAGATGAAAGATCATTTCAGCAATATGATAAGCCCAATAAAAACAAATGGAAGAAGACTGAAAGACATTGTAACTTTTGTAATCGAGATGGCCACTTAGAATCTAAATGCTTTAAGAAGATGGAAGCCTTGGAAGCCGCAATGAAGAAACATAACATCCATCTGGAGCCTACTTCAACTTCAACTTTCGGAACGGCATTTTCTGCATGTCATCGTCAATCATCTCAGTCTGGTTATGCATTAAATGTATCTTCTTCTTCTTCTCATTCTCATGAGTGGCTCATTGATTCTGGAGCCTCTTGTCACATGGCCAAAAACCAAGCCATGTTTTCTTCTTTAAATGATTGTAACACCAAAAATATATATGTTGGTGATGATAGATCTCTTAATGTTGTAGGGACTGGAACTGTTCATCTAGACAATGGTCAGTTCAATGATGTATTATGTGTTCCAAACTTATCCTGCAACCTTCTATCTGTCTATCAGATAACTCATTCAGGTGAAGGTAAAATTGTTGAATTTTCACCTCATGATGTTGTAATCAAGGATCTAAAAGATCCTAAACAGATTCTAGCTACTGGTCTTGCTGATGATTCCAAAAGGTTGTATAAGTTTCACAACTTTGGGTCATCCCATCTTCCCTCAGTATTTGTTGCTCATAATGATGAAGTGAGCAAACTTTGGCATGAGCGGTATGGTCACTTAAACTATCGCTCCCTTCAGCATCTCTGTAAAGAAAACATGGTGACAGGTCTTCCTATGGTATCTTGCAAAGATGGTGTTTGTTCCGGATGTGTACTCGGAAAACATCATCGGGACAGTTTTGACAAACGTGCCTCTTGGCACGCCTCAGCCCCTTTACAGCTTGTGCACAGTGATTTATGTGGTCCTCTTCCTGTTGCTTCATTCTCTGGCTGCAAGTACTTCTTAACTTTCATTGATGATTTCTCTAGACGCACTTGGGTATACTTCTTAAAACTCAAGAGCGAAGTATTTACCACCTTTTTGGCCTTCAAAGCATTCGTTGAAAAACAATCTGGACATCAAATTCTTAAGCTAAGAACTGATAATGGTGGAGAATATGTTAAAAATGCATTCATCAACTTTTGCACCGAAAATGGAATTCAAATGCAACATACTGTTCCATACACTCCACAACAAAATGGTGTAGCTGAAAGGAAAAATCGCACTTTAAAGGAAATGGCTAATTGTATGCTGCAATCTAAAGGACTCAGTCTTAGTTTTTGGGCCGAAGCAATTAATTGTGCAAATTATATAATCAATCGCACTCCTACTAAGGTTCTAGAGAATATCACTCCAGAAGAAGCTTGGAGTTCCATTAAACCAGATGTAAGTCACTTTCGTGTGTTTGGAAGTGAAGCATGGGCCCATATTCCAGATGAAAAGCATAAAGCCTTAGAACCTAAGAGTGAGAAATGTACTTTTGTTGGATATTCTGAAGATGTAAAAGGCTATAGACTTATTCCATTTAAGTCCAAAAATGTTATCATTAGAAGAGATGTAAAATTTGATGAAAATAAATCGGCCTGCGAGCCTAGTCCGGCGGATGTGCCACCTCTTCCTCTCTTCTATCTTTGAAAACATTTCTTCTTCTGATGATGAAAGCGAGGATGATAATCCTTCCCCACCTTCTCAGGATCCTCAACTTCCAAGATGGGTCCGTGCTACTCGGGATGCAGCAGGTGATCTTGCCGGTGATCCTACAGATCAGCGACGTACACGTTCTCAGTTTGAAAGAGCCTCTTCTTTACTGGCTCAAGCTCCAGTAAATCATGATCCTGACACTTTTGCAGAAGCTTCAGGCCATCCACATTGGGAAACAGCTATGAATGAAGAATATCATTCATTGATGACAAATGATACATGGGATCTTGTTCCTCTACCAAAGGGACGCAAACTTGTTAGATGCAAATGGGTTTACAGAACCAAGTATGGACCAGATGGGAAAGTTGATAAACATAAAGCTCGTCTAGTTGCTAAGGGCTTTTCACAGGTTGAAGGCATTGACTACACTGAAACCTTCTCTCCAGTTGCCAAAATGAACTCTATCCGCCTTGTTCTTTCCCTTGCTGCCTCTTTAAAATGGGAAGTACATCAAATGGATGTTAAATCTGCCTTCTTGCATGGGGACTTGCAGGAAGAAATCTATATGGAACAACCCATTGGCTTCATACAAACAGACTCCAGCCTCGTTTGTCGCTTAAGAAATCCCTTTATGGCCTCAAGCAAGCTCCTCGAGCTTGGTATGCCAAAATGGATAGCTTTCTTTTAGAATCTGGCTTTTCTAGGTGTCATTCTGACAATACTGTCTACACCAAGAAAGTGGGCAACTCTCTCATCATCCTTGTTCTTTATGTTGATGATCTTATTCTTACTGGTAGTGATCCCAACCTTATAAACCATGTGAAGTCCAGCCTTAAAAAGAAATTTGAAATGACAGACTTAGGACACTTACACTATTTTCTCGGTCTTCAAGTCTTGCAATCCCAAGAGGGTATTTTCCTTTCCCAGTCCAAGTATGCTTGTGATATTCTTCGTCATTTTCACATGGAAGACTGTAAGCCAGCCCCTTCTCCCTTTCAGTCTGGAGTCAAACTTTCAGTCTCTTGTACTTCTCCTGAAGTTGATGCTACCTTATACCGTCAACTTGTCGGAAAACTCTTGTATTTAACCCATACTCGTCCTGATCTTTCCTTTGTTGTTGGCCTTGTTGCTCGTTTTATGCAAAACCCCCGTGAAAGTCATTGGAAAGCAGCTAAAAGAATACTTCGTTATGTTCGAGGTACAATACAGTTTGGGATTCATTACAGTGCCAAAGCAGCTCCTCTGTTAGTTGGTTTCACTGATTCTGATTGGGCTGGTGACCTTGATGATCGGAAGTCTACTGCCGGTTATGTCTTCACTCTTGGTTCAGGACCTATTACATGGGCTTGTAAGAAACAGGCTGCCATTTCTCTTTCGTCAGCAGAAGCAGAGTATCGTGGTGCCGTGGAAGCTAGTAAGGAAGCCTTGTGGCTTCGTCAGATCCTATCAGAGTTTGGCTTTGAGCAGCAGCATCCAACCACACTTTGGTGTGATAATCAAAGTGCCATTCAGCTATGCAAAGATCCAGTCCAGCATCAGCGCAGCAAACACATTGAACTACACATGCACTTCATCAGAAAGCTCATTCTTGACCATGTTCTTGAAGTGCAATATTGTCCAACGGATGATCAGGTTGCAGACATCTTCACAAAGGCTCTCACAGAGGCGAAGTTCACTAAACTTCGATATATGCTTGGAGTTCAGGAAGTTGTCACTAAGGGGGGATAGGCTCTAGTGCCTCCTTCCTTCTCCTATTGTGTCATATTTGTAAATCCTTCAATCCTATCCCAAGTTGTTCTTAAGGGGGGATGTTAGGATATTCCGACACATAGGATATAGTTAAGTTCAACTTGGTCTAGTATAGAGTTAGGTTAGAGTTAGGTAAAGTGTGTTTCTTTACCGTTGTACATTTTGTAACTTACAATCCGACGGTCACGATATGTAGTGATCCGACGGTTCACTCTCACCTCGGTATTACCGACACTTGATCCGTGGCTTGACACCCGATTGGTCCATGAGTTCTATTTAAAGCGCATGGAGGGTCATTGTTCGGGTAATCCGTGCATGAGAGAAGCTTATGTAAATTTTCATTCTTTGATTAATAAATTGTCTGTACCCACGTTGGGACAGGCCGTGGACTGTTTCCCTCCTTGCACTCTGAGGGTTTTAACCACGTCAAAAATACTGGTGTATTGATTTGAGATCTGGTTGTGAGCGGTGTCCTTTTGGTATTCTTCTGTGGAACTTACCCTGTAAATTCCTACATTAGCTAATCACCCTTTGGTTAGTGTTTACACCTCAGTCTAGATACTAAAGTGATGTGACTACAATCATAATCCACTAGGTGTATTTTCTCTTTAAAAACTATGCAAATATAGATGTCCCTTTTATGGCCAAGTTCCACCAAAATGGTTCCTCCTCCCTACCTTGTATCTCAACTTATTTTTTCACAAGACTATCCTACAGTCTACCAAATGTTCATCATATCCATGGGTTCAACAACAATTTGTGGTTCAAGATATAAATAAGTTGGAAAAAAATTAACTCTACATCCAAGGTTATTTTTCCACCTCTAATATGTATGGATAAAGAGATATCATTTTTTCAAAGCATGTGGGAGTTGAAATATCACCTTTCCCACGTTGATTCCCTCAATTAAGCATCATGGAAAATCTCCATATATTAGTTTTTTTTTCCCAAGAAAAAAATTGTAATTTTCATTAGTAAAATAAGAAAAATACATGTTGTATCATCTGCATGTGATTATGCATAATCACAAGTAATGGACCATGCCATCCTATCTAGATCAATGTTCATATAGATCATCCAATATATACAATAAAAGACATAAATATATACAAACAAAAACATAGCTTTCCATATAGATCAAAATAGATAAAATAAAAAATGCCTCTAGCCACCAAATGATCCTGGCAAATCATTCAAATGTAAACCCATCATGTTCAATGAATGGCCAGTGGAAGAACTAATAGAACTCTCGGTCTCGGAATTCTTGAATCAACCATTGCCCCCTATGCTGCTGCGTGACCTCCTTGGAAAGAAAGTCAATGACTGAATTCCTTTCCCTGTATATATGTGAGCATACAATAAAATCAAAATGTGATTTTAAAGTGATGAACTCATCTAGTAAACCCCTCGGTGTGTGCACGTGACAATGATATGTAGAGTTGATCTAGTTTATAACAAGCTTAGAGTCCCCAAAGATCTGAATCTTGTCGCCATTTTGTTTTAGAGAAAAAATGAGAAGGTATTTGAGACAATTTAGTTCAGCAAAGTTGTTGGTACCTCTCCCCAATCCCATTTTGAGCTTGAAATAATGTGATTCAGTAATGTGTAGTACAACACCACCCCCACATCCAGTGCCTTGTGCCGACCCATCAAAATATGCCCAAGGGATATTCTTATCAATAACTTCAGGATTGATGACGTGGGCATGTTTTGTTTCCAATTCCTCAGGGATCAAATGATATATAGTAGCAATATGGTTACAAGTGGCTGGCCATAGTATGGGGGCATCCTAAAAAATAGTATGATTCCTAGTCAACCAGATACCCCAACAAACTAGAAAAGGGAGGTTCCTAATTTTTTGTGTTGCTGTAGAGTTCCACCAGGTTTTCTAGGCATCCGATAGATGAGACCCATCCCATTTGAGCACTATGTTGAGGGAGCGAGTAATCTATAGCCACACCTGACTAGTCACAAGGCAATGAAGGAATAGGTGATCAATATCTTTGACTCGGTCTTTGCAAACACAACATCTAGATGGACCATGATAGGCATGACACTTTAGATTATCATATGTGGGCACTTTATTTGATAGTATACACCATATGAATAGGTGGGAATTGTGAGGTTCTTTAAGCTTCCAAAGCGGTCTCCACCACCAAATGACCTCCACTGGATCCTGTGCAGATAATAGAGATGAGTATCCTTCCCTGGGGGTGTATCGACCATGTGATGAAAAGGTGTGCTAACACATGGAAAATAGTGTCAATGGATGGTGAGGAGTGTTAGGGAGAGTTAGGGGAACACAAGGGAGAACTAGGTTAAAATGCTTGTAAATGAAAAAATAGGAGTGTGTGTCAAGGAGTGTCAGTGAATTCTAGATCGCCCAAGGATGAAGTGTTTTAGAAGAAGTACATAATAGGACTTGCAGGAGGCAAGCCTATGGTTGTGATAAGGCATGGACAAAGCAATTTTAGAGAAAGGGAGACTTTGGGTTGGGCACAATATTATTTTGCTAATGAATTGGTTGGGTTCCCATGTCACAAAAAAGGTAAGGTTATATGTGAGGGTGTTAGTGTCAGTCGGTTCAGCCTATCACCAGTGATCAAATATGCTCTTACAAGGTGTTGTTAGGGTGCCAAGTAAAATTTCTGTCATTTCAGTGAGTCTTCAAATAAAAATTTGGTCACTGCCTAGTGTGTCTAGTGCTATTTCGACTCTCAAGAATTTCATATGTCGGTCACTTTCATCACTCAGCTGAGTATACCATCATGAAAAAATCATTAATATCACTTCAGTCACATCATCATGGTCTCCATTCAGCTCAGTGTCACTCTTAGGTTATTAAGGTTAAGGTCACAAAATCAGTCATTTCATGTATAAATCTGGCAAAGGAGGAGTAGCAATAAGTAAATTAGTTCAATAATACTTGATTTCAAATGTAATTTATGTTTTTAGATGTAATAGTGTTCTTAATTTTCGAAAGTTACAAGAACAGGTCCTAAGGCTACAAAACTCAAAAAGAAAGTGAATTGGTGAGGTGGGCCATTCTACCTCATCAATCACTTAGACACCAAAATAAAATTATAAAAGCACATGGAGGAGCTCATTCACACTCATTTGCACTTGTCTACCATCGTAGAATCGAGCTTCCCCTTCTCCTTCGCAAAAAAAAGTGATTCCATAGCCCTCACTTGCAAAAATTGACTCTCGTTGCGTATAGAGAGCCTTCGATGCGCACCTGGACAGCACGCTACGCACAGGAAGCCTTTGTTGCACATGGGGCAAAGTTATCCAAAAAAAAAATTTGACCACTAAAATTCATTTTTGAAAGCTCCTCTTCAGTCATTTCATCCTCCAGGCTCTATGACAAGTAATTTTAATCATTTTCATGCCCTCCTTTGCCTCATATGTCAAGAAAATGATCAAATACTTCTTCTTCTAGGGTTTACATGATTTTCATGGCTTTGCTCCTAAAATGATGAATTTCTACCCTAAACCCTAGATTCCTTGTCCCTACACCTCTGTTTGCAGCTAATACACCATTTCCATCCATCACAAATCCTTATCCCCTCATTTTCTATCATTTTATTCTAAACCCTAATCTACCTTATCTCTTTCTAGGATAGGCGTGTGTTTTGGCCTTTTCCACCCCCTCCCCTCACTCATTTCCCAAAATTCCTTTTCCCCTACTCACTGACATAATCCCATACCCTTCTTAATTTCCTTACAAATTTAGGCAACTCCTAAGTCCATTATACCACCTCATTCCCTCACAACAACAAATTTCATTGTTTTTGCTTGCCTTTCACATAGGGTTTGAAGTTTGGAGCTTGAATCATCACCATAAGAGAAGAGGAAGTACAAAAAGGGGAGAAATATACTAATATTTTAGCCCTATAATTGCAATGAAAGCACCTCCTCCGCATTTGTCATGAAATGCTTTGAAGATGTCAATTGTTTAGGGTTTTGTCAAAGAGTGCAGGAAGTAGGTTACCATGAGCATCTCATAGGTATATTTTCCCTCACCTTGAAGGAAGACGGGATCACCATTGCAGGGGCTGATTTCATGTTTTCATTGGATGCCATCTCTCAAGCTATAGGAACACCAAATCATGGTTAAAATTGGTTCAAAGGCATGAACCTAGACCTAGAAAAGTAAAAACCCTACTTGAAACCACAATACAAAGGAGCTCACTCACATGTTTTCGCATTCAGATACTTTTTGGATATATATGCACCATTGATTAAGGTTTTCATGAATTTCTTCACATGTGAGGGTATATTTTCTAGGCTATATAAATATCACATAGGACTTCTCATGCACTTTACAACTGCCAATTGTCTAAATTTGTCCAACTACTTGTATAGGAGCCTAACCAAAATGTCTTAAAGGGTGCAATTGAAAGGTAAAGTGCATTATCCTAGCCTCTTTCACCATAGCCTGATAAAGGTTATAATACTGCATCAGTTGACAGATAATAACATGACATGGGACACGTTCATTGAGGCAGCCTTGAAAATGCATATAATCACTTCACAAAGAAAACACCAAACCATGTCAGTACAACCCATGGAGGTGGGGTCATCAAGCAAACATGATGAGGTTTCCAAGGCACCCAGGCCTGAGGTGACAAAGACATATCAAAGAGGTAGAAGTCTTTTGTTTTCTCCTCAAATTGAGGAATGGGCCAAGCCTACTACATCAACAGAATAGGGATCGCCATCACATCATGAGGTTTCCTTGCATGATGGGGAACCCATTGAGCATGTATTTGACCTAGTTGACTTGGAGGCACATGATGAGCATCAAACCCTGCAACAAGTCATCAAAGAGAAGGATTCTCAGAACATGGAGCTTAAGGACGATTCGGAAAAGGCCAAATTCATCATTTCATTCCTTGAGCAAGAAAACAGTCAACCTAAGGCAAAACAGCCAGTCATGGAGAAAGAGAAATTCAAAGCCGAGAAAAAATAGATTAAAGTCAAGGAAATGGTGTACCATGAGGAAAACGAGAAAAATGAAGGATATACGGCAAGGAAGATACCAATGACAATGGGTCTTAGGAAGGCACTTCATAGGGAAAGAGAACAAAAGCCACTAATGGAAGAATTGACCTTTGAAGAGAGGATTGCCATGGAAATAAATGAGGACAGGGAGTTTTGGCTTGACAAAGTCAATTGCCACCTTGATAAGCTCCTTTAAAAGGCCAATAGGGATAACAAGTTTCAAAATAAAATGGCCATCCATTATGACACAAAGAATCATGTTGCCAAGGTCAAAATCAAGCAGTCGAAGGAAAAAATCAAGGAAACCCTAATTAGCCAAGACGAGAAGGGTAAGTTAGATTTGATTGTTGATTCATCCATGATTGCATAACATACCTAATTAGGCATATATCTACAAATTTTGTGAGGATTTGGAGAAAATTTTGTGTTTTGGTGCAAACATGCAGACTTGCAAGTTTTTGGCAATTTTTTGTCTAGGAGCACAGTGAGCTCACCCTGGGCTTCTTACTCAATGCTCCAAATGATGGAAAATAAGAATTTTTGGAAATACTACGACCCTCTCTCAAAACCCATTTTCCCACTTTCTTGACATGGGCTCAGTTTTTGAGAAATTTGCAAAGATAGGCCAAAAATCACCTTTCTGCCCCTCTTTTTCCACTTCAATGCGCACCTGGAGACACCTTGGGAGAATGGCCATATATCAGCCAAAAATGGGTCATTGTGAGTGAAAAAATACTCTAAATATATATACACTCTCCCATATTTCCATAACAGGCTTTAGATCTGGATTTGGACTTCAAAAAGGCACTGAAAAATGGCTTCCAACAACTCACTGCACACCTAGAAATTTATGAGATTTTTGTAAAATTTTCACTATGAAATGTTTTGTAATTCCTAGTTTGACTTTAGTAAAAGTAAAAAGGGTGAAGTAGATGAATGTGAGGGGTATAAGTAAATGTAAATAATTGGTGGTTAGTCTTTGTAAGCCTTTTTGATGTAAATTTGACCACATTTATGAGAGAGGTTGGAATCAAAGTTAATTGTAGAAGTTGTTTTTAACTTCCCTAAACATTAGGGTTTGGTTAGATCACCTCATGGAATAATTCCTAGAGTAATGGATTCGACCCCTGAGAGTGGGGAGATGTTTTTTTGGTCTTTATGTATATGTTTCTCAGTGATATAACAGCTTGGATTTCAGAAGAGAGAAGTATTGTTGCTTGTACTTTGACATTTTATGGAAATCAAAGGACACAGTTTGCAGCCATTATCTAGGAATTCATTCACATTAAGTTTGTGATGTTGATTTTTCTCTGTTATATCTTTATATGAAAGATATTCATCTTCTATTTTCATTCATCAATTCTTCAATGTTTTTCCTTACATTTTATAAACATAATTCTTTGCATAAAGCTTTGTTTTTATGGAAAAACCATTATGCGTTACTTTCTTTCTTGCTTAATGAATTCATGTCTCATGCTAATTAAGGCCTTTTTCTTCTTCTAAACACTACACTGCATTGAAAAACCATAATACCCATCACAAAAGTAATACTACCTTGCTCCTTTATATCTTTTCTATTGTAACCCTTTGATCCTCTGACCTTGCTACCTGGCTTTTCTCCCTTATCTAGCAACAAAACCCTAAATTTTCCAAAACCCACCTGAGCCTAGCTATCTAGCCTAAAATCCTTTACATTCCAGTCATCTCTTAGTTGTGATTTCATAGAGAAAGCCCTCTTTGGTTTGGTAGGGCTAGCTACCAAGCTAAAATCTTGGTCTGTGGTTACCTCCGTTGATTTCCTTATTAGCCTAGGACATTGTGGAGGAAAAAAAGGGCATGACAACTAGGGAGTGCCACGGTGTACTAGTGAATGTAAGGTTCCCAAGTCATGGAAAAATGTAATGCTAGTTGTGAGGTCATGACTACCAAGGTGTGTTAGGGAATGATAGGGCATGCTAACATGTGCCAGATAGTATGAAGACATGTCAAACCTACTAAGATGTCCCAAGTGCTAAGGCATGCCAAGATGTGCAAGGGCGTGAAAATGCATGCCAGGGACTCTCAAGGCAACAAAAGGGAGGAACAAGTTAAACTACGTGGAAATGAGCACATAATAGGGTTAATAAGTCATCAATTTACATTTTCCATGATGGGCATGCTAGGCACACCAACACTAGGTTCCAATAGGTGCCAAGTGCCAAGTGTCAATGCATTCTAAGTGCCAAATCTTCCTTCATTTCTTCTCATCCAGTTTCCAATAATTGATTTCAAATAAATTTAATATTAAACCATGCGAAAGCATACCAGGTCATCTCAACGCATGCCAAACATGCTAAGACTTACCAGGTGCCAACACATGCCAAGTTCCAATGTGCGTTAGGGAGTGTGATGCATGCTATGAAGTGGTAGATCATCATATCTAAGAGTGCTAAGGTGTGATAGAGAGTGCCAATGCATGCTGAGGAGCGTTAGGGAGTACTAGGACAACGCAAGGGATCACTAGGTCAAAATGCATGGAAGTGAATGAATATGAGGGTGTGTCGGGGAGTGTCAATGAGTGATAGATATCATGCCAAGGAGGGAGTGACAAGGTATGCTAAGCATGGGTAAGGCATGCCATGTAATATCAGGGCATGTCAAGAAGTGCTACAATGTGCTAGGTAGTTCTGGGGTGTGCTAACAATGTGCCAAATAATGCCAAGGCATGCCAAGTGCTAAGACATGCTAGGATGTGCAGGGTGCTAGAGTATGCCAATATGCATCAAGGAGTTTCAAGGAAACAAAAGGAATAACCAAGCTAAAATGTAAAGAAATGAACACATAAGAGTGTTAATAAGTCAATAATTTATCTTTTTCAAAAGGGGCATTCTAGGCAAACTAATAATATGTTCCAATACATACCAAGTGACAATGTGTGCCAAGTGCTAATGTTTGTCAATGCAATATTATGCCAAGGTGTTCCAGGGCATGCCAGGGTCTACAGGTCATGCCAACACATGATAGGGGAGTGCTATGCTATGCTAGGGCATGCCAAAATGTGTTTGGGTGTCTTACTCATGGCAAGATGTTCTAGGTACAAATATGTTCCAAGTACAAAGATGTTACAAGACATGCGAGGTGCCAAGGAATGCTAGTGTACTCTTCAAAAGCAAGTTAAGGTGTGCCGTGAGTGTTGAGGAGTGTTAGGTCTCTCTCATTAATATAATTGAGAGAGATTGATTATGTATTAAACGATATAGTTCCTACACACACTAGTGGAACTTTATTTAAAAGAAATTTGTTAGATAATAAACCTAATAGAGATGAATCATGTGTTGACTCATAGGAAAACCATATTGTTATGACTTGAGGAAAATGATACACACTAATTACTTCTTAACAAATTGACTGACTATTATAACGACTATGACCTTCGACACATAACGAAAAAGACTCCAAAACAATGGTATTAAATCATTATCTTTTGACAAAAAATAAAGTAACAGGTACATAGCATCATCAAAAACTCATTGGAATGATCAATGATGATGAAATTTTTTTGACCGTCACCAAAAGTAACCAAAAAGAGCATTGGTGAGGATCAATAAAAGATCATCACTAGAAGTGTCACCAAAAGTGTCATCAAAGAGAGAATTAGTGACAGGCCTTTAACAACCCTCACCAAAAGTGTCATCGAAAATGGCTTTGGTGACAAACCTTAAAGGACCATCACTATATACACTTACAACAATGATTTTTTAAATATTGTCACCATATGCAACATTGGTGACGGACCTTAAAGGTTTGTCACATGCATGAAGCATCATCAAAAACTCATTGGAATGATCAATGATGATGAACATTTATTGAACGTCACCAATAGTAACCAAAAAGAGCATTGGTGATGGTCAATAAAAGATCGTCACTAGAAGTGTCACCAAAGAGATAATTAGTGATGGGCCTTTAACGACCGTCACCAAAAGTGTCACCAAAGATGAAATTAGTGACGATCCTTTAATGATCCTCACCAAAAGTGTCATTGAAAATGGCTTTGGTGACAAACCTTAAAGGACCATCACCATATACACTTACAACAATGCTTTTTTCAAGACTGTCACCATATGCAAAATTGGTGATGGACCTTAAAGGTCCGTCACAGGCATGACCCTCACCAATGACCTTTTTTCTTGTAGTGAGTATCAGTGGGAGTATATGAAGCAAAATGAGTCTTAGGACTTATCTCCTCCAGTTCTTGGATGAAAACCTTAATATCTAGTCTCACCGACAGAGAAGGTGCACAACAACCAATGGCAAGTTGAAGCGCTTGAATTAATCCATAATCTACAGTACTTCTCAATCCCTTCAAGATATCAACATCAAACAACTCCAACATACTTCCCAATATTCCTTCTAATCATTTGTTTTCCATTTTAAATTATTTCCATGTACACATCAACCATGAGAAGTATTAAGGACTATAAATGTCCATATTCACTAAGTGGTTACATATATTTTCTAGAAACTCCCAAGAAGATTTTCCTTTGTAGATGACAATACCTCTCCTTAAATGAAAACAAACTACTAGACTTCTCTTATGATTATGTCTATATGATATTAAAAGTTACCTTCTAAAGTATCTCTAACAACGTTTTCTGTGTTTCATCTAACAGTGCATTGGCAGGTACTCTTGGAATGGGAAACCACCATTTCTTCCCTTGCACATTGTTCCTATTACCAAAGTCATACTAGTGCATTACCTCCTTCACCATACCAAAATTTTATCTCGACTATGCGATGTAGAGATTCCTTTAAGCGTTGCACATCATAAAAAGTACGAACACAATCAAAATCAACTTTACAAGGGATTTGTCTTGACAGTTAAACAAATACAAAGAGTTTTTATATTCTGAAGTTGCCTTTCTAGATTGTGTAGCCAAGTTGAATGGATGTATGTTTTGTGAAAAATCAGTTTTCACCAGGCTTTTCCATCTGATATCAATCACCAAAGGATTTTCACCCCCATTTCCTGATTCAATATCTGTGAGTCCTTTATTTCAAGTCCTTTGTGCTCCTTATTTGCTTGATGGTGGTCCAGTTGATGAGATAACATTTCTAGATATTTATTTTTCCTTCTTGCTAAGGATTTTACAAATGAATTGTCTTATTTTATTCATTACTACAATAGAATCCAACCGAGACAACCCATGAAATAGATAGGAGGTCGAGATGAGATACTTGATTAAATTAGATCTTGCCAACTTGATTAAACCAACAAACCCCCTATTTATTCATTATTTTTTATATATTTATGATATAGGGTGCCAATCCACTCACATTGGGTAGATGGTGACATGTGAAATTGTAAAATTTCAAATATTTCAAAATTTTTGATAGATATGAACGAAGTAAAATAGTAAGCCCCTATGAAAAAGCCAGACATGTCTGCTAGTTATTGCATGATCTACCTTTTATTGGTGGATTGATCATTATATTATTTCCCTTGACATAATTCTTAGAGCCCTCTCTTTCAATGTATGTTTGTCCTCGCAAATATAAGAGGGAGAACATTGGATATGCTTTCATCATGCCTCTCTTATTATCTCCCTTGCGTCCTTACTCTGAATCTAGAAAGGATTAAACCTAATCATAGGCGACCATAGTTCTAAGTTTGCATGAGAGAGAGATATGATTTTGTGATCAGCTACTCCAAATGGGACCATTTTCTATGCTATCTCTAGATTTTCCAACAAAAACTCCTTATTTACAAGGAACCAATATAGTCTTGTTGCGATATGCCCTAATCCTACCCTTTTATTTGTCCAAAAGTATTTTCAGTTTTGGGGCTTAACATGCATGGGATCCCACTCTTGATGATGTAAGCATTAAATATATATTCCCATTATCCAATGCTCCCTCCATTTGAATAATTATGCCATGTTGGAGCAAGCTCCACTATGTATTTAGCAGGGGAAAGAAGCCAATACATCTCTTTGCATCATTTGGTCTTCCTCTCCCATGGCAATGGCTCAAGCCTCCAAAGTTCCCCAAACGTACAAGTTTTCAAAGAAAATTTTTAGTCCAAACTATATTACCACTAGGGGACCCATTATGAAACACCCAAAAATAATTAGCTTTTGAATCTTTGTCACCTGCTCTCATCCCTTGACTCTTTTCAACTTCACAGAACAACTTGGCCATAGATCATTCAACCATCTCAATGCTTCCATGCTTGGCATCTCCTTTAACTCAGAGCACCAGAAAAAATTAGCTTTGAAGCTTTGTCGTCTACTCCAAGCCCATGATTCTCTTTAGCTTCACACAACCATGTGCACATAGCTCTTCCAAACATCCCAATGCTTCCATACTTGGTAGCTCCTCTAGTGCAGAGCAGTCAGAAACAATTAGCTTTGAAGATTTGTAGCCTCCTCCAGGCCCCTGATTCTCTTCAACTTCACACAACCATCTGCCCATACCTCTTCCAAACATCCCAATGCTTCCATACTTAGTAGCTCCTCTAGCTCAGAGCACCCGGAAACAATTAGCTTTTGAAGCTTTGTCACCTGCTGCAACCCCCTTATTCTCTTCAGCTTTACACATCTGTGTGCCAATAGCTCTTCCAAACATACTAATGATTCCATATTGGGCATCTCCTCTAGCTGACAACACCCAAAAACAATTAGCTTTTGTAGTTTTGTCGCCTCCTCCAGGCCCCTGATTTTCTTCAGCTTCACACAACCATCTGCCTGTAGCTCTTCCAAACTTCCCAATGCTTCCATACTTGGCAGCTCCTCTAGCTCAGAGCAGCCAAAAACAATTATCTTTTGAAGATTTTTTTCCTATCAATCATCTATAAATCATTATTAATCAAAGATTTGTTGCCTTTTCCAACTCCTCTATGCTCTTCAAGTTTACACATCCCTTTTCATAGAAATCCCCTAGAGATACCAATGTTTCCATACTTGTAAACTCTTCTAATTCAGAGCACTCAAAAACACGTAGGGGTAAAAGCTTTGTCGCCTGTGCTAACCCCCATATGTTCTTTAGTTGTAAACATTGTTTTACCTATAACTCCTCCAAGGATACTAACATTTCAACACTTAAGAATTATTTTAACTCATGACAACTACTAACATTTAAGATTCTAAGCTTGGTCACATGGTCCAACCCCCTTATGCTCTTGAATTACACACATCTATATGTCCACAACTCCTCCAAACATTTAGCCAGTTAAAGAGATAACTGCAAAACCTAAATATATATGATTCTATCTATATAACCTTTCATATTCATTCAAGAAAACGCGGTGCAATATTCGTGGCCACTAAATAAATGATAGTCAACAAAACAAATTTATATTTACTAGTGACACATTGTTAGACGCTTGCAAAAACTCTAAATTCCTCACTGAAACTAGGAAGGTAGGGTAGATAGGGTAGAGTGGGGACACCTTTTCCAGGGGAGCCATATGAGCTTTCTTAATTCCACCCTCATCAAAACGCATTCAAATAGGGCATTTTTAGTATCAATAATTTTCAACCTCTTGAAAATGCCTTCCAGATGATCAATTTCGCTGTCAGATGCATGAGGACCATTATATTCACAATGAACAATCCAAATTCCCTTAACAATCTTTATTTCATGTCCATTGTGAAGAAACAATTGTTATCACCTGTTTTCATTCCAGAATTAATCCAAAAATTTTATTGAAATGTTTCAGACTAACAAGATTGAGTGACTGATCACTTACAGATGATAACAAATTATCGACGACGTTCTTTCTCGGATTCCAAAGTCGATGCGGAAACATATCTTCAGCGAGATCTATTCTCAAATCTCTAACGTGGTCATGCATATATATTGCATTCTGGTTGTTCACTTCCACGAGGCATTTATTTTGTAGATTCTGAAAACCTCGCCTTCCTCTCCAGCCTGATTTGTTCCATATTGATTTGTAGTTTATTATGCTTTTACAAGAAACAACTTGCCATTGGTAAACTTCCAAAAAGTTAATGTTTTTGGGGAGTGGAATATTCTTATATGCAAGAAAATTCCTTGAAGATGCCATATCTCGGGGGGTCTCTTCTGCGAAAATGGCCAGGACATGCACCTAGTGTTAAAAACTACCTTCGGCTCAATTAACAATTAGATATCACAAGATAACAAAAATTGGCCACGTTAGTAGGGAAACATGTCCTTGTGGAGATTGAATCTATGTCTAAACAATGGAAATGCATTCAATTTATTGCTTTTTCGCTTCCCCCTTGACTTCCAAAAAAATTGCATTACTCTATTACATCATCTGATATAAATGATCTAATGTATCCCTGGAATTATTAAGAATTGAGAGGGATCAAAATAAAAATTGAGGTGCAAACCCGTTGGTGCTTAAAAGATATCAAATTAAGATGAAACTATGCTAAATAATTTTGTTGTTATATATGCCATTTTTCTTTTTAATATTAATAACTCTTTTTTTTTCATTTTTATGTACAAATATTACACATTGATGTGACCTATATCACATAGACTGGGTTTTTGACTGCACTTACCTTCTCTATTGACCTCGATTCATCTTCTTATACAGTTGAACCACTTAATTTTGTAAGAGTATGGACCATTGATCATTTAATATTTTTAGAAGATTTGGTATTTTCCATCTATTCCACAGTCCATTTCCTTGCTCATCTGATTATGTGATGTATTTGAGGTGAATTATATCATTTTGTGCCATCCACCACTTTGGGTTTGTAGCATCTTGACTATGGAGTAGAGGTTGTTTTCCAAGAATGTTGTGCTCCCAAATTTTGAACTTTTCCCATTCATAGAACCCATGAGAGACTACTTCGTATGTTTCTTATTGTTGCTTGATAGTTTCCAAATTGTTGATGCTTTTATATCCTGAAGTTATCTGTCTAGACTGTGTAGCCAAGTTGAATCAACCACCAAAATATTTTCACTCCTGTTTCCTGATTCAATATCTGTGAGTCCTTTATTTCAATTCCTCTATAGTCCTTATTTGATCAATGGTGGTCTAGTTGACGAGATATCATTTCTATATATTTCATTTACCTTCTTTCCAAGTATTTTACAGATGAATTGTCTTATTTTATTCATTACTCCAATAGAAGCCAACCAAGACAATCCTTGAAATAGATAGGATGTCGAGATGAGAGACTTGATTAAATTAGATCTCGCCCACTCGATTAAACCAATAAACCCCCTATTGCTTCATTCTTTTTTATATATTCAGGATTATATGGTTCCAATCCACTGACATTGGGTAGATGGTGACATGAGAAATTGTAAAATTTGGAATATTCCAAAATTTTGACAGATATGAGCGAAGTAAAACAGTAAGCCCCAATGAAAAAGCTAGACAGGTCTACTAGTTGTTTCATAATCTCCCTTTTATTGGCGGATGGATCATTATATTATTTCCCTTGACATAATACTTTAGAGCCCTCTTTGTCAATGTATGTTTTTCCTCCCAAATATAAGAGGGAAAACCTTGGATCTACGTTCATCAGGCCTCTCTTATTACCTCCCTTGCTTCCTTACTCTGAATCCAAAGAGGATTAAACTTGATGACATGGGACCATAGTTCTGATTTTGTAGGAGAGAAAGATATGAGTTTGTGATCAGCTACTCCAAATGGGACACCATAGTTCTGAGTTTACAGGAGAGAGAGATATGAGTTTGTGATCAGCTACTCCAAATGGGACCATTTTTTATGTGATCTCCATATTTTCCAACAACAACTCCTTGTTTATAGGGAACCAATATAGTCTTGTTGTGATATGCCCTAATCCTATCCTTCTATTTGTTCAGAAGTATTTTCATTTTTGGGGCTTAACATCCATGGGATCCCACTCTTTATGATGTAAGCATTAAATAACTATGCCCATTACCCCAATGCTCCCTCCATTTGAATAATTATGCCTTGTTGGAACAAGCTCCACTATGTAATTAGCAGGGGAAAGAAGTCAATCCATCTCTCTGCACCATTTGGTCTTCCTCTCCTGTGGAAATGGCTCAAGCCTCCACAGTTCCCCAAACATAGAAATTGTCAAAGAACATTTTTAATCCAAACTATATTACCACTAGGGGATCCATTATGATGCACCCAAAAACAATTCTTTTTGAAGCTTTGTCACATGATCTAGTCCCCTGATTCTTTTGAACTTCACACAACCATTTTCCCATAGCTCATCCAAAAATCCCAATGTTTCCATGCTTGGCAGCTCCTCTAGCTCAGAGCACAAGAAATAATTAGATTTTGAAGCTTTTTCCTCTACTCCAAATCTGTGATTCTCTTTAGCTTTACACAACCATGTGCACATAGCTCTTCCAATCATGCCAAAGCTTCCATACTTAGTAGCTCCTCTAGCTTAGAGCACTTGGAAACAATTAGCTTTGAAGTTTTGTCACCTCGTATAGGCCCCTGATTCTCTTCAACTTCATAGAACCATCTGCCCATACTTCTTCCAAACATCCCAATGCTTCCATACTTGATTCCATACTTAGTAGATCCTCCAGCTAAGAGAACCTATAAACAATTAGCTTTTGAATACTTTTCACTTGTTGAAACCCCCTTATTCTCTTCCTTTTTACACATATGTGTGACAATTGATCTTCCAAACATACCAATGATCTTCCAAACTTCCCAATGCTTTCATCCTTGGCAAATCCTCTGGCTTAGAGTAGCCATAAACAATTATCTTTTGAAGCTTTGTTTCCTATCAATCATTAGTAATCGAAGATTTGATGCTTGTTCCAACCCTTGTATGCTCTTCAACTTTTACACATCCCTTTGCACAAAACTCCTCTATAGATACCAATGTTTCCATACTTGGAAAGTCTTCTAGTTCATAGCACTCAAAAACATCTAGGGTAAAAGCTTCATTGCCTGCGCTAACCCCCATATGTTCTTCAGTTGTAAACATTCTTTTACATGCAACTCCTCCAAGGGTACTAATGTTTCAATACTTAGGAATTATTTTAACTCATGACAACTACTAACATTTAAGATTCTAAGCTTGTTCGTTTGCTCCAACCCCCTTATGCTACTCAATTTCACACATATGTCTGTCTGCAACTCCTCCAAACATTCAGGCAGTTGGAGAGATACCAGCAAAACCTAAATATTCATGATTCTATCTACATAACCTTTCAGATTCATTCAATAAAATGCAGTGCAATATTCGTGGCCACTAAATCAATGAAGGTCAACGGAACAAATTTCTATTTACCAGTGATTCACTGTCAGACACTTGCATAAACTTTAAATTCCTCACTAAAAGCAAGAAGGCAGGGTAGACATGGTAGAGTGGGGACACCTTTTCCAGTGGAGCCATATGAGCTTTCTTAACTCCACCCTCCTAAAAATGTGTTCCAAGAGAGAATTTTCATTATCAAGAATTTGTAATTTATTCCACATTGCTATGGTTGTGTCCCTATCTTGTCCTATGAAAAAAATGAAATATCTAAAAAATATATGTTGTTCCTCTTTATTTAGGGATTAGTAAGTTATTCCTAATTTGTTATGTAGCTCTGCCGGAAGTATTTGTTGGAGACTCCCAAGTTCATATTCCCAGTCAGTTATGTATCTTCCATAGAGATGTGCACCAAATAATTTTAAAGAAAAGGGCAATCCCTTATAGTCTTCTAAGAAATTAAGTAATAGAGGTTCAAATCCCTTTGCTGGATAAATTTTGTTGAAGGCATAGAAGGAGAAGAGCTCTAATGAGTTTTGTGGGCTCAAACTATTTAATTCACAAATCGATGATTCTTCAACTCTTAGCCTTCTGAGAACATCCCTATCTCTAGATGTAATCAATGTTAAGCTCCTTGCATGAGTTTGGAGAGGCAAAAATTTATTCACCAGGTCTACATCATCCACATAATATAAGACTATCAATGCGTTATAAGACATCACAGGCTTTATGAGCTTCTCTTTACCTTCGTCAACACTATATATCGTCACTTCCGATCTAGTCAATCCCTTGAGAAGTTTTGTCTGCAATGAAGTTAAAGAGCTTCTAGCTGCATTATCTCCGACGTCAAATAAAAAACATGATTTATAATAATATGTTTTCTTGTTATTGAATAAAATTTTTTCCAACATCATCTTTCCTATACCACCTTCCCCATGATCCCCGAGATATGATGTTTCCCATTTTACTATGGCTACGATAGTGATTCAAGGTATCAAAAATCACTATTAAATGTTGCAATAGTTCAAAAATGTCCAGTATTTAATATATTCAATTCATTGAAATGGACAAGAAGAATACATCTAAACAGAGAACACATGCTACAGAATGTCATGGGTTTTAATAAGAATACATCTAAACGGAGAACACATGCTACAAAATATCCTGGGTTTTATGACATGATCAAATGTTAAAAATAATGAATGAATAATAAATTAAGGACTAGGGTAAGGTGACCAATCTCATCTCATTGTATTCCTTGTTAGCGCTCAAATCTGCCTCAGGCTGAGGAAGGCAAAATTCAAGGCCACATCAAACCACGCTTAGCCTCGTAGCTAGCCCTACGAGGACAGGAGAGGGCTCTCTCCGGTCAATCTCGGCAAAAGGTAATCAAAGAGGCTCGAGATGAATAAATTGATGACTAATTTTAGGCTAGGTATGAAGTGCAAGGACTATGGAATTGATTTTTTGAAGTTTTGTTGAATTCAAGGGAAAGGCAATTTTGGGTGCGGGGATGAGGCACAGCTTTTGCAGAGGTCTACTTGGGGCAAGATAGGCAATTGTTTTGATGCCTTTAAAGTGATTGAATGAATAGACCTAAAAGGTGAGGAGCTAAGGAGAGCAAGGAAGTCTCAAGGATTGTCCTTAAACTGAAGAAAACATGAAAAATTAAACAAATTTAAAGGCAGAGCATAGCAAATTTATGGATTCTACCTTAACACCTCATTTGTTTAATTGCAGAAGATTAAATAAGAAAAGTGGTACACATAAACAACTTACAAGTACTGAGAGAAACACATCATCAACACATAAGGCCACATGAATCCCAAATAGTGCTGCAAAACCCTGGTCTATCCTTTGCCAAATTTGTAGATAAAATATGTACAATAGTGTATCAAGCTATTCCCAAGAGTCCAACCCTGAAAATGACTAAGAAAATACATAATATAGGCAAAGTAACACATTCCCTTGCCTCTAGGGGTCGAGCTCATCATCCTAGGAGCTGTTTCAACCAATTCTAAACAAATCAATACAATCTAGGCAGTCAAAACAACTTGCCTCTATAAGCTAGGAAACCAATTCATTCATTAAACTTTTGCTATTTTATGAATGAATCATCTAGAGTAGGTAAATAAATGTCAAGTAAACATAAATTTCCATTAATTACATCAAGGAGGGTGAAAAATCCCATCACAAGTCAAAACTGGTCAAACTGGCTTCGTTTCCTGAGCTGAAGATGAAAACTTTGCAAAAAATCCTAATGCGTAGCGTGCTTGAGCCCTATGCGTAGCGCGACTTTCCACCTACTTTTGGGGCACTTCCCGGCATCGAAATTGAGCTCACGATAGCTTGTTGGAAAGTTCGGGATGTATGCTTTCCAACCCAAGTGGAATTTTCCAATTTGATGTCCATTTACCCCTCCAAAGGTGCATTCTCCCAAGACTGCTTCCTGTGTGTCCAAAAAGGGACAGTGAGGTCATTTTTTGCATGTGTTTTGACCTTTTGGGGACCCAAACCTTGATGAAATGCCTTGGAAATAGCTGAGCAGGTGTATTTCATCATGAAAAATCCAAAAATGCAAACCTTTTGTGATTTGGACCTCCCAATCTTATGGGTAGCGTGCGGCGCGCTACGCGTTGAGCCCAAAAACCCGTTTTTCACACAAAAATTTCAAAATTGACAAAATTTTCCCCAAACTTGTTGAAATTTGGGCTGGGGGTCTCCAATCAAGTACTATGCTTAGTCAAAGAGGCTTCGGCCAAAATCCGAAGACGATCAAGCTCCTTTTGTCTTTTTTGCTTCTTGACCATTTTCCTCAATTTTGCCTTAAGACTCCTAATTCGCACCTTGCAAACCAGGTTCTGGACCTTGTAATGCATAACCATGTGTTTCAATAATGCATGGTCTCTAATGGCCCTTTTCAGTCGTTCCTCCAAGTAGATGTTGACCCTCTCGAGATTAGCCTCTCGATCCTCATTTACCTGTTGCTCTAGAGAGGTGAACTCAATTTCTCTATTTTGGGCAGCTTGACGATTCTCACGGATGTTCTGTAGCTCTATGATCATGTGTTGGTCCTCAAGTTGTTTATTCCACTGCTCTAGATACCTGATATATTGGGTCTTCTCTGATTCTGAAGCTGTCTCATCATGAATAGTAACAAAACCGGATGGCTCACCTGAAGGTCCCTCCTCATGCTTGGGCTTCTTGCCCTTATCCTGCACCTACGGTGCTGATGTCGAAAGCGAGGCCCCTTCCACATGAGGTGGAGATAACACTCGCTGTGCTGATGAAGTCAACGAGACCCCTTCCACCCCGGGTGGAGATAGTACTCGTCATGTAGATGCAAATAATTCCCTGTGACCTCGCTGGTATGTCACATATGGAGGAGCACTTATATGCTCAGTCTCGGGAATGTCTGGCTGGTGTGAAGGTCCTCCCTCATCATGAACTATCTCGCGAGGTGGCTGCAATGGTGCAAAGTAATCATGAGAGATGAAATCTTCCCAAGTAATGCCCTGATGTGCCAACTGATGCATCACTACAATTTTAAGCAATGCATAATGATAGATGCTCTTATGCTGATGTGCTGGGCTCTTCCTTTGTACTAAAGGCACCATCCTCTCTATGTTGTGACACATGAAAAATGGAATGTTCATCATACATACCCTAGTAAAATGCATCAACAAACGGACATGGTATGCATAGAGACGTGAGAATCTGCCCTCGCAACTGAAATATCGAATGATGAGTTTCATCAATGGTGCATACTCATCCCTTAGGAATCTGAAAGGAAAAACTACAGTCAAGTGTCTTATATACCCAGGCTTGATATATGGCTCATAGTGAAATCTGTCTAACTGCTGGCATTTACTCCATTCCTCCCCTACATTTGGTATCCCAGTGGCCTGAGCAATAATCTCGGGTGACAAGGTGAAATTCACTCCGGCAAGGGTTACATGACCATCCTGCAAATGTAGAACAAATAAACGGACTAGTTCTCGATGATGCTGGATTTGTGAAATCCGCTCACAGTATTCAAAACATGATTGATACCGAAAACAGTCCATTGCAAGTGGACAAGCTTGCAATTGAGCCAAAGAATTAGGCTCCTCCCTGACATGCCAACCACCTTTGCCACCTTTGTGATACCTCCTTGGCACACTTACCTCTGGTGTAGAATCACTATCATAATCTTTCTCATAAGCTGACTCGGCCTTTGACATGTTCTTTAAAAACAAGGTAGCTCAAATATATATATGCTGATATACAACTGTGTGCAAAATTGACTGTAGACTTTTTCTTTTTCTCAAAATGCTGTGACCAAGGGGACACAAATATACAAGGGAATTGTTAGGAAAGTGGAAACATTAGGGAAATGGGGACAATGGAAATAAAACAAGGAATTTAGGGAAGGGAAAGGGCATGGAAATCTTAAAGTTTTAGGGTTTGGGATGAGGTAGGGTAGGGAAAATATGTTTGTAGTAGAAGGGGGGGGTTAGGATTTGAGGGAGGATAGTGTAGGGTTTTATGAGGAATTATTGGGGAAAATATTGGTGAATATAGGGGGTGGGAAACACAAGAAATGGGAAAACCTTGGCAACATTTATGTTTGAAAACCCTACAACAATCTTGGCATTTAAATCCTCACAGCAAACTAATGGAAAAGGAGGGTTTTTACACTTGGTTTTTCATGGCAAATATAGCATAATTTCTTTACATAAACCTTTCAAAACCAAGAATGAGCTGTGGATGTAAAGCCTACCTGTGATTTGATGCATGAGAAGAGGTGTTTGAGTGTGTTTCGAGCAAAGTTCTGGGCATAAACTTCAATGCGCCGCGCGCCTCACCCAACGCGCCGCGCGCCACTGGTGCGTCGCGCACCCAACCTGATGTGTAGCGCGCCCTGGAAATGGCCCAATTTGCTCACAGACTCACCAAATCGCCTTAGAACAATGATCTTTGCTCTTGGAATGTGGAATGGGTTGCAAATGAGGAGAAATATCTTCATATAGACTCCTTGTTGATTTTTGCTTAACCCAAAACTCATTTTCTTATGTTTGGTTGTTGACACTTTTTCAAAATTAATAGGCTTTGACCTTTTTGGTTTCCCCTTTAAAATTGGTTGAAATAATGATTTTCTCTGATAATTTTTTGCAGGGATAGCTCTGATATGCTCTGGCAAAGGAGACCAAGGCTACACTTGAATGATTGAAGAACTGAAAATTTTGACAATTTTTACAAAAAAGAGAATGGCGACTTATCTTCAAAACAAAGTTTTGAAGAGAAGTTCTAATTCAGCTATATAATGATGAAAATTATTGAAGTGATGATCTATCAAAAACATCCCTCTGGCCTGTTGGTCTTCTAAGACTTTTCAAGACAAAATTGACTCAACCCTAGACCTAAGACCTCAAAATTTAAACACGATTGTAAATGACCTTTGAAGACTTATTTTAATAAACAGGCCTGAACCAGTAGTGCCAAGCACGAGGGGAATGAATGACACAAACCGCTCCATCAGAGTTATGGCATGCCTAACGAAATGCAACTGATCAAAAACTGATGGGACACCTAATCATGAAATGCAAAAGAGCTTTGATCTCTGACGGAGGGATAATTACACCGACTCTAACATTGGCTCCAATGGGGATGGTAGCTCCTTGGAGGTGCCAAAGAACGACAGATCTTTGGGAGAGCTAGACAGTGCCTTCATCCATTGGGCGATGGAGTCATTATTCCGACACAAAATTTCCGACTCATTTATGGACTGAAACTTGACTGAAATGATTGAAAGACTGACTCAGAAAACTTCACACTAAAACTGTAATAAAACTGGAACAAAATGCTGCCTTTTGGCTGCTTATTTATTTACAAAATCTACTCTACTTTGCTATAAAAACGATAGATCAGGTGATACCAAAATGCCAGATCAACCATTCAAGTAAACCTGAGAATGATGCCGCTTGAGAATGCTTCCACCAGGACACAGATGTAATTGTTGGCAGCCCTTCATGCACGTAATGATCCTGGTCACATAGAAAATAGCCTGATCTACCAATCAAACTGAAAAACATTTCCATGTATGTTTCCATTGGATCGCGGAAGCCAGACTCTGTTGGCTGCCCCAATTACACAATACATATTTCCAGTTGCACACTGTCAATGCAAACATCTGTAGGAAACTCTATTATTGCTTGTTTCGAAGGAGGAATTATTTCCAAGAACGTTTTAGGGTCTTGGAAATCATATGACTGGATCTGCTCATCTAAACACTGAATCTCCTTCTCAACTCTTTCAACCACTAACTCACAAACACCAGTTTTAGCTTCAAGAGGAAACTTCAGAGATTTCAAACATTGAAGCAAGGCACTGAAAAAATCTTCATTAATTTCAAAATCCGCTAACCAATTTCTAACATCTTTTACAGCTTCACAAAGTGCAGGGTTTGCCACATACCCTACCATTGCATAAATGGATCAGCGAGCACTGGAATGTCTGGATCGAGTTGGAGTCGCCAGGTGAATGTCTCAGCCTTCATATGTGTCTGACTGCTGTCCACCATCAGCATCAGATCTGCAACTTGATTTCATGTACTGGGACAAGACAATCAACAAGTCAAATGTCACATCAACAGCAAACCATCTTCCCCAGTATGGTCGCCACTATGTTAGCGCTCGAATTTGCCTCAGGCTGAGGAAGGCAAAACTCAAGGCAACATCAAACCACGCTCAGCCTCGTAGCTAGCCCTACGAGGACAGGAGAAGGCTCTCTCCGGTCAATCTCGGAAAAAGGTAATCAAAGAGGCTCGAGATTACTGAATTGATGACTAATTTTGGGCTAGGTATGAAGTACAAGGACTATGGAATTGATTCTTTGAAGTTTTGTTGAATTCAAGGGAAAGGCAATTTTGGGTGTGGGGATGAGGCACAGATTTTGCAGAGGTCTACTTGGGGCAAGATAGGCGATTGTTTTGATGCCTTTAAAGTGATTGAATGAATAGATCTGATAGGTGAGGAGCTAAGGAGAGCAAGGAAGTCTCAAGGATTCTCCTTAAACTGAAGAAAACGTGGAAAATTAAACAAATTTAAAGGCAGAGCATAGCAAAATTATGGATTCTACCTTAACACTTCATTTGTTTAATTGCAGAAGATTAAATAAGGAAAGTGGTACACATTCACAACTTACAAGTACTGAGAGAAACATACCATCAACACATAAGGCCACATGAATCCCAAATAGTGCTGCAAAACCCTCGTCTATCCTTTGCCAAAATTGCAATAAAATATGTACAATAGTGTATCAAGCTATTCCCAAGAGTCCAACCCTAAAAATGACTAAGAAAACACATAATATAGGAAAGCTAACACATTCCCTTGCCTCTAGGGGTCGAGCTCATCATCCTAGGAGCTGTTTCAACCAATTCTAAAAAAGCACTATAATCTAGGCAGTCAAAACAACTTGCCTCTATAAGCTAGGAAACCAATTCATTCATTAAATTTTTGATATTTTATGAATGAATCATCTAGAATAGGTAAATAAGTGTCAAGTAAACATAAATTTCCATTAATTACATCAAGGAGGGTGAAAAATCCCATCACAAGTCAAAACTGGTCAAACTGGCTTCGTTTCTTGAGCTGAAGATGAAAACTTTGGAAAAAATCCTGATATGTAGCGCGCCTTTCCACCTACTTTTTGGGGCACTTCCCCGCATCCAAATTGAGCTCAGGTTGGCTTGTTGGAAAGCCCTGGATGTCTACTTTCCAACCCAAGTGGAATTTTCCAATTTGATGTTCATTTTCCCCTCCAAAAGTGCATTCTCCCAAGGTTGCTTCCTGTGTGTCCAAAAAGGGGCAGTGAGGTCATTTTTTGCATGTTTTTTGCCCGTTTAGGGACCCAAACCTTGATGAAATGCCTTGAAAATAGCTGAGAAGGTGTATTTCATCATGAAAAATCGAAAAATGCAAACCTTTCGTGATTTGGACCTCCCAATCTTATGGGTAGCGCGCCGCGCGCTACCCATAATATTGGGAGGTCCAAATCACGAAAGGTTTGCATTTTTCGATTTTTCATGATGAAATACACCTGCTCAGCTATTTTCAAGGCATTTCATCAAGGTTTGGGTCCCTAAAAGGTCAAAAAACATGCAAAAAATGACCTCACTGCCCCTTTTTGGACACATAGGAAGCAACCTTGGGAGAATGCACTTTTGGAGGGGCAAATGGACATCAAATTGGAACATTCCACTTGGGTTGGAAAGTAGACATCTAGGGCTTTCCAACAAGCCAACTTGAGCTCAATTTGGATGCCGGGAAGTGCCCCAAAAGTAGGTGGAAAGGCGCGCTATGCATAGGGCTCAGGCGTGCTACGCATCAGGATTTTTTGCAAAGTTTTCATCTTCAGCTCAGGAAACGAAGCCAGTTTGACCAGTTTTGACTTGTGATGGGATTTTTCACCCTCCTTGATGTAATTAATGGAACTTTATGTTGACTTGACACTTATTTACCTATTCTAGATGATTCATTCATAAAATAGCAAAAATTTAATGAATGAATTGGTTTCCTAGCTTATAGAGGCAAGTTGTTTTGACTGCCTAGATTGTAGTGCTTTGTTTAGAATTGGTTGAAATAGCTCCTCCCTAGAGGCAGTGGAATGCGTTACCTTGCCTATATTATGTATTTTCTTAGTCATTTTCAGGGTTGGACTCTTGGGAATAGCTTGATACACTATTGTACATATTTTATCTACAATTTTGGCAAAGGATAGACCAGGGTTTTGCGGAACTATTTGGGATTCATGTGGCCTTATGTGTTGATGGTGTGTTTCTCTCAGTACTTGTAAGTTGTGTATGTCTACCACTTTCCTTATTTAATCTTCTGCAATTAAAAAAATGAACTGTTAAGGTAGAATCCATAATTTTGCTATGCTCTGCCTTTAAATTTGTTTAATTTTCCACGTTTTCTTCAGTTTAAGGAGAATCCTTGAGACTTCCTTGCTCTCCTTAGCTCCTCACCTGTAAGATATATTCATTCAATCACTTTAAAGGCATCAAAACAATCGCCTATCTTGCCCCAAGTAGACCTCTGCAAAAGCTGTGCCTCATCCCCGCACCCAAAATTGCCTTTCCCTTGAATTCAACAAAACTTCAAAAAATCAATTCCATAGTCCTTGTACTTCATACCTAGCCTAAAATTAGTCATCAATTCAGTCATCTTGAGCCTCTTTGATTACCTTTTGCCGAGATTGACCGGAGAGAGCCCTCTCCTATCCTCGTAGGGCTAGCTACGAGGCTGAGCATGGTTTGATGTTGCCTTGAGTTTTTCCTTCCTCAACCTGAGGCAAATTAGAGCGCTAACATTCCTTACAGAAGGAGATGAAGAAATTTCAGCCTAAACAACGATAGAGAGATCTCAAATGCGATATTGGGATGAGATGGAGGAAGTTGCCAGGCCTCCTTCCTGCCAACGAGATTGGCTATCACCACCACTGACTATTGGCAATATTTATACAACTGGAAATGAGTGGCAAAGAATCTTGGCATCTAGTGTTTCGCCTCTTGTATCGACTATTGACATCCTGCGTGAGAGGTAGCCATCAATCCTTCTCTAGAGGAAGCCCCCTCACCCTCATTTTTAGGCTTACAAGTGCTATTGTTGGACATTGGATGATAATACATGCATGATGTCTAAGGGTAGTGAGATTGAAACATGGGTAACAATCTTTATAACCACAACCACCATTTCCATGTATTTCGCCATCTGGGACAATAAATTGAGTGTGTTTCTCCTATAACCAACATCATTTCCATGTATTTCTCCATCTGGGACAATAAATTGAGTGTGTTTCTCCAAACCATTCTCAAGGACTTGCATTGCCCGCTGCTCCAAGGCTTCATGACTTGCTATGCGATTGTAGGCAAAGATCAAGAAGCCTTTCTCTGTGAAATTCACGGGTAGGTTCTGGGCCCTTACTTCCAAAACCACCATCTCAATTCTACATAGGTACCCCTCCCCCATTAATGGAAAAACAAAATTACATAATTCGAATTGAAAACCATAAAACCCTAAAATCTCTTCCACTGAGAGTAGGAAGCTCCCACACTCAGAGTTTCAGTGCGGTGGAAGGAATATAGGCAAGTAGTGGAAATAAAAGCCCCAAAATCTCTTCCACTCAGAGAAGGAAGCTCCCACACTTATCATTTCACTATGGTGGGAGGAATGCAGGCAGTCAGTCGAAATAAAGAAATTGACTCACAGTTCGGGAAGTCAGTCGAAATAAAGAAATCGACTCATAGTTCAGGCAGTTGAAGGAGGCGGTTGAAGGTGGTTGACAAGTGATGGATCCAATGGCCCAAAATCATTTACTCATATAACAATGGATCAAATGGTGCTCAACCATATAGAGTGGTAGGTTAGGGGAGTTATTTTCAGAGGGGAATGCCTGATGACGTAATTAACAGGTATAATCATTCTTGAAATTATGGTAACTTTGGGTTTCATCTTAGAACAACAGTCTTCGAAATGCATGGTTCTTACAATCCTTCGACACATCCATGTTTTACAATGGAAATGTCCATAGTAGTGCACCACCATTTTGAAACCATTTCAGTAAATGGCATGTCAGAGAATGCATACAAACATATGTTGGCATTATGATGTATGTGTTGTACTTGATGGCAACCCACTTGCAGCATAACAACTCACTTGTATATGGTAACAAGATGAATCAACGTAACTAGATGAATCTACAGGAGAGATATCATATGTAATAGAATGCATGACAGTTGTGTTAATGGATGTGACAAAATGCAGGGCAGTTCAAAGGAATCATTTCATAAGTAATAAGGAAAATTACAGTGTAATAGGTCTATTCAGAGGTAACAGGGCACTGGTACAGAAGAACAGGAAGATGGAACTAAGGTCTACTGATCAAAATAAAGAAGATAAAGGAAAAGGTTGATGTAAAGTAGTTTAAGAAGTATACGTAGGTCCACTTAGTCAAAACAACGTATACACGTTGGTCCATAGAACAAAAAGCATGTATACGTATACACGCACTTTCACAGAAGGAAAAGCGCGTACATGTTGAAAAACCAAGGTTTTGGTCTGAGGTATTTAGTCCAAGGTATTTTGGTCCAAGGTATTTATCTAAGGTATTTGGTCCGAGGTATTGACCCTAGGTATTTGGTCCAAGGTATTGGTCCTAAATGGTTTTGGTCCAAGGTATTGAGAAAGGCTTAAACTATAGGGGGAGGAAAAGATCACTAGGCCAAGGTGTGTAAATGAATAAGACTATAAGGAATACTTCTATCTGAAGTATATTTCATGTTGCAGAGTTATGTTGGGACTAGATCTGAAATATTTACGTGCACCTTGAGTTCAATATTGGATCATGATCATGAAACCTGAAATGACTTATTCTTGAATGATCTGATATTGGCTGAGGCTAGATCTGATGTTTTGCACTTGTTTTATTCGTTATCTATCATGATATGGGTTTATCTGAAGTCTAGAATTGTAGCAAAGTTCTGAGTCAATATTTGCAGATCTGTACGCAGGTTCGTCTTGGCCAAAGAGCATATACACGCAGGTTCTGTTCGTTCAAGTAGCGTATACAAAAGAAAGGCTTGATGTTCAGAGATGATTGATCTATCAGATCAATATTGTTGATTTATTGTTGCTACTATTTCACTGTTGTCTGTGAATGAAGTCTTCTTAGATCTGAATGTAAAACTAAATGAATAAGGAGGCTGGTATTTGATTGATTGATTGTATAAGTGAGAAGAAGTGATCTTTTTCGCTGCCTACATAAAGCTCTATAAGTTGACAGTAGATATTCAGTATATTGCTGGTTGGTACAGACTTGATTCAAAAGTTTATGTTTGCAGTAGTTTTGAAGGTATAAACAGGTTTGATTAATGGAAGTAGCATATAAATGCAGCTTGGGTTTATCCAAGTAGCGTATACACTTTGATGCATGTTTTTTGGGGTCACAGCTAATTCTGAATGATGATGCAGGTTTCTGAGTTCAGCACAGTGTTCTGGTGGCAGTGATCTAATTGTTTCAGATTAACTGCATGTTGGTTGATGAAGTTTGAGTTTCTAAATTTCTGTTTGGTTACTGATGAGTCAAGGTCTTCATATGTCTTGATATCTGCCAAGAGCATCCAATCTGAAAATTCATGAAACGTGGTCCTTTGTGGAAGAGTGGAGTTTTCTATAAGTTAGCACTTATGTACTAATAAACATATTGGCTAGTACAAGAGCTAGGGGGTTGTAGAGCCCTTCTAGTAGAAGCTGGAGAACGACATAAGGTTGTAACCTTCTACAGGTAGAAGCCTGCGTACTAGTATGAACCTGCATCAGTACAAGATTGTAAACAAATTTTCTTATTATTAAAAGAAGACAGAGACGACAACAGCATGTGGTTTTCACCCACATTGGGTTTCCACCTTAAGTCTTGGTGTTCATGTATGTTTCTTATGTGTGATGCTTTATTCTTCTTTTACTGCACTATCTAATAAGTTATTGATGTACTGGTTTAAGATCAACACATGATAAATTGTCTAAATCACAAGTTATCTGGATATACGCTTGTTTCTCTAATCACAGTTGCATGTACACGCTAGTTCACTTCACTGAAGTAGCGTATATAAATCTGTTTGAGAAATAAAATTATTGATCTGATAACACTAATTTACCCCCTCTTAGTATTATTTCCAACAACATATTGGGAAAACTACATCACATTTTATATAAAATATGAAGCACTAATATTAGGCATATGGGTCATTTTTACACCACATTTTATATAGAGAACATGAAGCACTAATGTGTCATCTTAAAATTCTAATTCTTAGTTAGATGGAAAAATAATTGAATGACATAAAAGGGTAGTTTAGAAAATACCATGGTATCTTTGTTTCTATCGAAGGAATGGAAAAAGGAAATGACAAAAGTGGAAATGGGTATTAATAATGATGGTCATTTGAAAACTATTATTTACAATTAATAAATATTATTAAAATAAAATAAAATAATTTACTATTTTTATTATACAAAATTCGTATATGAACTAATATTATTTTTTTTCCCAACTTCTGGCATTAATTATGTCCATACATGTATAAATATAGACAAAATCAATTCAATGAAAGTAATTGATAGGTGAAGTGCAATTCCATTCCCACACGATGGAAAATAAAAAATATTGTATGGGATTACATTACTCAACTCCACACTAATAAGAAAAGTTGACTCTTGGCATACTAAATGTCAAGTTTCTTAAAAAAATACGTGTTATGTTGTGGGGATAACCATTATACCCGGTATATGTTGAGGACTCTTGATTTTTGGATCTTAAGAATTAAGAAAAGCAATGATAATTTTATTCATTTGTTCAACATTATAGCCCCCTATATCGTTACTATACCAGTTTCTGATTTTAAAATTTGTAAGTGGGAATTACTCAGACATGGTGAGAATCCATGGTATTCACCCTCCTGAAATTTTTAGTTTGAGGAATTATTTTAGAAGACAATGAATGGGTCTTCCATTCTATAAGTTTATGGAAGGAAACTAAAGTATGCTAAAGTTTTTTTTCCCTTTATTGTTGCAATAGGATTCATTGTTAAAACGGATTAATCTCCCCTCAATGTTGTTGTAGAAATTCAATGTTGAAGTGGGAATGTAGTAGCGAGATTTCTCAGGTGGATAATGAAAATACCTTTGATTATATAATTGTTAAATAAGATCACTAAAATATGCTAAGAATTATTTTCCACTACACCGTTCAATGTTATAGTAGGATTATAGTCGCAAGACTACTTTAGTAAATGGTCTTTAGATATTATAACGCATCAAGTAGCAGGTATAACGCATCAGTTTTTCCATTGATTTTACATTACTTTAACTTCGACTATTTTTTTTTTAAATATTTTTACCATAGTTTAACTTTAATTGTTTTTATTATTTATTTGTTGATATTATTTAAATATATTTTTCTTGTATCCGATTGGTTAATAGTATTTACTTCTTATTGCTGTTGATAATCCTGCAATGAGACAGTAACACCGGATGTATTAAAATGAAAAGTCCTTAAATATCAACATTAAATATTAAAGTCTTTTTCTTCCCCTACCACGCCCGGGTTCCTACTAATTGTGATCTTCCACCGGGGAGCGATAGATCATGTTGAAAAAATTGTCCATTTGTCAAATTGGCAATGGAGGTTCGAATTTCCGGTGTGTAGATAAGTGGTAGGGCGGTTTGAATTTCCGGTGTGTAGATAGGTGGTAGGGCAGTTGAATTTCTAGTGTCTAGATAAGCGGTAGGATCAGGTCACAAATCTTATTCGTACCAAAATGAGTAATGATGGTACAAATTTTGTTGACATATAGCTACCAAATCATTTCTTTGAGATTTAATGTTTTCATGATTTTCGCATGAAAGATTTGCTACCTGATAAAATATCTTTTAATAGTTTATTTACTGAGATTTTGCTTATTCATATTGTCTTTTATATATGATTTTACTTATATTTTATTTGTTAGTAAGAATTTTTATTTTCTTATATTTTGTTTTTGTTTTAAGTATCTTTCCTTTGAGTTTTGCTCGAATATATTCCCTTTTCATAAAATTTTATAATTTGTTTTTATTATTATTATTATTTAGTTTTAAAAATTAAGACATATTTATTCTTTTATTTTTTATACTTATTCTAAGCATGGTATTATATATTCTATTTTTCTTTTGATTAGTTTAACATTATAGATTGAATTCTATTATTTTTTATTAATATTTAAAATCATTCATTTGCAATATGATTGGTTGACGTTTTATTTTGTAATAATTGTTATTGTCGCTTTTGAACAAAACAATGGCATGTGGATAACTACAATTTTTCCTAACTTGAATTCAAGATTTTTACTTTGATTCAGCTATATTGAAACTAAGTGGGAGGTATTGGCTACTCTATATCACTTGTTCAATAACGGAGAAAAAGGGTATAACAATGATGAAAAATAATGGTGGTAGTACAAACTACACTGCAGTAACTATAAAATCTATATAAATTAAAAAACTTTGACATGATGTTTTGAAAAATAGTTAGTATGAACTTTAAGAGGCATTAAATATACATTTATGATGGTTGGAAATGTCAACAATTTTGCATTCAGGCCTCATGGAGAAATTTATGCAGTCGTGCAAAATATTATAAATTGACATGGAGATCTAGTAAATCCTTAAATTAAAATAGTTAAAAAAATAATTACAAATATAAAAAAATGCAATACTACAAAGAATTTATGTAGTAGTTGGATATTCTTCTTTTTGGTATATCTATTGTAGACTAAATCTACAAAAAATAGTAATTTGGTATAATTAAGTAATGTTGTTGTAAGATCCTGCACCAATTGTTGCTGACGAAGACATGTAGCACCCATTCAATAGTAGAAACACATTAGTATCACATTGAATGTTGCAATTGATAGATTAACCATTCCAAGACAAATCCATGTAATCCTGCTACTTTTGTAGGAAAACTCCTTCATTTTGCATGCTAGTCCAACCATAATAATGTTGTGTTTTGGAATAACAAAATGAGGTAAACTTCGAAAACAAAAACAATGGAAGGATTAAAGTATTGGGATGAAGATGGTATAATGCATGATTGAAAAAGGAAATTATAGATCTCATAAATACCTATTGATGTAGATTGAAAATTGATGGATGAAGAAATTTCCAATGTTGAGATCAAAGTGAAATGAACCATGAAAGTGATATTATGATCCATGCTGTTAAAGAAAGGGGGATTTCCTAATGATATCAATGTAACACCCCTATGTTATGTTTGATGTGTGTTATATTCTTTCCATGACTAGCCCCATGTGGTATGCATTACGTCGGGAGCAACAGGTGGGTGGCATCCCCCCTTGTCGGGGGTTTTGTAGGGGGGTGGTAGCCCCATTGCACGGCGTCCGGGGCAACGACTCGAGACTTTCTTTTTATGCATACCCAAATATAGGTGGTGGACCCAAATATGGTGGGTGGACCTAGCAATGGTTTTGTGCATGGGTTTTGCACATGGTTTTGGGCATGATGGTTTTTCTACCCATGGTATTTTGTAGATCTGGTCAAGGGAACTATAATTATTTCTAATCCATGGTTAGTGGATTGGGGTTTATAAATGCTTGATAATGTATATATATTCATTGTAACATTTAAAGGAATATAATAAAAAAATGAATATGGTAGTTTCGGTTTTGGGATCTAGGGGAAAATCTTTGTGTATATTTGGTTTTTTTTTCTTACCATTGTTTATTTTTCTGCTTGAAGAATTTGTTTATGGGTAATTTTTGTACAGGATTAAAACCTACATTTGGTATCAGAGCCATTTTGGCTTGAAGGGGACGACTTTTCTGCTGAGGTTTTTTTCTTGGGCCTGTGGTAGACCTTGTTATAGTGAGAGATCTACAGAATCAATTCTTGCAGTGAAATATGGAAACGACTGGAAATATAGAAATCGAGAAATTCAATGGACAAAGTTTTGAGTTGTGGAAGCTCAAGATGGAGGATCTATTGGTGGATAAAGATCAATGGATTGTAATAGATCTGGGTACTAAACCAACGATAATGTCAACAAAAGGCTGGGTGAAGTTGGATCAGAAGGAAAAGAGCACAATATGGTTGTGTATCTCAGATTCAATATTGTTGAATGTATTAGAGGAAGCTACGATGAATGCTTTGTGGGACAAGTTAGGGACTTTGTACCAATCTAATTCTCTCATGAACAAATTGTTCTTGCGGAAAAAGTTGTAAAACTTGAGGATGAAGGATGGAGACTTGATAACATAGCATTTGAACTACTTTAATACTATGGTAAGTCAGTTGTTATCTATTGATATAAAAATTTCAGATTAAGATAAGTGCATCCATTTGCTATGTTCTCTACCATAATCATGGGATAGTCTGGTTGTTGATATAGGTAGAAATACAACTACCTTGAAGTTTGATGAAATAGTCTAATCCTTGCTATCGAAGGAGATGAGACAGGAAAATATGGAGAGCTAGAATGGAGATACATTATCTATATGACGTCAGTGCCATAACAGAAAGAGATATAAGTCTTCGAGTAGGCGATCTAAATCTAGAGGGAGATCTAAATCTCTAGGAAAACCTGTTAAGGTGATCTTAAGGAAAATGGCATCAACCGATGGTATTCATCCACCGATGTTATTCATATACCCATGGAATTTACCCATGGTATTGTAAGTGGCATCCAACCATGGTATTTATCCACCCATGGTATTCATTCACCCATGGTATTTTCCCATGGTATTGTGACATCTACCCATGCTATTCATTCACCCATGGAATTTACCTGTGGTATTGTAACCAAAAAAGGCTATAAGTAACAAGTCGCATTTTGTACAAGGACATATTTTCCACCACAATGTAGCTTTTACAATTATCCTCTGTTTATTAAAAAATTTCTTTGTGGTTTTATTTATTGCGTGTTCTCTCATTTTATTTCTAGCATTGCAATTTTCAAATTTTGGGGGCTTCCCCCCAAGATCCATTCAAATTTTTTAGATCTTAGGGGTCTCCCCCCATGATTCGGATCAATGGTATCAAAGCAGGTTACAGATCCGATCTGAAACATTTGGTGCAAAATTTACAAAAAATAAATAACAGATCTGGATTCCTAGTGAAAAAATACCAAAACTCAAAAGAAAAATCCGGCTGAATTGGAATCTGGATGAGGGAGATATCGCTGATTTAAAATGATCTATGTTGTAGAATTTTTTATAACGACAACTGGTTGACGACGGCTCTCCTATAATTTTTTGAAGTTTTTGTGCATAATTTCAAAAAATAGATTGCAGATCTAAGCTCCTCTTGAAAAATCACCCAATTTAAAAAACAAAATGGGTTGAATTGGAGTTCGGATGTGGGAGATATCGTTGATTTAAAATCAACTATTTTTTCAAAACTTTTGTGACGGCGAAAGAGTTGTAGTGTGAATTTGAGATTCCAGAGTGTCCAATAAGGATTTCTAACACATGCAAAGATGCAAAATGGTCATTCTGTTTCTAAAAATAGGTTATAACAAATATTCTAAGTTATATTGACTAGTTATGTCCATTTTAATTATGGAGCAACATTCAGAGCGGATTCCCTTTGGAGACGTGCCCTCCCACCCCAATTTAGTAGGCACCTGCTTCAAATTCATCATTCTCAGCATAGAAACATCCAACTTGGGTTCTTTGGAGACGTGCCCTCCCACTCTAGGCTATGTAGGCACCAGCTACTTTATCAACAATCAACATCACGGTTATGGGTCAACCGCACAAAATCCTTATCATCGAAGTCCATTTGCTAGGCCACACACTATTAGTATCATAGTTAGTCACAAGCATTACAGGGTATCTCTATCCTGGGATCTTCGTTTTTCATGGTTATGGGTCATCCACAAACCCACACTTCATTGATGTCCATTTCCTAGGCCACACACTGCCAGTATCACAGTTGGTCACAAGCATTACAGGGTATCCCTATCCTCGAATCTTCGTTCATCATGGTTATGGGTCATCCACAAACCCACACTTCATCAAATTCCATTTTCTAGGTTGCACATTGTCAATATCACAGTTAGTCACAAGCATTACAAGGTATCTTTATCCTCATATCTTCATTCTTCATGGTTTTGTGTTAACCACATAAAAACCTTCTCTTCAGTGGCTCTTTATATTCAACAAAGGCTTCGCAGGAGGGAACTTCATGCAATGGGGAACATTGCTTCTTAAGGAGGGAGGAATGATCTGAATGGAAAATGGCATCAACCCATTGTATTCATCCACCCATTAAATTTACCTATGGTATTGTAAGTGGCATCCAACCATGGTATTTATTCACCCATGGTATTGTAACTGGCATCCACCCATGGTATTCATTCACCCATGTTATTTTCCCATGGTATTTTAAAATCCACCCATGGTATTCATTCACCCATGGAATTTACCCATAATATTGTAACCGAAAAAGGCTATAAGTAACAAGTCGCATGTTGTAAAAGAACAGATTGTCCACCACAATGTAGCTTTTACAGTTATTCTCTATTTTAATAAAAAGTTTCTTTGTGGTTTTATTTATTATTTGTTCTCTCATTTTCTTTCTAGCATCACAATTTTTTAGATCTTGGGGGCCTCCCAACCAGGATCCATTTCAATTTTTTATATCTTGGGGGTCTCCCCCCAAGATCCAGATCATAATGTGTGCTGGAAATGTAGAAATGAAGGGCACTAAAAAAAGGACTATAGATCTAAATATCCTAAGAAAGGAAATGGATCTCATGATTCTTCTTCTGCAGACGTGAAAACCACCTTAGATGAAAGTGGGGACGTGTACTTGGCTTCTTTTTCAAGTACACATGTAGCTCATGAGGCATGGTTGATTCACTCAAGTGCATCCTTTCACATCACTCCCCATAGGGAGTGGTTCTGTGAGTACAAGAAATATGATGGTGGTGATGTCTTCTTAGGGGATGACAAGAAGGCCAGAATCAGTGGACGCAGAAAAGTCAAGTTGAAGTTGCAAGGTAGATGGAATAAAACACTTTCTGGTGTTCTATATATTCCTGCATTAGATAGAAATCTGATTTCTCTAAGAAAGATGGATGATGTAAGTCTAATAGTTTTTGAGAAAGATACCAACAAGATGGTTCGGGGAGCACTAGTATTGATGTAGGGAGTTTGAATTGGAACTCTCTCCATGCTTCTAGGTAGCACTATTATTGATGGGTTCAACAATTTTGTGGTTCCTGAATGTGGAGCAAAAAACCTAGTGGTCTGGAGAGGAGACCATGCTATGGCATCAAAGGCTTGGACATAATGGAGAGAACGGCCTTCTAATACTGCATGGTAATGGTATGATAGAAGGAATGTCTAATTTCTCTCTGGATTTAGATTTCTATGAACATGGTGTATATGGTAAGCAAAATCAGGTGGGTTTTCCCTCGAGTGCTAGGAGGGTGAAAAGGATATTAGAACTTGTGCACAATTATGTGTTTGGACATGTGTCAATTCTCTTACTGGGTAAGTCTATGTACTATATTTCATCTACAGATGACTTTTCAAGGAATACATTGATATATTTCCTTCGAAAGAAATCTAAACTCTTTGGAAAATTTAAAAAATTTAAGGCTTTCACCAAAAATCAGACAAAGAAGAATATTAAGGTGTTGAGGATAGATAATGGTGGATATTTTTGCAAGGAATTTGAAGTGTTTTGTAACAAGCATGGTATAACACAACATAATACTACTCCATACACACCTCAACAAAATGGTGTTATAGAAAAAATGAATAGGTCGTTGATCGAAAATGAAATTCTGGGCAGGAATTCTGGGTAAAGGTAGTAGATACTACATGTTACTTGGTTAATAGATCACCTTCATCAGCGTTGGAGGATAAGACTCCAAATGAGGTATGGACTAGTAAGAAATCCTCTCTTTCACATTTGAGGTATTTGGTTGTGATGCATATGTACATGTTCCAAAAAAGATAAGAACCAAGTTTGATAGTAAATCTAAAAGGTGTATCTTTATTGGGTATAAGGATGGTTTAAAAGGTTATAAGCTTTGGAACCCAAGAGAAAGGAAGGTTTTGTATAGCTGAAATGTTGTGTTTAGAGAGGTGAAGGATGTTATTAAACACAAATTCCTACGAAAGGAACATAAAAAGATAGAGATTGAACTAGAGGAGGAATAATCACACTATACAACAGAAGAGGAATTAGAAGAGGAAGAGCCACAAACTCCAGTTTTGAGAAGATCAGTTCTAGAGAGTAGGTAGCCAAAGAGGTATAGTCCAACTAATTTTGTTCAAATCTTGCTTTATCTAATACTGATGATGATCCCATAACTATTAGGGAGCTAGTTGATTCAAAGGATAGAAAACTTTGGAAAGAGGCCATGGTTGATGAAATGACATCTTTGGATAAAAATGAGGCTTGGGATATGGTGGAGTTTCCAATTGGAAGGAAACCCATTGGCAGCAAATGGGTGTTTAAGGAGAAGATGAATGCAAAAGGAAAGGTGGAGAAATGAAAAGCTCAGTTGGTAGAAAGAATTTATTTCAAGGTGTTGGGAATTGATTTTGGTGATATATTTTCCTCTGTCGCCAAGTTAGATTCTATTATATTATTTTTATTTGTTACTATTGCATTTGATTTTGAGGTAGAACAGATGGAAGTGAAGACATCATTTCTTCATGGGGATTTGGAATAAGATATCTATATGAAGAAACCTAAAATATTTGCAGTGAAGAGTAAGAAAGAACTTGTATGCAGGTTAAAAAAGTATCTGTATGGGTTAAAACAGTCACCAAGGATGTGGTATCAGAAATTTGATACATATATACAAGGATTTGGCTTCACAAGGAGCAAAGCGGATCACTGTGTTTATTTTAAATTAATCGGTGACCATTTTACTTATTTGGTCTTGTATGTGGATGATATGTTGCTGATTGGAAATAAAAAAGAAATTATCTAGGATTTCAAGACCCAATTATACTCCAAATTCGATATGAAGGATCTTTGTGTTGCAAATGGGCATGGAAATTGAATGAGATAAGGTAAAGAGGAAGTTATGGTAAAACCATAGGAAGTATGTCGAGACAATATTGCAGAGGTTTAATATGCAGGAAAGTAAACCGGTGAAGGTTCCTATTCCTGTAGCTGCAAAGTTATCTACTGAACAGTGTCCTGAGAGACAAGAATAGGAAGAGGACATGTTATGTATTCCATATGCTAGTGAAATAAATATCTTGATGTATGAAATGGTATATACTAGACGAGACATTGCACAGCAATAGGAGTATTGAGAAAGTTTATGTCAAAACCATGGAAGGAGAATTGGACAATAATAAAGCGAGTTTTTAGGTATTTACGTCGCACTAATGATTATGGTTTGTGCTACTAAAGAAGACTAGGATTGGAAATTGTTTCGGACATTCAAGGATTTGTTGATGCAGACTGGGCTAGAGATATGGTTTGGGGAAGATCTACAAGTGCGTATGTTTTTAACCTATTTGGAGGAGCAGCCAGTTGGATGAGAAAGAGACAGTCTATAGTGGTACCTTCAACTATAGAGATAGAATACATAAGAGCCATTCATGCAAGAAAGGAAGCAGTTTGGTTACATAAATTGTCTTCAAGTATGGGATTGGCACAACGATCTAGAAGGATAGACTGTGATAGCCAAAGTGCAATTTTCTTGGCAAAGAACCCTTATGATTCGAAGACAAAGCACATTCATGTTCCATATCACTTTCTGAGGGATATGGTTGAGGACAAAAAGGTGTTGTTGGTAGAGGAGGACATTTTGAAGAATGTTGTGGATGCATTGATGAAGTATATGAGAACTAAGGTTTTATTTTGGCGTAGAGAAGCAATGGACATTGAAGGTTTAGACCAATGACTAAGCTCTCATGTGACCCCATATGTGGAAAGAAAATAACAAGTGGTAGAATGTTAGGCATGTGTTATATTATTTCCATGACTATCCCCACATGATGTACATTGCACATGACACAATGGGGGGCCGACATCTCCCCCTATGGGGGGGTCTACATAGTGGTGACAGTCCCCCTGCACAGGGTCTGGGGCAACGTCCCAAGAATTTATTTCTTATGCAAACCCAAATATGGGGGGAGGACCCAAAGATGGTGGGCCAACCTACCCATGGTTTTTTGCATAGTTTTTTCAAATGGTTTCAGGCATAATGATTTTTTTCCGATGGTATTTTGTAGATTTGGTCAAGGGAATTACGATTATGTTTTAATCTAGAGTTATTGGATTGGGGTTCATGAACTCTTTGGAATGTATATATATATATTGTAAAATTGAAAAGAATATAATGAAAAAATCAAATTGGTAGTGCCGATTTTGGAATACAGGGGAAAACATCTGTGCATATTTGTGTTTTGTTCTTGGCATTGTTTATTTTTCTGCTTGAAGAATTCTATTGCAGTGAATTTATGTACAAGGTGAAAACTTACATGTTATACATTCTAAATATTGTTTATATGTTGACATTAAACTACTATTGGATTGAATGGCTATGGTATCCATGATGGGATGGATATGATGATGTAATAATTTAATTTTTATGGAATTAATAAATACATTGTTTGGGATATTCAAGAAATAGCACTAGAGTTTTAGAAGACTTATTTCCAGCTTATGAAAATTTATTGGTTGTTAATTCCACATGATGGACCTTCCCTAACAGTCTCTTAAAAATCCCTAGGGGAAAATAATTACAAATATTAACATAATGGAAGAGAACGATTATGTTAACCACTTAGTTGGAGAGAAATACTAGCTAGGGTGGAATAAAGCATTACATGAGAGAAAGATGTGCTTTAATGAAAAATAAAAGAATCTCTTTTGGGAAAAAAAATCCTAGGCAAAAGGGTGGCAGACCTTAAAGCACGATGCTGCTAAAACAATTTGATGGGAAGAAATGTATAAAACTAACCACCTAGGAATCAAAGAGGTTGATTCCTGGTGCCAAGAAATACTTAGCTTGGGGGGAACTGTTGGAGACAGTTCATGGTAGGGTGAATGTGCTTTGTTCCAAAATAATCCCCAAACAGTAACTACGGTTAAATGAAAATTCTAGTTGATTTTGAACCTATTTTTTATGCATTGATAGAATGAAAGAAATGATCTTATTATAGTTTGTATGCATACTTTAACTATTATTACATATGTTATTGCATTTTTATTCACCACTTATATAACCTTCCATGCAAGGAAAAATGGTTAAAATAAATGTTGTACATTGGTGTTCAGTTCACATAGTTCTGATACTCCACAAATGATTATTTATCCTTTCATATGCTTTTGTTATCTAGATACAATTCTATATGCATTCATGAAGGATAAACTTGTTCAAAGAAATTGTTGGTAATGCAAATAAATTAATATTTGATAGGATAAATAAGATTTTAGGATGTAAAATGGTTGAATATATTTGAATTGGAATTATCCAATATTACATTTGGTATTATGTAGAGGTATAGACAATTTAGGAATTATAATTGTGACCAAAATTTTACAAGTTCAAGGGTAAAGGTTGTGATTTATCATTGAATGGTGTAAGATAATATCTGAATGCAAAAGTCTTTCCTAATTATTAAAGGGAAATTCATGGAATTATTAGTTAATGGTAAATTATATATATATATATATATATATATATATATATATATATATATATATATATATATATATAGATATATATATATATATATTACTGTGTGAAAAGAAAGGAAAATCCTTAAGGAAGAAATTGTTTCTTTGCTTTGAATGTTATTTAAATGATATGAGGCTTGCATTCTAGACCAAGGAAAATTATTTGTATGTAGAATGGAACAATTATTTTCTTAAAAAAAAAACTTGAAGATTCTCTTATTCCTTAAATAATTATACACCTTTTTTCGTTAGTCTACATAGGAAATAATCATAACATAGTGAATTATTACTTGTAGGTAAAGTTGAGTTTAGATTGCATGCTTTTAAAGACAACAAAGATCTCATTAGTCCAAAATTATTATAATAACAAATGAATTGAAGTTTAGTTAAAAGACAAAAATAATATGTGTAAGGAAAGTTTAGAGAATATGTAAAGTGAGGCAGTCATTCAAATAAACTTATGAGTTTAGAAGAAAAATATTCATTGTATATTAGTTACGATGGATAGGTTATCCATATAGAAGCTAAGATAGCCATAGGATGAGACACAGTAGTAGAATATTATAAGAAAGTGGTAGAACTATATTCATATGAAGAGAAATTGGCTCTTGATCTTTGTTGATTCAAAACATAGATAGAGCAATATGGAAGGTATTATTTTTACTTACTCCAAGACTGTATTTGTTATAAAGTATAGTAAGTGATACACAGGGAAGGTAGAGTCGAATGCATTTCAACAACTGTGCAACCATGAGAATTATCATTAGGATATGAACAATGACACATTGTGCTGGAAGAAATTTTAGGTTGTACATACTTATGATACTTAATGCAATTCCATTCGAAAACTAACATGATATTAGTGTAAATTTTTAATTATAACTCAATTTTATAAATTGTATAGGAAATTGGAATAGTCACATATATTGTACAGATATATTGTATCTCTCTCTCTCTCTCTCTCTCTCTCTCTCTCTCTCTATATATATATATATATATATTATATATATATATATATATATATATATATATATATATATATATATATCACTGAACTCGGACTACTAGTGGCGAAGCCTATCGACAATAAATTATTATCACTATATAAGGTTACATCAAACCCTTAATGGATTAAAGTCAACAAATAGGAATCAGATTATGGAATCTCGTATCAGGTGGTGGAAGCCCTAGTCAAAGTGGGGAGTTCAACTGACCTGTAGACTATTGAAATCAGAATAAAAAAAGGTTGAAAAGACAATGAAAGGCTTCAAGAAAGCTACTATCTAACTGAACCCAAATTCTATACTTATAGATAGGAAGTTATAAACCATTGTTAGAACCCTCACGTAGTTATAAATTTAAAAGAGGAAACACTTATAAAGGCACCAGGCCACTCCTGTTTTCAAGGCCTGTGCAGAGAGTGATTTACACCGTTGAAAAATAAAAGAGGCACTGAATGCCAGGGTTGATAGTCAAATAACAACACACAAAAAAGAGAGTAGGGAATTCCTCTATACAAATAATTCCCTATTTCCCTCTACACTACTAAACCCTCACTCTGAAATTGTACAATTAGTGCCAAGATCAGAGGTCAAATTGGCATAAAAGAAGAAAAACCATTTTCAAGAGAAGGAATTTTATTAATGTAGGGGAATAAAGGGTAAGAACCCATATCCCAATTAAAGTTGTTAAGGAAAAGAAACATGAGGAAGTTGAAAAGGAGGAAGTAAGGAAAAATTACCTTTCCATTAACCCAACATATTAAGTCTATGAAACTGAGCAAACACTCGAAATGAACATTAGAGGAAATTTCAACGTAAAAGTGGCCTCCTAAGGAAAATTCCAGACATTGATAAAAAATGTCATGCAGATAATTTTTTATTATCACTTCACTTTTATTTATGTTCCATAATATTTATTAGCATGATATTTAATAAAAAAAATAGTGTATTATTCTTATTCTTTTACTTTATTCGAAATCCATCAATATATGACACTCATATATATATATATATATATATATATATATATATATATATATATATATATATATATATATATATATATATATATATATATATATATATATATATATATATATATATATAGATATATATATTTATATATATATATATAAGTGTCATATATTAATGTAACTATCTATAGCTATATTTTATATTTAGCTATCTATATTTCGCTTGGAATATATATTTTTTTCCAAAAATTGGTAATTTGTCCTTTTTGGAATACATTTTTTAACTATTTTATATTTAACTTTCTATATATATTTTACATTTCACAATAATTTTTTTTTTTTTTAAGGGCATGGTTATTAATGTCAAATGGGTCCGCATTTTTAATTTATATTTTTCACATATATCAAGATTTACATTGCACGAATAACTTTTTGGATATTCTAATTCATATGGGTAAGGTAGGTAAATAATATTAATAAAATATTTCATTGATACCAAAATTAATAATAAAATATTTCATTGAAACCCAAATTAATAATAAAATATTTCAGGAATACCCATATTAAATAATTTAAAATTATTCAGGACATGTACCTCCTTTCAAATTGAAAGGATTTTGATTGGTTTACATATTATGACATGGAAATTATGTGAAAATTTCAAGTAATGGGTTATATGAAAAAAACTCTTCAAAATATGAGTAGTGTGTTAAAAGAGTAGGAGGAATAATGAAGTTTCTACCTCTGAAAGGGAAGTTAAAATCCATAAGTCATGCAGCCAGTGTCGATTAGTTCTGGAAGGGGGCTTTTTCTTTGTCACACTTACAAAAAAAAAATCAGGAAAAACAAATCAATGCACTTATGAAAGGAATACGGTGAAAGGAAAAAAAAGGCAAGTAAAATAAACAGGAAATAATGAATATAAATTACCTCTGAAATGATAAGGGACTAATATGAGTCATGAAGTTACAAGAATCGCTTAGAAATGAAAATTCAGGATTAAGAAGGGTGAGATGTCTAGGAGGTCGACCTCCACAGAAGATTCCTTTGAAAACCCTTTTAAATAGTGCTCTTGTGAAACACAAAGGAAAAATGAACCTTAATGAAATTGAAATAAGTGGGGCGAAATTATTATGTTTTTACCTAATCGATATCCACTCTTCAATTGCACCAGAAATACCTCCACAACTGATAGGGAAAGTACAAGGTGTCACATATTCCTAGCTCATGTGGCTGATGGATTTTAGCACCAAGTGGGCATTAGTGGACCAACTCCCATCATATATCCCACACATAAGCATTAAATTCATTATAGTATAGTTTTAAAAAAATATATAAAAGAGATCAAAGTTGGAAGGTTAATATATCTGTGGTATATAGGAACTGGGTAAAAATATAAATGATTATGTAGTATGAATAGCGAATATTATCAAAGAGGTTTAGACTTGTTAAATATATGTATTTTAGTTGTAGGGAAATACATTTTAACTACAAGGTATAATGATATTCACGCTAAACTTGGGAACTCGTGAATTTAGATATACCATCATGACTCATATACAATACAAATAAGTTAAAGGAATGCAAAGAGACATAAATACAATGTCATATTAAGAGGACCACTTTTGTTGAGACAACTAATAAATGAAAATGGTTAGAAGTACAAGAGTTTTATCAACGCATTGAAGAAATTTCAATGAGATAACTATATAGAAGTAATATGAAATGACAATTAAAATGCTATTTTTGATGGTTAAAAATAAATTAAAAAAATGGGTGAAGGCGAGGTATGTTACATATGGTATCAGAATTGTAGGTTTAATATTGAGGCCTATGGGCCAATCCATAGTTGAAATATAAGAATGCACATTTTCTAGATTAGACCGAGGTTTGAATAGAAGATGAAGTGTCAAGGTCTCACCTACAAAAAAAAAAACAAATTGCATTAACAATTCAAGATTACTTTCTAAATGTTCCTTAGTGGGTTAAGATGTAGTAAGAAAATAAAATTGATAAAAGACGCAGTAATAGATATCTCAATTAAATAGATTTAAAGAAATGGAATGAGGCTAGTGAATAAGGCACGTGTTGGTGATAGCTATGCCAAAATGAGTAATGTCCCTAGCTTAAATCTAGCAATTGCATCGAGAATATGGGAAAGCAAACCATCAATATATATATATATATATATATAGATATATCCTAAATCTAGCAATTGTATCGAGAAAATGGGAAAACAAAGCATTGGTGTGTGTGTGTGTGTGTGTATACATGTTTTGATCTAAAGAAGATCTAATACCATCATAAACTAGATGAGATATGTAATGTGTATATTGAGTGTGTCCCAATATTTTACACTTGTCCTTAGTGTCAAGTACTATAAACTCAATAATGCAACAACAACATTAATCCATAAACAAATTTGCTATAAAAGAGAGACAACCTCTTTAGGATAGCTTGAACATGCACCCAAAGTGAGTAGAGTATAGTAATAGATGAGGTGATTCCATTCCTAGTGCGAAATGTAACGATAGTATAAAGAACAACCAAATAAAGGTTGTTGCAAGGAAGGAGAAAAGGAACAATACCCTAGAAAGAAAAAAAGGTGCTTAATGGAAAAGAAGGGGTATAAAATCAATTATGATAAACTCAAGAATTTATTAGTATATATGTTGCAAATTCCCTAAGACCAAATATTATATATATTTTTTTACTGTAGTAGACTGCTTTATTTGATGAAAATGGGATATATACATACCATGAGAAATTATCTTTTGACTAGTTTTTATACAAAACAGTCTATGTGCTTTGGAAAGTTCTTATCGTTACATAGGGATCATATGCTTGACAACCAACGAACTCAACTAGGAAGCTTGATTTGTTATATGTTAAATCTAATACCTATACAAAGAGATGATGTTAACGATGGTTTTTGGGATGGAAAGAGATGTAAGAAGAAACACAAGAGTGACCAACAATAAAAATTACACAAGAAATGATGTGAGGTATAAATTGCCTTGAATGAAAACATAGATTTATATATTTTATAACATTGAGTTGTTATCAAGAAGGGTATGTGCAAGTTTTAAAAAAAAAATTAAAAATAAAAATACGGAGGGATGTTACACCAATAAGTTTTCTACAAAATACTATGTAGTGAAGTAAGTGCCAACATAAGGCTGGGAATAAAGAATATTGTAAAAGACGCAGAACCTAATCAAAATAGGTACTTATTAAGTATAATACAACAAGCGTGAGGATAAAAAAAATTATTCTTTACTTGGTGGTGAACCTTAAAATATGGAGTACAAGGGGAAAGTGCAGTACCATAAGAGTAAGAAAAGAATAGATATTAAAGAAATAGTTGTTACATGCTACACGAAGTACTTAATATTCAAGCATATCTGTGCAGGAATGTAGTAATCTAAAAAGAAAATTGGTATGTTCTAAAATATGTTTAATTTATTAAGGATAAAATTAAGCACATAACATCAAAGGAATGCCAAAAAGGATCCAAATAACCAAGTACATATTTATAATTGTATGAAAGTAAGATGCATAATCATAACTAATCATGATGTGTACCACTCTTCTAATCAAGAAAGAGTTATAGTGGAAGTGAAACTTAGGAAACCATCTCATTACAAAATGCTTGGTAACTTTGATAGGTTAGTAAGCTAATATAAAGTGGTACAAGAACTTAGAATATGAATAAATAATATAGGAAAAATACAAGAACTAAAAGTATGAATCGAGAATACAAAGTGTTCTTATGAACAAGTTATTTTCAAACTAAATTGTGCATGTACATTCGTGAGATTCAAATGGATAGAAAAAAAATTATATGCAACTATATAAGAAAGTTTATGACCCTTGGAACTAGGAGTATCTAGTGCATAAATAAAATATGAGATGTTATAAGGTATATAAACACCAATGGAACTACAATACGATGTAGCAAAATACATCATGTACTCAAAAAGGAGTCTCCTTGTGCATATTTAATATTTATATTGACAGAAATGAAACATTTATATGATGAAAATAGATGCTAATAGCATAAATTTCGGGAAATGATTCCCTTGTGGAATAGAAATTTTAAGTTTAGATGTATGACTACCCTCAATAATTGGTGTACAAAGTGTGACCAATGAAAAAAAATTCAAAGCAAGAAATACACAGAAAGATTATGTATACAATAAAAGCATGAAGATGGAATTTCAATGGCCCTTAAAAGGGGAAATAAATTATTTATTGGTAAACTTGAAGTATGAAATGATCCTAGCACATATATTAAATATAGGATAAAGATATTGTAAGCAAGAGAATTGGTTGGCAGGAGAACACCTTAGGAAAATGTGGAAAGTCACTTATGTGAAGGACATACTAAATATGTGATATATATGCAGGAGGGATAAAATGCCATCATAAATTGTGGTTAAAGGAAAAATCAATCACGAAAATAACAAAGTAGATAGAATAATTTGAGACTATTAAGATGAAAATAATAGTAATAGTGGAATCTTAATTTCCCTAAGAAACTATAAAAAGATGAATGCACTCAGAGATGGTGTAAGAAAATGCAAAAACCTTTATCCTTAGAAAGGAACAAATAAGAGAAAAATGGATAAAATCTAAAATCAAGAGTGAAAACATGTAATTCCTTAAGCATAATTGAAATGGATGCTAAATAGGGCAAGAAAATTATGGATTGACATCATTATTGAGAATAAAATGGTTTCAAAATTCTATAGGATTAGAGATGAGTATTGTTGTTTCATTAGAAACTTCACAAATTAGATTTTTATTGAACAAAAAATGACCATAAAAGTGGTTGATTGGAGTGATGTCATCAGATAAACTAGGAGTGATTAGAGTATCCTAACAAAGTAGTAGGATATTTTTAAAAATTTCTATGAAGGAAAATCACTAAATTTAACTTTTCTTCATTGACGTATTTTTTTAAATTATGTAGTATTAATAGTCAATATTATGAAAGAGGTTAAGACTTGTCAAATATGTATTGTAGTCCTTGGGAAGAACATTTTAACTACAAGGCATAACTATATTCATGCTAAACTTAGGCACTCGTGAGGTTAGATATAACATCATGACCCATATAGAATACAAAGAAGTTAAATAAGGAAAGGAGACATAAATACCATGTCCTACTAAGAGGACCACTTTTGTTGAGACAACTAACAAATGAAAAAGGTTAGAAGTACAAGAGTTTTATTAATGGATTGCATAAATTTCAATGACATAGCCTATATACAAGTAAGATGAAATGAAAATGAAAATATATTTTTGCTGGTTAATAATAGAGGAAAAAAAGATTGGTGAAGGTGAGGTATGCTACGTATGGTATCAGAGTTTTACGTTTAATATTGAGGCCTATGGGCCAAGCCACAACTGTAAGATAAGAATGCACGTTATCTAGATCACACCCAAGTGTGAATAGAAGATGAAGTTTCAAGGTCTAACTCTTAAAAAAATATAAACTACATTAAGAATTCAAGATTACTTTCTAAAAGATCCTTAGTTGGGTAAAATGCAGTAAGAAAAGAAAATTGATAAAAGATGAAGTAATACACTACTAAGTTAAATAGATTTAATGAAATGGGATGAGGCTCATGAATAAGGCATGTGTTGGTGATTTCTATGCCAAAATGAGTGATGTCCCTAGCTAAAATATAGCAATTGTATCGAGAAAATGGAAAAAACAAAGAATAGACCTATATATATATATATATATATATATATATACCTGTTCCAATCTAAAGAAAATGTAATACCATTAAACACTAGATGAGATATGTAATGAGTATATTATGCATGCCCAAATATTCTTCACTTGTACTTAGTGTTAAGTACTATAAACTCAATAATGAAACAACAACATTACTCCATACACAATTTTTTTACAAAAGAGAGACAACCTCTTTAAGACAACTCGAGCATGCAGTCGAAGTGAGTGGAGTATAATAATAGATGAGGTGATTCCCTTCCTAGTGTGAAATGTAACGATCGTATAAAGAACAACCAAATAAAAGTTATTGCAAGGAAGGAAAAAAGGAAGAATACCCTAGAATAAAAAAGGGGGTGGGGGTTATGGAAAAGAATGGGTATAAAATCAATTGTGATAAATTGAAGTGTTTATTAGTATATAAGTTGGAAATGCCTTAAGAAATACGATTATATAGAAATTTTTACTGTAGTATACTTCTTTATTTAATGAAAATGGGAGATATACATACCAAGAGAAATTATCTTCTAGCTACTTTCTTATACAAAACAATCTACGTGCTTTGGAAAGTTATTATCATTACATAGAGATCATATGCTTTACAACCAATGAACTCTACTAAGAAATATGATCTCTTATATGTTAAATCGAATACCTATACAAAGAGATGATGTTAACGATGGTGGTTGGGATGGAAAGAGATGTAAGAAGAAACACAAGAGAAACCAGTAGTAAAAATTACATAGGAAATGATGTGAGGTATAAGCTTCCTTGAACGAAAATATAGATTTATATACTTTTATAACAGTGAGTTATTATCAAGAAGGTTATGTGCAAGTTTAAAAAAAACAACAAATAAAAATAGAGAGGGATGTTACAATAGTAAGTTTCCAACATAATACTATGTAGTGAAGTAAGTGCTGATATAAGGCCAGGAACAAAGAATATTGTAAAAGATGGAAAACCTAAGCAAAATAGGTACTTATTAAGTATAATACGACAATCGTAAAGATAAATTTTTTTATTATTTACTTGGTGGTGAATCTTAAAATATGGATTACAAGGTGAAAATGTATTATCACAAGAGTAAGAAAAGAATAGATATTAAAGAAATAGTTGTTACAGGCTACATGAAGTAATTAATATTGAAGCGAGAAAAATTTTAAAGATGGAAAACTATCCTGAAGTTTAAAACATTGGCGAATCTCACTAGTCCCTAATATGGAAACTATAAAATGTTTATTGGTATATTTTTAAAATTATTCAAATTTATAATTATTTTATATATAATCTCTATATAATGCTGGGGATTTTAAGGTAAAATGATTTTATATTGTAAAATTTAGCCGAATCGTTTTAAAAAAATGGACATTGGCAAATCTCTTTTTTGGAAAAACCATGGCAAATTACCCCACCTGCGAATACTAGCCCATTAAATTTTCCATGTATTCAAGCATATGTAGGGAGGAATGTAGTACTCTGATAAGAAAATCATTATGTTATAAAATGTGTTTAATTTATTAAGGATAAAATTAAGCACATAGTGTCAAAGGAATGCCAAAAATGATCCAAATAACCAAGTACATATTTATAATTGTATGAAAGTAAGATGTAGAATCATAGGTAATCATGATGTGTGCCACTGTTCTATTCAGAAAAGAGGTACAGTGGAAGGGAAACTTAGTAAACCATCTCATTAGAAAAGGCTTGGTAAGCCTTATAAGCTAGTAAGCCAATATAAAGTGCACAAGAACTTACATTATGAACAAAGAGTATAGGAAAAATACAAGAAGTAAAGCTATGTATTGAGAATACAAAGTGTTCTTATGAAAAACTTATTTTCAAACTGAATTGTGCATGTACACTCTTGAGATTCAAATGGATAGAAAAAAATATATATGCAACTATCTAAGAAATTTTCTAACCCTAGGAACTAGGAGTATGCAGTGCATAAATAAAATACAAGATGCTATAAGGTATATAAACACCAATGGAACTACAATAGGGTGTAGCACAATACAAAATGTACTAAAAAAGGAGTCTCTTTACGCATATTTAATATTAATATTAACACAATAGAAACATTTATATCATTTAAATAGATGCTAATAGCATAAATTTCAGGAATTGATTCCCTTGTGGAATATAAATTTTAAGTTTAGATGTATGACTACCCCAATAATTGGAGTACAAAGTGTGACTAATGTAAAAAAATTAAAAGCAAGGAAAACAAAGAAAATATATATATATACAGGAAAATCCTTAAGATGAAATTTTAATGGCCCTTAAAAGGGGAAATAATTTCTTTATTGGTAAACTTGAAGGACGAAATGATCCTAGGACATATATTAAATATAGGATAAATAAATTGTAACCAAGAGAATTGGTTGACAAGAGAATACCTTAGGAAAATGTGGAAAGTCACATATGTCAAGGACCTACTAAATATGTGATATATATGAAGAGGGATAAAATACCATTGTAAATTTTGGTTGAAGGAAAAATCAATCATGAAAATAACAAAGTAGATAGAATAATTAGAGACTATCTAGATGAAAATAATAGTAATAGTGGCATCTTAATTACCCCAAGAAACTATAAAAACATGAAGGCACCCAAATATGGTGCAAAAAAGATGCAAACACCGTCATCTTTATAAAGGAACAAATAAGAGAAAAATGGACCAAATCTAAAATCAAGAGTGAAAACATGTAATTCCTTAAGGATAATTGAAATGGACCCTAAAATGGCAAGGAAATTATGGATTGGCATCAATATTAAGAATGAAATGGTCTCAAAATTGTATGGTATTAGAGATCAGTATTGTTGTTTCATTAGAAACTTCACAAATTAGATTTTTATTGAACAATAAATGAACATAAAAGTGGTTGATTGGAGTGATGTCGCTAGATAAACTGGGAGTGATTGGAGTAGCGTAACGAAGTCATAGGATATTTTACAAACTTCTATGAAGGAAAATCACGAAATTTAACTTTTGTTCATTGATGTATTTTTTTTTAAATTATATATATATATATATATATATATATATATATATATATATATATATATATATATATATATATATATATATATATATATATATATATATATATATATATATCTGTGTGTATGTGTGTGTGGAATTGATGAAAATAATTATACTAACTTGTTGGGTGTTAAGACAACCAATGCATAAAGAAAAATCCTCAAGGGAGGATTTAAAGGCAAAGAGTGGATAAGGATAAAAATGAGAAGTGTTATAGATATGTGAAGTTGCATTTTGTTCTTTTGACCATGAAATTTGGTTATGTCAAGATACCACTTAATTATCTATGTTGGTATTGTGAATTCCTTATTTTTCTTTCCTCATAATTTTGTGGGCTTATGGAAACTTGGATGGACTTGACTAAGTCCACTCTGGAGTGAAATTGACAATAATATAACATCCATGGAAGTGGCAAAGATAGTAGGTTGTTCTCAACTTAAGTATGCATGACAGATGCCTATTTTATATGATGGTTTCAAAATAACAACATAAGTTTTCCTTTGATTATTATTTTCTCTTTGTAAGAGATAAGGAAGAAAAGTTGGAAATTCCATGTTTTGAATTTCACATTAAACAACATCCATATCACTTGCATATCCATGAATAAAAGTACCAAAGGACCTGTTGTAATATGTGATGTTAAATTGATGAGGGTGACCTCGTGGGGTGCATATGGATAGTTGTTGGGTGTATGTTAAAATCATTTTGTGGGACTCGTGAATGTAAATAACCTTTTCAACATGTGTGGAACATGATAAGAAATGTGTGTGATTTGAAAATAGTGGTAGAGTTATTCTGGAGTCGAGCCATTGTAACACCCTCCTCCCACATCTACCCAAGAAACTAGTCGGTCGGGGTAAACATGTAATGAGAGGCCACTATGATATGATTTGACCTCCTAAGTCACATCAAGGAAGTGGAACCGATGGAAACACACCATACAGATTTTCAACATCATCACTAGTGATCTAAATGGGAAAATTAGTTTTTATGTGGTAAATTCCTCTTCAGAATATGTAAAAGTGCTTAAGGATTCATGAGGTTAATTTGAAGATTTATATGAGTTTTTTTTTTTTTTTATGTAAATTTCATGTACCAAATAACATAATAAAATGACTGAATAGCAACATACAATAGACAAGAACATCACCAAAATAGTATCACAACAATGCACGATGAAGGAGTTCACCCCTCCTAGGATACGTCTCCTTGGTCCAACTTCCAATCGGTTGGCCCTCTCTATTATGCCCAAAAGTTTGAATAGATCAGTTTAAAATACTCTAACAACTCTAGAACATGCTCCAGTGGCTCTAGAATGCCCAAAAATGCTTGTCTAGACTCTTCCTATTCTTGAATTGATCAAAAATTGAAGAAGTTATGTCTTCCCCTAGCTTTTTCAGTATTCACTCTACAATTTTACCAAAATTCGTCGCTATCCTACAAATTTGGCCCAATTTTCACTAACTGGGCAATGATTCGGCTAAATTCCGATTGAATTTTTCAAACTGATAAAATGCCCAATGTGGCCTTATTTCCAAAAACTCAGACCACATGGGGGGCCACGGACCCAGGGTTAAGGCCAAAGGCCCGCCACTGCCAGTCGGCCAACCACTCCACTCTGCCCGTAGTGCTATTGGGTTGCATGCGCCCAGGGGCTAGGCCCTTTCCCAAATGGTGCAAAACCTTAAGTTTAAATATGTTTAGCATGTCAATATATAATAAACAAAATAGTGGCACGTCAGTTTGTTTGATGGAGGTCTTGTGTTCGACCCCTACCCAGTCCATTCGGCCCTTAACAAGTTTTTGGTGGGCCAGGGGCTTCTATGTGGTAGCCTACAATTGGGCCACTTAGCAGCGTATGGTTGGCCACCAGCCCACCAATGAAAATTACCCAAATCAACACCAATAAAATTGTGACACTTAGCACCACCTAATTCGCCAAAGGAAAATAGTTAATGCATAGTCACCCTACCACGTAGGTATGCCCAATCAACACCATGTCAATAAAATGGACTGATGACTCGGTCTTCTGCATATTTGTTCTTTTAATTCACTTGTTTTGGAAAACGAACAAAACATGTTTTCGAGACCATATGGACTCTATTTCGCACAAAATGAGTTGTGCTAGATTCAAGATGATGAGCACTACATGGTTGTTCAGGTTCCATACCGATTTGACAACTTTGAATTTTGAAAAAAAAATGAGCACTTGATCATTCCTCCCCACTAGAAGCTTTTGGACCCCAACAGATCACTTTCAGTTATTCAAAAGGTGAGGGTACAGTTCCCTCACCTTTCCAATCTTGATCCATTTGGCCTTAGAAGGATTTGTTCCTTTGAGCCCCATTCGAAGGTAGTCCACACTCCCTCATTTTGAAGACTTCATTCTTTTGTCAAGAATGGTGTCTTGTTGTAGTTCATCAAGGTATTTAGGAGAGAAATCTTCAATGGATGAAATTTGAACAATCTCTCCTTGATCATCAAAGGAGCCTCATACAACCATATATTTTCCACATTAACAACAACATAAATTTGCATATATGAAGGTAAATCTAACCTGAAGGAATTATCACCAATCGTTTCTAGATTTCTGAATGGACCATATCGAGTTGGTTTCATATTTTTACCTTTCCTTGGAGCCTCTCTTTGCTAATGTGAAGCCAAACTTCATCACCAACTTTGAACTTGTGATCTACTCGATGCTTGTCGTGCCTTGAATTATACTTGCCTTAGCTCTTTTCTAGTTGTTATTGAACTCTTTCGTGTACCAATTCAATTTTTTCAATGGACCTTCTTCCTTTGTCTATGTCACTATGACCATCAATAGCAACATACTTTCAAAAAATGAAATCCAAAGCAGAAAACATGGTTCAAATGGTGATTTTTGAGTTGAAGAGTGCTTGGTCCGGTTGTAAGCATGTTGAATGTAGTGAAAATGTTCATCACACAACTTAGGATGCTTGTTGCAATACCCATGAAGAAGAAGTATCAGAGTTCTTTTTGCCACCTCTATTTGACCATCTGTTTGCGGATGAAATGCTGTACTCTTTTTCAATTTGGTGTCCATGAATCCCCACAAGCTTGACCAAACGGTCCCAGCAAAGCAAGAATCTCAATCACTAACAATGGATGTTGACAATCTAAAATACACCCATACATTTTGAAAAACTAACTGAGCAGTTTGTTCAACTGTAATTTTCTTTTTACATGGCATTAAAAACCACATTTTTCTGAACCTATCCAAAACTGCATACAAATAATCATGATTCTTTTTTTACACAGGAAGACCTTCAACAAAATCCATAGGAACACTCTCCCATGGATGAGAAGGTACCAAAAGTGGTGTGTACGATCCTAACTTCCTATTGTTAGGCTTACTGATTCCACATAATGAACATACTCTAATAAAATGTGAGACACTTTCAAGCATACGAGGCCAATAACAATACCTCTGTAGATGTGCCACCATCTTACTGACACCGAAATTACCAGCGATAAGAGAAGTATTTTCCTCTCTTATGATGTTGACTCTTTCTCCCTATGGAATACAAAGCTTACCAAGACTGTACAACAAGTTATAATGCAAATGATAATCTAATTCCTCTACTTGGTTACCTTGACTCAAGCTTGCATAAACATCTTGAAAATCATTATCCAATGAATACTTCTCAATATAAATTTTATGCAAAATAGAATTATGCTTGAGTAAAGTAGCTACACTAATAATAGGCCTAGAAAGCATATCAATGACTTTATTGTAGATACCTTTCTTATACCTTATCACCAAGTGGAATTGTTGAAGAAAACTCATCCATTGGAATTTCTTTGATTGCTGCAACTTAGATTAAGATTGCAAGTACTACAATGGTTGACAATGAGTGTGAATGATTGTTTCCTTATGCATCAAGCAACGTTTCCACTTTTTCACACTTTGCCCCAATGCATACAATTCTTTGTCATATGTAGGATAATTAATCATTGCACCATTGAATGTTTCCGAATGGAAACATATAGGCTTACCATGTTGGATGAGAACTACACCCATGTCATAGTCACTAGCATCAGTTTGGATCTCAAATGACTATCTCAAGTGTGGAAGTGCAGGTATTGGGGCTGAACTGATTGTTTCCTTCAATGCATCAAATGGATTTTTTTGTTTACCTTCCCACTGAAAAACCTTTTTCACACTTGTTAATGGATGCAAATGAGTTGCTATAGAATAAAAGTTAGCAATGAATTTCCTACAATATTGGGTTTCTTCCAAAAAAAAATCTTACCTCAGTAACTGTCTTGGCCCTTGGCCAATTCAAAATGACATCAACCTTGGAGGGATCTATTTTCAACTCACCTCCTCCAACAATATTACCCAAGTAAACTAAAGAAGTTTTTCCAAACTCACACTTTGAGAAATTTAAATACAAATGTTCTTTCTTTAAGACATCAAGTAATTTTCTCACATGCATGACATGTTCATCACACGATTTACTGAAAATTAAGACGTCATCTAATTAGACTATAACAAAATCATCAAGAAATGGCCTCAACACGTCATTCATCACACACATGAAGGTAGCAAGAGCATTACATAAACCAAAAGGCATAACTAGCCATTCAAACAAACCTTGTTTTGTCTTGAATGTTGTCTTCCAAATGTCTCCTTCAACAATTCTAATTTGATGGTAGCCACTCATTAATTCAAACTTAGTAAAATACTTTTCATCTTTCAATTGATCAAGTAAATCATCTATTCTAGGTAGTTGGTAACAGTTCTTTACCATAATATTGGTCAATGCATGGAAGTCCACACACATGCACCATTTTCCATCCTTCTTTGGCACCAAAACAATAGGTGATCCACATGGCAAAGAACTTGCCCTAATTATCACTTTGTCCAACAACTCTTGAATTTTGTTTTTAAGTTTTTCACTTTTCATCACTGACATCCTCTACATGCCAATGTTAGGAAGAGGACAATCTTGTTGCAACTGTATTTCATGTTGGATTCCTCTCTTGGGAGGAAATCATTTCAGTTCCTAAAACATCTCATCATATTAGTTAATAACATCAAATAATTAAGATTTGAATCTTGAGTCATAACCTTGAAAAGCTTCATTATCAATATCATTCTTGGGTTTGATCATTAGAAGAACAAAATTATTGCTAGAATTTACTTCTCTTTTCATCTGCTCCGCATTTACAAGTGAAATATTTAGTTTCTCGCTATCGGCTCTTACAATGTATTCTACTCCATCTTTGAACACTTTTTTTTTCATGTCTATGGAAGATATCTTTTCTGTCATAGAGATATGGGCTGCCCAAAACTATATTAGACATGTCTAATGCCACAACATCAAGTTCCACTTCATCTATGAAATTTACAGTAATGGGGTATTTCAGTCTACACTTCTAGTTACTTGCAATTGTGGATTGTCACACACCCATCATAATGGATATGGATAATGATGTGGAATGGTTTCCAAGCTTAAAATTTTGACAATGTTTCTAGAGATGAGATTGGCTTGAGAGCCACTATAAAAAAGAGTATCAATTTTTCTATGTTTTGAGATCACCCTTATGTGGAAAAGTTCTATCCTCTTCTTTTCATTTAGAGTTTCATTGTGTAAATTTGAAGTACTGCTGCTAGCAATGGATTCTTTTCATTTCATACCCATGGTTGTAATTTTATTTTCATCACCCAAATCAGATCCCAAATCATGTTGAGTGGTTGTAGTTGTCTTTTGCTTTCCTTTGTTCTTGAATTTCTTTGGTTTCATCTCAGGATGAAGCTTGCAACAATGAGCTTCATTGTGACCCTCTTTGGAACAATGTTTTCATGTTAGTTTCTCTCCTTCCTTGTTGATGGATGAATTTTTCTTTCCTTTCCCTTTGGAACCCTTTCCTTTTTCTTTACCCTTAAATGGATTTTTGCTACCCTCTTCTGGAATATTTTCCCCTCTTGCTTCTAGATGGGTGGCTTGCACAAAAACCTCATCTAAACTTTAGAAACATGTCTTGTGATTGCAAATCTACACCTAACATTAGAGACCTTCTTCTAAATTTCTTGGTGTAATCTTGCACATTTTTACCTTTAAGTTGTCTAAGGTTCTGCCAATTCATACTGGCTTTCTACATATATGGTAGAGGGTAAAACTATCTTTTAATTGCAACAATGAAATCAGACCATGGAATTGAGATCTTACCATGTTTTTTTATCTCTTCTTGTGTCTTGGCTTCACACCATATTAGTTTTGCACCCTCCAGTCTTAAGGAATCTAGTTAAAGCTTTGTGTCATCATCTTGAAGGTTTTGAATTCAGCAATAGACCTCGAACTGACAAACCCAATTGTCAAATTTCTCTACATTCACTTCACCATTATACATAGGAAGCTCAAATTTAATATCAAGTTTTAACAAGGGAGTTTTACCAATTCTTTTTGAGGTATGTTGATGAGTATGAGTAAGGGTTGTATTAGTTGAAGAGGATGAAGATTCTTGTGAAGATGAATATGAAGATGATGGTGGAGATAGTGGAGGTTTACATCCATTTCAATTACCTCATCCTCCTGAAGAACCTTCTCCTTTTGGATGCTTGGATCTTTCACCATGTAATCTTGTATTCCTCTCTTCATAGAGGACTTTCACCATCTCTATCATGTCAAAGAAAAAATTCCTAAAAACCTTCTCATCCTCTGACATATTTGGAGGCTTTCCTTCATGTGACATGCTTGCTAAAGCTTCACCTTCAATTTAACATAGAACTGGTGGTGGAGATTGTGGCAATATTGCTCTCCTTCTCCTTGACCCAACTTCAAGACCTTCAACCAACTTTCCTTATCCTCTCTTAAGGTTCAACCTTGTAAGCATCACATTCACTTGTGAAAAGTTAAATCCTCCTTGCACAAAGAAAACCAAGAACACTGATACCAAACATGATCTGAATAGGAAAATTAGTTTTGTTGTGCTAAATTCTTCTTTAGAATATGTAAAAGTTCTTAAGGATTCATGACGTTAATTGCGAGTTTTAACATGAGTTTTTGAGTGTTTCTATGTAAATTTCATGTAAAAATTAACATAAACAAATCATTGAACAACAACATACAATAGATAAGAGAATCGCGAAAACAGTATCAAAAAAACACATGATGAAGGACTTCACCCCTCCTAGGCTACGTCTCCTTGGTCTAGCTTCCAATGGCTTGGCCGTCTCTATTATTCTCAAAATTATGAACACATCAGTTTAGAATAGTCTAACAGCATTGAACCCTGCTCCAATGGCTCCATAATGCCCAAAAATACCTATCTAGCCTCTTCTTGCTCCTGAATTGGTCAAAAAATGAAGAATTTATGGCCTCCCCTAGCTCTTACAATATTCTCTCTACAATTTCCCCAAAATCTGGCACCATCCTACAAATTTTCCCTAATTTCCGCTAACTGGGTAGTGATTCTGCCAAATTCCAGGAAAATTTGTTGGAGCAATTAAATTCCCAATGTGACCTTATTTCTGAAAATGCAGGCCATGTGCCCAAGACTAAGTCCAACGACCCACCCTCGCCATCAAGGCTCCAACTCCACTCCGCCCATGGTTCTATTGAGTGGCCCGCACCCAGGGGCTGGCCCCTTTCCTGAATGGCACAAAACCTTAAGTTTAAATATGTTTGGCATGTCAATATATAATAAGCAAGATAGTGGCTTGTCGATAATTAGCAAGGTTTGTTGGATAGAGGTGTGCTATTCAAACCCCACCAATTCCATTCATCCCTTAATAAGTTTTTGGTGGCTCCCATGCTGCCACATGGCAGCCTGTGGTTGGCCACCAACCCACCAATCAAAATCGCCCAAATTAGCAACAATAAAATTGTGCCACTTTTCACCGCCTAATTCGCCAGAGGAAAAAACTCAATGCATATTCACTCTACCACATAGGTATGCCCAGTCAATGCCATGTCAGTAGTATGGTCTGCTGACTAGGCTAGCTACATATTTGTTTTTAAATTCGCCTGTTTGGGAAAATGGTTAGAACATGTTTCTCAGAGCATACACTCTTTTTTCGTGCGAAACGAGTTGCACGAGATTCAAGATGATGATCCTAGTGGATATTGGTGGCCACCCACCAATTCCACTTGGACCCCCACCATTTTTTCTTTCAGTTTTTCAGTTTCCTTAATTGTAGCACAATTTACTATTTGTAGCAGTTTTTCGAGTCCTGAACTTTCTGAGCCGTTTTGAGGCCCTAAACGATGTTTTTTGGGAAAATTTGGAGAAACATGGGTCCATGGACCAATGGTGATCATCCCAGAGTTATAGTCCTTGGGTAGATCTTTCTAACGAGGTATTTTGCATGTCAAATGGAGATCATATGCTGAAGTTACGACCCCAGGAAGTTGATGTACCAATTTAACCAAAACCGGGCCCATAGTTTGGCACTTCATCTCCTAGGGTTAACTTTTTGGATTTTTAGGGTTTTCCATCATTTCTCAACAATAAATAGGCCTTCGAGCCTCATTTTAAGATAGTTCAGAGGCATGTAGATGCCACATCTCTTCTTAGAGATAAGCTACCATCGCCTTAGCTAGTTTATTTACATTTTTGTTTGTAAGCGTATTTCAGTATTTTACAGTAATGAAATGAAGTATTATTTCTACTGCATCTATGTATGTATGGTTATATTTGTAATTTGTTGCATTCCTGTTTAAATCCCCGTCAGTGGTATCAAAGTGATCTTCTCTTTCTCAGCCTTCCTTTGTATGCCCCCAATGAGGTCGGGATATAAGGAGTAAGGGCTTGAACTAGTCGAACCTTTGAAAGACCAGCCTTGCAAATCTTGACAGCCTCCCATGGCAGATAAAGAAAGATTAGGGCGCAGGAGATCCTATCAAAATCTTGCTTGAAGAGGCCCTCGAGTGACAAGGGAACGTGATGATGGACAACTTTTCCCAGATCCTTCAGCGGCTACCCAGGGGCGACACATCTACTTCCAGCAGCTAGTTTGGAAGCACCACACCCTTTAAGGTACAATTTAACTTTCACATTCCCATATTTTTGGGTTATATAGATGCACATGCCATAGATAAATGGTTAAATCTGCTAGAAGGGTATTTTCTGTTCATGATTTTTCCAACTAAGAAAAGATTACTTTCGCTCTTCTCAAAGCTGCCCCCCACGTCAAGGACTGGTGGGAAACTTACTGGGAGCAGAAGAATGAAAGTACGGACTCATTGTTTTCAGCCGCACCCACTTGGAATTCATTCCGGGCTGCCATCAAGGAGCAATACTACCCTCTCGGAAGCTATGAGGACCAATACATAGAGTGGACCACACTGCAGCAGGGAAGGGTCCAAGACGTGTCAGAGTTTACCATATTTTCCATACCCTTCACAAAAAGTTTGCTATCAAGGATTTGGAGCAACATTATATACTCAAATACCATGACTGCTTGCACAGGTACATCCATGATGAAATAGAATTCCTGAACATCTCCTCGCTTGGCACAGCATACCAATATGTCGTTAAGGTCGAGCAAAATTTTAAATAGAAGAAGCGAGACTGTTATCTATGAATCTAAAGCAAGGGAAAGGTGCCCCCAAAATGTAGAGCAAAGGACAAAGACAAGGCAGGGTGGCCCAAGACAACCCGCCAAAGCTGCAAGCAAAGAACAGCGTTGTGAAGCCGAAAAAGGACATGGGAAAGTGGTGTGAATTCCATAAGAGCACCACTCACAACACAAGTGATGAGCCTCATAAATGGGTAATTATATGGGCTCATTTTACCTCCTAACCTAGTCAAACCAACCACTCTCTTAGCTTATTACATGATTTTCTAATTATATTTATGCTTATAGAGTGAGTTGAGTTAGTTATTGTGCCATGTGGTCTAACATGTATTTAATGCAGATTATTGATGAGTTTCGAGGTCAAAGTCAAGTATCCAATGGAAAAATGGAAGAAATAACTTGAAGTGGAGAAAGGATAGGACTTATAGGAGGGAATCCCCCTCATTCAGCTCGGAGTACAAGCAGTCGAATCATGCACTAGAAGGCAGCCGAGCAAGTGGAGGATGACTGATGATTATCTCGAGTTTTGGGAGCCAAGCCTCCCTGATTTTAAGCAAGTTGTTGGTAGCTTCATTTGTATAAGTAGAGAGTCCTAAGGCCTCAATAGGGTCAGATTTTTTTTGTATTTTTGTTTATGTAAACTCTGCTCAAATTTCGAGCTTATTATTTGTGATAGTTTCATGTAATCTTGTTATTGTTTTGAAAATAAAGATGGAATCATTTTTGAGCTTGCACTAAGTTACCTCAGAGGGCTGAAACTCTTGGGTTAGGTCCCAATCCAATCAGACAAGCTCCTCTTTACTTGTATTTGTATTCTTTGTTTTAGTTTGTAGATTAGTTTGCTGTTAGATGTATTTCTTTTATGGTTGAGAATAGGTTGCTTCTGATGATCTAGTAGTTTGCTTCCATTTTTGCTTTTTGTAGTAGCTTAAACAGTGATCAACAAAGATTCAAAGGCTAGAAATAGTGTATTGGCCTCTCTTCCTCCCTTTGGTACCATGATTTGAGACAAAGACCCTCTTGCTGCCCAAAAAACACAGATTTTCCTCCTTCATAGGACTTCTAGTGTTTGCAGCTTTTTAGAAGGTTAATAGTCCAGTTTTTCTTTCCTTTAGATCTTATTTATCATGCTTACTTCCTGATTTGAAATATTCTTCTTTTACACTTTCCTCTCCTACAGTATTTCTTAGCATTTCCTTCCATAGATCATAGTTTAGACCCTTTTTATGCAAAACTCTGTTTTTCCTAAATGCATTCATTTCACTTGTTGCTTGGTCTCCTTGGTTGACTGTCAGTTTCTATCTAGCAGATCTCTTCCAGTAGTAGGCTATTTTACCAACAATAACACCTTCCATCTAATCCATGCCCTATTGGCCTCCCAAACCTCACCTCAATTATGCCTTAGTCTCCTGCATTTTTGCTAGGACTTCTTCCTCTCTCCTTGAGAAAATACAATCATCTTTCTCTCTCCCGACGGTTCATTTTATACCATTGGCACCCTAACACCTCATTCCCACCTTCATCCACCTTTTTCACCAACTCTCACACCCTCAAAATAGTGAAAACTACTCTTGGCCTCCTCCTGTAGGCCTCCTGTAGGACGTTGTTTTTCCTCCTGTAGATTTCCTGTGTCCTCCTGTAGATTTTCCTGTAGGCTTTCTTTTGAAGTTTGAGTGTGGGAAAAGCCTCCAGAAGGCCACCTGAGACCTCCTAGGACCCATCCACACCATCCTACATCCCCTCAAGTACCAAAACCGCCCTCCAACGCCACCTATTCACTGCCACATTCACACACAATAAATTACATGCATGTCAATTTCACATAAAAATACATAAAAATCCAAAAAGATGTTCTTTTCTTATTTACTTCAAGAAATATCATAGTTATATGTTGTCTACTTCCTTGAGTAGGTAATGGCATTCCTTTCATGTTTTTCATCGTGCTTTCTGGAAAAGTAGAATTAGTTGGTTAGTTATGGTTTACTAGGTTTTCTTTACATTTCAGTCTTTCTCCTTTCTGCAGTTAGAATAGCATCTATAGAGTAATCTTCCCTTCCTTTCATCACAAATAGAGATTCTTTTGGAATCCATAGAAGTTGGCTTGAGCTCCTAGTGATCTCGTGCCAGCTGACCAAGTGACAACCTATAGTGAGAACTAGTACTTGTGCATACGGCATCGACACTTCCAAGTTTGTTGCGAACTACCGGGTTAATAAGAGTAAAGTAGGCAGCCTAGGAATTGTATCATTATTGTTTCAATACTGATTCTCACCAAATTTTTGGTGCTATTACTGGGGAAGCATCAGAGTATTCTATGATCACTGCTTTTTTCTATTTCCTGTTGCAACATTATGCTAATAGTTCATTTTAGCAAAATTAAACTAGTCATTTCTTTTCCTTCAGTTCTGCATTTCCTTTCTTTCCTTTTCAATTCTACAAATTTTATTTCAACAAGTTCATTTCAGTTAGTTTCAATTTGTTTTGTTCAATAAATTTCAGTTTCTGCAAGTACTATTAGTGTCGGGAAAAGAAAAAAAAAAACCAAAAATATTCCCTTTCATGCCCCGTAGGAATAGAGATAACTTACGAAAATTCTTGCCCAACACCCCCACTACTTCACACAGCCAACCTTCTCTCTTCTTCGGTGGTTGTGATCAAGATGAACCCTTAGGTGAATAGATAGACATATTTGAAGAACCTACAGGGGAAGAAGAAGAAGAAAACATTCCTCTGGAGCCAATGGCCGAAAACAGAAATGCTAGGGGGCATGGAGAGAGAATAAAGGGTACCTTTCCCATTCGGAAGACCAATGGGGACACAAAAATGAAGAATATAAGCCCTTTTTCCCTACCTCATTTCCATGGTCTGACTACAGAAGATCCCAACACCTTCTTGTTCGAGTTTTTTGTCATTTGTCGAACTTATGACTATGAAAAAGATGAACAAAAGTTGAAACTATTCCCTTCTACTCTCAAGGATGTAGCATTACACTGGTTCATGGGATTACCTAGCAATAGCATCACAACTTGGGCTCAGATGCAGCAAGCCTTTAATAACAAGTATCGAGACTACTGTAGGCCAAAGGATACTAAAGAGGAAATCTTCTGAATGACCATAGGAAGTGATGAGTCCCTGGAAGACTATGAAGAGAGGTTTCAGCTCAGTTACAAAAGGGTCGAGTGTACACTTGACTCTGAGTATCTGAAGTTGGTCCTGCTCAGGGGAATCCTGGAAGATCTTCTAGACACCCTCCATCTGCTGGCCAGGGGATACATCTACCAACTTCCCTATGAAGACATAAATATTGTTTTTAGAAACCATTCTAGGGTATCCAGAAAGAAAGGTAGGGGGAGTCAACCCATAGCCAGTACCTCTTCCTCCAACTCATCCATTAAAGGAGAAATTGGAAACATGCTGGAAGACTTCAAGACTGAGATGCTATAGACTCTTGCCATGCAAATGGACACCGTACATATCAAAAGAAAACAAGAGGAAGTAGAGAGGACTTTGGCCATTTTTTTCCCTAGATGCACGAGGAGACATCCTAGGAATGAATGCCCATTAAACTCTATAGAGGTTTGTTCAGTTTGTGAAGAAACTCTTTCTACAGATAAGTGCCCCTCCTTTCCTAGACTTAAATTTGTATATCAAGGGGCTGAGGGAGTCACTGAACAACTCTATTACATAAATCAAAGAAGGCTGCATGGACCTAGACCATACCAGCAAGGGATGCAAGGGACATCTCAGGCATACTACAACCCCAACCAAGTGCCCTCCATACCTTACTGGGGTCTCCTTGCTCATCCTTCCTGGTCCACACCACCTCCTTGGTCCTTCAGATCTCAATATCATGCCCAACTAGCCACCCATTAATTTCAATCCTATGCACAGCCGCAACCTCAGTGGAATGCATCTCATCAATGGTGGAGGCCCCAATACAACTCTCTTCCCACTCTTATGCCTCCACCACCTACCCAACCACAACCATTACCTTATGCTCCACCAAGGCAACCCCAAATGCCTACCTAGCCAAATCCGAACCCGAAGAATAGACAAGCTCAGCAAGTGTATAGTGCGGAAACATCATGCCAAACTTATGTTGTGGAGATTCAAGAAATCAACATGCGATTTGGGAAAGTTCTCCTAGATAGCCAGCCTCCACCCAGGGGACTTGAGGAAGATAAAGAGGAAAGTGAACCTAAATAAAATCCACCCTTTCCAGTGATAGTCCAACCTACATCATAAGAGACTAAACTCCTAGGAGAATTGAAACATTTATGTGTAAAGATACCACTTTCTCAATCCATAAAAGATGTGCCTATCTACAATATGTTGATCAAAGAGAAGTGCTTTAGGCATCCAGGAAGGCGCAATAGAGATGCCTCAACCATCAATGTCCTAGGAAAACTATCCGACTTGATGTTGGGGCAGCTAATCTTTCCAAAATAGTTGGACCCGGGAAGCCCAGTAGTTGATGTCCACATCAATGTCACAATGATCCCGCATACCTTGATTGATCTGGGAGTTACCATTAATGTGATGACAAAGGACACAATGCTCAAAATCAACCTCCAGGGCTCCTCGACGAAGACCACGATAGTGCTACAGCTAGCATACCACTCCACAGTGACCCCTGAGGGGATTGTGGAAGATGTGATGGTATCCATTGATTCTTGGGAGTACCTTGTTGATTTCTTAGTTCTCCAGCCAAAGCAAAAGCTCATTGGGTATCCTCTCATTTTGGGAAGACCCTGGTTGGCTATAGCCAATGCCTACATTAGTTTTCGAGCTGGGAACATGATCATAAATAATGGGCACATGTCCAAGCAGTTAATCCTATATCCTCCTGCCCAACCCATGCTAGAACATGATCTACCTCTCTGGTTGGAGGAGGAAGCTGAGGATCACGTTTATTCTACACCACTTTCTACATTAGAAACCGTCATGGGGGGAAATCTGCAAGATGAGGATGATATGATTGAAAATTTGATTTGGAATCCACCTCCCAGTGTATCACCATTAGAAGACATGGTAAGAGAAACCCAAAAAAACCCCTCAACTGATCTCTGTTTTGCCAATCCTACTCATCCCCGTGTCAAAAATATAGAGTTTAGCCCAGAAAGGACATTGAAAATCAATCCATCCCTATCTACTTCCCATGAAAAGGAGCTATGCAGCATGCTAAGAAAACATGTAGATGCCTTCACCTGGAGCTATAAGGAAATTAAGGGAGTGCACCCTTCAGTATGTACTTATCATATATACATCAGGGAAGATTGCAAGCCAGTTAGGCAACCTCAAAGGAGGATGAATCCAACACTTAAAGATATTGTTAAGCAAGAACTCCAGAAATTGCTTGTTGCAGGATTCATCTGTCTGATCTCTGACAGTGAATGGGTCTCTCCTTTGGTGCTAGTACGAAAGAAAAATGGGAAGTGGAGAATTTGTGTCGACTATCGGGAATTAAAGAAGCCACTACAAAGGACCATTTTCCTTTACCTTTCATAGATCAAGTCTTAGACAGTCTAGCAGGGAAAAAGTTTTTCTCTTTCTTAGATGGGTTTAGCGGGTACAATCAAATTCAAATCAGCCTGGAAGACCAAGATAAGACCACTTTCACTTGTCCATGGGGTACGTTTGCATATCAAGTCCTTCTTTTTGGTTTGTGCAATGCTCCAGCCACTTTCCAAAGAGCGGTATTGAGTATATTTTCTGAACTCGTTCATGATGCAGTAGAAATATACATGGATGATTTTACTCCTTATGGTTTTGACTTTCAAGAAGCTTTATCTAACCTAGGAAAATTTCTAGATAAGTGTATTGAGATGAACCTATCCATCAGTCTAGAAAAATGTGAGTTTTTGATGACTGAAGGGACCGTGTTAGGTCATGCAATATTTCAGCAAGGACTACAAGTGGACCCCAATAAAATTGTCATCATCCAAAGGCTTCCACCTCCTAAAAAGGTGAGAGATGTCAGAGGTTTCCTAGGCTTAGTCGGATATTACAGAGGATTCATTAAATATTTCAGCAAGCTAGCCTCTCCTTTGTTTGACCTCTTGGGCAAAGATGTTGAGTTCATATGGTCGGAAAACTATCAAGAAGCCTTAGATACCTTGAAGATCAAGCTAGTGATTGACCCAATTCTCAGAGGCCCAAACTAGGCCCTGCCATTTCACATTCATAGGGATGCCTTGAACAAAGCGATAGGAGCAGCCTTAGGAAAAATTGATGAAAATTTACCCTATGCCATATACTTTATAAGCAAGAACTTGTCAAAGGCAGAGTTAAACTATACAGTGATCAAGAAGGAAATCCTAGCTATTGTGCATTCCTTAAACAAATTCAGACATTATATCATAGGCTATAAAACCTTTGTGCACACTGATCATGCTGCAATTAGATATTTTAATAACAAACCAGATGTAAATGCTTGCATTATTAGACAATTTATTTTATTGCAGTAGTTTGATTTGACCATTAATGATAAGCTTGGTAAAGAAAATGTTGTTGCTGACTTTTTTGTCTAGAGTAAATTTTCCTGCAGGTGAAGAAGGAATGGTAGATGACCAAATGCCAGACGAACATCTATTTTCTATCTCAGTACTCTCTCCATGGTTTGCTGGTATAGCAAACTACTTGGTTTCAGCACAGTTCCCACCACACCTGTCCACAAAAGAGAAGAGCAAGCTAGTAACGAAAAGTGCCCCTTTCACCTGGATTAGGGGAAATCTCTTCAAACTTGGCCCAGCTTAGATCTTGAGAAGATGTGTTAGGGAGGAGGAAGTCTTTGACATCCTCTTTACCTGTCATGACAGGCCTTGTGGAGGTCATTTTCGAGCAAAAAGAACTCCCTTCAAGATACTGCAAGTAGGCTATTACTGGTCCGCTCTGCATCAGGATGTGAGGAGATATACAAGCCACTGTGATCGGTGTCAGGGGATGGGGAAACCTACTCCAAAGGATGAGATGTCCATGCAACCTCAAGTGACCTTTGAGCCATTTGAGAAGTGGGGTATGGACTTTGTGGGGCCTACCAACCCTTCTTCAAAGCAGAAACAATACATCATTGTGTGCATCGACTACTTGACAAAGTGGGCAGAGACAAAAGAAATCAAAGCAGTGACTTAGGAAAAAGTAGCAGAGCTTTTTAGGGAAAACATATTCTATAAGTTCAGGTATCTAAGAGAGTTGGTCACAGATCAAGGCAGCTAGTTCACTTCCAACCTGATTGAAGACCTGCTCACACATCATAAGATCAAGCACGTGACTTCCACCCCTTACCATCCACAAGCCAATGGGCAAGTGGAGGTCACTAATAGGGCATTGGAAGGGATCTTGACCAAAGTAATGAGTAGTAGGAAAAAATATTGGGCTGACGGATTAGTTGAAGCCACTTGGGCCTACAACACCACATGGAAGACCACCACCGTGTTCACACCCTACGAACTGGTCTATGGGAAGAAGGTTTTGTTGTCAACAGAATTTAAACTCAATATACTGAGGATGGCAGCTCAAATGGACATAGACCTTAGCCATGCACAGAAGGAGAGATTACTTCAGCTCAATGGGTTGGATGAATATAGATTGCAAGCCCTTCTCCACACAGAGGTAGTTCAGCTTTAGAGAAAAATATGGCATGACAAAAATATCAAGGAGAAGCAATTCCAAGAGGGAGATTGGGCACTACTCTATGATTCAAGATACAAATATTTCAAAGGCAAGTTGAGGACAAGATGGCTCAGACCCTACACTGTGGAGAAATGTAATGACAATGGTTCAGTTCTAATCAGAACCATTGATGATGAAGCCATCCCCATGCTTGTAAATGGACATCGATTGAAAGTCTACAAGAAACCCCTCTCCAAGTGAGAGTTTATTGAAGATCTGAATAAAAGAGTGATGGTAGTGGAGCATGTCTTAGCTTCCACTTCAGCCACTCACTGAAGAAAATAAAAAATAAAAAATAATGACTCAAGTGAACACCTCCATGAGGCACTTCAGTCCCATCATTGGGTTGAAAACCTCTTCTGAGGCGGCCCAGTGATGCCAAAAAAATAAGGAGCAAAAGAATAAGATCCCTGCATGAAGACCTCCCCTAGAGGCACTCAACGCAGGCAATTAGCATGAAAACCTCTCTGAGGCGCCCTAGTTATTTTGAAAAAAAAAAGAGAGAGAGAAAAAGGAGAAAGAAATTGATTTTTTGTTGCATTGCAAGTTTGTAGGAGGACTACAGGGAGCCGAAGAAGGTGCCAACGGGACCCTGTAATTCATACCAACACCCATCTCATCTTCTCTGCACTTTTATCCATCATTTTTGGCATTTCTTTCACCCCACTGTGCTTCTTTTTCAAAAACTGTGTTTTCTACAGGAGGCTCCTGTAGGAATTACAGAGAACCAAATATGCATACAAAAGGCAGTTTGAGGGACAGGGAAGCTTCATGAGGAACTTATAAACCCTCCTACAGTCTTCAAACCTCCTTTCCATCATTTCAAAGCCTGCATTGCACCCCAAACATCATTTTTCTTCCTGTCCAAGAAAAACACAGAAAAAAACAGTTTTTCAGAAAAAGAAAAAACAAAAAATAAGAGAGAAAGTAGCACCATCCACCTTACCTGAAACCTACCTACTACCTCTCCATCTTTATCTATACCTATGGCATCATCCTCAGCTTCAGCCACAAGAAGAAGCTAAATTTTCAAGGGGAAAAGTAGCTACAGGAGCTCCTGTAGGAATTCCTGTAGTAGCTGATCCCATCAAAACCTAGCACCGACAGCAGGAGAATGCACACATGAAGGTTGAGAAGGCACCTGAAGCTCAGACCTAGCCAAAGAAGAACCTATACAAGACATAACCACACATCAACAAGCAAACAATATGCATCAAAAGAAATAAAGGCATGGAACAGAGAGAGAGCCACAACACCTCATAGCAAATACATTCGGATCACAGGTAAGTAACTAAATCACTCCTCTATTTGCATTTGTGTAATTAGAAGTCATGCAAAAGCAACAAGATGGTTAAGGTTAAATGAGGGAAAGGTGGCCAGTTAAATTTTTCACCTTCATCTAGTTGACTGCACTCATCCGAGATGTCACCCACATGTGCACACAGTCAACTCCAGCACAAGATGCCAAGGACAGGTAGTGGAGGAAGTGTGAAATCTGATGCAATTATGGGAGATTATTACGAGGAGAAGCCATGATGACCAAGTACGTAGGGACCAATAGTCCAAATATGTTCAATGTATACCTTGCCAGCTCACCCCTCATCATCGAAAATATCCATAAAGGGTAATAAGTACTCCTCCCCGAGCATTCTCACCACCTTTTCCTTCATTCTCTCCTCGTAACTCAACTACAGTAGTCTAATTATGCCCCCACAGCATCGTAACCATCATCCTCCATCAATCTCTCCCATATCCCTACTATCTATTTTTTCTACAAGAGCACCTACAGGTTCTATAGGAGGGACAACAAGTTTCTACAAGAGGGGGCAGTGAGTCGTTTTGAACGGAGAAAGCTCGATTTTTTGCACGATTTTCAGTCTGAAGAGGTAGGGTTCATGGATGCCCCCTATTGAATATCAAAATATGAAAGAAGCGAGTTCAATTTGAGGAGGAAATACAGTCTTTAGGAGAGGAGAAAATACATTAAAAGAAAAAATTTGCTTATTTAAAAAAAACACAGTCTCCTCTGTTTCTCTGTTTTTCTCAAAATTCTCTGTCTCCATCTCCATATTTGGTTTTTCCAAAAGAGTATAGACAATATGACAGGATGGTTTATGAGAAAGGAGCCCACTAGCTCCACTAGGCTCCATGCACATCCACAAGTGGTGGGCATCTTCACAAGGGAAAATTGGATGAATTTCTTTGAGAAATACCAAGGGTTTGATGAGGAAATTTCCCAAGAGTTTGCTCTCTCTCCGGTACCCCACACAAGAACTCATGCCACTATCATGTTTAGGGGTCTTTCCATGCATATAACCCCTGAATTTATTAGTAGGGTCACTATCCTTCCTCTTGGGTTGCCTTGGAGTAAGGATGAGAAACCAATTGGTTAGGCTGTCAAGAAATATTTTTTCCAAAATAATGAAACTCCTATAAAAGATAAAAATGGCATTAGAAGGGCTAGCATACCATATCCTTGGGATGAGTTTAGCAATCAAATAATCAAACACATTTCCTATGGGGGGGGTACAACATTGTTTACGGTTATCACTTTAGAATCCTACAAGAATTAAGGTATGGCATGGACACTTTAGCACCTTAGAAGCTCAGTATCCCCTACTTCCTCTTGCAGTCCCTCATTGACTCCAGCACTAAGGTTCAAGCAGGAAATTAAGAGTAGTTAGCTCACCATGGGTTAATCAAAATCCTAGTGGAGGAAGCCCTCCATACATTTACACTCCCTATGGCATGGGAAGTTTTCTGAAACATGACAGTTGAGGATGACATAGAGGCCTTAACCTATGATGTCATTCCTACTGGCAATGAGGAGGAATAGCAACAAGGAGGAGAAGGTGAAGCCACTGGTGACTTAGCAGAACAAGAAAGGAAGGAGGAAGAAACTGAAATAGAGGAAGATAGAGCTGAAGAAACAGAGCAGGAAGAGACAAAAAAAGAGACAGAAGGAGGAGAAAAATGGGCAGAAAAGGCAGAACAAGGAGAAGAGTCCCCTGAGACTCGAGAAAGGGAGGCAACAGCTGCCCTCACTGCCCTCAGTATACCAATCAAGCCAAAGAAAAAGAGGAAAAGACAGGCCTCCATGTATTTCAAGGCTAGGAAGAGCACAAGAATCAAAACAGGAAAAGTGCAGCCCTCTTCAAAAGTTCCAATTACCATTGAAGATTCACCCTCTACCAAGGGGAAAGAATCCCCTTCCAAGACACCTATAACATATTAAAGGGGGACTACTGGATCTTCCACATGGAAGGAAAAGGTAGTACTATAGGAGGCTCAAATAGTTCTACAAGAGACATTGTTAAAACTACAAGAGACCCAACAGCTGGAGAAAAGGATAGAAGGACAGCCATAGGTAAAGGAGGAAGTGACATAGCTACAAGAACCTAATCCCCAGCCTAGTATTGCTTCCTATTACAATCTACTTGAGGGAGGAAGGATAGTTCCACAGAAATTTGCAATTCCACTACTCTTTGAATTGGAGAAAGAAAGAGTAAAAACACATAGGCAGATGCAAATAGCCAATCCAAAGGAGTTGAGTATGTTGGCCATATGGAAAAAAAACTTAGGGAAATGGGTAGAGAGTTGAGTGCTCTCATAGGTAGAGAGTTGAGTGCAAGAAAATGAATTGTTAAGGAGGCAGCTGCAAGAGAAAGAGACTTAGCTGGCATGCATGGCCAGCTTACCCATGGAGGCATTGCAATGTAGAACACTAGCAAAATCCTATGGCCTCTATCTCAAGGACCAATGGTTACAATTCCAGATAAATACTTTGGCACAAAGAGGCACAACGCCTTTCCAAGATTACAGGTAGTTTATGGATTTGTGTGACCAAAGCACATCGGAGGATAAGACAAAGTGATGAGCCCCAGAAATGAGTAATTATATGGGCTCATTCAGCCTCCTAATTCGACTTAATCCACCATTCTCATTATTTTATTGCATGTTTTTTATTATATTTATGCTAATAGAGTGAATTGGGTTAGTCATTATGCCAACAAGTCTAATGTGTGCTTTATGCAGTCCTTTTGGTCAATTTGGAGACAAAATCAAAGGTTTAAATGAGCACTTGGCAGCCAAACTCGTGGAGAGGATTTGTAGGAAGGTCTCCCCTTAATTTATGAGCCTTTACCTCGAATTCTCCATCAATAGCTCGGAGTTCAAGGGCCACCACATCGATTATCACAAGGGCAGCCGAGCAAGGGCTAGTAAAGTTGTTGTTAACTGCAAGTTTTGGTAGCCAAGTTCCTAAAGTTTAGGAGGGCTATTGGGATCCTCAATTTGTATAAATAATAAGGCCTAGGGCCTCATCTCAGTTAGCTAGTTGGCATTTCGATTTTAGTCATTTTTTAGGAAGTAGGTTAGCTCTGCATTTCAGCACATTTTCAAGCTTTTTCTTGTAGACAGTTTTTGGGATGTAACTATTATTTCTTGCTCAATAAAGATGAATCCAGCTTTGCACCAGCTCTAATATTCCATAGGAGGCTGTAGCTCTTGGGGTTGGGCCCAACTCAAGTGCCCAGTACCTCCTTTGTGTACTTTGATGTGTCTTTGTTGCATTCTTAGAATAAGATCTTGCTTTGTTACTTAGGTTGCTTTTGATGATTTAAATAGTTTTTCATGTTCAGGTTGATTTGATAGGTTGGTATCAAAAAATATATTCAAGAAAGGCCATCAAGCAAACCTTGATCTCACCTCTCCCTCCTCGGGACCATGAGTTGAGACCAAGGTGCCCTTGCTGCCATAAAAACATTGTTCTTGCTTTTTCATGCAATTTCTAGTGCTAGATTCTTAGTTGCAAAAGTTAGTACCAGTTGTGATTACATGCTTAGATCCATTCTTGCTTGGTTTCCATAGTTGTTTTACATGATCTGATGCCACTAAACTTCTGTTCATCATGCTTATGGTTTCTAGGTCAAATTAGGTTAAAGTAGCTAGATCTTTGGTTTTTTTAGTGTTTGTTTGCTTAGTTTTGAAAAATAACGTGCAGAGCACCTGTGAAAACTCCTATCCTACCCTTACCCCATCAATGCAACCTACTTCATCCTCTAACTCAGGTTCTTGCCTCTCGTTCGCCATGTTTTCTCGCTATGCACTAGCTTCTACATTCTTGCACAACATTGCTTCTCTTATCTTCGAACCGACCCAATCGCCTTAACCACTCTTCATCCTCATGCACCAAGTCCTAGACCTCTTCACAACCTCATCTAACCTCCATTTCCACTTTCCCACTAGTTTTTCCTCCATAAACCCCCAAAAATCCTCTCTCAGCTCTTCCTGTAGAAACATCCTGTAGATGCTACAGTACATCCTGTAGAACCCCTGCAGACTTCCTGTAGAAGCTCACGAAAGTGATTTCTTGAGATTTGATCACTGTGAAACTCTCTGGAAGGGTGCTAGGAACCCCTTAGGTCCTCTTCTCACCTTCCCAACCTCCTGCAAGCATTTCCTCTCGCCAATCAACCTCTGCACAGAAAAAAAAAATAGTCAAACCACATGCATAATAACTCTGTGAAATTACTCAAAAATGAAAAAAGATGTTTGCTTCATATTTCTCTTCAGAAGTAGCTTAGTCACATGCATTTTACCTTCCAAAGAATCAATGGCATATTTTCCAGTAGCTTTCATCCTTTTTCTTGCATCAGTAGGGCTAGTTGGTAAAACTAGGGTTTGCTAGGGTTTGCATTTCCATTCAGCTTTTTAGTTTCTTTCTGCAAGTAGATTAGCCTCCTTCGAGTTAGCTTTCATACATCAGTTAAAAGCTTATTCTAAGAGCTCATAGAAGTTGGCTTAATCTCCTAGCAGACTTGTGCCAACTGATCAAGTGACAGCCGCGGCAAGAGCTAGTACTTGTGCATATAGCACCGTCGCTTCCAAGTTTGTTACAAACTACCGGGTTGATAAAATTAAAGAAGGGAGTTCCAGGAGTTGCAGCATTATTGCTTCAATAATAGAGCCCACCATTCTTTTTGGAATCGTTGTTGGGGAAGCGTCAGAGTATTTGTGATTGCTGCTTTTCTTCTATTTTCTACTACAACCTTCTGCTAAGTAGTTTATTTCAGCAACCGTAGAGTAGATTATTTCATTTCCATTCTGCAATTTCATTTCTACAAAAGTAGATTAGACATTTCCTGCTTTCATAGATTAGCATTTCAATTCTGCAAGCGTAGATTAGCATTTCAATTCCGCAATTTCATTTCTGCAAGTGTAGATTAGCATTTCAATTCCACAATTTCAATTCTGCAAGCGTAGCATAACATTTCATTCCTGTAATTTCATTTCAACAAAATAGATTAGTCCTTTTCTGCTTTCATTTCACTTCCACATTTTCATTTCAACAAGATAGTTAGTTGTAGTTCAATCTATTTCATTTTTGTAGGTACAAGGAAAAAAAAAAAAAATCAACGAAAAAGATTTCATTTCATGCCTTGTAGGAGTAGAGATAAGTCAGAAAAATGTTTGCACAACACCCCCCACTGGTTCACACAACCAAGCTTCTCTCTTCTTCAATGGCTGTGATTAAGAAGAACCCCTAGGTGGATAGTAAGACATATTTTGAAGAACCTCTAGGGGAGAAGAAGAAGAAAACATTCCTCTGGAGAAAATGGCTACAATCAGAAATTTTGGGAGCAGTACCTTATCCAAAAATGAATTTGCAAATCAGATCGAATATTTCAAGAGCAAGATGAGACAGTTTCTTGCCATGCAACTAGATACCTTGCAGATCCAAAGGAAGCAAGAGGAAGCCAAGAGGGCTTTGGCCATCTTTTGTCCCAGGTGCACTAGAAAGCATCCTAGGAATGAATGTCCATTGCACTCCATATAAGTGTGTTTTGTCTGTGAAAGAGACCATCCTACGAATCAATGCCCTTCCTTGCTCAGAATTAAAACTGCATATCATAGGGCCAAAGGAGTCACTGAACCACTCTATTATATGAATCAAAGGAGGCCACATGGACCCATAAATTATCAGCAGGGAATGCAAGGGACATCCTAGACCTATTACGACCCCTATCAAACCACTTCCATGCCTTCTTGGGGTCCCCCTGCTCATCCTTCCTGCTCCACACCCCCTCCTTGGTCATATCCTCCTCAATATCATGCCCAACCAGCTGCTCATTCATTTCACTCTTATGCTCAGCCACAGCCTCAGTGGAATGAACCTCATCAGGGGTGGAGGCCCCAGTACAACTCTCCTCCCGCTCCTTTACCTCTACCACCTGCCCAACCACAACCCCATCCACATCCATCTCAAATATACACCCCCACTCAACTACCTGTACCACCATTTCCAAACCCGTACATTGGAATAGCTCAACCCAATCGCAAAGCTGAGGCACAACATGTCCAAATGAATCCTATTGAGCTCAATGATATTCACCGTAGCTCAGGAAGAGTATTGCAAAAAAGAGACTATATTGAAATCATTGAAGGACCACATCCAGCAGAAGAAGATTCAAAAGAAAAGATCAAAGAACCATGGGCTGCACTTGATGAAGAGAAGGCATTAAAATATGAGATTGAGAGAGTTCCCTTATGGTTACCAGCAAATATTCCATGTATTCAAGAGAAAAATCAGCGAAAAGAGGAAGATGAGAAGGTCATGGTAGAAGGTGACATGAAACATGATTCAAATCAGCAAAAGGACCAAGGACATTAGAGCTATATTGAGATATAGTTTCGGACGGTCACTAAGTTGCAGTAGTACTCTCTTCCTCAGCTATTCTTGATCCCTTCAAAGTCAAATCATTTGGTCTCTGAAATCCGTATCCCTTTCAAAGCATGCATTTCAAGCCTCCACATCATTTTTTCTCTAATCTTGATGTGCACATGGCTCCATTGGAAGTATTCTTATACTTGAAAATGATTTTGTTTTTCAAGTAGGGTAGAGTAGGAAAAAAAAAATGAAAATAAGAGGAAAATAAAAATCTAAGGTGAAAACCTCCTCTGAGGCGCCTCAGATTGACTCATTGATTGAAAAAATCCATGAGGCAGTTAATGGGTTGGAAAAAAGGGAAAAGAAAAAGGAATAAGATCACTGGGTGAAAACCTCCCTTGGAGGCGCCCATGGCAGGCAATTAGGGTGAAAACCTCCATGAGGTGCCCTAGGTGTTTTTGAAAGAAAAAAAAAGAGAAAAAGAAAAAGAAAAATAAACCTAATTTCCATTGAATAATTGTAGGTTGCAGTAAGGACATTGCAGGTTAGGAGGATCGCTCAAAACAAAGACAGAGGAAGTTTTATGCCTTCTACAGGAAGTTCTGTGTCTTCTACAGGAAGTTCTGTGTCTTCTACAGGAAGACTACAAACAAGCCAAAATTGATCTCTGAAGAGGACCCGAAGGCTAGGAATATGTCCATGAGGCCTGTGCACATCCATGTTTCCATCCCTCACCCTTCTCCAATTTTTTTTTCCATCTCATTGTGCTTCTTTCCTAAAAACTGTGTTCTACAGGAAGTTCCTGTAGAAATTACAGGAAGCTAGAAATGGATTTCAAAAAAGGAGTTTGGAAAACATGATAGCTTCCTAAAGGGTTCATAAGTCCTCCTACAATCCTCAAACCTCGCCTCCATCATTTCCATGCCTGCATCACAGCCCAAGCTCATTTTTTCTTACCTTGCAAAAAACTGCAGAATGCTTGGAAGCAAAAATGCATAGTGCTGAAATTTGTTTTTTTCCTAACTTGAAAACCATGCATCCATTTACAAAATTGTTATAGGGGGAGTTGTATAGGGATGATGGCAACATACCCAAGCAATTTCAGCCAATTCCAGTGCATGGTTTCCGAGAAATTAGCCTCCATCACCTTCAGCCATTCTTGCATTTTCTCCATATCCGTGCATCCATTTCAGAACCTGTTTCATGCGGAGATGCATATAGGTGATAGTAACCTACCCAAGCAGTTTCAGCCGCTGATGCATGGTTTTTGAGAAATTGACCCATGTAATCTTCAGCCATTTTCAGTTTTTCTTGATATCGATGCATCCATTGACCATAATTTTGCTATGGGAGGTGCATAACAATGATAGAAGCATGATCGGAAAGTTTGAGGTCAATCCGGTCTATCGTTTGGGAGCAATGGAGAAAACAAGTTGTTGTCCTATAAAAATTTATCGTCAACAACATGAGGGTCCAAATGTGAACGTTGAAGTAGGCTCCTGCAGTGTAGGTCCAGCTAGAGGATACCTACACAAGAAAAATGGCCATGAATCAGCAACCAAGCCAGCATGCAACCACATAAACAAAGGCATGCAGCAGAAGGAAAGGCCAGGACACCTCATAGAAAATGCATTCAACTTCTAGGTACGTGACTAAACTCGTTACTCTGATTGCGTGAATGTAATTTGAGAACTGCGTGAACAATGAGATGGTTGTGATTAAAAAATCAGTGGCCAGCTAACTGGCCACCCTCATCTAGTTCAAATAGTTCTCGGTGGGTGAATACGACACGTGTGCTCAGCCATCTCAGGAAGAAATCAGAAAACAGGTAGTGGTGACTATCTAAACTCCAGCATGATTGATGGATGTGATTACAGGCAAAGAACAAACAGTTCATAATAACACTGCAGTGGGGACCAATAGTTTGCATGGGGCCAACGTGCACTTGGCTAGCTCACCCTCCATCAACAGAAATCTCTATAAACAGCCAATCGAACTCTCACTACCATTGTTTCCATTTTATCATCGTCTCTGCAGCTGCAACAAGCTCCATACCACATCCATAGTAACGAACCAGTCTTTCTCAGTCATTTTTTTCAAAACCCTCCTGCTTATCGATCTCTACAGGAAGCGTAGTTCCGTTCTACAGGAAACAAGAGCCGTCTATAGGAAAGCTTCTATAGGAAAGGCAGAGAACAGCTCTGTGGAAGGAAAACCTAGGATTTTCAGCGAATTTCAAGCTCAAAATGAGGTAGGCTCAGGAAAACTTCTTTGTGCATGATTTGTTTGTGCAAAGTTGTGAATTGAACATGGCATGAGATTGGAAAATCAATGAAAAATCTGCCTGTGAATTGGAAATAAAACATTTGCCTTTGTGTTGCATTGAGTTTCTCATTTGTGTCTACATCAAAATTCTCCTCCACATTTCCTTTTTAAAAAATTCTCCATAGGGAAGATACATGCAACTATAGAAGCTAGCCTGTGTGAAAGAAAAACGAATTTGCATATCTGCCTACTCTCTGAAAAGAACCTATGTCCACTTTTCTGTCAAAGGAAAAAATTTCTTTTCAAAAGTAGAGAGTCAAATTCAGGATAAAAGTAGTTTAAAATAGAGGGAAATATTGCATTTCGACGTTGTAAGGAGGCACACGGGAAATTCCTTATTTGGTTTCAGAAAGAGACGAAAATTCAGCTATCCCTCTTTTTTCAGTTCTACCTGCTTTCTCAAGTTTAAAAAAAAAGAAAAAACACTCAACACCACATGGAGGAAAAGCTAAAGGAATTAAGAGGAGAGTTGGCTATGGCGAGACACGCTGAAAGCATTAAAAAAATCCCAGCTACAGGAGGAAAATGCACTGCTGAAACAACAGTCACAGCAACAGGAAACTCAAAAAGGGCAGACATAACACATATTTCTGAAGAGCAGCAACTATAGGAAGGTTCCCTCGCAGGTTAGGAAATAGTAGAAGAAAAACAACCAAGGGAAGATACACAACCTCATGTTGAAATGAGGATACAACAGCAGTAAGAGGGACCTCCATCAGGCAAGGAAGCATCTGCTGGACAGCAAGAAGAGGACAAGCTGCAGGCTAAGGTTGAGGCGCCAACAAAACAACTATAGATGAAGAGGAGCACAAGCAGTGGAAGGACATGGACATGAAGGTAGAATTTTATGGCACACATGAGTAGACTACATCAGAAGCTTGGGATGATAAGGAGGCCACTAGGGCCACCAAAGATGAAGAGATAGATTAGTTGCTCAGAGGATGAGCAACGCTTTCAGTAGGGGGGTGATGATGAGCCCCAGAAATGAGTAATTATATGGGCTCATTCAGCCTCCTAATTCGATTTAATTCACCATTCTCATTATTTTATTGCATGTTTTTTATTATATTTATGCTAATAGAGTGAATTGGGTTAGTCATTATGCCAACAAGTCTAATATGTGCTTTATGCAGTCTTTTTGGTCAATTTGGAGACAAAATCATAGGTTTAAATGAGAACTTGGTAGCCAAATTCATGGAGAGGATTTGTAGGAAGGTCTCCCCTTCATTTATGAGCCTTTACCTCAAATTCTCCAGCAGCAACTCAGAGTTCAAGGTCCACCACATCAATTATCACAAGGGCAGCCAAGCAAGGGCTAGTAAAGTTGTTGTTAACTGCAAGTTTTGGCAGCCGATTTCCTAAAGTTTAGGAGGGCTGTTGGGATCCTCAATTTGTATAAATGAGAAGGCCTAGCGCCCCAGCTCAGTTAGCTAGTTGGCAGTTTGATTTTAGTCAATTTTTAGTCAACTTTTAGCCAGTAGGTTACCTCTGCATTTCAGCACATTTTCAAGCTTTTTCTTGTAGACAGTTTTTGGGATGTAACTATTATTTCTTGCTCAATAAAGATGAATCCAGCTTTGCACCAGCTCTAATCTTCCTTAGGAGGTTGTATCTCTTGGGGTTGGGCCCAACTCAAGTGCCCAGTACCTCCTTTGTGTACTTTGATGTGTCTTTGCTGCATTCTTAGAATAAAATCTGTTATTTAGAATAAGATCTTGCTTTGTTACTTAGGTTGCTTTTGATGATTGAAATAGATTTTCATGTTTAGGTTGATTTGATAGGTTGGTAGCAGAAAATATCTTCGAAAAAGGCCATCAAGCAACCCTTGATCTCACCTCTCCCTCCTCGGGACCATGAGCTGAGACCAAGGTGCCCTTGCTGCCATAAAAACACTGTTCTTGCTTCTTCATGCAATTTCTAGTGTTAGATTCTTAGTTGCAAAAGTTAGCACCAGTTGTGATTACATGCTTAGATCCATTCTTGCTTGGTTTCCATAGTTGGTTTACATGATATGCTGCCACTAAACTTCTTTTCATCATGCTTATGGTTTCTAGGTCAAATTAGGTTAAAGTAGCTAGATCTTTGGTTTTCTTAGTCTTTGTTTCATTAGTTTTGAAAAATAATGTGCAGAGCACCTGTGAAACCTCCTGTCATACCCTTACCCCATCAATGCAACCTGCTTCATCCTCTAACTTAGGTTCTTGCCTCTCGTTCGCCACGTTTTCTCACTTTGCTCTAGCTCCTACATTCTTGCACAACATTGCTTCTCTTATCTTCAAACCGACCCAATCGCCTTAAGCGCTCTTCGTCCTCATGCACCAGGTCCTAGACCTCTTCACAGCCTAACCTAACCTCCATTTCCAGTTTCCCACCATTTTTTCCTCCATAAACCCCCAAAAATCCTCTCTCGGCTCTTCCTGTAGAAACATCCTGTAGAAGCTACAATACATCTTGTAGAATCCCTGCAGACTTCCTATAGAAGCTCACGAAAGTGGTTTCTTGAGATCTGATCACTGTGAAACTCTTTGGAAGGGTGCTAGGGACCCCTTAGGCCCTCTTCTCACCTTCGCAACCTCCTTCAAGAATTTCCTTTCGCCAATCAACCTCTCTACAGAAAAAAATAGTCAAAGCACATGCATAATAACTCTGTGAAATTACTCAAAAATTAAAAAAGATGTTTTCTTCATATTTTTCTTCAGAGTATCTTAGTCACATTCATTTTACCTTCCAAAGAATCAATGGCATATTTTCCAGTAGCTTTCATCCTTTTTCTTGCATCAATAGGGCTAGTTGGTAAAACTAGGGTTTGCTAGGGTTTGCATTTCCATTCAGCTTTTTAGTTTTTTTCTGCAAGTAGATTAGCCTCCTTCAAGTTAGCTTTCATCCATCAGTTAAAAGCTTCTTCTAAGAGCTCATAGAAGTTGGCTTGATATCCTAGCAGACTTGTGCCAGCTGATCAAGTGACAGCTGCGGCAGGAGCTAGTACTTGTGCATATAGCACCGTCACTTCCAAGTTTGTTACGAACTACCGGGTTGATAAAATTAAAGAAGGGAGTTCCAGGAGTTGTAGCATTGTTGCTGCAATACTGGAGCCCACCATAAAGATGGTAGAATTCTACCTACATAACATGGCCCTCACAGACATGAATGTGTGGAACCCCAATGCCAAGCTAGGGGACCTGCAATTAATGGCCATGGCTTCATGGATGAACCATGAAGAATTGATGGCAACATAAATAAAAATATTGATGATAAAGAAGTAGAATGAGCCATTAATAATAAGACCTGAGCCATTAGATCCTATGGCACTCATCAGCACACACAGCCTGCTTGCCAATGACCCTCAAATTGCCCCGAGATATCTCACTAATCAGACATAAGCCATTGCACATTTTGAGGATATGTAAAGGCTACTTGGGGATGACTCTGTGGATGCATGCATGAGGAGATGGAACAACTTACCACATAGTTTGCAGATCAAGGAATATCATTCCCCCATGAGGCTGAAGGAGGCATTGAAAAGAGTGCCAATGTACAAGCACTCCATTTAGAGGTAGAAGGAAAACTGGATTGGCCTCAAACTGAGTCCCCCACTGCTGATAGGCATGCTAGAAGGCGTAAGGGAAGAATAAGAGGAAGAGCAGTGGAAGGAGATAGACAAGAAGGAAGGATTCTATGGCAAATAAGAGTAGACCACATCAGAAGTCTGGGATGCTAGGGAGGCCACCAGGGCCATAAAAGATGTGGAGATTGACTAAGTTGCTCAGAGGATGAGCAACACTTTTAGTAGGGGTTGATGATAAGCCTCATAAATGGGTAATAATATGGGCTCATTTTACCTCCTAACCTAGTCAAACCAACCATTCTCTTAGCTTATTACATGCTTTTCTGATTATATTCATGCTTATAGAGTGAGTTGAGTTAGTTATTGTGCCATGTGGTCTAACATGTATTTGATGATATTATTGATGAGTTTCGAGGTCAAAGTCAAGGATCCAATGGAAAGATGGTAACAATAACTTGAATTGGACAAAGGAGAGTACTTATAGGAGTGAATCCCTCTCATTTATTACTCCTCACTTCAAATTACCCTTCATTCATCTCGGAGTACAAGCAGCTGAATCATGCACTAGAAGGCAACCAAGCAAGTGGAGGATGACTGATGATTATCTCAAGTTTTGGGACCCAAGCCTCCCTGATCTTAAGGAAGTTGTTGGTAGCTTAATTTGTATAAGTAGAGAGTCCTAGGCCCTCACTAGTGTTGGATTTTTGGTGGATTTTTGCTTATGTAAACTCTGCTCAAATTTCGAGCTTATTATTTTGTGAAAGTTTCATGTAAGCTTGTTATTGTTTTGAAAATAAAGATGGAATCCTTTTTGAGATAGCACTGAGTTACCTCAGAGGGCTAAAGCTCTCGGGTTAGGGCCCAATCCAACTAGCCAAGCTCCTCTTTACTTTTATTTGTATGTTTTTTTTCAGTTTGTAGATTAGTTTGTTGTTAGATGTATTTCTTTTATGGTTGAGAATAGGTTGCTTCTGATGATCTAGTAGTTTTCTTCCATTTGTGCTTTCTGTAGCAAGCTAAAAAGTGATCAACAAAGATTTAAAAGGCTAGCAATAGTACCTTGGCCTCTCTTCCTCCCTTTGGGACCATGATTTGAGGCAAGGACCCTCTTGCTTCCCCAAAACACTAGACTGATAAACATCTGTGAGCCAGTGATCACCTGCCTTTGGAATCGCGTCTAGGTCGAGCAGAGCAGTTAGATTAGGCATTTCACGCCGAAACCTACCGGGTGCCTGCTTCATCCAAACACAATTCCACAGGGCCTTGGAAAGTCTAGGACTTACTCGCTCGCCTCACTCACTGACAGGGCATGGACACAGATTTTCCTCCTTCATAGGACTTCTAGTGTTTGCAGCTTTTTAGAAGGTTAATAGTCTAGTTTTTCTTTCCTTTAGATATTCTTCATCATGCTTACTTCCTAATTTACAATATTCTTCTTTCATGCTTTCCTCTGCTATAGTATTTCTTAGAATTTCCTTTCATATATCATATTTTAGACCCTTTTTTATTCAAAACTCTATTTTTCCTAAATGCATTCATTTCACTTGTTGCTTGGTTTCCTTGGTTTATTGTCAGTTTCTATGCAGAAGATATCTTCCAGTAGTAGGCCAGCTTACCAACAATCACACCCTCCATCTAATCCATGCCCTATTGGTCTCCCAAACCTCACCTCAATTCTACCTTAGTTTCCTGCATTTTTCCTAGGACTTCTTCCTCTCTCCTTGAGAAAATCCAATCATCGTTCTCTCTCTTGGTAGTTCACGGTAGACCATTGGCACCCTAACACCTCATTCCAACCTTCATCTAGCTTTTTCACCCACTCTCACATCCTCAAAATAGTGAAAATCTATCTTGGCCTCCTCCTTTAGGCCTCCTATAGGACGTTGTTTTTCCTCCTGTAGATTTCTTGTGTCCTCCTCTAGATTTTCGTGTATGCTTTCTTTTGAAGGCCGAGTGTGGGAAAAGCCTCTAGAAGGCTACCTGAGACCTCCTAGGACCCATCCACACCATCCTACATCCTCTCAAGTACCAAAACTGCCCTCCAACGCTACCTATTTGCTGCCACATTCACACACAATAAATTACATGCATGTCAATTTCACATAAAAATACATAAAAATCCAAAAAGATGTTCTTTTCTTATTTACTTCCAGAAATAGCATAGTTAGATGTTGTCTACTTCCTTGAGTAGGTAATGGCATTCCTTTCATGGTTTTCATCATGCTTTCTGCAAAAGTAGAATTAGTTAGTTAATTAGGGTTTACTAGGTTTGCTTTACATTTCAGTGTTTCTCCTTTGTACTGTTAGAATAACATCTATAGAGTAATATTCCCTTCCTTTCATCACAAATAGAGCTTCTTCTGAAATCCATAGAAGTTGGCTCGATCTCTTAGTGATCTCGCACTGGCTGACCAAGTGACAACCTGCGGTGAGAACTAATACTTGTGCATACAACACCAACGCTTCCACGTTTGTTACGAACTACTTAGTTGATAAGAGTAAAGTAGGTAACCCAGGAGTTGTAGCATTATTGTTGCAATACTAGTGCTCACCAATAAGTGAGTGTCGGGCCAAGCAGTCACTGGTGGCTGAGCTAAAGGTTTTAAAATCAGATGCATGTTCCAACTCTGAGTCAGAACCTGACAAGGGTAATGACAAAGGGAAGCAGAATATCGATGCGAAGCCCAATGCCATCATTACCACCATGAAGATCCAGAAGGAGGAACCTGGAGATCCAGAGGAGGAGGAGTGCCTCTTCAACTCCTAGATGTCGGTAAAGGGCTCCATGCTACAGTTCATTATCGACAGTTGGAACCAAAAGAACCTCATTTCAGTAGAGGTCATAAAGTCGCTGGGCTTACCGACCACAACACTTCCACAACTGTACGTCATCGGGTGGCTTCACCAAGGATGAAATCTTCGCGTGAGTGAGCAGTGTCACCTTCCATACAACATCAAACCCTTCATAGATGAGGTATTGTGTGACGTTTCTCCCCTTAATGATTGTGATGTATTATTAGGCCAACCATACTTGTGGAAGCAACATGTTCTATATGAATTAAGGCCTCATGCTGTTATTGTTACTTTAGGAAATAAGTTGTACAAGATACCGAAGGTATCACTGCCTACCGCCATCTCTTTGGTTACTGCAAAACAATGCAGTAAGCTCATTTCCAGAACCAGGAAATTTTATTTCCTAATGATACACCGTCAAGGAAAGAAGAAGAAGGTGGAGGAGTACGAGGACATCTTCACCTCCCCTGTAGGGGTTTCTCTGCACTGTCAGGTCAAGCACTCCATTGATCTAACCCCAGGTGTGTCGCTGCCTAATGGAAAAATCAATCATCACTCTGTTCTAGAGAACGATGAAATCAAGAGGTAGATTAAGGAGCTGTTGTAGAAAGGTCACATCTATTTGAGTTCATCACCCTGTGGGAGCTTGTTCGTGTTGGTACAGAATAATGATAGGACTTGGAGACTCTGTATTGACTATCGAGGGCTGAACAAGATCACTATCTGTAATAAGTACCCAATCCCACATATTGATGACCTCCTGGACCAACTGAAGGGGGGAATATTTCAGTGAGATTGATTTGAAGTTAGGATATCACCAGGTACCAATCAAACCCTCTGATTTGTGGAAGATTGCCTTCAAAGCCAAGGAGGGCCTTTTTGAATGGTTGGTTATGCCTTTCTGATTGACGAATGCTCCTGCAAGCCTCATGAGGCTAATGGATGACATATTTCGGTCATTCACCAACTCATTTGTAGTGGTATACTTGGATGACATTCCAATCTTTAGCCAGAGTTGGGAAGAGCACCTCCACCACATCCGATAGGTTCTCTAAACACTGTGATAGCACAAGCTATGTGCCAATTTGGAGAAATGCACTTTTGGCATGACCCAGGTTCAGTATCTAGGATACATTATTGATGAACGAGGGGTGCATGTGGATCCAACTAATATCCAAGTCATTCGGGCTTGGCCATCTCCAACCACTCTGACAAAGCTCCGCAGATTTTTGAGTCTTGCCAACTTCTACCACAGGTTCATGTTGGTATTTTCTCATATCACTTGGCACTTGAGTCAAGTCAACAAGGGAGGAGTGAAAGAAAAATTATTTTGGTCTGAATCTTAACAGAAGGCATTCACAAAGTTGAAACATCACCTCCGCTCAGCACCGGTGCTTGTATTACCAGACTTGCAACAACCATTTGAGGTCGAGACAGATGCCTCTGACTATGCTATTGGGGCAGTCCTTACTCAACATGGGAATCCACTGGCATATCATAGTGAGACACTTCCAGACATAGTCCAGAAGTATCCCACTTATGACAAAGAGATGTATTCCATTATGAAATCCTACTGACAATGGAAGCATTACATTTTGGGGAAGGAAACGGTCATCCACACAGGTCACCAGCCCCTGTGGTTCATACAGACCCAAGGGAAATTGCAGAATGATTACCATCAGAAGTGGTCTACATACCTACAAGAGTTCCATTTGAATATCAGGTATAATAAGGGTAGCACCAATAATGTTGTTGATTTCCTTAGTCGACCACCGATCATGGTGTTAACCACCATGCTCAACTCTTGTGGGCATGAGACTTCTAATTGGCCACTTCTCTACAAAAGCAACCCAGAATTCAGCCACACATACCAAAGACTCTTGGAGGGTCAGCATGTTCCATATTTTCACCTCCAAGATTCCCTGATATGCCCCCTGGCTCACATTTGTGTTCCTTCAAGCAAGCATGCCAAGATGATTTGGGAACCACACTACAGTCGGGTTGTTGAGCATTTTGAGGTCGAGAAAACAGCGGTAGTACTGCAGAAGTATTTCTATTGGCCAAATCTTTGATAGGATGTCAGGAAGTACATTAAATAATGCACTTCCTGCGCCATTTCCAAACCAACCATCAAGAAGCAAGGTCTCTATACCTCGTTGCCTGCCCCTAGTCAACCTTGGGAATCCATCTCCATGGATTACATGTCGGGCCTTCCTTCTACTAGTTATGGAAACGACTGTGTTTTTGTTTTCATCGACAGGTTCTCGAAGATGACCATTATGGCAGCCTGTAAGAAGAATATCGCAGCAGAATCCACTGCTAAACTCTTCTTTGAATGATTGTGGGTACACTTTGGGATCCCATAGTCCATCATCTCAGATTAGGACAACAGGTTCCTCAGTACATTTTGGTCCAGTCTCTGGTTGATTGTAGACACCAAACTCACCAAGTCCATAGCCTTCCATCCCCAAACTAATGGCCAGATAGAGGTTGTCAACGGGATGATCGTAAACATTTTATGCATGTACAACTCAAAGCATCCATGCACATGGGATGAGAGTCATCCCTATGTTCAGCATAGCTATAACCGGGCTCTCAACAACTCGATTGGCAACAACCCTTTTTAGGTGGGCTTGGGATTTTGGCCACTATGTTCCATTGATGTGGCCATGCCATTTGTAGCTACTCAGGTAGATTCATCTCATGTCCAGTCTGAAACTGATAAGGAAAAAAACATCATTGAGCACATTCAACATATTAGCCAGTAGGTCCACGACCTTGTGGAGAAATCAAATGCCTAGTACAAGCAGCGACATGATCAACATTGGGTGCCACACAAGTTTAAGGGGGGTGACAAAGTATGGTTGCATTTGCAAATGGAATGCCTTATTGAAGCCTATTGGAAACTCAGACCACTCCGATATGGTCCTTACAACATTACCAAGGCTGTGGGAGACAATGCATTTGAGCTCACCATTCCCCCATTCCTTGGCCTACACCCAATGTTCAATGTGAATCGCCTTCGACCATACTTTCCACCATTACTACATCCAACATTGTAGAACATCTCACAACCACAGAGTTAAATCTAGATTTCATGGGACAAGCTGCAACTGATCGGATAATGGACACACAGATCAAGCACACAATCTAGTAGAAGATCCAACTATATCGAGTTGTCAAATAAGGCCAACTCCTTCACCAGGGCAAGTGGCTCATCGGGGATCAGGTTTAGTAGAAGTTTCCTCATCTCATGGAGGAACTCAACGCAATGGGGACCATTACTTCCTATGGGGGGAGGAATGATCCAGGTGGATATTGGTGGCCACCTTCCAATTTGTTATGAAACCAGCACACAAAAAGATAGAAAAGAGAGATCAACACCTTGGAATTCAACCTCTTCGAGGGGGAACCTCCTTTACATTACACAAATGAAAAATTGTTGGATGATTCAAATGAAAAAACCTCCTTTCTATATATAGGAGTCTAAGGAGTCATAATATAACCCAGCCAACCTAACAATAATAATATAAAGCCACAAAAATAACAATAGAGGGATTCTATGGGGCACAGTAATAATAATATGGGGATAATAAGGGCACAACAATATTAATAAGGGATGCAACTACAATAGTAATGGGGTAATCACTAGTATTATAGGGACCCAACATGCCCCCTTCCTTCAAAAAAGTGTTGTCCTCAACAGTTGAGTAGTTCTGGATGCTTCTGTATAAAATTCTCATCCTCCCATGTGGACTCTTCAACGGATAAGTTCTTCCACTTGATAAGATACTCCGAAATTGATCGATTTCGTAGCTATCAAGTTCTTGTTTCTGTGACTGCTTCCGATTCCAATATAATTTTTCCTTCCTCATCAAGTTCTATTAATATTGTTTGAACTGGGAGCTTGTTACCTATAACCTTCTTTAAACATGAAACAAGGAAAACTGGTTGCAATCGAGAAGCTGCAGGAAGCTCCAATTTGTATGCCATAGTAGCAATCTTTTGCAACACCTTGTACGAAACATAATACTTTGGTGATAATTTGTTATCCTTCTTAGCTTGCTTGAAGGAAATTTGCTTATATGGTTGTAGCCGTAGGAATACCCAATCACCTACATCAAAACTTCTTTCGCTGCGATGTTGATCTGCCTGTTGTTTCATTCTATTCTGTGCCAAGACGAGGTTATCCTTTAAGAGTTGGAGGACTTGTTGTTGATGTTCGATGTGATGTTACACTGCTTGAACCTTAGAATTTTCTCTTAAATATGATGTTTTGGATGGTGGCTGATATCCATAAAGTGCCATAAATGGGGTCATTTTTGTTTTTGTATGGAAGGAAGTGTTATACCACCATTCAGCGAGAGGCAACCATTTGACCCATTGTGTCTGTTTATCAAATACAAAGCAACGAAGATACCCTTCTAAACATTTGTTTACTATCTCAGTTTTCCCATCAGATTGAGGATGATAAGATGAGCTATGAAGTAACTGAGTAGCAAGACAAGAAAATAATTTTGTCCAAAAATTTCCAGTGAAAATGGGATCTCTGTCACTTACAATAATCTTTGGGTTTCCATGTAGCTTTTGAGTTGTTTCCATAAATGCAATAGAAATTGTACTGGCTTTAAATGGATGTGATAATGCACAAAAGTGTGCATACTAGGTAAGTTTGTCAACTATTGCCATGATGACACTCTTTCCCTCAGACTTGGGTAAACCTGTGATAAAATCCATTGAAACCTCCTCCCAACATTGGCTTGGAATGGATAAAGGTTGTAATAGACCCGATGTCTTAATTGTTTCAACTTTATTTTTTTGGCAAACCAAACATTCCGCCACAAATTTTTGAATATCCGATTTAAGGCCATCCCAAAAAAATCCCTTCTTAACCTTGTGGTAAGATTTTAAAAATCCTGAGTGCCCTCTTAAGGGAGAAGTGTGCAATTCCATAAGAATATTTTGTTTTAGTTTGGAATTCTTACAGAGGTATAAGTGATCTTTGTACCATAAAGAATCATTTTTCCAGCTAAATGTATCAGACGTACTGGAATATTGTTGTAACTTTCGAATAAGTGCCCACACTTCTTCGTCATTCTTCCATTCCTCCCTTGCTTCGTTTATCCAATCTGGTTGGATAATAGAAATGGCACACAAAAATGCTTCCACATCCTCATCCTTTCTTGAGAGAGCATCTGCCACCACATTTTGCTTCCCTTTTTTGTAGATGATTTCAAACTCATAACCCAACATATTTGTGACCCACTTTTGTTGCTCTTCAGAGGATAATCTTTGTTCTAAAAAGTATTTAAGGCTATCATGATCTGTTTTTACCTTGAAGTGTCTTCCCATTAGGTAGGGTTGCCATTTATTAAGTGCATGGAGTATTGCCAACATTTCCTTCTCATAAATAGCTTTGCGTAAAAACTTTCCCTTGATTGGATGACTTTCAAAAGCAACGGGTCTTTCATCTTGCATTAAAACAACACCAATTCCATTTCCTGAAGCATCACATTCCACAATAAAGGTTTTTGTGAAGTCTGGTGTAGCTAAGACCGGCGCTTGGCACATTGCCTCTTTAAGATGTTTGAAGGCCTTTGTTTCTTCTGGAGTCCATGAAAATGCATCTTTCTTCAATAATGTTGTTAGAGGTGCTACTATTCTCCCATAATTCTTAACAAACTTGAGATAATACCTTGTCAACCAGAGAAATCCTCGCAGATGCTTTATGGATGTGGGGATTTTCCATTCCTTAATGGCTTTAATTTTGCTAGGGTCTACCTTAACTCCTTCATGAGATACAATATGACCCAGATATTCCACCTCTTGTACTCCAAAGAAACATTTGGATCTTTTTGCATATAATTGTTTCTCCTCTAATAGTTGTAGCATCCTGTCAACATATTCAACATGATCCTTCCAAGACTTGCTGTAGATTAGTATATCTTCAAAAAATACTAATACAAATTTTCTAAGGAATGGTTTGAAAATGGAATTCATCAAACCTTGAAATGTTGAAGGTGCATTGGTAAGGCCAAAAGGCATGACCAAAAATTCATAATGACCCTCATGAGTTCTAAATTCTCTTTTCGGAATGTCTTCAGTCTTCATTTTGATTTGATGATATCCTGAACGAAGATCCTACTTGGTGAAGTAAATTGATCCATGCAATTCATCTAGTAATTCATCAATGACGGGAATGGGAGACTTATCTTTAATAGTGAGCTTGTTGAGCACCCTATAATCTAGACACATTCACCATGATCCATCCTTCTTGTGCACTAATACTACTGGAGCAGAGAAAGAGCTTTGACTCGGTTGAATTATACCAGCCTCTAGCATTTATGCAACCATACGTTCAATTTCACCCTTTTGGGCATAGGGATATCTGTACGGCTTGATGTTTGGAGGAACACTTCCTAGAATCATATGAATAGAATGATCATGATAACGAATAGGTGGGAGACCTTTGGAAGTCTCAAATACCTTGGAATGATTGTCCAAGACTTTTTGGATATCTGGATAAATAGATGATTGCAATGTGGAAACATCTAGTGAACATAATTTTGCAATTACACCCCTTTGTTCCTCTTTTAGAAGCTTTGTCATACCATTAGAGTTGATTATATTTTCCGGTTTCCCTGCAATACCCCTTAATTCAACTTACTTTCCTTCCATAGAAAATTTCATGAAAAGTTCTTGAAAATTAAAAGCTATTGTACCCAAGGATTGTAGCCATTGGACTCCTAGTACAACATAAGCACCTCCCATTGGAATGGAAAGCTTTGGGCTAGTCAATACATATTCTCGCATCGATAGCTTGATATTATGTCACTTTCCAAAGAAATTTGTTGTTCCTCCATTTTCAACCATCACTTGACACTCTGGTGCTGGATATAAGAAGCAATTCAATTCTTTTGCTACCTTACAATGAATAAAATTGTGGGTACTTCCTGAATCAATCAACATTATGACCTTTTTCTTCTTGATTTGTCCTTCAATATTGATGGTTTGAGGAGTGGTAATTCCCACCAATGCAATACAAGATATGTTCGGATTCATTTCTTCTTTATCTAGGCTTTGTTCTTGGAGTATATCCACTTATTCTGACCTTTTCTTGCTCCTTTTCTTCTTCCTCTTCACAATCTATGTAGAATAATTTCTTCTCAGCACACTTATGACCTTTAGTGTATTTGCTATAACAACTGTAACAAATCCCTTTTTCTATTTTTTCTTCCAATTGTTGTGGTGTCAACCTTATAGGTTGTGGAAGACTAGGGGCAACAACACTTCCATCTTTATAGTTGTGAGTGGTATGCTTCCTGGTTGCCATAATTTTGCTTTCCATTTTTCTTGCTAACCTGAATGCCTTCTCTAATGAATCAGGTTCCCAAAGGTGAACATCATGTTGGATATTATTCTTTAAAGTCCCTATAAACACATCAATCCTATGCTCCTCTAGAATATTTTTTATCCTTATGTTCATTTTTTGGAACTCCCAATGTGCTCCATTATTGAACCCTTTTGTTTGAGACTTATCAATTGGCTAAAAAAAGTGTTGCTTTTTGTATCCTCATAATGTGCTATCAATTCTTCTGTAAAAATTGCCCAAGTGATAATTTGTTTACGAGATCAAAGCCATTAATATCGTACAAACTGATTTGGTTCCAAATATAAAGTTTCAATATGTACCTTTTGTTTGTTTTGCACATTATTGAGATCGAAAAATTGCTCCATCTGTAATATCCATGTTGTAGGATCCTTGCCATTAAACTTCCTCATATCGATTTTTAGAATATGGTGGGTCTTCGATCCCACATTAGAGTCTAAGAAATCATGATTAACATTTCTTTTGTTTGCATCATGAGTTTCCTTTACTACCTTTTCACCATTAGTAGGTATTTCTTGTAGAAAATTTGTCAAATCTGTCTTCAAATCTGCCATTTCTATCTTCAAATCTGTATTCAAATCTGCCATGCCTCTCTTCAAATCCGTCTTCAAATCTATCTTCAAATCATCCATCTTAGCTTCCACACCCTTTATCTTAGATTCCACAGCATTTATCTTAGCTTCTGTTAGCTTTTGTGAGAGTGACATTTGTTGCACTTGTTCTTGTAATTTTGATATATCATGTAGCATTTCTTCCTCTTCTTCATGAGTCATGCTAGAGCTTTCAGGTTGCTTACTAGGTATTTTCATTTTCTTTCCTCAAGGAATCATTTACCGATAATAATGCTCTACTATGCCCTTTGAATTCCTTCAAAATAAATTTTCAAACTAAGCTTAAGCAAAAATTTAAAAAAATATACACACCTTTTTTCACTTTGTAGGAGCTCGATATTGCCTATGATGTATCCTTGTACTTTCTGATCATCTAGTTCTGAAATTGCAACATGCAGTAGCCCTATGTTTCCTCTTTCCAATGCCACTAATCTGACCCAAATTGGATTCTCCAAGGAAGGGTTATGCGAAATCTCCCACAGTGACTTGATTATAGACTAGTTCAGGAGAGCGAAATTGTACGACGTGCCACGAGTCACTGTTTCGACCTATGGCTCTAAAAAATATTTACAAGAAACTAAAGTCGGTCCTATTTCTATAACTTCTGACGAAATTTCAATCCGATGCTTAGAGAGGAATCTATGATGATTTTCCCCAGGTCACCTGTTTGGAATGTAATTCAAGAGTCTGCAAAAAGACCAACTTCCTCAGATCATATATCGGCAAATATAGTACGAAAAGCTCTGAAATTTGGACCCGAGGTTTAGCGTGATGTCTTCTCAAATGGGTTTTTTCTTTAGCTTCTGAAATGTCGCAAAAAAAAATTTATAGTGAAAACGCCACGATGACCTATTTGGATCATCAAAACCCTAGAATCCAAAGCTCTGATAACAAATGTTATGAAACCAACGCACAAAAAGATAGAAAAGAGAGATCAACGACTTAGAATTTAGCCTCTTCAAGGGGGAAACCTCCTTTACATTACAAAAATGAACAATTCTTGGATGATTCAAATGACAAAACCTCCTTTCTATATATAGGAGTCTAAGGAGTCACAATATAACCTAGCCGACCTAACAATAATAATATAAAGCCACAAAAATAACAATAGAGGGATTCTATGGGGCACAGTAATAACAATATCGGGATATAGAGGCACAACAATATTAATAAGGGATGCAACTATAATATTAATGGGGTAATCACTTGTATTATAGGGACCCAACACAATTCCACTTGGATCCCCACCATTGTTTCTTTCAGTTTTTCAGTTTCCTTAATTGTAGCACAATTCACTATTTTTAGCAGTTTTTCAGGTCCTCAACTTCCAAAGCCATTTTAAGGCCCTAAACAATGTTTTTTTGGGAAAAATGGGAGAAACATGGGTCCATGGACCTATGTTTCTCTTCCTAAAGTTATAGTCCTCGGATAGATATTTCTAACAAGGTATTGTGCGTGCCAAACGAAGATCATATGCCAAAGTTATGACCACGGGAAATTGATGTACCAATTTACCAAAAACGGGGCCCATAGATTGGTGCTTCATCTCCTAGGGTTAGGTTTTTGGATGTTTAGGGTTTTCCATTGTTTATCAACAATAAATAAGCCTTAGAGCTTCATTGTAAGACAATTTAGAGGCACGTAGTCCCACATCTCTTCTCAGAGATAAGGTACCATTGCCCTAGCTAGTTTATTTCCATTTCTGTTTGTAAGCATATTTCAGTATTCTACAGTAATGAAAGGAAGTATTATTTCTATTCTGTATCTGTATGTATGGTTATATCTGTAATTTGTTTCATTCCTGTTTAAATCTGGATCAGATGAGGAACACTATGCAGTCGTTTAGGTTCCACACCAATCCAACAACTTTGAATTTTGAGGAAATTTTTTAACACCTGGTCAATTGGGGCCCTCGGGAACCAATCCAACCTTTTTTCCAACCAACCCTTGGGTCCCACTGAGCTTTTGGACCACTTGACCTATGGATGCTCTCATGCTATGGGAATGCCAACATGGAGGGACCTATGGACACTCTCACAAGCCTGCAAGCCAGTTTCTAGGGACTAGTTTTTTCAGTGTTGTTCCAACGTCCCTGAGATTTGAGCCACTTTTGCAGGCCCAGAGCCCAGGTCACTGCCCAGAACTGAATCACATCTTCAGAAGATTAAATAACAAGGAAATGATAAAATAAATGGAATCACTTGAATGAGACCTTGACTGGACCCCTACTAGCCATGACAGGCATTTCGTCAAACATATCATGAATATGTAATCTACAAGTGTAAAAAATAGATATAATCATAGGGGTATCATACTTAGATGAGAATTGTTAAGAAGAATTGATGCCTCAACACATCAACTACCATTTCATCCATTAGGCCATAGACACATTGATCATTTATTTAGAAGTAAAAACATGATGAGAGCCATACATGTCTTTTGTCATAAAACATATATATAACCAACATAATAGCAACAAAAATACCAATGAAATCATAGCCATATAAACCACATATAATCCAATATAATACTCATAGAAATAAAAGGAGATATAACCTCTTGTTGATCATGCAAAATCCAAACCTGGGATGGGACTTCCATGTTCCACCTGACCATAGAATGGCTAATCCAAATATCTCTTCAGTTATTCACCCCCATGTCATACTCAAAGCATGAATGTGGGATCTCATAGAACAAATCAATCCAAAACCATCCAGGGTTTCCAGAGGCCATCCACCTCAACCCATCAAATAATGATTCCACCTCATGGTCAGACATTAAAAAACCATCATCAAATTGGTCTTTATCTAAGCCTTCTAGGGATTCCAAAGCATTTTTTTCAACCAAGGCTTCCAGGACTAGTAACTCAACCCACAACTATCATCGCACTTCAACAGAGTTTGTCCAACCAAGGCTTCTAGGACTAATAAGTTAACCCACCAAGGGCTTCTAGAACGTTTTTCAAACCAAGGCTTCTAGGACTAGTAACTCAACCCAAGATCTTAAAGGGCTTCCAGAGTGTTTTTCCAACCAGGGCTTCCAGGAATGAATAACTCAACCGAAGCTAAAGAACCCTGAGAACCAACCAAAACAAAACAAGGAAATAAACCCACAATCTCCATGGCTATCTAGGAAAAGGAAAGCCTAGGAAATCCATTGTGAATCCAGGTGATCCTCCATGGCAGTGACATATCATGGAAAAAATCCACATGCATATGCCATGCATACCAAAAATAGTGAGGAAAACATACATGCAACTTGGTAGGTGCAAGAAAATCCGACTATAGTTGCTGCTCCTGATGTCCTCTTGCACCTTCCTTGTAACACCCCCTCCCACATCCACCCAAGTAACTATGCCAACAAGGGTAAACATGAGATGAGAAACTACTATAATCAAATTTGATCTTATATGTCACCTTAAGGAAGTGGAATCGACGAAACATCACAAACAATTATCCAACATCAACAACATAACCCGTAGAAGATAAGTCAGCCACTTAGACAGCTTTTCCCTAGGTCCCACAGTTATTCTGCAGCTCTTAGGCCATAGTCCCCCTCATGCTATGGCCAAGGGATCGACCAAAAACCCAAATTTTCTCTCATAGGCCTGTCTGCCAACAAATGTGGACCAAAAAGTGTAGTTTTGTGCCACCAACCCCAGGATTTAAGCCACTTTTCGAGCCTAAAATCCTAGCCTCTACTAAGAACTTGTTGTAACTTCCAGAATTCATTAAAAACATAATCAAAATGTTGATCAATCAAAAAATCACCCTCAGGACTAGGCCTGAGCATCCCCAACTGGGATTGACATTTTGTCAAACACTTGGCATCAATGTAACCTACAGGTATAACATACAAGACAAAGCATAAACTACTGAAACAACTTATGAAACATAACCATAAGGATCACCTCCTTCTCCATTGAACTACTACATCATCAATTAGACCTCAAAATTTATCGCAATCCAAACCAAATCACTAGACCTTAAACCGATACCAGTCTCTCAAGATTTACCACAATCCAAACCCAGATCACTAGGCCCTAAATCGGTAATTCTCCCTTAGACTTTATCATGTATCTTACCAAAACCTATCAAGGTATTTCTGGGTCTTTGGAAATGGAACTTGAGACCACCTCTACCTTGGATTCGGAAATCCATCCAGTAATTTCAAAGCTCAAAAACTGAAATAACATCCAAATATACCATGGCATTCTGAAAAAGGCTAGGCTATGCTAAAATCGGTTGTCATAACCTGGCAAAACCATGCCACTGACAACAAGAGAACCATACACCAACATGCCAAGACATGCATGTCCAAACCATCTAGTAAATCACATATGAAAAAGGTTACCTGCAAGTATTCCTATTGAAGTTGCTTGAGTTTTGATTTCCTTTCCTTTATCCTTTCTTTCTTTTCCTTTTTTTCCCTTGATTTCCTTTTCCTTTTCTCCAAACTAGAGTGCTCCAAGAAAACTTTAAGTGACCAAGAGCAGGAGAGAGAGAGAGAGAGAGAATAATAAGAGAGCTCCAAACTTGAACTAACAAAATTTTAACACCGAGCAATCCTAACACTAAGGAACCTTCCAACTGATCCTCAGAAGCCTTTTTATCAATGAATCATCAAATTTCTTCATTTTCCGTTATTTTCCTTCATTTTCCTCCTCACATGCAACCTGTGGCCTTTTACCTTCATTTTCTCCTAATTTCCTTTATTTTCATATATAAATGTGCCAAAAATGTATTTTTTCCTTTTAATGCCTTTTCCTTATCCTTTGCCAATTTTCCTTACCTAAAACACACATCCAGTGATGCCCACTAGGATATCTTTGCCCAACATTCAACTTGGAATAAGTGTCCCTTAACCGTGGTCTTATTTTTCCTTTATTAACCTTTATTACATTAACTTTTCACCAAGGCTGTTATAGAACCCTCCCCCTTGGGGAACACTATCCTCAATGTTAAACCACACCAAGACCTGAACAAAAGCACTAAAAAACAAGCATGCTGCCCATGGATATTTATAACTTATCTCGTTGTAATATTTACAATGAATGACTTGCTGAAAAGAAAAACATCATGACAACATGAAACATACCACATACTAGAGATTTATAACACAACTCATTATGGTATTTACAATAACCACATATACAAATATGCACATTTTCTAATCCAGAAAATAAAAGGATATGATGCTCGTATCAATCAACAAGGGAATCTAGAGGATCACACCTCCACGCTCAAAGTAATACTAGGATTCACCTCCTTCCGAGGAACTCCAAAATCAACTGCCACAGTCAAAGTTGCATCCAACATCAGTGTTACAATCCTATTGTTGAGGAAAGTTAATTACCTATCATTTAATTTTCAACTTGGGGGTTTCGTAAAACTTGTGAAGCATGCATGCACTATATATGCTAGAAATTAACTTCCAATTTAGATCAATCTAACTACTAAACCAAATAACAACAAACCAAATTCACCTGTTCTAATTCAGTAATAAATTCAAAAGAAATTATAGTACAGTGTGTGGAATTGAAATCTTAATCTATCACAGTTGCAAGAATTGAAATCTTAATTTACCACACTTGCAAGAATTGAAAAATGCCACTCTTTCAAAAATGAAATTGCATGAAATGAAATCTGCTCTAAGGGATCACGTGTGCATTATCAAATCAGGATCCTATGAAATGAGTAATCAAAAACCACATGATATGAAATGAAAGCAAAAGCCTTTAGGTTGCTTCATGTAGATCTCCTCTTCCAGATCCCCATGAGGAAATGTTTTCTTCACATCCATTTGTTCTACCTCAAAATCAAAAGCAGCAACGATAGATAAAAGTAATCTAATAGAAGTTACCTTGGTAACAGGAGAAGAAATATCACCAAAATCAATTCCCGAAACCTGGGAATAACCTTTTGCTACCAACCGAGCTTTGTACTTCTCCACCTTTCCTTTTACATTTGTCTTCTTCTTGAACACCCATTTTTTGCTAATGGGTTTCCTTCCAGCCAACAACTCCACCATATCCCAAGCCTCATTTTTGTGCAAAGATGCCATTTCATCGACCATGGCCTCTTTCCAGAGTTTTCCGTCCTCTGAATCTACTGCTCCCTTCACAGTTCTGGGATCATCATCAGTGATAGATAAAGCAAAATTTGAACAGAAAGTAGATGGACTATACCTTTATGGCTGCCTTATTTCTCGAATTGATCTTCTCACACCCGAAGTTTGTGGCTCTTCATCTTCTGATTCCTCCTCTGCTGTAGATTCTGATTCTTCCTACTTTAGCTCAAACTCTATCTTCTCAGGTTCCTTTGGTTGGACTCCATGTTTAATAACATCTTTTAACTCTCTGAACACCACATCTCGGTTGTACACAACCTTCCTTATTACTGGGTTCCAAAGCTTATAACCCTTTAAACCATCCTTATACCCAATAAAGATGCACTTTTCAGATTTACTATCCAACTTGGTTTCTTTCTCCTTTGGAACCTCTACATATGCATCACATCCAAATACCCTTAGATGTGTAAGAGAGGGTTTCTTACCAGTCCACACCTCTTATGGAGTCTTATCCTCCAACGCTGATGAAGGTGATCTGTTAACTAGGTAACATGTTGTCTCCATCGCCTCTGCCTAGAATTCTTGTCTTAACCCGATACCACTGAGCATGCTTCTTGCCCTTTCCATCAACGTCTTATTCATTCTTTCTGAAATTCCATTTTGTTGAGGTGTATATGGAGTAGTCTTCTGCCATGCTATACCACTCTTCTTACAGAATTCTTCAATTTCTTTACTGCAAAATTCTCCACCATTATCTATCCTCAATACCTTTATGTTCTTCTCTGTCTGGTTTTCCACCAAAGCCTTAAATTCTTTAAACTTGTCAAAGTCTTTAGATTTCTTCTTAAGGAAATATATCCATGTATTCCTTGAGAAGTCATCTATAAATGATACATAGTATACAGATTTACCCAGTGATGGAACCTTCACAGGTCCAAACACATCACTGTGCACAAGCTCTAATATTTGTTTTGCCCTCTTACCACCAAAGGGGAAACTCACCTGATTCTACTTCCCATATACACAATTTTCACAGAAATCAAAATCCAGAGAGCTATTACTCATACCTTCTACCATACCTTTACCATGAAGTATTAAAAAGGCCCTTCTCTCCAATATGTCCAAGCCTTTGATGCCACACCATGGTCTTTTCTCCAGAGACCACTAGATTTTCTGTTCCACTTTTAGGAACCACAGAACTATTGCACCCATCAACAATAGTGCTACCTTGTAGCTTGTACAGAGTTCCAATCCGAAATCCCCACATGAATACCAGTGCTCCCCGAACCATCTTGCAGGTATCCTTCTCGAACACTATTGTTACACCTACATCATCCAACTTGCTTACAAAAATCAGATTTCTGGCCAATGCAAGAATATGTAGGACACCCAGAAGTGTTCTAACCCTTCCACCTTGCAACTTCAACTTTACTTTTCTACGACCAATGATTCTAGCTTTCCTATCATCCCCTAAGAAGACATCACCACCAACGTATTTCTCATACTCGTAGAACCACTCTCTATGGGGAGTGAAGTGAAAGGATGCACCTGAGTCAATCAACCATGCTTCATGATCTACATGTGTACTTGAAGAAGCCAAGTACACATCCCCACCTTCATCTGAGGTGGTTTTTTCCTCTCCAGAGGGAGCATCATCAGATCCCTTTCCTTTGTGAGGATCTTTATATTTACAGTCCCTTTTGTAGTGCCCTTCCTTTCTGCATTTCCAGCACACCACCTTTACAAATTTTCCTGGAGATTTATATCTCGCACTCGATGACTTATTTTTGTTTCTGTTCTAGGACAGTCCTCATACAAACAAGGCATCACCATTCTGGCTCTTCATATTTTTCTATCTCATCTCCTCCATCAGCCAGGATGAGACTATTTCATCAAACTGCAAGGCAGTTGCATTGCTACCTATTACAATAACCAAACTATCCCACAAATCTGGTAGAGAGCACAACAAACTAATGCACTTACCTTCATCTGAAATTTTGGTATCAACAAACAATAATTGACTTACCATAGTATTAAACGCATTTAGATGCTGTGTCATTGAGTCTCCATCTTTCATCCTCAGGTTATACAGCTATTTCCGTAGGAACAGTTTATTCACCAGAGACTTAGATTGGTACAAAGTCCCTAACTTGTCCCACAAAGCCTTCGCCGTAGATTCCCCTAATACATTCAAAAATACTGAATCTGAGACACATAATTGTATTGTGCTCTTTGCCTTTTGATCTAACTTCTTCCATTCTTCATCAGACATTCCCGTTGGTTTACTACCTGGATCTACTGCGATCCATTGATCTTTATCCACCAACAGATCCCCCATCTTGAGTTTCCACAACTCAAAGCTCTGATGATTAAATTTCTCGATCTCTATATTTCCACTACTCGCCATCTTCTTTCACTATCAGAATTCATCCCGCAGATCTCCCACTAAACAAGGTCTACCACAGGCTTGAGAAAAACCCCTCAGCAACAAAGGCATCCCCTTGAAGCCAAAACAACTCCAATACTAAATGTACGTTTTAACCCTATACATAAATTACCTACATACAAATTCTAAAACATAGAAAATAAAAAATGTGAGAGCATAACACATAAAACACATATACACAGAGATTTTCCCCTAGATCCCAAAACTAGGACTACCAGCGTGATTTTTCATTCTGTTCCTTTCAATGTTACAATACATATTTATACATGCCGAAACATCCAATACCATGGACTAAAAACTATCACGTCCAAAACCATGGACCGAAAACCATCTCGTCCGAAACCATGTGCGAAAAATCATGCACAAAACCATAGGTAGGTCCACCCAACCTAATATAGGCTCCAAAAACAAAATTTTCTGGGGCGCTGCCCCGGATCCCATAGAGTGGGGTTACGTGCACCCCTCAAACTCCCCGTGACTCCCTCACTAAGCAATCGGTGCAACGAAACGGGGGGGGAGGTCCACCCCCCTTCTAACTCCCCTGTTAACTACATGGGCTAGTCATGGAAAGAATATAACACAACCCAACAAATACATGAAAGAAATAAATCTTACTCTATGAAAGCAATAAATCTTAATCTATGAAAAATAATGAATCTTAATCTATGAAAAACAAGAAATTTCACACATCATAGGTGGCCAATCTAAAAGCATGAGGGATGGAAAGTTGAGAGGCTCCAAATAAAAGAATAATTAAATCAAAGTGAACATCACTCATAAGCATGGTGCCAAATCCAAATTCTATTTTCAAAACAAGAGCATTGCCCCAACTTTTCACATGCTTTTATAAGGAGACGACTCTCCTATATATACAAAAACATAAGAAGCTACCTCATTAATGAAGGTCTATTATTCTCTCCCTAGATCCCTAGAAAATCTCATATAGTTACAACTTAAATAGGTAATGATGAGATACATATCCTCTTTGAATTTTATCCAAATCTTCTTCCATATCTTGAAGATAATTCGAATTTCAGTATTGGAGGCCACATAACGGTGCCTTGGAAGCTTCCAAATGACCTACAAATGTCATGAAACTCAAGCCAATTTTCCGTATTAGCAAGTATATGTCATTTTTCTAAATTTTAACCATTTAATTCAGTTATAATACTAGAAATCATTAACTTTTGGAAAACACAAAGGTAAACCATATAATGATGAAAATGGAGGTTAATGAAAGGTTATATGGTCATGGAGTTGTGACATGTGAGTGAAATGGTGGTGATAAAGGTGAAAGTGGATGATATTTTGAATACATTTTGGAGACTCTACATTCCTCCCAACTGAAGTTATGCATGTCCTCATGCAATCTACTACATTTCTTAATCATAATTTTCTTTTGAATGAGCTTGGCTTATATCATATGTCCTTAAACTTTTCAATTGATAGTATTTGACAATTTTATTTCATTTTGCAGAGTATTCCTTGTCATACATTGAATTACAACATGTTTGGTTGGTTCTTGTGTTTCAATACCTTGTTTTGTTTTATTGCAGCAAGATTCAATGAACATATTTAAGAATGCACCTTTAAATCAGCCATATAGTATTCTCATCATTTAGTCTTTATTTGCAAATCACATAACTTTTGAACCATAATGCAATCTTAATGATTAGGACAAGTATGTTAGGATGAAATGGAGTGATATGAAGAGTGATCATAAATGGATGTCCCTTCCCCCCAACTAACGGTGTTTACGATTTTTTTCTTCAAATGAGAAAGGAAATATGGTGAAGTATTTTCCAGAAATATAACTTTAGTATTCAAGGAATTCTATGATTAAAAGCTAGAAAAGACCATACCTTTACTTACTTAGGAAGTGGACAAACTGTGCATATGTAGAGAAGTTGTAATTTCTACTGGATCATGGAATAGAATGTACAATTTTGTCTGCTTCTTGGTTGCATAAATGGTGGATGAGGTGGTGAAAGTGGATTCTTTATTGCTGCTACTAAATCTGTTATATCTATTGCAAAATGCTGAAATGATATAGTCTTCACCTGCTACAAAACCCGATGGTACAATTTTGGTCATGTGAGTAAATGTGTTGTTGTTGAGCATGAAGAGAAGTCATTGGATTACTAGTCATTAATGAATGTCATTAACCAATGCAAGGAAAACTCACCATTAATGTCAACGAGTTCTAAGGTACCTAAGTACATCTTGAAAAGTGTGAATAGATGAGATGATGTTGAGCCACTTGCAAGATCTAACGATCAAGGGACATTGATGTATTCCCATGATTGTCAGTGAGATAACTTGTCACTGATGCATACAAACCTCAAGGTAATAATAAGGACTCTAACCCTGAACCTAGATAATGTGTTGATCTCGATAGGCCAAGGCTTGTTAGAAGGGAGGCCTTAAGGAATCCCCCATCACCTAACGTGAGCATGAAACAATGATTTGAAGGACTATGAATGAATTTTTTTTGTAGTGGATTCAAGGTTTATTTGAAAAAGCGAAAAGGGAAAATGGAATGAAAATAAAATTGACTAGAGAAGTGGAAATGCAATGAAGGTTTTATTTACTTAAAATGGAGGAATGCAATGGTGAGACTGGCATATGAAATCTCTCAAGTGTTGGATCTGATCTGACATCATATGCTCATGATTTGATGTTTCTTCTTTGATGTTTCTTTGATCATGTTTTTGTGAAATAAATGTGGTCTTTGAGAGAGACGATGTTCAGTTATGGTCAGCTATTCTTTTTCCTGGAACCTACAAAAAAAACTAGTACTTCTTCTGCAATGGAATGTAAGATTATCAAAAGAGAGAGGTGATCAATCTCTCTATTAATGACATTTACATAAAAAACTGAGAATCGGTACTAATAAAACAAATTCACGAAAGAAAACCAAATGAAGTTTTACCTGTATCCAAACTAGTGCCGCAGTTTACCTATTGTGTCTTGTGAGCAATGTATTCATTCTTTTTCTATTTCAAACTCTGGTGATAGCTTTCTCATTATATATATCTCGTCGATATCTTTAGAACGATGCTTGAATCATCAAAATCCGATGTCGTATGAGAAAGTTAAGCTGATTTGAAATTTGGGTGAAACAGTGAAGATTGTCATGAGGTTTCTCAGTTGTAGGATTGTGCCCTTCTTGCATCTAAAAGTTCTGTCAATCTTCTTCAGCTGAGTCATGACATAAATTTCCCTGTTTATGATTTTGTTGACTTCTGTACCTACAAGACTCAAAAAAACATGATCATATACAAATACTTTATGAAACGAAAACGCATGTCTACATAATTCAATCTTCCATCTACAAGATTCTCTTCAAGGTATTTTGCAAAACAATAATCCTGTAAATGAAGCACACTTACTGTTCTTCTTCTTGATCCATTTTCAGTGTTGAAAAATGAGCTAGAAGATGGAGGGTGACTGTGTAATAGTGATGTGGCAGTGGGTGACATGGCAAATAGATGATGTGACATGTTGACTGTTTGACTGATGATATGGCGATGAATGTGCAATATTGGCCAATGTTGTGCTATCATGTGGTGGCAAAATTGTTGTTTAATTAATGTTGTGTCAAAATTGTAGAATAATTAACAAATTTCAATCCCCTCAAGATTTGAACTTATGACCACCATTATGCAATTTGAATGACTTACCAATCGATTACAAATCACATTCACAATTTTAATGGAATTTTGGAAATTTTAATTACTCTAAACATGACAATTGAAACAACAACTTGACAAGTGGCCAATCTAAATCCAAGATTTTTAGGAAAATATGATTCCAAAATATTTGCGAAATCATTTTTCATATCTTTTGAATTCATCCTTTACAAGATTTTTACGAAAATTGGATTTCAAAATATTTGTCAAATCATCTTTCATATCTTTTGAACTCATCATTTTTGCATAGAAAGTGGATTTTTTAACCATTTTTTATTCTATGAAAGCTTATATAATTTTTTTTGTTGCAGGTTGTAAGCATGGAGAAAATGTCATTTTGTAGTAAGAATTTTTTGTTTTTTTAATAATTAATATTTTTTTGGTTATTTAATTATTAAAATTTTTATTTTTATCAATTTTTTTTAATTTATTGATTGATTTTTTTTTCTCTGCAGCTTGGAAATGTTGTTGGGTGACCATGGCTCTATGGCTGGGCCGTTGGATGGCCATGGCCTTGACCTTGGCTGCTAGTTGCATTTAGTTGAAAACCATTTTTTTCACGCAGCCTCACAAATAAGGCTCCAAAGAACCCTGAAACTCTCTCAAATGTTTACAAATTTCGAGGAAATCTTCTGCATTAAACATAACTCACCCTGTTATGAGAAAAAACCATGTTTTATGTTTTTGAAATTCATTCCCATTTGGTCACAAAATTCATTTAAAAAATGATGTTTTTAGCCTTTACGTATTTGGCCTCTCTTTAGTAACTGCTGGGTGAAATTCGTTTTTTTTCAAAATCAGAGGAATGCAGCATTATTTTGACATCCAGCCAAAGCTGAAAGGTTGATGGGATTTAGATTAAATGGTTTGTTTGTAGGTTTAAGGGAGGAAAAAGCCTAAGCAATGAAAACAAAATAAATAAAATAAAATAAAAATTTCCAAATTCAAATTCAAGAACCCTTTCAGTGTATTTTTTATTTTTTATTTTTTTTATTAATTGGGTTTTGTTAATTGTTTGATTGGCTTAAATTTGTTTTATTTTCAATTTTGTCTTTGTTTTTTTATTTATTTATTATTTTATTTTTTACTTTTTATAATGTTTTATTGTTTTATTATTTTGTCAAATTATTAAAATGCATCAAAATAAATACAATTTAAAAATTCTAAATTCTAAATAAAAATGCAATTAAGAAATTAAAAAAGTGCAATCAAGTTTGATTTTATTTTTTCTTAATTTATTTACTTGAATTTTATTTTTTATTTTTTATGTATATGAATGCTTCCAATGCAGCCATGTATGTAACAAGATGATAGATATACTCATACGCAGGTTTGAAATATATTCTTTGGTATGTACCCGTGTATGAGAGACCAACTATCTTGATTGATAGGATGTTAGAAGATACCAAAGAATGGAATGCTCGGATCCAACGACTGTCTTGAACCAAGATTCAATATAATATTGTCTTCCTTCTATCATGCCATGCAACTCCTCACATATGTGATCTCCATTCATTGAATCTGGCAATCGACATGCATGAAAATTTTCAATCTAAGGTTCCAACAACTTCTCTTTATCGACGAGCATCCAAGATTCTTGGATCTTATCTGAATCTTCTTCTTCTGGTTGTTGTTTTTCAATGACAGCTGGTGAATCATTTTGTAATACCTCAACATTGTAAGTGGACTGAGGTGTTTTATTGTAGGGGATTTGAAATGGTTGTGAAGGTAGTGGAGTGGGAACGGGTCTTCGGGGTGTTACTGTGTGTGGTAATGGGAAAGGTTGAATTGAGATTAAATAAGGGTGAAACCGATGTTGTGGTGGAGGTGAATGGTATGGATAACATTGATATTGGTATTGACAATAGTGAGTGAAATATTGAGTATATGATATATTTCCTCTATAAGGCTCTTCGCAACCTTGCTTTCGAGATTGGTTTTGAGATTGGGATTGAGATGGCCAAGGTTGCCAAGGCAAAGGTGTTTGCCAATTATATTGTGCATAACCCTGAAATTGTGTAGAAGGATATTGCATCATACTGGGTTGATGAGGCTACCATGGTCCTCTTGGAGCTTGATTGACTCTATTATCCTTTTGGTAATCTGCCTAACCCTTGTAATGATGGGCAATCTTTAGTAGTATGTGATACTGCACAAATTTTACAAATTTTACAAATTTTAATGTTATCAAGTGGACATTCATGCAAAGCAACATTTTCAACTTTTTGCTTGTTTTGCATTCTTAGCATCTCAATTTGTTCATTTAAATTACCAAGAATGTTTATCAAATATTAATTTCAGTTTGACTTACCAATCCCATTGTCAACTTACTTTCCCTTGTCGTAACTAGATCTTCAGTAGATATTCCATACTTTGATTTTCCTCTTGATATGTTCTTGCGTAGTTAACAAATCTCTTGAAATGACAATTGATAAACATCTCCTTTTCCCACCAAGTTAAGAAGATAAATCCCTTCATCCTTTATTGAATTTAGTAGGAGATTTTCTAATATGTCTGATCCTAGATTATGCATGTTACATCTTTTGATATGATAAGTAAATCTCTCCACTAGGTTTTCTAGATTTTCATCCTCTTTTTTATTCATCTTAAAGTCTTCATTTCTAAGGTCATCATGTTTATAATGATTTTTATATTTTTCCAAAAATACTCCTTTCATATCATTCCATGTCCTTATAGAATTTGTTCCTAAAGTCATGAACCATATAAGAGATTTATCCTTCAATGTTGTTGGAAATAAATTCAATTTTTGGATGTGTAATGAGTAGCCATAAGATCTCCAAATGATTTCAAATTCAAAAAGGAAAGTTTTCTGGTCTTCTGATCTCATACCTTTGAAGTTATGAAGTACAGATGGAGGGATGTTCTTCATTTGAACATTGACATCGGTTTCTTGAATGGGAAATAGAAAAGGATCTCCATCCATTTATTCATCCTCGTTTGTCATATCTTCTACCTACAAAAATAAGAATTCATGATCTGGATGTGTGGCTCTTATTGCACCACGTGATATAGTGGGGGTGGTAGGTGATTGAAGGTTTTTTTGGTTATTATTATTATAAAAATGATATGCAGCTAAATGATTTATGCATCTATATCCTTTAACCATGCATCTAGAAAAAACTAAAAAATGAACTTTAGATTGAAAACTAGTTCCTATGCACACTTCCCCAGCAACGACGCCAAAATGTTGAGGCAAGTTAATTATCTATCATTTAATTGTCAACCCGGGGGTTTCATAAAACTTGTGAAGCATGTGTGCACTATATATGCTAGAAATTAACTTCCAATTTAAATCAATCTAACTACTAAACCAAATAATGACAAACCAAATTCACCTATTCTAATTCAACAATAAATTCAAAAGAAATTATAGTAGAGTGTATGGAATTAAAATCTTAATCTATCACACTTGCAAGAATTGAAATCTTAATCTACCATACTTGCGGGAATTGAAAAGCACACCACTCTTTCAGAAATGGAATTTCATGAAGTGAAATCTACTCTAAGGGATCATGTGTGCATTATCTAATTAGGATCCTATGAAATGAATAATCAAAACCACATGACTTGAAATGAAAGAAAAAACAATCATTCTTAACCTCGAGCTATGAAAGAAAATAAAAGCAATCACTCTTAACCTCTTACATAGGAAAAGACATGAAAGAAATAAATCTTAATCTATGAAAGCAATAAATCTTAATCTATGAAAAACAATAAATCTTATTCTATGAATAACAATAAATCTCACACATTATAGGTGGCCAATCCAAAAGCATGAGGGATGGAAATTTGAGAGGCTCCAAATACAAGCATAACCAAATCAAAGTGAACATTACTCATGAGCATGGTGCCAAATCCAAATTCTATATTCAAAACAAGAGCATTACCCAACTTTTCACATGCCTTTGGAAGGAGAAGGTTGTCCTATTTATACAAAAAAATAAGAGGTTACCTCATTAATGGAGTTCCATTATTCTCTCCCTAGATCCCTAGAAAATCTCATATAGTTACAACTTAAATAGGTAATGATGAGACACATATCCTCTTTGACATTTATCCAAATCTTCTTCCATATCTTGAAGATAATTCGAATTTGAGGATTGGAGGCCACATAAGCCTGCCTTGGAAGCTTCCAAATGACCTAGACATGTCATGAAACTCAAGCCACTTTTAATTATTAGCAAGTATATGTCATTTTTCTAAATTTTAACCATTTAATTCAATTATAATACTAGAAATCATTAACTTTTGGAAAACACAAAGGTAACCCATATAATGATGCAAATGGAGGCTAATGAAAGGTTATATGGTCATGGAGTTGTGACATGTGAGTGAAATGGTGGTGATAAAGGTGAAAGTGGATGATATTTTGAATACATTTTGGAGACTTTACATCTGTGCCTCATTTCCACTCAGTGAACAGTTACGGACTCATTGTTCTAGGGTGCCCTCCAAATGTGCATCTCACTAGCAATGCTAATGATTAAAAAAAATATATCCACAACCTTCCCTTCTCTACTACATAGTCCCTTGGGAAATCTAGTCATCCACTTCCAAGATTCTCTGTTTCCTTCCTCTAAACTAACCCTTTACCCAACTACTGAATCAACTGACCCGAAATTGCAACTACCTTATTATGGCCCAATACCTAATTCTGTGCCATATCAGGGTGCCTGGCTCTAGCATTATCCCTTCTATTATATTATCCTTTATTATATTAGTAGGTTACGATTCTTAATTATGTACTGCGTGGAAGGCCAGAATGTGTTTATGTCCTATAATATAATAGAATCTAATATGGGCTTCGGCCCTATAATATAATAGGGGGTGTTCATCATTCATGTGCGGATGCTGGCCACGAATGACAGAATAAGGGAAATAAGAAAATTCACTCATATTTCAAGTTCCTCAGAATCCCCTATCCCAGGCGATCCATCCCTTGGCAAGGCTTCCTCACATCGGTAGATCAAAAACCCAAGGCATATATTTACCTCAAACATCATATTGTTCATAGCATGCTCATCGAAATCAATGGACACTATTGAGTACTACTGTCCCAAAATGGCCCTACTCATGAAGTACTTTACCAACATACTGTTGCATGTTCCAATTTCTTTTGCTGCTGTTGACAATTCTTGCAGTCGATTTCAACCACCCAACCAAGCATGTTCATGCATTCCTATTCCAAGCACATAATTTCCATTAGATTCAAATAAATTGAAATAACCTCAAATCATACCTCATTGGTAGTTCGTTAATAAGGTACACTTGAAATTATGTTCGCTTCTTGTCATAACAAGTCAGACTAGCATCTTTGACCAAATCATCATGTATAAACATATCACATCAGGTTAGCTACAACACAACCATCATAGATCAAAATCATGAATCAAATGTAACCATCATAAACCAGAATCATAGATCACATATAATAGTCATATACGATAGTCATAAATCACATGCATAATAAAACTGAAATAAAATGTTGATACTTATCCTTTCATCAATCATAGCTTCTACCTTTGTCTTTATTCCATACACACTCCGGATCGGTTTCCACGCTAGACAAACATCCGGTTCCTTCTCCTCAACCATGTGCACAAACACATCGTGTGAACCTGTTGAGGGCCCTGAAATCGGGTCAACAAGGGGGATACCCACCCGGTCGGGAACATGGTTGGCGGCTCCGTGCCCGTTTGGTGTAGCGAGTCCGACTGGGGATAACGGGACTAGCTTCCTGTTCTAAGGGGGTGTGTGTGTGTAGCATATGATAATGAAAATATGGAATTATTTCTAAGCTAATCTAATTCTAAACTCTGAGACTGAATTTTATACTACTTTAATCTATCAAGAACAACACATCTAATCTACGCTAACCCGGGATAGAACTTTTTCCATTATGCGATCTAGAAAGATTTCACACAATAACTGGTAATGAAGATTATTCAGCCATTATGAGAATATAAATCAATTAAGATGAACCATCCTGCATAAAAAGTTAAGCAAAATGGTTGTGAACAGCATATCGCATAATCAGTTATTCATGTATTAAGCACAAATCAATGACTCCACCGTACAAAAGTGCCAAATGGTAGTCTACTCATTCATACATTAACATATAAACAACATCAGCTATATATTACTCTAAGAATGCGAGCAGAAACTCGTCAAGAGATAAAAGTACCATTTATGACTGATTTTATACTCACAGACTTTAAGCAATAATGATCTATTTCTACTTACTTCTAATGCCTACTAAGAGTACAGAAGTGCAACATCAGTAGCAGGTATTAAAATGCAAACATAAATAAATCTTGATCCGTCCATTCATCAAAAACCCCCTCTGAGGGTGCAAAAGTGCATGTTCTGAGGACAAGTTTTTTGACAAATTTCCGGACCCTTCTCCAATGCAACGAGAAGGGTTAAATACTACTATCTGGCTAATTTTAATTACACAAATTTAGGGAACGGCTTCAAATGACCGCCCTTTTACTAAAACAAATTTATTTCTAAAAACTGAATCTAATTTCTAACCATTTCTGTATCTGCTCCTTAGTGCTGTAAGCGATGCGCTGTCTGCCGTGAAAGAGTCGGCTGCTTGTCCTTTCCTTTAGTTCAAGCTTGAAAATTAGAAATAACAAGAGCTGGCACCTCTTTCTGACAAAATAGAAGACATTTTTGAAAGTGTTCTTCTGGAGGAGTGTCTTCATGGCGTGTATACTTAGTACAACTCAGATTTCTTTCAAATTGATTGTGTTGTTGCTATTTCGGTTTCCGGCCGTGCGAATGACTCAATGAGCTGGGGATTTTGTTGCCTGAACGATTTTCTCAATTGAAACTTGTTTCCATTCTTTGTTCCAGGCTTTTCTGAGACGTCTTTCCCCTTAAGCGTTTTTCTTTTTTATTTACCCAATTTGGGACTCAGGATCTTTCATAAACGCTTTGCTTTTGTGCGCCTTTGACTCTGAGTCCTAGATAGCCTATTTCCATCAGCATTTGTTGAGTGATACTGTTATCACCAGAAACTATAGTCCATGTATATGATAATTGTCCATAGATTTTGAAGAGTCTTGTGGTCTTGTAAATAGCTTTGTTAACTTGTGTCAATTTCAAATTTTGAAAATGCAAGAGTTATGAATGAAATTCGTGTAAAGGTAAGGGCATTGGTCATCTTTCATCATAGTTAGTTATGTCATGTCTTGTTAAAAGTACTTGCGCAGTTTCGCAGCGCGGATGTCATGTCTTAGGTACTTGCGCAGTTTCGCAGCGCGGGTATGATTGGTCAAGTCTGTTGCTCAAATCTGTTTGCACGTTTTCGTAGCGGCTTGTTTGTCAGCGATTTCGTAGCGCATTCCCTTAAATTTGAACTGCCCGCGCTACGAAATCGGGGTTTCGGGTTTTTATGCAGCGTTTTTCCTTAACTGTCTAATCCGAGAGGTAATGAGTCACGTGTCCGGTCATGATTGTTTCTTCACACCATTTGTCTGTCATGATTAGTCATTACTTTGCCATCAGGTTTGATCTCATTGAGTTAGGTGTCAGTTTGGGGGACGTTATAGAAAGTGGTCGTGTCATAATATGTTTTTCATAACAAATGAATGTCCTCTGCTTGATGAAAGCTTGAGCTTTATCCTAAATAGACTTCTGCAAGCGAGCCTGATTTCTACAGCGTAAAATTTGTTATTGTGCTACAAACCATTGTCATTCCCTCGTGAAGAATTGTGCTAAGAAATATGGAGAAAAAAGAGCATCGTTCAGGGAGATGTGTGAGAACAGAACCGGAGGGATTAGATGTAACCCTCAGGGATGAGGAAATAGCAAAGGCATTCAGAGCTACTGGTTGTTGGCGGTTTTGTGAAAAGCTCAAAGGTGGACATGCAGAAGTTACCAAGGCATTTGCAGTGAATTTTACGGGATTAAATTCAAAAGTGGCCATGCTGGAGTTCCCGGTTTCACCTGAAGTTATTTCTAAAGTTACAGAAATCCCAAGAGGTGGTCAAGAGTGGTTCAAGAATTTCAAGTTTGATATGGGTCCGTGTAAGGAGTTCTTAAAGGCACCATATGTGAATGAAGATCTCTCCAGAGCTGTCCCAAGGAGTTATCTTAAGGAGAATTATGCTACATTATTGTCATGCATTCAGAAGTATTTGACGTGTGAAGGCCGATACAACAAAGTTTACTCATATCATTTCAAGCTGTTGCTACACTTTACTGGTAAGAGCTCCATAGACATACCCTTTTACTTATTCAGGAGTATTTCTAAGATGTGTGATAAAATTCAGTTGAAGAAGGAAGCCTATGAAACTTCTCTTTTCCATCATGGTCTGGTTAAATTACTGGTGTTGGATAGCCTACATAAAATTGGTAAGGACTGGGACTCGTTTGTATTCATGGCCGGTTTCCCTAGTAAAACGGGCCTAACTCCTTTACTTGTAAGAGAAAAAGAAGATAGGAGTGAGGGTACTACTTTGGCTGAGTTAAGAAAAGAAATAACAGACCATAGCAAGTCCAAAGCTAAAACAAAGAAGCCAGAGAGGTCTGCAACAGTCAAAGACACACCTGAAGCTAAAACAAAGAAGACTCCTAAGTTAGCAGTTGAAAAAGCTCCTGAAGCATCAATAATCAAAACTTCAAAGTCATCCAAAGTATCTGAAAAGGAAGCTTCTAAGTTATCTCTTAAAGAAACACCAGAATCATCTAAACAGAAGACTCACAAAGGAAAAGATGAATTTGAGTCTAGTAAAGTGGAAAGGGTTTTAAGAGTAAGAACTAGAGGACAGCTAAATAAAGAAAAGGGAAAGTTAGCTCCTGTGGAAGAAAGTCCTGTGTCTAGGGGTAGTTTAAATGATTTGTTGGAAGCTATTGAATTAGAACAAGAGCACCCAATTCAAGTTGAACCCCTTGAAATTGAACAAGATCAATTGGTATCGCCAATGCATATTGATTTAACACTGTCTTCTCCTGAAAGTTCAAAGAAGTCAAAGGCTTCTAAAAAATTAAAGTTTGAAGAACCAGGGGTAGAGTATGCTTTTAAACCCCGTAGACCAATGACTAGGAGACAAATGAAGGAAGCAGAAAAGGTTCAAAAAGAGAAAGTCTCTTCAGACTTGCCTGGGACAGAGGCACTTGAAATTTTCTCTGAAATAGTCCAAGCAGCTAAAAACAAGAGTAAGGACAAAAAGGTGGTTATAAGTCAAAGTGGCAATGTGATTGCCATAAAAAAACAAGCTGGAGTAAGTAAGGAGATACCTCAGGTCTCAAATGTTTTTAAAGAGAAGGCAGTAAGGTATACCAATTATAGGAAAGCTGTGATGAAAGGTAAAGCAAGAATGATCAGTCAAGCTAGTTCGGTGTCTGATGCTTATGTATGGACAGTACCAGCTTTAAAACAAGCAAAAACTATGAAACAAGTGAATATAAGTCTGAAAGCAGAGAATAAGAAGTTGAAGAAGGAGATCATCAGTCTGAGAGAAAAGCTAGACAGGCTAGCTAAATGATTCAAGAAGGATTGTGTATTCTCAAATTTTGATATATTTTGGGTCATTATCTTGTCAAAAGTTTTTGAGACTTTTTGTGTTTTTTGCTTGTATGGAATGATTGAAGAATTATAAATTTGAAGTGATACTGTTTTGAGGTTCATAAAATTGATTTTAATGACCTACAGCAGTTTCGTAGCGCGCTACGAAACTGCTGTAGATGACTGGTTATGATTAAAGCTTGAAATGGAATGCTGAGGTCAGCATATATTTTAACAAATGGTCAAATACTAAGCCTGGGGAGTATAGAAGATCAGTCAGATATTTTGTTAAAGAGGCCAAGGGTAAATATTAAAAAAAGGGCGAAGTTTTGTTTTTTTTTGCTAAAAGTCACTTTATCTCCGAGAATTTAGGGTTTGGATAGAGCTGCTGAGGTGTAAGATAATACACTTGTCTAGCTCTGGGATGGCTGGTTCATGAATTCTTTTCAATCAGATGAGGTTATCCAAGGTGTAAGAGGCTCAAATATGGATCATTAATATGTGGACACCGAGGGGGGCAACAACCAAGAATATAGGCTTCATTTTCTTTTCGGTTGTTTGAATCATCTCTGCATCAAGAATCCGAAGCTGTATATACATTGAACATGCTTCTAGTTTGGATATGGTTGTTATGGCAATGATACAGGTGGTGAACTTTGAAGAACATAGCAGGGTATACAAAGAAGGAGACTTAAAGGGCCAGTATGATGGAATCCCCTGTTTTCGTACCATCATAACTTTTGTAATTAATCAGTTGGTTTATGTCATAGTTAAGGTCATTTATGTAAAAAACACGAGCTCCCTTCATGCTCGTTGAGGAGCCTCGTACAGTAGTTTTTGATAGGCTATATATAGGAAGAATTGATATGTAAAAAAGGTTGGATACTTAATAGAAAAAGTGTGTTGTTTTGGGCCACTGTAAGACCTTTTTGACAGTAATAGTAAAAACAGAGTTATACTCTTCTCAAGATTCTCGAAGTGTTATCATGGTCAAATGAAGTAATGATGGTTTATGTTTTATGTTATTTTATGGTTTTGTTGTATGCAATCACTCAGAACTCATGATTATATGCTCTGATTTCCTGTGTATACAGCCGACTATATGTGGTGGAATTTGTTTGACCTGTGATGTTTAGAGCCTTGATTTCTATGAGATCACTGTGTTTTTTCTTGTTCACTGGATATTGTAGACTCCATAGCCCAATGGGATTCATTTTGGTGTGTTTCCAACCATTTATGTTTTCATAAAAAGACAAAGAGTTAGCCATCTAGTATTTGAAGTATTTTATCAAGAATTGTGAGAGAGCCCTCTCTGGTTAGGAAGGCTAATTCCTAATCTAAAGCATGGTCTGAAACAGTTACATGAAGCTTTGCTTGGTTGCAGCCCCTAGTACTAGTTTTGTGATAACATTTTGGTGCGTCTGCCGGGAGATAAAGATTGAATTTCTGAAGGTAGCAGGAGTTCAAATGTTTTTCGAGGTTGCACTCTACCTTGGTGACTCCATTTGTTTTTGAAAAAGTTTAAAGGTGGCTTCGAAAGGAAGGTACACAAGGAGTAACCCTGATCCAAATCCGCATAGGCCTGTGGAAAATCCTAACATCATTTCAAGAAGAAAGCAGAAGCTCTCTGATATACCAGGTACTTCAAAATCATTATTTTCTGAGTTTTCTAGAAGTCTTGAAAACAAACTTGTGGATGATAAGGTTCAAGAGGTCATATTAAGGTCTGAAGATGAAGAAGAAGTAATAGGTATTATCTTGGATTTACAAAAGAGAGGTATTGATACCTCTTCTTTAATTTCACAAGAAGATAAAGAGGAGTTTTGGGAAATTGTGTCCTCTGAGCTTTTATTAGAAAGAGAAGATTTAAAGAAGCTTAAGGAGCTTGACCCTTTTGAAATTCTGCTTAATTCAAATATTGGGTTACCACTCCCAAATTGGAGCTCATTTGTTGGTGGGTTACAAAGTCCTAATAGTCCCTTTCGTACTCATATTTTGTCCTCTGCTTCTGTAAGTCCAAACAGTCCTAAACTGTCATCTCACATTAGCTCTGGTCATAACATACCTATTGCTGTTGTTCCTCCTTTCATCATGGCTGTACCTGCAAGGTATGCCCCTTTGGCCCTTCCTGCTGTTTTGCATGACTTACCAAATAAATATGCTTCTAAGATTCCAACCTGGGGAGGGGATGAAGACATCACAGCTGAAGAGCATGTAGATAGATTCAATGACTTTATTGATAGGTATGAAGTAGATGATGAAGATGTCAAATTGAGATTATTTGCTCAGTCCTTTATTGGGGAGGTTAGGAAATGGTTCAAAGCCTTGGGAGCTGGTAGCATTCACAGTTGGATTGAGTTCGAAGATAATTTTTTGAGAAAGTGGGGTAATAGAACTAATCCAGTACAAGCTCTCACTGAATATAATAATTTAAGAAGAGCTCCAGATGAGACTATTCAAAGCTTTTCTAAGAGATTCAATAAGACTTATAATTCTATTCCAGGTCACTTAAAACCTCCTGGGGCTTTGGCTCAATTAAGATATGCTGAGTCTTTTGAATCTGATTTTTCCCTCTTACTTAGAGAAAGAGAATCTGCTACATTGGCTGATATGCAAAATGATGCTATCAAAGTTGAAGTAAATATACTTGCTGCTAAAAAGTCTAAGATGGCTAAGACTAAATTTAAGGAAGAGGAGAGGCCTTCCACTTCAGCTCAAGATGAAAAATTTGAAACCATGATGAAGACTATGGAAAAGTTAATGGATCAACTAGCACTTGGGAATACTGCTGCTCCTCAAGCACAACAAGAGTCTCGGTTTAGAAATTCTCAGTTTAGGAGACCTCAAAATCAACAACGTCCAAGGGAAAACAGAAATCAGCCAGCTGATCCTCCTGTAAGACCTCCATTTCAGCAAAATATGGTAGATGGTGAGGAAGAGACTGAGGAACCAGAAGAAGCCATTCATTGCCTTGGTGAGGAAGATTCAGAAATCTTTTTAACAAAAGAAGAACATGATGAATCTAGCCAACAGAAAGTTGAGGAAGAACCTTCAGATTTTCTAAAAGGGTATCAGCATGCCATTTTTGAAATTCAAAAGCAATATAATCTCAGAAATAGAGAGGTGCCTGTTTCAGCTAATAAAGCTCAGCCCAAAAAGAATGTTTCAAAAGCAGCGGAGGACAAACAAGAAAAGCCTAAGCAAGCTGATAAAAACAATGATTCTCCTGTTGAGAAGAAGGTTAGTCAAGTTGTTGCTCTTCCTAAGGAAATGGAAAGATCTAATTCTGTGTTTAGCATAGAAAATGAGATGGCTAAAATCAAAATTTCAATCCCATTTAATGAGATTTTGAAAGTAAACAAATATAGGAGTAAGATTGTGGAGATGCTTAACTCTCCTCCAGGAGGAGCTGATATCTTAAATTTGCAAGAAGACAATCCTATCATTTGTTTAGGCCCAAGGTTAGAAGATGAGCAGAATGATGAATTTCCTCCTTTTTATATTAGTATCAATATACACGAGATGACTCTTCATAATGCCATGCTAGACTCAGGAGCATCTCATAACCTTATGCCCAAAGTCATTATGGAAAGGCTAGGATTGGAAGTGACTAGACCTTATAAAGATCTATTTTCTTTTGACTCTAAGAGGGTTCATTGTATTGGGTTAATTAAAGATGTGGTTGTATCACTAACACAAATCCCAGCCAAGACCACTGTCATGGATATTGTTGTGGCGGATGTCCCACCTAAATTTGGGATTTTACTCTCAAGATCATGGGCAGCTAAGATTAAAGGTACTATGCAGATGGATTTGACTTTTGCTACTATTCCGGTTTTTGGAGAACAGAGAAGATTATACCGTGAAACAAGAATGGCATATATGGTGAGTAGTAAAGACAAACCACAAAATTTTCCAATTTATTCTTGTGACACAGGTTTGGGGTCAGCAATTTTATTTAATGAATCAGTGGGAGAAGAGTCACAGAAAGGAAAGGCAGAAAATCAGTGTGTAGAGCAGCAGCAAAATGATAAAGAAGACATCTCTGGTTGCTGGTCTTTGTATTTTGATGGAGCAGCTGGTAAAGAAGGCGCTGGTGCTGGAATTTGGATTATGTCTCCAACTAATGAAAGTAAGTTTTTATCCTATAAGCTCAATTTTGATTGCACTAATAATATGGCCGAGTATGAGTCCTTGGTTTTGGGCTTGGAAAATTTGATTGAGTTAAAGGCAAAGAGCATTGTTGTGTATGGAGACTCTGAACTAGTTATAAAGCAAGTTCAAGGGGCTTATCAAACAAAAGATGTAAGAATGAGAGCTTATAGGAATTTGGTGTTAGAATTATTGGAGAAATTTCAGTCATATACTTTCAATATTAAGACTAGAGATCAGAATTCCATGGCAGATTCCCTTGCTGTAGCAGCTAGTCTTTTTGTCATTCCTAAGATTTCTTCTGATCATTATGAAGTGAAAGTCCGCCATAGACCAGTGATCCCTGACAATATACTGAATTGGCAAGTATTTGAAGATGACCAGCAGGTGAAAAGTTTCCTAGAATTGAAAGGAGAATTTGAGAATTGTCAGATTGATCAACAAAACATGTTAGTGGAAACAAAAGAAAAGTCCGAGGTGTTGCAGCTACAAAATAATCTTATTCCTAAAGGTCTGATTCCACTTGAGAAGCTTTTTGATCAGAATGATGTTTTTAAGGCGCCAAGGTTGCAGGCAAATGAAGAAGAAATAGAGAATTGCAATCTAGGTGATTTAGTAGCGCCTAGATGGGTCAAAATTTCCAAATTTTTATCAGCTGATCTTAAAGTGAAGTACATTGAATTAATGAAGAAGTTTATTGATGTATTTGCATGGAATTATACTGATCTCAAACAGTATGATGCCTCAGTTATACAACATACAATTCCCATCAAACCAAATGAGAAACCATTCAAGCAAAAATTGAGAAGAATAAATCCTTTGCTGATGCCATTAATTGAGAAAGAGGTTAAGAAGTTGTATGATGCAAAGATTATTGTTCCTATCAGATTTTCTAATTGGTTAGCCAACTTGGTACCAGTTAGGAAGAAGAATGGAGAAATAAGGATTTGCATAGATTTTAGAAATTTAAACAAGGCTTCACTTAAAGACAATTACCCTCTTCCTAAGATGGATCTCATGTTGCAAAATATTGTAGGGTCTCAGAGAATGTCAATGTTAGATGGTTTTTCAGGTTATAATCAGATCCTTGTTCATCCAGAGGATCAGGAGAAGACAGCTTTTACCACACCATGGGGCACATTTATGTATGCCAAGATGCCTTTTGGCCTCATGAACGCAGGGGCGACTTTCCAAAGGGCTATGGACATTGCTTTTGCAGAGGAGAAAGATAAATCAGTTGTGGTGTACCTTGATGATATTACAGTCTTTTCAAAGAAAGAGGAAGATCATTTAAAGCATCTGGAGAAGATATTATTGAAGTGTAGAAGGTTCGGCATTTCTTTGAACCCAACTAAAAGCATCTTTGCATTGACTTCTGGTAAGTTGCTTGGGCATATTATTTCTCAAGAAGGCATTAAAATAGATCCAAATAGAGTTAGTGCTATTTCAAGATTGGATTTGCCAAGGAGTAAGAAAGAAGTGCAGTCTTTTCTTGGTAAAGTCAATTTTGTTAGGAGGTTCATTCCTAACTTTGCAGAGGTGGTTAAGTATATCACAAAAATGCTAAAGAAAGGAGCAGACTTTAGATGGACAGCTGAGGCAAGAAGGTCATTTGAAGAAATTAAAAAAGCACTCACTCAAGCGCCGGTTCTTATTAGTCCTGATTTCTCCAAGGAATTCTTAATATTCACTTATGCCTCTGAAGATACAATCGTTGGAGTTCTTTTGCAGAAAGGGAGTCAAGGTATGGAGCAGCCTATTTCATTCTTTAGTAAAACATTGGCAAATGCTGAACTAAAGTATAACATTTTAGAAAAACAGGCATATGCTTTGGTGAAGGCAATCAAAGATTTCAGAATCTATGTGCTTCATTCTCATATTATTGCATTTGTGCCAAGTGCTGTTATTAAAGAAATTCTCACACAAGCAGACCCGGATGGTAAAAGAGGGAAATGGATAGCCAAATTGTTGGAATATGATATTGAAATTAGGCCAACTAAATTGGTGAAAGGTCAAGGGTTAGCAGAGCTACTAACTCACTCAAATTTAGACTGCAGTGATATTAACTTTAATGCAGAAATATCAGAAATTTTTGAAGAAGAGGAAGAGTTGGTTCAAATTAATGAAAAATTTCTGATATCTGGATGGTATAAGGATGTCTCATTTGTACTACAACACAACAGAGCCCCTGATAATCTTCCTAAGTCTAAAGCTCGTTTTATCAAGCTGAAATCTCTTAAATATTTTGTTAATGAGCAGAATTTATTCTGGAAGGATGCTGGAGGGATTCTACTAAGTTGTTTGATTGAAGAAGAGGCTGATAAGGTAATTGAAGAATTTCATAGAGGAGACTGTGGAGGTCACCATTATTGGAAGGCTACGGCTAACAAAATATTGAGAGCTGGATATTTTTGGCCCACCATGTTCAAAGACATCTATAAAAAGGTTGCAGCCTGTCATGAATGTCAGTTGTTTGAAGGTAAAAGAAAACTCATTCCTATGCCTCTAGTTCCTATTTATGTAGAAGCGCCTTTTCAGCAGTGGGGGCTAGATTTTATAGGTGAGATACATCCCTCTTCATCAGGCCAACATCGGTGGATACTTACAGCCACAGATTATTTCACAAAGTGGATAGAGGCAGTGCCAACTAGACAAGCTAATGATGCAGTCATTATTTCTTTCTTAGAGAACAATATTTTGTCAAGGTTTGGATGTCCACTCAAGCTTATCACAAACAATGCCCAAGCATTCAAGTCTAAAAGAATGATAAACTTTTGCCATCAATATCATATTACTCTTGGTCACTCAACAGCTTATTATCCACAAGGCAATGGGTTAGCTGAAAGTTCTAATAAGAGTCTTGTGAGGATTATTAAGAAATTATTGGAAGAAAACAAGAAAACTTGGCATTTGAAACTGAAGTATGCATTATGGGCTGATCGCATATGCACTAAAAGATCTATTGGAACCTCTCCTTATGAACTTGTGTATGGAGCAGAAGCCATTTTTCCAACCTCTCTTGGTGTCCCAGTTATGAAATTAATTCAAGGACTGGAGGAAGAGCCAAATGCCATTCAAAGGAGAATCAATCAATTGATTGCATTACAGGAAAAAAGAAGTGAAGTGGTCGAAGATTATCAACAAAATCAGAATAGAGTCAAGAGGGCTTTTGATAAGAAGGTTAAAGATGTGACTTTTCAAATTAATGACAAGGTTTTGAAATGGGAAGCCAGGATTGAAGAAAAGGGCAAGCATGGTAAATTTGAGAGTTTATGGAAGGGACCATATGTAATCTCTACTTTCCATGGAAACAATACTTATATTTTGCAAGAAGTTGATGGATCACAGTATGCTGGTGGGCCTGTCAATGGCAGGTTCTTAAAGCATTATTATCAGTGAAAAGTTTGCCAAGAAATTCATGATCATTGTAAATAATCATGGTTTTTGAAGTGTTTTGTGCTATTAATAAATGACAAGTTGAACTAGCAGATTTTAGCCCGAGGAGAAGGCCCACAAAGTTTGAGAGGAATGCTTGTCAGCCAGATGTGAGTGTAATAAATGGATAAAGCACTGGTACTACGTGTTCTTAGTGTACCACAGGGGCACACTATCCCTAGTGGAGCCGCTGTTATCACCAGAAACTATAGTCCATGTATATGATAATTGTCCATAGATTTTGAAGAGTCTTGTGGTCTTGTAAATAGCTTTGTTAACTTGTGTCAATTTCAAATTTTGAAAATGCAAGAGTTATGAATGAAATTCGTGTAAAGGTAAGGGCATTGGTCATCTTTCATCATAGTTAGTTATGTCATGTCTTGTTAAAAGTACTTGCGCAGTTTCGCAGCGCGGATGTCATGTCTTAGGTACTTGCGCAGTTTCGCAGCGCGGGTATGATTGGTCAAGTCTGTTGCTCAAATCTATTTGCGCGTTTTCGTAGCGGCTTGTTTGTCAGCGATTTCGTAGCGCATTCCCTTAAATTTGAACTGCCCGCGCTACGAAATCGGGGTTTCGGGTTTTTATGCAGCGTTTTTCCTTAACTGTCTAATCCGAGAGGTAATGAGTCACGTGTCCGGTCATGATTGTTTCTTCACACCATTTGTCTGTCATGATTAGTCATTACTTTGCCATCAGGTTTGATCTCACTGAGTTAGGTGTCAGTTTGGGGGACGTTATAGAAAGTGGTCGTGTCATAATATGTTTTTCATAACAAATGAATGTCCTCTGCTTGATGAAAGCTTGAGCTTTATCCTAAATAGACTTCTGCAAGCGAGCCTGATTTCTACAGCGTAAAATTTGTTATTGTGCTACAAACCATTGTCATTCCCTCGTGAAGAATTGTGCTAAGAAATATGGAGAAAAAAGAGCATCGTTCAGGGAGATGTGTGAGAACAGAACCGGAGGGATTAGATGTAACCCTCAGGGATGAGGAAATAGCAAAGGCATTCAGAGCTACTGGTTGTTGGCGGTTTTGTGAAAATCTCAAAGGTGGACATGCAGAAGTTACCAAGGCATTTGCAGTGAATTTTACGGGATTAAATTCAAAAGTGGCCATGCTGGAGTTCCCGGTTTCACCTGAAGTTATTTCTAAAGTTACAGAAATCCCAAGAGGTGGTCAAGAGTGGTTCAAGAATTTCAAGTTTGATATGGGTCCGTGTAAGGAGTTCTTAAAGGCACCATATGTGAATGAAGATCTCTCCAGAGCTGTCCCAAGGAGTTATCTTAAGGAGAATTATGCTACATTATTGTCATGCATTCAGAAGTATTTGACGTGTGAAGGCCGATACAACAAAGTTTACTCATATCATTTCAAGCTGTTGCTACACTTTACTGGTAAGAGCTCCATAGACATACCCTTTTACTTATTCAGGAGTATTTCTAAGATGTGTGATAAAATTCAGTTGAAGAAGGAAGCCTATGAAACTTCTCTTTTCCATCATGGTCTGGTTAAATTACTGGTGTTGGATAGCCTACATAAAATTGGTAAGGACTGGGACTCGTTTGTATTCATGGCCGGTTTCCCTAGTAAAACGGGCCTAACTCCTTTACTTGTAAGAGAAAAAGAAGATAGGAGTGAGGGTACTACTTTGGCTGAGTTAAGAAAAGAAATAACAGACCATAGCAAGTCCAAAGCTAAAACAAAGAAGCCAGAGAGGTCTGCAACAGTCAAAGACACACCTGAAGCTAAAACAAAGAAGACTCCTAAGTTAGCAGTTGAAAAAGCTCCTGAAGCATCAATAATCAAAACTTCAAAGTCATCCAAAGTATCTGAAAAGGAAGCTTCTAAGTTATCTCTTAAAGAAACACCAGAATCATCTAAACAGAAGACTCACAAAGGAAAAGATGAATTTGAGTCTAGTAAAGTGGAAAGGGTTTTAAGAGTAAGAACTAGAGGACAGCTAAATAAAGAAAAGGGAAAGTTAGCTCCTGTGGAAGAAAGTCCTGTGTCTAGGGGTAGTTTAAATGATTTGTTGGAAGCTATTGAATTAGAACAAGAGCACCCAATTCAAGTTGAACCCCTTGAAATTGAACAAGATCAATTGGTATCGCCAATGCATATTGATTTAACACTGTCTTCTCCTGAAAGTTCAAAGAAGTCAAAGGCTTCTAAAAAATTAAAGTTTGAAGAACCAGGGGTAGAGTATGCTTTTAAACCCCGTAGACCAATGACTAGGAGACAAATGAAGGAAGCAGAAAAGGTTCAAAAAGAGAAAGTCTCTTCAGACTTGCCTGGGACAGAGGCACTTGAAATTTTCTCTGAAATAGTCCAAGCAGCTAAAAACAAGAGTAAGGACAAAAAGGTGGTTATAAGTCAAAGTGGCAATGTGATTGCCATAAAAAAACAAGCTGGAGTAAGTAAGGAGATACCTCAGGTCTCAAATGTTTTTAAAGAGAAGGCAGTAAGGTATACCAATTATAGGAAAGCTGTGATGAAAGGTAAAGCAAGAATGATCAGTCAAGCTAGTTCGGTGTCTGATGCTTATGTATGGACAGTACCAGCTTTAAAACAAGCAAAAACTATGAAACAAGTGAATATAAGTCTGAAAGCAGAGAATAAGAAGTTGAAGAAGGAGATCATCAGTCTGAGAGAAAAGCTAGACAGGCTAGCTAAATGATTCAAGAAGGATTGTGTATTCTCAAATTTTGATATATTTTGGGTCATTATCTTGTCAAAAGTTTTTGAGACTTTTTGTGTTTTTTGCTTGTATGGAATGATTGAAGAATTATAAATTTGAAGTGATACTGTTTTGAGGTTCATAAAATTGATTTTAATGACCTACAGCAGTTTCGTAGCGCGCTACGAAACTGCTGTAGATGACTGGTTATGATTAAAGCTTGAAATGGAATGCTGAGGTCAGCATATATTTTAACAAATGGTCAAATACTAAGCCTGGGGAGTATAGAAGATCAGTCAGATATTTTGTTAAAGAGGCCAAGGGTAAATATTAAAAAAAGGGGCGAAGTTTTGTTTTTTTTTGCTAAAAGTCACTTTATCTCCGAGAATTTAGGGTTTGGATAGAGCTGCTGAGGTGTAAGATAATACACTTGTCTAGCTCTGGGATGGCTGGTTCATGAATTCTTTTCAATCAGATGAGGTTATCCAAGGTGTAAGAGGCTCAAATATGGATCATTAATATGTGGACACCGAGGGGGGCAACAACCAAGAATATAGGCTTCATTTTCTTTTCGGTTGTTTGAATCATCTCTGCATCAAGAATCCGAAGCTGTATATACATTGAACATGCTTCTAGTTTGGATATGGTTGTTATGGCAATGATACAGGTGGTGAACTTTGAAGAACATAGCAGGGTATACAAAGAAGGAGACTTAAAGGGCCAGTATGATGGAATCCCCTGTTTTCGTACCATCATAACTTTTGTAATTAATCAGTTGGTTTATGTCATAGTTAAGGTCATTTATGTAAAAAACACGAGCTCCCTTCATGCTCGTTGAGGAGCCTCGTACAGTAGTTTTTGATAGGCTATATATAGGAAGAATTGATATGTAAAAAAGGTTGGATACTTAATAGAAAAAGTGTGTTGTTTTGGGCCACTGTAAGACCTTTTTGACAGTAATAGTAAAAACAGAGTTATACTCTTCTCAAGATTCTCGAAGTGTTATCATGGTCAAATGAAGTAATGATGGTTTATGTTTTATGTTATTTTATGGTTTTGTTGTATGCAATCACTCAGAACTCATGATTATATGCTCTGATTTCCTGTGTATACAGCCGACTATATGTGGTGGAATTTGTTTGACCTGTGATGTTTAGAGCCTTGATTTCTATGAGATCACTGTGTTTTTTCTTGTTCACTGGATATTGTAGACTCCATAGCCCAATGGGATTCATTTTGGTGTGTTTCCAACCATTTATGTTTTCATAAAAAGACAAAGAGTTAGCCATCTAGTATTTGAAGTATTTTATCAAGAATTGTGAGAGAGCCCTCTCTGGTTAGGAAGGCTAATTCCTAATCTAAAGCATGGTCTGAAACAGTTACATGAAGCTTTGCTTGGTTGCAGCCCCTAGTACTAGTTTTGTGATAACAGATACTATGGGATCCGCGGTCCTGCTGTATGTGGTATCCATCTGCGAAGTCATCTCCTCTATGTTCTTCTAGCTCTGGCGCTTTTCCTTAGATGTTTCCTGCATATAGATTTATATTAGTTGCTGACTTATAGTTCACGTAAATGAAAAGAGACAGAAGAAAAGATTGACATGAAAGAAATTAAGTTCTAATGAATGCATAATCATGTCACCCATTATGACTTGACTCTTCGAAAAACGCAACATAATCATCTTTGGATACACAGGCGTACAATCATTAATTTCCCGTAAGGTGCGCGCCTAATTTTGGGTTCACAGATCATGCCGAGGAATGCCTGCGACGAATGGCTTCTGCGATTTTCATCGCAGCATCGAAGATTGCGATGCAAATAGGTGGCATCGTAGCAATTGATAGTCTCATTTGTCGCACACCATAGATCGCAGGTCACAGCTTTGCATGGTCGTAAATCGCGTATCGCAAGATCGCAAGGTCTCAAGGTTTTTCGCTTTGTCACTTTGTGTTGCTTATGCGACATTGCGACGTGCGACGTCGCATATCGGCCGTCGGCGGTTCTTTAGGTTTTCCCGTTTTGAGCGCTTTTAATGCACGCGGTGCGATGAGTTCTCGCGTCGCTCCCTTTCAGTGTAATTATGCGCTTTGGGAGAGCGCCTCCTTTTCCTTTGCGATGCGATATAGCTCTTAGGGAGTTAATACAAAAGATTTTTAAAACAAAAATATTTTTTGGATTTTTTGGTTAAGGGTCCCCCTTTGCTTGATGTTATTACTAATATCAAACAAATAGGGGGGTTGTTGGTGACCACAACAATGGCGACTCACTGTGAAGAACCAGTTATCTCTGCATTTCTATTGACCGTTCACTTCCGAAACAACAAAATTTTTATATGTCTAAATTTTGTTATGGACAGATAGAGTAGATTACCCCTCACCTTGTCGACAATATTTTGTCTCAACCCCTTTTATATCCCAATTTCTTGCTTCCTCAGGTTTTTTCTTGCATTCGCATCAGACATTACTTGGTCTTGATAAAAGATAAAATAAGGTCTTCTCTGCGTACTGGCTTAAAAGTATGCTCATTTGTCATAGGTAGAGCCTCTGCTGCCCGCAAGCGTCCATAGCCTCGACAGGGTTACCATGTTATCTAGCAATGATCCTTTTTCCTGTTTGAGGTTACTCGCAACATGCCAGAGAAAAATCCTTTTTGTCACACTTTTCCTTTTTTAATTCTCTAAAGAACAATGTCTTGGTTTGGTGGCCAAATTATGACACAGTCATTCACTTGATTTACACTTTTGCTGGACAAGCCGGCTCGTGATGAGACCCCTTGTCTTTTGATTGCAACAATCTTAAGTCGTTGCCCTGTTTTGATAGACAGTATTGGCAAAGTCAGCAAGTTATAATATCTGTGATCATGATAAGCCGGCTCGTGATGAGACCTCTTATTCTTTGAGATATAGTGTTTTCCTTGGATTGTTTCTCTGAACACTGTAATTTCCTTTTAGCAGGGAGGAAGTCATTGTTTTTCCTTAAGAAAGCTCTCGACGACAATAATAGAGTTTTTGAAAACAACAGTTTTGCAGAGAATGCTTATTTTATTATTGATGATACCTTTCATGGTGTTGATACAAAACAATTCTTTTACCAGAGGTTGCTTTTGTCAAAGTTTTTTAGAGGTCGAAACGAGTATCGTAATCAAAGTGAAGTTAACTCTATTTGTCAATAATAAAATTCAGATTTTCAAAAATTTTGCTATTTGTACAAGCGAAATCAAAATCTGATAGAGAATTGGCGTGCTCTTTCATGAATCCTTTTTAAATGATCATTTACAACGGGTTTTATTCATAAAAAGGGAAAAACAAAACAAAATAAAAACTAAAAACTAAATCTGTCCTACAAAAATTATAAGAATTCTCTTCTATGGAAAGTATAATTTAAGAATCAATCCATTGACAGGTAAAGAATCTCTCCTTCCTGCCAGATCCTACAGCACGAATGTAGACGGGTCTACGACTTCTACAATCTGAAAAGGGCCAAGCCATAGCTTTTGAAATTTTGTATGTTTACCCTTTTCTTCATGAGCCTTATCCCATTTCAAAACTAAATCACCCATCTGAAAGTTTTTTCTGATTATGATGCTTGAGTCAAAAGAAGATTTTATTAGCGCTTAGTGATGAGCATGGGTTTTCCTAGCTTGTTCTCTTTGTTCTTCTAGTTTGATTATTTCCATTTGTCTTAATTGTAAAGAGGAAGTAGATACTTCGTCGATATATTGCACTAAAGACAAAGAGGGAATAACTAGGTGAGTCGGAAGAACCATTTCTCTCCCATAAACTAAATTAAAGGGAGAAGTGCTGATTGAAGCTTTCTTTGTGATTCTATCAGCCCATAAAGCATTTACCAGCGCTTTGTGCCAATTCTTTTGGTTTTGGTCGACTGTTCTTTTGATAATTCTGATTAGGTTCTTGTTTGTTGACTCAACCAATCCATTACCTTGCGGATAGTAGTTTGCAGAATATTTCAGTTTGAACCCTCTTTTAAGTGCAAACTCAGTCATAGTGTTTCCACAAAAATATGAAGCGTTATCAAACATTAATGCTGTTGGCAACCAAACCTAGTGATGATAAATTGATCTATGAATTCAATAATATTTTCAGAATGAACTGTCTTGAGAGGAACTGCTTCTACCCATTTGGTAAAATAATCAGTTGCCGTAAGGATATACTTATGCTGCTTAGAAGAGTGAGGAACGATCTCACCTATTATGTCTAAGCCCCATTGACTGAATGGTTGGTCGATGATGACTGGTTGTAGCGGCATGGATGGTTTCCTTTGTTTTCCTGCAGCGGTCTGGTAGACTTGGCATTTCCTTACGTGATTGTATGAGTCTTTGAACAGCGTGGGCCAATAATATCCTACACGCAAGATTTTATGTGCAGTCGTATCTCCGGCATATTGTCCGCCCGCTGGTCCATCGTGGAGTTCCTCATACGCTTGTACCTTGTACCTCTTCAGATGAGTTCTCCGGGATTTGCGATGCTCCGGCTAACATCTTGCAGAAGCCTTGACCTCTTACGATGTTTGCTGGTTTGATCTCAAGATCATATTCTTGTAAAGCGGTAATCCAATTAGCTCTCTTTTCGCCCATGTCTTTCTGCACCAAAAGGTTTCTTACCGCCGGAAACAGTACTACGACTTTAGTGTGAGCTTTAAGCAAGAAAGGTCTGAAATATTTGATCGCTTTGAAAACAGCATATGCTTGTTTCTCTACGTCTGAGTAATTAATTTCAGCACCTTGTAAGTTCGAGCTAAAGAATGCGATTGGAGCTTCCGCTTTCTCTTGATTTGCTTGGGTCAAAATCGCGGCATAGGATTTCTCTGAGGCAAAAGTATACAAGATAAAAGATTCCGAAAAATTTGGGGTGGCCAAAGATGGAGCATCGATGATAGCTTGTTTGATTAAGTTGAACGCTTCGTGCTCATCTAGACCCCATTTGAAATTTGAATTCTTTTTTATCATATTTTGTAAGGGAGAAATAATACGTGAAAAATCCGGGACAAATCTTTTGACAAAATTGATCTGTCCAAGGAAGGATTGCATGGCTTTCTTGTTATGAGGTATGGATATTTCGGAAATTTCCTTGATTCTGTCGGGTTCTATATGAATACCAGATTTCGACACTATGAATCTGACAAATTTCCCTTCGCTTAACGCAAAGAAAGATTTCTTTGGGTTGAGCGAAATCCCATACCTCAAGCATCTTTGAAAGATTTGCTTCAAATCTTTGAGATGGTTGTTTTGTTTTTTGGAGTACACTGTTATATCATCCAGGTAAATCACTACTGATTTATTGACTAACCCTTTAAACGCGATGTCCATGGCTCTCTGAAAGGTAGCTCCGTCATTGATCAGACCAAATGGCATCTTTCGATATGCATAAGTGCCCCATTTGGTTCGGAACGTAGTCTTTAACTGATCATCGGGATGAACCAGTACTTGATTGTATCCTGAAAATCCATCCAGGAATGACATTAATTTTGAGCCTGCTACTGCCTGTAATATTTGCTCCATAGGTGGGAGGGGAAAGTTATCTTTCTGACAGGCTTTGTTGAGATTTCAGAAATCGATACAGATTCTAATGTCTCTGTTTTTCTTCCTAACAGGCACCATATTGGATACCCATTTAGAATGCCTTACGGGGAAGATTATTCTGGCTCTCAACAACTTATTAAGCTTAGTTTTTATATGATTTTCTAGGTTAGGGTGTATTTTTCTAAGCTTCTGCTGGACAGGTTTTTCATTGTCAATCATAAGGATAACATGTTGAATGATAGAAGTGTTGTATGTCTTTAGCTGATCGTAATTCCAGGCAAAAACGTTTTTGTATTGTCTCAGAAGACAGATATATGCTGATTTCTCTTCAGGGGCTAGGCCGTGACCTAGGTTAACGTTTTGTGGCTTCTGATCGGTCCCTAGGTTTACTAATTCATAGTTCAGGGTAGAACTGCAAAGTTTAGCATTGGCGAATCTTTTAAACCGACTTTTCAAATCATATAAATCTTCTAACTTGACCACCGATTTCGGTATAGCATTGTCAGAGCCATTTTGTTGTATTTGGTGATCATGATGGTCTTCGTCGATTATCTGATTTGAGTAGGATCCTTCAGAAGTAAGGAAATTTACGATGTCAGGATCGTCATTAAACACTCTCCAATTGGTGATATTGTCAGGGATGGATGGTTTAAAGATTAATTCTATTGAAAACCTATCAGGACTAAAATCTTCAGAAGGGATAAGTCTGGAGGCTACGTTAGCTAACAGGTCTGCGCTCACGTTTTGAATTCTTGGAATTGACGAGATGTTGAATGCTACGAAATGTGTAGTGAGATCTTGAACTAATGATTGATAATGCTTTAAATGACTTGATAGGCAATGTATGGTGTTACGTACCTGTTTTACGACGATCTCCGAATCTCCAAAGACTTGAAGATACTTAACGTTTAATCTGATTGCTTTGTATAGGCCTTGAACCAAGGCTTCGTACTCCGTTGTGTTGTTCGTGCAATCGAACTCAAGTCTGCATGTGAGCATAATCTTGTTCCCGTCTGGGTTAATCAGAACGCATCCTGCTCCTGCCCCCTCATTGGATTTAGATCCGTCAAAATATAATTTCCAAAATAAAGATGTATTTGCAGAATTATCTAAAAAACTAAAACATTTTGAGTGATCAGTTTGGGAGAAATTTTCAACTTGGGATAAAACTGAATTCTCTAAGTATGGTGAAATATGAGCATTGAAATTACCTAGGAAAGAATCTATTGCGTAATTGCCTACAATGCTGCTATTGTACGTTATGGCTTCATTTTCTCCTTCCAGTTCTGTCACTATTTATTTTTGGTGCAACTCTCGTTCAACCTTTATCTGATTTGGTTTACCATTGTATGGTAACCACATGTGCGACCAATCGGTTGAAAAATATCCGTGGAGTTTTTCTGACCAATCCCTGCTAAGAATTAAACCATAGAACTCAGGGATATCAGCTACTAGAATGTCGATAACCTGACACACTTTTGGGTTAGACGACAGTCTTATGGTCACCTGATTGAGTTCACCAATCACTTCGACTTGGGATCGATCAAGTTGAACTATACGTATCACGGATTTTTGAGGTTGCACATTCAATTTGGCACATATTGACCTGGGTAAAATATTCGTTGAAGCACCAGAATCGACCAAGCAATTGTGCACGTTTTTATTAAAGATTTCATATGTGAGAAGAAAAGGAGGAGTATGGGATCTCGATCTTCCTCCAATCAAGGCGATGTCATTTGGATCAATTTTATTGATCGTGTTGGTTAGAGGTCTTCCCAAATTATGGGAAGCTACAGCTGTAGGTAAAGATGTAGTGGGCACAGCATGTAATTCTTTCATCATTATTTTCTGCTGGTGTTTCAATTTACTCAATTTGTACAGAGTGATATTAGCCCTAGTCTTCTTCATGTCATCAATGATGTTATATTCCATTTCATCCGACACTATTAGTGTTCTTGATGGAGGCGTTTGATCAGATTGGACTGGGCTAAGCTGGGTCGCTTTAGCAGTTGTCTTTTTTGTTGCAACCTTTTCTTTTGTTGCAGGGTTTGCGCCCTTTTGTTTTGGGGTAGTTAGGGGAGGATCAAGTTGATTTTTGCTTCTCGTGCTAACAGGAAATGCTTCTTGATCCTCTTCTTGTGGGAGGATGAAGTCCCACATTCCTTGTAATTCTACGACCTCTTCCTCGTCGGTTTGCCCTTCAGTGGTATTCTCTTCTTCTTCGTCTTCTTCAGATTCAACGTTTGAGACAACACTAGGTGGTCTTACCTCCATGGGAGGATTTCTTTTAAAAGTCCTAAAGGGATTTTTCGAAGAGGTCTCTGCTACTTGTTTCTTAATATCAATCATCTCATTGGACATGGCTTTCAACACTTTTTGTAATCCTTCCAAATCGAAAGGGTCTTTCGTTTGCTTCTTCTTGGTGTCTTCTTTGAAAGAAATCTTCTTAGATTTGCGTTCTTCTATAGGAGATCTCTTTTCTAGGGCTACCACGCGTTTTTCCACTGCTAACGCTTCTGTCAAGTTGTCGACTAAGGTGGTCTTGTTTGCCCTATCTACGAAGATAGCCAAGTTTGGAGGTAAAGCCGTGATGTACCATTCACATCTTACTTCCTCGCTGGGTTGTGAGGCAGCGGGGATTTTGTTGAGGATCTTATTGAACCGTAAGTTAAAATCTTTAATGGGTTCTCTAGCCTTAGCCTTAAGATTAGATAGGTCATTGATCAATGTCGCCGTGGATCTGTCATCACCAAACTTGGTGAGGAACTGACTTTGAAAAATGTCCCAGCTTGTGATGGATCCGGAAGGTAACGAAAAGTACCACGACCCGGCTGTTCCTTGCATTGTATAAGGGAAAAGCCGGACAACAACGTCTTCGTTAGTGACTCCGTTGAGATTAACAGAAAGCATGAAATTATTGATATGTTCCTCGGCTAGCATTCCTGCTTCCGGATTGAATTTAGGCAGCCATTTCTCAGGATGGGCCGGTATAGGGCTTAGGGGTGGAGGCATTAAAACCGCCCCAGGATTGTTCCATGGAGACTGGGCCATCGCTGAGCTGCTAGTTAATGGAAGTGCAGAAGATGATCCCTGGTTCTGAGAAGATGAAGATATTAAGATCTTTGATGTTTGAAGAGGAAGGTTTGTAGAAGATGGGTGAGTGAGTTGGAATGAAAGAGTGGGTGGTTGACTTCGCGGTGAGGGAGTTGATATGGACGAAGTGGATGAAGGAGTCTGACTGTCAAACTCTAGTGGTGTTTTCCTTGCTCTTTTCCTGGTAGGGAGAGGGAGTTCACTTGGTTGTATGCCAAATTTTTCACTCTTTGATCTGGTAAGGGGATGAGCAGGGTTGTACTGCGAAGTCACGTTGCTTTTAGATTTATCAGACTTCTGGTTAAAAATAGAGAATCCCTGGAGTTTACGAATCAAAGTTCGAATTTCAGGGGGTTCAATGATAGATTGGTCTGATATATTCGAATATGTAGGAGTGGTAGATAATCGACCGACTTCAAATTCCGGGTTTAACCATGTTGGAGAAGTCGAGGGAGTTAATGAGGGTGTATTACTCTCAGAATGGTATTTAGATGTTGCTTTAGGTGCCATTCATAGTTCGTGCCGTCCTTCTAGCGCCAAATATGTTGAGGGCCCTAAAATCAGGTCAACAACAAGGGGGATACCCACCTGGTCGGGAACCTGGTTGGCGGCTCCGTGCCCGTTTGGTGTAGCGGGTCCGACTGGGGATAATGAGACTAGCTTCCCGTTCTAAGGGGGTGTGTGTGTGTAGAGTTTGGTGATGTGTGTGTGTGTAGCATATTATAATGAAAATATGGAATTATTTCTAAGCTAATCTAATTCTAAACTCCGAGACTGAATTTTATACTACTTTAATCTATCAAGAACAACACATCTAATCTACACTAACCTGGGATAGAACTTTTTCCATTATGCGATCTAGAAAGATTTCACACAATAACTAGTAATGAAGATTATTCAGCCATTATGAGAATATAAATCAATTAAGATGAACCATCCTGCATAAAAAGTTAAGCAAAACGGTTGTGAACAGCATATCGCATAATCAGTTATTCATGTATTAAGCACAAATCAATGACTCCACCATACAAAAGTGCCAAATGGTAGTCTACTCATTCATACATTAACATATAAACAACATCAATTGTATATTACTCTAAGAATGCGAGCAGAAACTCGTCAAGAGATAAAAGTACCATTTATGACTGATTTTATACTCACAGACCTTAAGCAATAATGATCTATTTCTACTTACTTCTAATGCCTGCTAAGAGTACAGAAGTGCAACATCAGTAGCAGGTATTAAAATGCAAACATAAATAAATCTTGATCCGTCCATTCATCAAAAACCCCCTCCGAGGGTGCAAAAGTGCATGTTCTGAGGACAAGTTTTTTGACAAATTTCCGGACCCTTCTCCAATGCAACGAGAAGGGTTAAATACTACTAACCGGCTAATTTTAATTACACAAATTTAGGGAACGGCTTCAAATGACCGCCCTTTTACTAAAACAAATTTATTTCTAAAAACTGAATCTAATTTCTAACCATTTCTGTATCTGCTCCTTAGTGCTGTAAGCGATGCGCTGTCTGCCGTGAAAGAGTCGGTTGCTTGTCCTTTCCTTTAGTTCGAGCTTGAAAATTAGAAATAACAAGAGCTGGCACCTCTTTCTTACAAACTAGAAGATATTTTTGAAAGTTTTCTTCTGGAGGAGTGTCTTCACGGCGTGTATACTTAGTACAACTCAGATTTCTTTCAAACTGATTGTGCTGTTGCTATTTCGGTTTCCGGCCGTGCGAATGACTCAATGATCTAGGGATTTTGTTGCCTGAATGATTTTCTCAATTGAAACTTGTTTCCATTCTTTGTTCCAGGCTTTTCTGAGACTTCTTTCCCCTTAAGCGTTTTTCTTTTTACTTTACCCAATTTGGGACTCAGGATCTTTAATAAACGCTTTGCTTTTGTGCGCCTTTGACTCTGAGTCCTAGATAGCCTATTTCCATCAGCATTTTTTGAGTGATACTCTGGGATCCGCGGTCCTGCTGTATGCGGTATCCATCTGTGAAGTCATCTCCTCTCTGTTCTTCTAGCTCTGGCGCTTTTCCTTAGATGTTTCCTGCATATAGATTTATATTAGTTGCTGACTTATAGTTCACGTAAATGAAAAGAGACAGAAGAAAAGATTGACATGAAAGCAATTAAGTTCTAATGAATTCATAATCATGTCACCCATTATGACTTGACTCTTCGAAAAATGCAACATAATCATCTTTGGATACACAGGCGTACAATCATTAATTTCCCGTAAGGTGCGCGCCTAATTTTGGGTTCACAGATCATGCCGAGGAATGCCTGCAACGAATGGCTTTTGCGATTTGCATCGCAGCATCGAATATTGCGATGCAAATAGGTGGCATCGCAGCAATTGATAGTCTCATTTGTGGCACACCATAGATCGCAGGTCGCAGCTTTGCATGGTCGCAAATCGCGTATCGCAAGATCGCAAGGTCGCAAGGTTTTTCGCTTTGTCACTTTGTGTTGCTTATGCGACATTGCGATGTGCGACGTCGCATATCGTCCGTCGGCGGTTCTTTAGGTTTTCCTCTTTTGAGCGCTTTTAATACACGCGGTGCGATGAGTTCTCGTGTCGCTCCCTTTCAGTGTATTTATGCGCTTTGGGAGAGCGCCCCTTTTTCCTTTGCGATGCGATATAGCTCTTAGGGAGTTAATACAAAAGATTTTTCAAACAAAAATATTTTTTGGATTTTTTGGTTAAGGGTCCCCCTTTGCTTGATGTTATTACTAATATCAAACAAAGAGGGGGGTTGTTGGTGACCACAACAGAACCACACACATAAAACTACACACGTCATACAGCACCATGCGATACATGAATCTACACCAGTACCATATGTACAACATTTACACAGTACCACTTGTACACTGCAACCACCGGCACAACACCACATGTATGTTTCACCATCGTACAACATGTCCACAATACCATATCTACATAATACCACACGCATGACATGTACGTGACACCATATGTACACAACATCACATGCACAACATGTACACAACACCACCTGCACACAATGCCACTTGTACCACATGTACAGAACACCACATGCATTCAACACCACTTGTACAATTATGCACACAACACCATACATAAATACCACCACATGTACAACATGCTCACAAAACCACATGTACATAGTTGCACTACATATCCAACATGTACATAGCACCATCTATACCCAACACTACATATGCAATATTCATATATCACTATCTCTACCATCCCGTACATAACATTGCATAAACAACATGTACATAGACTATGTATACACAACACCACATGCACACAACAAAATAGATGCAACATGTACAACATATAAAACATATGCGCAATAATAGTACCTCGCATCCAAAAGCACACTATCTCTACCAAGAAACCTTGCTCACAGTGTCTTATCTATGTTTGTCCCATCATATCGAAGACCACAATGCTTTCATTTTACTGATGTATCCTTCCACATTACCTGTTATAAACATAGGCATAATACACGTATACAATCTCAATTCATATCCAGATGATATTGACCTCGTATATTTGTCGTGACTACTCTTCCCACTTGATTCCTCATGAACCAAGAATATCTTCATGCCACTCTCCTACATAAGAAATCATTCCTCCACAAGAAGGATCCCTAACAACCCTGTTAGACAATGAGAGCATACATACATACATATATAATCATTCACATAAAATGATCATCATCCTATCAGACAACGACATGCATACAAACATGCATATATATATATATATATATATATATATATATATATATATATATATATATATATATATATAAACATCAACATAATCATGATCATGACATAATTAGTAGATAACATAAGGTCTAGGTTAAGAGAACCTCCTTTATCTATTTACAACATTGAGAGCAATAGTTCCCAACATAGCCAAGGCATCCAACACCTCATATCCATTTAATTTACCTCTTTTGCTTACCTTTCTTATGTTTGTACTGCCACTTTCAATTTACCATAGTGGACCCAACCAATGCAACTAACTGTCATAGTCTTACCTTCCACTACGCTTACTCATGCACCGAACTTCATCCATGTCTTACATTACCTATCAGATACCACATAGCTCTCCTGAGCTCCATCAAATTTCCTATTCTCCAAACCAATTTCCAAGACTCAAAACATGAAAGGAAATACCAAGAAACAAACAAGAAGTAAGACCATGAAGACCAATAACAACAAGACACTGCAACAAAGTGGCATAGCTGTGCACCATATACACAAAAAATCACAAATCAAGCGCACCAATAATAAAATACCAAAATTACAAGACTAACAACAAAAAACATCACTCAATCTCCATGGTTCCCAATGCTTCCAAAGGAAAACTCAACCCGAGCCTTCTTCAAGATTCATGGAAATATCTCATGCCATGAAACTCCCTACATTATACTGCCATAAACACATAATGTAAGTGCATAAATAAACACAACAATCCATCAGTTACCTTATCTTGTTGTGCCAAGATAGTTGCCTTGCAACTGAGCACATCCACACCATCTCTCAAGGGACTCCAATTATCTTGACAAATCCACCTGTAACTAGAGATTAGCTAATAGACCTGTCAAGTACATGTTCATGAATCTAGCACATATCCACATAATGTCAAAAAATTTAAGGTTAAAAAGAATCCCTATATGCAAAGCACTCATTTGTTTGGAATTATGGTTTCCCAACCTAGCCAAAGAAATTCTTCCCCAATTCCTTTCTTTTACCTTTTTCCTTGCTCCAGTCAAGGTTTACTATGCGTTGTTGCAACACCCAACTGTTAGTTATATAAACACATCAACTATTACCTTATCATGCTAATACCAAGCATGTTTCCTACAACTACTCACACATGTCAGCCACATGTTCCACATATAAAGACAATCATATCTATCAATTCGAAATCAACCTTTACTAGGACTAAAAATCATGTCATAATCCATAGTCAACTCATAATCATCAGTCATAATACATAATGATACAACTATCACCTATCATACTCAAGTACATGTCAACTATCTCAACTCATATGTATTAGCACAATCATCTTAAAACAAGATCGTTTTAACACATATTCATATTATGCAAATCATCAAACATTCAACCAACTTGAAACATACCATGTTAAATAAATCAACTAGATGACATAATCAAATAGTCAAGCACCAAATATAAAACATAAGAAAACTTGTACCTTACTGTATCTCAGGGGAGACTATCTTTTCTACACAATCAATCTATATAGCACCATATAACTTCACAACATATCAACTCAAACATAAACAAGATCAAGATATCCAGAATAGTCACTAGCTAACATGTTTACATCATAACTCATACACAATTATCATTCACACATATGAAAAGTCAATCTAGATTAGTACAACACCATATCACAAATATGTCAACTCATACCTGAACATCGTGATCATAACCATCTACATAGGCCAATCCAGGTTAACACAATACATATAACATCAAGATATTAATGTAATAACCGTAATCATCAAGTTACTAGCATATAGCAATAACAAGTTAACCTATAACATACTCATCAACAAATATAACCTAATCATCAAGCTAACTATCATAAAACATCAATAGTAATGCATCCAACCACATGTTACTATCGTTCTTAACTATCTGACACATGTGAATATAACTACACTAATCAATTAACATATGTCACGAGTGTAACCATAACATCAAAAGACATGTAAATAACCCTGATGTATATAAACCTAATGCATATGACAATCATTTACTTACATACCTGCATGCCAAATATACAATACCTATATGACAATTAACCCTTACCCCTTATGATCTCAGCCAACACGTTAGCATCATAACATACCAATATCACCCTGATGAACCAAATTGCATACCATGACTTCACAAGGAATGTTTGACCTACTATTCATGCATAAATATAACCAAGACCATACATCCATGACTACAACCATTACTCCATTGTACACATTTCCTCATGCAACTATCAACCTGCATAAGCAATGCTTAATCAACTACACATACACATAACCACATGTAGTCAAGCATAAGCAGTTAGTTCTTGTAATCAACCTACAAGACTGACGCATGTAATCAAATAACCAAGAATGTAACCCAACATACGAGGATGTAATCAAGTTGCATATACTCATGTAAGCAGTCATATAATCCCGATGATGCATTCCATAAAATCAACATCAAGTTCCTCACAACAATTTTACTACAACCATGATCAATCATTATGGAATTCAACAAGCACATGGATTGCAAGTGTAATACACACACATGCAACTGACATGCATGCATGACCAACACATTCACCCAAGGAGAGCACAACCACACTCTAATACCACTCTGTAACACCCCCTCCCACATCTACCCAAATAAATATGCCAACTAGGGTGAACATGAGGCAAGAGGCTACTATGATCATATTCGACCTCCTATGTGTTATAGAAATTTTTGTGCCTCACATCATGGAGCATGAAATGTCAATAATCACAGGGATCCTCAGTCCCTAAACATGTTGTTCTTACCCCTAAAAGAACAAGGTCATCAAACAACAGCACTTCCAATCAGTTCTCCACCTGAAAACACTTCAAAATAGGCTTATTTTGGATCATGTCAGCTGCTCCACTGAGCTTCTGCGCTGGAATGCAACTGTCCCTTCTTGTACCTGCGCTGGAAGTCAAGATTAATGAAGGCTACCTGCGCTGGGCGAGATTGGCCAAGTGGCACAGTCATCCTGCAAGGTGTCAACTGCCCAGGAAGCTTCCAAACTGACACTTGGTTCATGAGATTCGCCCTGTGATGAGTAAGAGGTACTTGATCACCATGTGTAAGCAAGGATCTCCAAGTGGACTCAAGGACTGAAGTTTAACTGAAGAGGGAGAGGACACAAGACAGCTTCATGTCAGTCTCAAGCTGACTCATCCTTTCTTCTTCTATCCTATATATAGAGCTCTTCTATGAGGTCTAAAGAGGCTGGAATTTTGTGTAAAGCAAGGAGGTGCTGTTGGTTTACAGTTAGAGCTATTGGGTGATTGTTTTACTAGAGGTGAAGAGGAGAGTTCTTGCTGCTGGGGAGGTGCTGCTGGATTGGAGCCATCATTGGTTGTAACCTTCTCAGAACCCTGTTACTTCTATCAATAAAGTTTTGCATGTTCTCCTATATACTTGTATTGCATTGATGTATTGTATCTACATGTATATTTGATTCATCCTAATCCATGCTTCAGTTATGAGTACATGTATCTTGTAGTTTGCTCTCTTGTTTTGTGCAGGATCTATGTGTAGCTGGACCGGAAAAGAGGGCAAAGAGCTGGGAACAAGAGACAAAGAGAGAGGACAAGGATTGACTAAACGAAAGACACCAGGTTGGTTAATCTATCTTCATTCTCTCTGTACTTTCATAAAGGAAATCATCAAAACTTTACTTTCAGTTGTTGCTAAAGACTGTCACCTTTAGAGTAGGGATAGGGTCATCCGCATCGGATACTTTTCCCCACAACAAACTGGCGACTCCGCTGGGGAGCCTAGTATCTTGTTGGTGTTTGTAGTATTTTACTATTCATTTCTTGAAGAAAAGAGTACCAAATCGAAAAGCTTTTGACTATATCAAAAGCGAAGTAGAGGGACTGCTACTCTTGCTCATTTGCTGAGCAAATTCAAGATTTGAAGAGCCTATCTACAAAATACTCTTTACTCTTTGTGATAGATCTTCATCCTCTTGATCATCCCTTAGCCTGTACTTGACCTATAGCTTTTTATTTCAGCAAAAACAGTGCATTTTTGAGCTTTTTATGACCCGGAATTCTTTGTAGACGAAACTCTCGTGAGTCAGTGCAGGCTGTCCACAGGCAGTCTGCATTACAGCGCAGGTGCTCCCTTCGGGAACTGCGCTGAGAGTCAAATTGGCAGACTAGAACCTGCGCTGGTCCAGTTAGCCATTGTCTTGCTCAGCTTTCCCTTTGTGTCTTGGCCCTGTTTTCACTAAGTTTTAGCTTATTGCTTGCTGGTCATTGTACTTGCTGTAGACCACTTCTCCTTGACATTATTCCGCCTCAGTTGTGTGATGAAACTGTGAATGTTCTTTCAGTATTTCTTGCTTCAGTTACAGTTTCCCATTGTGAAAAGCGAACCAGTATAGCTGTGACCTCTTAGATCCTGAACTGTAAAAGTGTCTTTGTGATCTTATGAGCTAGTTTTATTACTGTTCATGGCTGTTTGAGTTTGTTTGTTTTTCATTTCATGGTTTGAATTCATATATTTTGAGTGTTGAAACAAGTACTTGTAAAGCGTCTTTTCATTTTAGAAAAAACTGGTTTGTTTACGCTTCAAATTGAATTCGAAAGTCATACAACAGTTTTCCTTTTGTCTACATCAACATTAAAGGAAAAGAAAAGAAATACATGCATCTTGCATTTGCATTTTGATAAGTTTGGGTGTCTGATCTAGGAGAAAGTGCATTAGTTTGTGCTTGGTGCTCTGTGTGGAAAGATATTGTTTTTCTCTCCCCTCAGTAGTTAGGATTTTCAAAGCTAAAAGGATTGTGAAAGCTTGCTTATCATTTTAGCTGCATTTAGGAATTTGTACCAATACATCTCGTGGTGATCCTGAAAGACAAACTGATAAACAAGATCAACTTAAAATATATTGAATGAATCTAAAAACGCATTGTAACATAACGCTCACAGTAGAGGTCTAGGTAGAGACGTGTTCCGGCGTCGTTAAACGTAGTGACTGTCGATCTCTACGAAGGTGGGTGATTCCTCCTGAGAGTCGGTGGCACTAATACGGACTTGAGCTCCCGCGTACCGTCGCGTATATTGGGAGACCCCTATAGGCTTTTATCCTTTATCCTTAGGAAGCCGTGTCGACCGCCCTACTGATCGCGATGCAGTGAACACAGCATTCACGAAGATCGACCACCCGTACCGTAAAACGTATTCTGTGGTTTCGCGAAAGGTTTGCCACACCCTCTGCCTAGATCTCCAGAGCAGTTTCTTTTGGCCCTTTTCAAACTCTATAACTGAAAAGGTCCAACCGAGCATTTGTCACTTCGGGCTCGTTAATACATCGAAGGTGACTAGAGTCATCTTTAGCTTTTTCTCGACTCTTAAAACATGAAAAAGCAAAGTTGTGTCTAAAAGCGTCTAATAAAATTCATTCAATACGGAAACATAATTCCCCTTTTTGTATTTTAGTTGATCAAGTAATCTGCAACCGTGGAGGAAAGTCAATTAAAACCCCGTCGTTCAGGGAGGCTTGTGAGTCAACCGCCTTTGTCTCCGGAACCGAGAGTAGTACGGACGAAGTGAACTCGCTTGACCAGGTAAAAATCTCCTTTTAAAGTTAGAACGGAAGTTCCAACAACATCTGAGATTCTGGTCACTCCCAATATTTCTGGAATCCCTGCCTCTATTGAAGAAGTTCAACAGCAACAGAAGGACAGTGGTACTGATCCTAGTTTGAAGACAAGTACTTGCATAACTGAACCAGTTCCATCTGAAACCGGTCCACAGAGTCTTGTTGTTCAAACGACTGTCGCTGTCGAAGCAACCCCTTCTTCGGCACCAGAAATCTTTTACGGACCTGACAGTCTTCCTCTTCCTCCTGGTCTAATTGCAATAGAGGAAATCGTAGAGGACCAGCAAGCAAATACTCCAATTCATTTTGGAGTAGGTACCCCTCTTTTTCCTTCTGCATCAGAAGTTTGTCTATCACCACCAGAAGTTCCTGAAGAATCATTAGGAAGTTTATTGGATAGACTCAAAATGTCTGAACAACCGTCGACATCTAGGACTGTGCCAAATAACACAGCGATAGCAGAAGCTCCTGCTGTCACTCCAACGATGTTTGCCGGCATACCAGCCGTCCCGACTAGCTCTCATCAGCTAGAAGGAGTCCACCCAGGGACTATTATGACAACTTGGTCTGTTCCAGTTTGTTCTTCCGGTATAATACCCAGTAATTCTTATGTTGAAACTAGACAAATTGATCCCTTTGGGAATCAGTTTGGGCCATCCAGTCCTCAAAGGCCATCTACACCCTTGAGCTCCGGATTGTTACCGTATGGGGGGCAATATGCCCTTTCACTTCCCCTTCCGGGGGGATACCCATATGGCAGTTTTCAAACACATTCAAGTTTAACTGAGGTAACGACGAGTGGTTGGGTACCTATGTTACCCCAACAACCAAGAGTTGTATATTCCATGCAACAATGTGTACCTATGTCCAGTATCCCGACGACGCCAGCAATTGTAACCGTGTCGCAAGTTCAATCGATGCCTGTTGTATGTCAACCCCAAGTTGTAATGCAACAGCCTATTGACCCTGCAACACAGCCACAATCGCCAACTGCCGGGACGACACAGATACAAACGGGAACCATAACCCCGCATCTTGGTCCGTCGGTTAGTGTCGCACAGCAAAACATGGCTTCACAACCATGGATGGTGCAATACCAACAACCTCAGTTTCAACAGGTGTACCAAGGGTCTGAGCAACAGATCTTTGAAAATAGTGGGCAACCCTATATTCAGAACGGGTTAAACCAACCACTTTACAGTGGCCAAGCCCACCAACCATATCAGTCATATCAACATCAGTTGCATTATGCTGGTATGCAAAGACCTACTGCTCAGGCGATTCCATCGTATCCTGGGTACGCCTCGCCAAACCTGAATCAGCAGTTGCCATTCGTGGCGACCTTAGAATTACCAGATTTACATCGATTGACGAACGATCCAATCGCCTATGCCCATTGGTGGCCAGCGATTCCTCACAAACTTCCTTCGGACATTCCTAAATTCAATGGAAATCCGGGCGAAGACCCGTCGAATCATGTGATGACATTCCATCTGTGGTGTTCGTCGAATACCTTGAATGATGATTCGATAAGGCTTCGTCTTTTCCAGAGGACATTGACTGGTCCGGCGGCCAAATGGTATATTGAATTACCTAGAGCCTCTTTCGACAATTTTAGTTCCCTAGCCACGACTTTCTTAACACACTTTCAGTTACCTATAAGGTACGAAACTGGAACAGAAATCTTGACCAATTTCAAGCAGACAACAGCCACACATATATCTGATCATATACATGAGTGGCGTCGTCGTCGCAGAATGGTAAAGACCTATGTTCCAGATCAGCTATTAGCTGAGTGGTTTATAAAGTCGCTTCTGCCGGCAATAACAGAAGATGTGGCCAAGGGAGGCGTCGTAACAGAGGAGCAAGTTATTGCTCGTGCTCAATATTTGGACTTAGTGTATACTCAGTTGGGCACGCTCTATGATAAGATACCTGACGCCCCCAGACCGGAATTTTCAATCCCTCCTCCTCCCGGATCGAACAGTGACTCTCATGCCGGTGATGGCGTGATTGGAACTGCAAACGCTAAGTCAACAAGGGATTCGAATAAGAAAGCCCGTAAGACTTCGAATCAAAAAGAAAATCAAGAGATTCTTGCTTCGGAGGTAAATGCTGTATCTATAGATAAAGGCAAAAGCTCCAATCAACCAGGAAGCAAGAAGAAACAAAACGAAGGGAAGAAGAAGAAACAAGGTGAGTCATCCCTTCAAAAAACTTCTTCAAGCCCTCCTAGGAAAGGGAAACCAACGAGTCCATGTCATATATGCGATGAGGATCATTGGACAGCAAATTGTCCATATAAAGCCGAGTTTAAAAGATTCTTAAAGAATTCACAAACCCTAGCTGTATTAACTGATCCATTTCCCAATCCAAGTAAAAATCTGGTTGATAGTGGAGATACTTCCCAGTGCCAGGTACTAATGGTGTCGACCTCTGAACAGCAAAATGATGCTTTGATTTCGACAAAGTGCAAAAACTGCGGGCATCCGCAGTCGTCGAACAGTAAAGGAAATGATCAACCAAGCAGTTCGACGACAACTTCGACAAAAGTTGTGCCACCATTTACTACGGGAAGCATTCCTATGATCCAAGGAAGGAATCACTCTCTCCAAAATATCGGAGTCATTTTCCTAAAAGACCCTACTTTAATGGGTACTTCCGCATTGCCGCCTTCAAATAATCTGGCGGAAATGACCACAATGGAATATGAGACCTTCTGTTTCTAGTGGATCTGAAAGATCGAGGATAGTTCCTATCTTAGGTCAACCTCGTTAAAAAATGAAAAACCATGAGGATAATTCTTTTACTATGTCAACCTCATTAAAAAATGAAACAATCCCCTTTCCAGATCTCAATGGTAAACCTTCATTCCAATCAACAAAGTTGAATACAATGGAGCTTGGGGGGCATGCACCTCGATTTGTATTATTATGCTGGGGGCGTGCAAACTTATCATCGAGCAGTTTTAGCGCATAGTTCATGCTCGTTAAAAAAATAAACGCAAGATCCGAGCAGTTTTAGCACATAGTTCATGCTCGTTAAAAAATAAACATAAGTTGTGAGCAATCTTCCCCTAGAGTTCAAGCTCACCCAGAAAAAATGAACCGGTAAATAACCTTGGTAAATGTAACCTTTGACAGCCATATTAAAGCCCTTGGTCGTGTTCTTGCAGTCTCACCTCCATCCGTTCATTTGGCCAATCGTTCATCTCCATATGTTTGTTTACCCATTTTGAGGAACATCTGCGAAGAGTGATTTCACTTAGCCACCCTTGTGACACTGCCGTGATTGGAAAATTCCAACCTGTACCTGGAATCTGCTGCTATCCCTGTTTATCACTCGTTCCTCAAAAGACGAGTCTTCTTTGAGCTCTTTTCACTGACTCGTAAAATATGAAAAGTTTGCCGAGTTTTGGCCTTCCAGCTCGTTAAACGACTGGAACGCTATCCCTCCTCTAGATTTTAATCTTTTTGGACCTGAGGGATTATTGCACAAAAAGATCGAGCGCTTGTCTTGTTCGGCTCGTTAAAGCAATCGAAAATTCATCCCTTCTGTATTGTTTTATACTTTTTCGGACTTAAGGGATTAGATGACGAAAAAGGAATCATGGAGTTAACTTTCTGTACCTTTTCAGACTCTCTAAAAATGAAAAGGACCGAGTTATCCTTGTCGTTAGACTCGTTAAAATCATTAAATAGCGACAAACTTGTCTTTAGACGAGAACGAGTTTCCCTATCTCTAGGCTCGTTAAATCATAGCGATGGGCTTGCCCGAAGGGCAGGTTATAGAACAAGCATATGTTATCCTCCTCAAGCTTGACAAAAATAAAGAGGTACTGGTCAGAAATGACTGGGGAAAAATTGGGAGAACATCAAAATTTAATGGTAGCAAGTCACTCTTGAACATGACACTTTTCCTCCGTACCACATTGGGTTGGGTTGTTTCATTCACCGGTCTCATCACCATGGTCCTCGCCAAACCATCCACATTTGGGGTAATGCTACCGATCCATCGCATCAGTGTCGTTATATGTTCAAGAGGGGTCATTTTGAAAGTGTCAACCGTGTCCCATCCACTACCATACATTATCCTTCATCCATTCATGATCGCCACCCTGAATCATATGTCACAGTTTGTTTTCACCTCCACTAAAATCATTAGCTCCGTTCCGTGTCATTGATGTGGGATTCATTAAGGCCCTCCTTTGATGGATCGCTTCTTGTCGACTTCAGCTCATTATCCAAGAAGTTGATCTAGGAACAACCCCATCAGTACTTTGAAGCTTGCATGCCTCAATGGCAAGTTTCTCACTTCCGGCGATAGGTATACATCAATGACCTTCGACCAGAAGATTTTTCGTGGCGTTCAACGCCAAGTCCTTTATTCACGCCACGTGAATTGTACTGCAGTACCTTGAGGGTCATCGTCATTATTGGTGATTCCTCTCGCGCTTGTTAACGGTTTTCATTATTGACCGGTAATCAAGCGATGTCTTTCCATGTTCGACTTCAGCGCAATTCTCACATGGATCGACTTGTACTTAGAGTGAAGATCGAACGAGTTTGAAGACCCCGGATCTAGTTTCATCCATCCGGGCTGTGATATATATTCAGCAAATATAAAAGCATTTGTCATGTACATCATTGCAACAGATGATCATCCTATTCAAAGGATGATAATTTCAGCAGAAAATTATCAGTCTACCTTCAGACGATCGTCTGTCATATGTACCAAAATGTATTTATAAAAGCTGAGCATGGGAATGCCCGCCTCAGCTAGATCATGAAAATAGAATGAAAAATAATGTATTGTATTGTATTGTATTACAGGGCGCTTCCTCAGCACTGGAATGAACTTCAGACCCTCTAGATAAAGCATTTCACCCGATAAACGGCCTCATACTTTAGGGGGCAACTGTTATAGACATTTTTGCGCCTCGCATCATGGAGCATGAAATGTCAATAATCACAGGGATCCTCAGTCCCTAAACATGTTGTTCTTACCCCTAAAAGAACAAGGTCATCAAACAACAGCACTTCCAATCAGTTCTCCACCTGAAAACACTTCAAAACAGGCTTATTTTGGATCATGTCAGCTGCTTAACTGAGCTTCTGCGCTGTAATGCAACTGTCCCACTCTGTACCTGCGCTGGAAGTCAAAAGTAATGAAGGCTACCTGCGCTGGGCGAGATTGGCCAAGTGGCACAGTCATCCTGCAAGGTGTCAACTGCCCAGGAAGCTTCCAAACTGACACTTGGTTCATCAGATTCGCCTTGTGATGAGTAAGAGGTACTTGATCACCATGTGTAACCAAGGATCTCCAAGTGGACTCAATAACTGAAGATTAACTGAAGAGGGAGAGGACACTAGTCAGCTCTATGCCAGCCTCAAGCTGACTCATCCTCTCTTCTTCTCTCCTATATATAGAGCTCTTCTATGAGGTCTAAGGAGGCTGGAATTTTGTGTAAAGCAAGGAGGTGCTGTTGGATTACAGTTAGAGCTATTGGGTGATTGTTTTACTAGAGGTGAAGAGGAGAGTTCTTGCTGCTGGGGAGGTGCTGCTGGATTGGAGCCATCATTGGTTGTAACCTTCTCAGAACCCTGTTACTTCTATCAATAAAGTTTTGCATGTTCTCCTATATACTTGTATTGCATTGATGTATTGTATTTACATGTATATTTGATTCACTCTAATCCATGCATCAGTTATGAGTACTTGTATCTTGTAGTTTCCTCTCTCGTTTTGTGCAGGGCTTGTGTGTAGCTGGACCGGCAAAGAGAGCAAGGAGTTGGGAACAAGAGACAAAGAGAGAGGATCAAGATCGACTAAGCGAAGGATACCAGGTTGGTTGATCATTTCTTCCCCCTCTCTGTACTTTCATAAAGGAAAACATCAAAGCTTTACTTTCAGTTGTTGCTAAAGACTGTCACCTTTAGAGTAGGGATAGGGTCATCCGCATCGGATACTTTTCCCCGCAACACTATGTCACCTTAAGGAAGTGGAATTGAAAGAACATCACATATAATCATCCAACATCATCAACAGAACCCTCAGGAGATGTGTCAGCCACTGAAACAACATGTTGCTGGGTCCCACTACTATTTTGCAACTCTTAGGTCATAATTGCTCTCATTCTATGGGAAAGGGAGTGACTATAAACCCAAATTCACTCTCACAGGCCTCCCTGTGAGCGATTGTGGACCAAAATTGCTAGTTCTATTCCAGTGACCCCAGGATTTAAGCCACTTTCCTAGCCTAGAATTCTGGCCTTTGCCCAGAACTTGTTATAACTTCCAGAATTCATTAAAAGCATGATAACAACGTTGATCAATCCAAAAATCACCCTCATGACTAGGCCTAAGCATCCCCAATCGTGACTGACATTCTATCAAATACTTGGCATCATTGCAACCTATAGATATAGGATACAAGAAAAAGCATAAACGACTGAAACAACTTATGAAACATAACTAGAAGGATCACCTTCTTCTCCATTGATCTACTACATCATAAATTAGGCCTTGCATCAATCCATTTGATAGTTTCAAGTAAATATATGGAATAAACATGAGATATACCAGTCATTCAACCATGCTTATAACCAACATAAAACCATATAAATATCAGAGATATGAAAACCATTAAATCCACATATAAATAAGTCAAAAATTAAGATAAGTTAGCTTCTATTAATCATAGGAAAATATGACCAAGTTTGGGACTTCCACATACCACCCAACCATAGACATGGCTGAACCAAATCTCTCTTTCAGCCAGTCACTCACGTGTTATATTCCAAGAATGAATTTGGGATCTCATTAAACAACCAATCCAAGAAAAACCAAGGGAATCGAGAGGTTAAACCATCTCCACCATCATCAAACCGTGATCACACCAAAACTGGTGCTCTGATCACAACTGAATCAAACTTGTAATGCCATCCAGAATCCATCACTATCCTTGAGGAATTTTCCGTTTCCTTGTCTCTCAAGACTTACTGCAATCCAAACCTGATCACTAGGCCCTAAACCGAGACCAGTATCTCAAGATTTACCACAATCAAAACCTGGATAACTAGGCCCTAAACCAAGACTTCTCCCTTAGGCTTTATTTTGTATCTCGCCAAAATAGGTCAAGGGATTCCTAGGCCTTTGGGAATGGGACTTGAGACCACCTCCACCCTAGATTCTGAAATCTATCTAGAAATTCCAAAGCTAAAAAAACAAAATAACATCCCAACATACCATGGCATCTGAAAAAAGGCTAGGCTAGGCTAAAATCCACTTTCATAACTCGATAAAAGCATGCCACTGATAATAAGAGAACCATACACCAACGTGCAAACCCATGCATTTTCAAACAAACTAGGAAATCACACATGAAAAATGTTACCTGCAAGTATTCTTGCTAAAGCTACTTGAGTCTTTCTTTCTTTTCCATGATCCTTGCTTGCTTTTCCTTTCATTTCCTTGCTTTCCCTTTCCTTTGCTACAAACTAGAGTGCTCCAAGAAAACGTTAAGTGACCAAGAGAGAGAGAGAGAGAGAGAGAGAGAGATCCAAACATGAACTAACAAAAGCTTAACATTGAGCAAGCCTAAGACTGAGCAACCTACCAACTGATCCTCAGAAGCCTTTTATCAATGAGGCCTCTAATTTTTTCATTTTTCATTATTTTCCTTCATTTTCTTCCTCACATGCAACCTATGACCTTTTACCTTCCCCTTCTCCTAATTTCCTTTATTTTCATAAATAAATGTGTCGAAAATGCCTTTTTCCCTTTTAATGCCTTTGCCTTATTTTAGGGTCCTATAATCTATAGGGATCAATTGATGGTTATCTACTAGTTTTTTATATAACATATTGCAAACAATATTTCATCCTGCAAATTGTTTCCAAGGAAAAATAAAAATTAGAAAAGAAAAGAAAAAGAAAAAAGGGATACAAAAAAAAAGATATATTTGAAAAATTGAAAAATTAAAAAACTATATATATGAGAAATTGTGAAAAAATGAAAAAAGCCCCAATAAGTGATAAAATTTAAATGCCACTGCATTTCAAAAAATAAAAATATGCAAGAGAATTTTTCTAGAAAGTTTAACAATGTGCGCTAGTTAAAATGCCACATTAAAGTTAGATGAGCAGGATTAGTTGGTTTAATCACACCATTTAAGCATGATTATACTTGGTAAATAAAGTTAGTTAAGTTTAATGTTTAACCACATAATTTAATCGTGGTTAAAATAGTTAAATAAAGGTTAAATATTGAAGTGCACATTTTAATCGCGCTCAAAATTAACGTTAATTAAGTTATTATATTAGTCAAATTGCACTGTTAAATTTTGATTAAGCTTGGTTAACAAAACCTTTGCTTGACGCAACACCTTTTGTCACTTGTAATAATTTTTTCTCTAAGAGGAATGGTCAAGATCTCACCTACCTGGATCAATGGTGGGTGATGAGTTCAACCCCCCTACCCCGTCCCTTTGACGATTAACTGGGGGGGGTGTCCAAAAATCGGTTTCCACACTTACCTCCCTTGCAACCTGTCTCCTCCTAGCTTATTTAGGAGCCCCCTCCCCTCCCCTCCGAAATTTGTTTTCCCTCTCTCACCTACTCTCGTGACCATTGATCCCTACACTCCTCCTCCACTCCCCTTCTGCCAAGTACCACCTCCCGTCCCAACCTCACTCCTATACCATGCTTCCACATGAAACCCCCCTATTCACTCCTCTCCCATCACAATCACATCATTTCCCCCTTCCACGTCAACTCATCCCCGGTGTGCCCATTATCTAACTATTTCTGCTGTACATGCTCCTGCGATAATGGACCTGCTCCTGTTTAACAGCTAAATCATAACAATAAGCTAATTTTAGCCTATAAAATAAGCCAAAACTCATTCTCTTTCCCTCCTTTTGATGTTTCAAGATACCAAGTAACCAAAAACTATTGCATTGCATATTCAACAAACCAAATCCTATTACAGTGTCCAATCATTGAACTAGCCCACCATTGTAACCATTCAACAAACGGATTACCTTTGCACCTCAAACACTAGTCTTCGACCAACCTTTATCGGGAAATTCAAATTCTCCTATTCATTTCCATTTCATTATGGCTCTTAAAGGAAAATATAAGGTTACAGAGGAGAACCCCCTTCTACCCCATGTCATCGATTTAGACCACCAACCTCTGGTAGACCAAGAATATAAGATCATTGAAACCAGTTGTGAGTTTGACCTTTATGAACTTCACAACTGGTTAAAGAAGAAATTCATCGACCTTAGTGATGATTTGGGCCTATGGGAATCCTCCCTACCATTTACCTAAGTTCGTTTCAAGGTGTTGATTTTGATATATTCCCAGTCAGATGGCAATCATGGCCCAAAATAATGACATCCTTTTCACAATCACATCTGAAACCATCTCTTGAATGGGCCAAGTGCAAAACTATTCCCCTATGAAACCTTTTACAGTAGATTCCTTCATGGAATTCTACAAGAACCTCACCTTCCCACATAGAGCTAAGATCTTTGAAACATTTCTCCCTAAGGATGCCCAATTACCCAAGAAAAATACCCCCTATTCATCCTCTATGTTCCCAGAGATGACCAAATAGATTATCTCAATTGTTTCATGTTTACTGGGCTATCAATCTAATCAGTGGGTTGATGAGGCCATCATTGGTTTTTTGTCAGTATTTACAACAGGTGAAAAACCCTCCATTTTCAAGTACAATGAGTATCTAGCAGATGAAATCCATGAGCAGTTCCTGAAATTTTCTACAGAGGGAACTTTTAAATATGCTTTAGTCCTAGTTTATCTATTTTTATACCATCAGGCAGACAGATTTTAGTTTCCCTTACAGAAATTGGATGAGCAAGGAAATGCTCAATCAATAATTCATTGGACTTCCTTGGTGAGGAAGCATTCCAATGAATTCACCTTCAGTGAATATGTTGATCAATTCTTATATACAATATCTTTCTTATTAAACAGTGATGTGGAGCCAAGGATAGGACCTGAAATCAAAAGGTTTCTTTATCTTAGTGAACAGAACAAAATAGGTGACTGGTATTGTACTAGAACTACACAAAAATTAAGGTCTATGGGTGTGAATTGACACCTTATAGGTTTCAAAATTTTGTCCCAATGAGAATTTTCTCATTAGAATACATAAGACAAATTATTAACATGGACGAGCTACATTTTTTGGCACCAAAGAAGAAATCCCAATTTAAGATTAAAATACAGGTGAACCCTTTCATCTGCAACACCAGAGAAACAACTATAGAAGAAGACATCCTCCTAAAAAAAATGGACTTCAAACTCAGCTTTGCCTAGTCATATGACCCCTTGGGAGTGATTTCAAAGATAAGAGTAGAATAGGAGACTACTCCATACATTCACACTCTCGGGCTAGAGATTGAGAAATACATGAACCAAGATCAATGGATGGAAAATACTCTTAAGGAGGCCTAATAACAGGTAATCACCACTACAACAACGCAAAATCCTAACCCATAGGAGAAGCAGGACAAGAGACCATGGGAAGACGCTTCCCCTATAGTCACGGAAACTCCAAGGAAATAATTTCAGATCTACAAGAAGAGGCAAATGACCAATTGAACAGAGCAAGATTTTCAAGAAGAAAATACACAGTCCACTATCATTATTAAAGGTCCTCATGCTTTAAGGAGGACTGAAGATATTTTTGTTGGGTCTCCATTCTCTTCGGCCTCGCAGGAGCCATTGGAAACCTCTTAGTCAAGGGAATTGGTTCATGACCATGTGTTAGGTCCCTATACTACTAGTGTAACTCCTTATTATTATTAGCGCAACCCACTTATTATATTATTGTGCCCATATAGTCCTAATTTTGTTATTATTGTGCCCCATAGAAGCCCACTATTGTTATTGTTGCTCCCCTACAATATCATTGTTATGTAGGTTCTTATTGTATTGTGACCCGTTAGACTCCTATACATAGAAAAGAGGTCTTGTAATTTGTATCATCTAAGAATTGTTCATTTGTGTAATGTAAAGTAGGTTCCCCCTCGAAGAGGCTGATTTTGAAGTCATCGATCTATCTTTTCTATTTTTTTGTGAGCTGGTTTCATAACATTTGGTATCAGAGCTTTGGATTCTAGGGTTTCGCTACTTTGAACAGGTCATCATGGAATGTTTTCTATAACTTTTTTCCTACGAAGTTTCAAAATCGGAAATTAAAACCTATTTCAATCGAAATCATGATGAAACTTGGGTCCCAATTTTAGATCTTGTCTTGCTATAGTGTCAGAGATACGATCCAAGGAACTTAGTGTTTTTGTTGCTCCCGAGTTATATCTCAAACAGGTGACCTAGGGAAAATCATAATAACTTTCTCTCTGAGCATCAAATTGGAATTTCGTAAAACATTACAAAATGAGGACGGAGTGTAGTTTTCTGTGTATCATTTCCAGGTCTAAAGGTCGAAACAATAATACTTGGCACTTCGTACAAGTTCTCTCTACTAAACTAGTCTATAATCAGGTCTTCGTGGGATATTTGGAATAACTCATTCTTGGAGAATAAAATATTGATCAAACTTGTGGGTTTGGAAAGAGGGTTTAGAGAGATAACACAAGATGAAATTTCATACCTTAGAGATCGTAAATAACAAAGATACAACAGATTCAATATCGATCTCTTACAAAGCAAAAGAAGGTGTGTAGTCTTTTTAAATTTTTGTGTAAGTTTCCTTTTAAAAATTAGTTTGAAGTAATTCAAAGGGCATAGTGAAGCATAGTTATCATTAATTGATGCCCCAAAGAAACAAAATGGAAAAGCATAATAAGAAACCTAAAATCTCTACCATGACTCATGAAAAAGAGGAAGAAATGCAACATGATATCTCAAAATTATGAGACCAAGTACAACAAATTTCACTCTCACAAAAAGTAATAGAAGCTAAGATGGATGGTTTAAAGAAAGGAATGGAATCTAAGATGAATGGCATGGAATTTAGTATTGATGGCGTGGAATATAAGATGGATGGTTTAGAAGTAAACATTGAATATTTGAAGGACATGGAAAGTTTGGAATGAAGTTTGACAAAGTTTCTTCAAGAAATGCTTCCTAATTGCAAAAAGGTAGTAGAGGAAACTCATGATAAGAACAAAAGAAACGTTAATCATGATTCCATATAATCTAATGTTGGATTGAAGACCCACCATGTTCCAAAGATCAATATGAGGAATTTTGATGGCAAGGATCCCATAACATGGATACTATAGATGGAGCAATATTTTGATCTCCATAATGTGGAAAACACACAAAAGGTACACATTGAAACTTATATTTAGAACCAAATCAATTTGTATGGTATCAATGGCTTTTCTCTTATAAAAAAATTGTCACTTGGTCAATTTTTATGGAGGAAATGATAGCACATTATGAGGATACAAAAAACAACTCCATCTTTAGCCAATTGATAAATCTAAAACTATAGGATTCAATGGTGGAGCACATTGAAGAATTCCAAAAATTGAATATAAGGGTGAAATCTATTCTAGAGGGGCATAGATTTGATGTGTTCATAGGGACTTTAAAGGATAACTTCCAACATGAGGTTCACCTTTGGGGACCTGATTCATTGGAGAAGGCATTCAGGTTGGCAAGAAAAATTGAAAGAAAAATTATGGCAAGGAAGCCTACCACTCACAACTATAAATATGGAAGTGTTGCTTCCCCTAGCTTTCCACAACCTACAAGGTTGACACCAAAAAAATTGGAAGAAAAATGAGCAAAAGGGCTTTGTTACAGTTGTAATAGAAAATACACTAAAGTTCATAAGTGTGCTGAGAAGAAATTATTTTACATAGATTGTGAAGAGGAGGAAGAAAAGGAAGAAGAAATGTCAAAAGAAGAGGATATACAACAGGAACCAACCGTAGAGAAATAAGAATTGAATTTGACCATACATTGTAATGCATTGACAGGAATTACCACTCAAACTCTCAAGATAGAAGGACATATCAAGAAGAAAAAGGTAATAGTATTGATTGATTCGAGCAATACCCATAATTTTATTCATTGTAACATAGCTAAGGAATTGATTTGCTTCCTATATCCAGCACCATAGTGTCAAGTGATGATTGCAAGTGGAGGAAACATAAATTTCTCTGGAAAGTGCCATAATATCAAGCTATCAATGAGATAATATGTATTGAATAGCCCAATGATTTCCATTCCAATGGGTGGCGTTGATGTTGTACTAGGAATCCAATGGCTACAATCCTTGGGTACAATAGCTTTTAAGTTTCAAGAAAGTTTCGTGAAATTTATTTCGGAAGGAAAGGAAGTTGAATTAATGGGTATCGTAGGGAAACCAAGAAAGATAATCAACTCTAATGGAATGAAAAAGCTTCTAAATAAATAACAACATGGCATAATTGAATAATTATGTTCGCTAGAAGTTCCCACATCGAAATCATCTATTTCTCCAGATCTCCTAAAAGTCTTGGATAATCATTCCAAGGTATTTGAGACTCCCAAAGGTCTACCACCTATTAATGATCATGATCCTGATATTCATTTGATTCCGGGAAGTGCTCCTCCAAAAATTTGGCTTTACAAATATCCTTATGCCCAAAAGAGTGAATTTGAACGTATGATTGCAGAAATGCTAGAGGCTGGTATAATTGAACCTAGTCAAAGTTATTTCTCTAATCTAGTAGTATTGGTGCACAAGAAGGATGGATCATGGTGAATGTGCCTGGATTATAGGGAGGTCAACAAGCTCACTATTAAAGATAAAGTTCCCCTTCCTGTCATTGATGAATTATTGGATGAATTACATGGAGCAATTTACTTCACCAAGTTGGATCTTCGTCCAGGATATCATCAAATTAGAATGGAGAATGAAGACATTAAAAAAAAAACATTTTGAACTCATTAGGGTCATTATGAATTTTTGTTCATGCCTTTTGGCCTTACCAATGCACCTTATACATTTCAAGGTTTAATGAATTTCGTTTTCAAACCCACCCTTAGAAAATTTGCATTAGTATTTTTTGATGATATACTAATCTACAACAAATCTTGGAAGGATAATGTTCAACATGTTGACAAGGTGCTCAAACTATTGGAAGAGAAACAATTATATGCAAAAGGCTCCAAATGTTTCTTTGGAGTACAAGAGGTGGAATTTTGGGTTCATATTGTATCTCATGAAGGTGTTAAGGTAGACCCTAGCAAAATTAAAGCCATTAAAAAATGGAAATTTCCCACATTCATAAAGCATTTGCAAGGATTTCTCTGGTTGACAGATTATTATCACAAGTTTGTTAAGAATTATGGGAGAATAGCAACACTCCCAACAACATTACTAAAGAAAGATGCATTTTCTTGGACTCTAGAAGCAAGGAAGGCCTTTAAACATCTTAAAGAGGCAATGTTCCAAGCACTAGTCTTAGCTACGCCACACTTCACAAAAACCTTTATTGTGGAATGCGATGCCTCAGGAAATGGAATTGGTGTTGTTTTAATGCAGAAAGAAAGACCCATTGCTTTTGAAAGTCGTCCAATCAAAGGAAAGTATTTACACAAAGCTATTTATGAGAAGGAAATGTTGGAAATACTACAAGAACTTAAGAAATGGTGACCTTACCTAATGGGAAGACACTTCAAGGTAAAAACAGATCATGATAGTCTTAAATACATTTTAGAACAAAGATTTTCTTCAGAAGAACATCAAAAATGGGTTACAAAGATGTTTGGTTATGACTTTGTAATCATCTACAAAAAAGGGAAGAAAAAGGTTGTTGCAGATGCACTCTCAAGAAAGGATGAGGACGTGGAAGCATTGTTTTGTGCCATTTTTATTATCCAACAAGATTGGATAAATTAAACAAGGGATGAATGGAAGAATGACGAAGAAGTGTGGGCACTCATTCCAACATTGTAGAAGGTCCTAGTTCAAACAATATTTCCAGAACTTGAAGATGAAGGAAAAATCATATTTTAAACCTGAGGTAGTTATAGAAACAAGAAATTGATAGCTACGAAATCGATCAATTTCATAGTATCTCACCAATTGGAAGAACTTACGCACTAAGGATTCAACATGATAGGATGAGAATTTTATACAAAAGCATCCATAACTACTCAAACATTGAGGACAACACATTTTGAAGGAGAGGGGCATGTTAGGTCGCTATACTACTAGTGCAAACCCTTATTGTTATTATTGAAACCCCCTTATGTATTATTGTTCCCATACAGTCCTGACATCGTTATTATTGTGCCCCATAGAAGCTTGCTATTGTTATTGTTGTGCCCCTACAATATTATTGTTATGTAGGCTTTGATTGTATTGGGACCCCTTAGACTCCTATATATAGAAAGGAGGTCTTGTCGTTTGTATCATCTAATAATTGTTCATTTGTGAAATGTAAAGGAGGTTACCCCCTTAAAGAGGCTGATTTTGAAGCCATTGATTTATCTTTCTTTTTTCTGTGAGTTGGTTTCATAACACCATGCTAAACCAAACATATTCGTTAAGTACAAAGAGATCAAGAATAAAAATGAACTGCAAAAAGCTACAACATATACACAATTTTGGAAGAAAAAAACCTCTTCACAACATAGGCTACTCTTGGCCTTTGACACAGATAAAGGGAAGATGCAGATAACCTTCCTATAGGTTGAGTTCCCTTTCCCAAAGACTCCTAGAGATTATAAAAAATCAAAATTTTCCTTCAATACTGATCAAATAGACTTGCACAAGCCAACAAGGGAGATGTTGTACTCCACTTTGACAACCTCATTAATGGTAGCTTCTAGGCTGCAAGCCTCTGTAAATAACATCTAGTTCCATCTTAAATTAGAGAAAATGTCTTCTTTGGCTAAAGACACAAAAATAAAATCTTTAGAGGATCTAGTAATTAAACTGGGATATGATCCCACCAATGTGAAAGAAGCAGAAGAGATTATCAGAAGGAAAAATGTTGATATTGCAGCACTCAAGAAGCAACTCAAGCTTCCCTCCACAGAAGACCCACATACTAAGGAAGTTGGAAAGTTAGAGAAGGAAAAGGAAGACATGTTCAGAATCCTTATTGAACAATGTGGATAGATCAAAGCAATGGAGGTTAAGATAGAGAAATTATTAAAGGAAAGAGAACAATCCACATAGTTGGTAGCCATTCCACTGATAGTAGTTCCACTTTCATATAAATTAGCAGTAGGGGCATGCACTTCAGAAACCATCACTGTGGAGGCGCAATCAATAGATTATTCAGAAGAGCTAATCAAAGGAATGGATGACCTGTCAATGAGGGGACAGGAAATTCAGAAGCTGAAAACTTAGTTGAATAACCTTCAGGAGAAGAAGCTGAAGATCAACAATGTATACCTAGCAGAGATGTAGAAAACACATAGATTAACACAGAAGATTGATCAATTGCAAAATGAATAAGAAATGGTACAAACATTGGCACATACAAAAGAAAGTAGATGGATAGAAATAAATGAGGCCATGACTGAAATATGGCCGGTAATTCAGATTATTTTTTAGCAAGAGGAGTTAGTAAAGATGTCTAAAGAGGTCATTGAAGAGGTCAAAGTAGATTTAAGACAGAAATTAGGTGAAGCCATTGCTCTAATCAGAATTTTGAATTCGATGACTAAAGAAGAATTAGAAGAATTTTAGATTGCAGACAGGACATAGACAATTTTGGAGGTGAGGAGGAACCTTACAGAAAGGAACCTTATGCTGCAATTGGAAAACAAGTGTCACAATATCGAGTCCAACATTCAAAACTTCCACAGAAAATTTAATGTACTAAACTAGAAGGGAATGCTAACTTTGATATGGTTTGGAGATAAGTTGATCAATTTAGAAAATTATCACCAGAAATTATATACCATAGCCAGGGATAAGTTAATTTTTTCTACCATCAAAGGAAGTATCAGAGGGAAATCCTTCATGGAATATTTGGATTTTGATATTCTTATCAAGCATGAGATAAAGCACTTATTCATTATCAAGCCTACTTTTCAAAAGTACACCAAGGTGGATGAAACCTACAAGAAGATAGTTAAATTCTCCACTCTAGATGAAGACAGATGGGATAAATTGTGCGAGTCACTTGGGTAAAAAAAAAAATCACCTTCAACAATAGGGCAACACTTTTTATGGTTGATTCATCACCAACAATCATCGAAGATAGTTCCAGAGCACTGCAATAGCTTTAGCTGCCTACTTTTTTGTACTATTTTTGTAATCAACTTTTAAGATATTTTGTAAAGAATATTGATATCTTTACTCAATATATTTTTGATAATTTTTGTATAAGTACTTCCTAAATCGAAGTACAAATGTTGGGACTTGTATCAAGAAAGAACATTTTTTATGTAAAGTTGTTCACTTAGCTAAAAGTGATCATTTCATTATACGAAAGATTGTTCCAAGATTCATGTGTCAGGCTAATTGGCGATGTCTTTCCTTTTGTAATTTTGTTATATCTATATTTTCATATATTTTCTTATCTAAAATGTTTAAAAGAAGATGAAGGGATAAACTTGTTTCATCACACCCTATCCTGACTTATAAGCAATTTTTATGTTTTCAAACTGAAGTTAAATATAGAATTCATGTTAAAATGCTCTATTTTTTATTAGATCTGAATATATTCCTCTATCTCTGTCCACAAATCTACAACGATCTAATATCTTCCCTACCTTGCCCCGTTTCAATCTATTTTGATATTTTTGCATTTGATCACCCTAAGACCTTAACTTCGTTGCCTAATGGCCTTTCTTTGTAGCTTCAACCAAAAATTTCAAAAAACCAAACTTAGAACCTAATAACTAGACTAAAATCCCACTACAACAAATCTAAATATAATAGAGAGATCCCTCTATGAGTTCAAAAGGGATATCTTCTAAGATTGAAAGTGGTTTTGTGGTTACCTTTGGGTTTCTTTCATAGCCTTAAGAAATTACGGAGTGATAACACCTTAGTCTTTGCCAATTTTCTGTAGCCAAAACACATCCAGTGATGCCCACTAGGATATATTTTCCCATCATTCAGCTTGGAATAAGTGTCCCTTAACCATGGTTATATTTGTCCTTTATTGACCTTTATTACATGAAATTTTCACCAGGTATAGTACAAAACCCTCCCCCTTGGGGAACATTGTCATCGGTGTTCAACCACACCAAGACGTTAGCCAAACCGCTAAAAAAAACATATATCCCATGGAGATTTATAACTTAGATCATTGCAGTATTTATAGTGAATGACCTTCTCAAAAGAAAAACATCATGGAAACATATCACATATTGAAGATTTATAACAAAACTCATTAGGGTATTTACAATAACCACATATACACATATGCACATTTTCTAACCCAAGAAATAAAAGGATATGATGTCTGTATCAATCACAATGGAATCCAAAGGATCACACCTCCACCCTCAAAGTAATACTAGAATTCATCTACTTCCCAAGAAGTCCAAAATCCACTGCCACAGTCAAAGCTGCACCCAATGTCAGCTCTACAATCTTATGCCACATGTTCTCTCAGTGAACAATTACCGACTCATTTTTCCAGGGTACACTCCCAATGTGCATCTGATTCCATATGGAAATGCTAATGACCAAAACAAATATATCCATCACCTTCCCTTCTCTGCTACATAGTCCCTTGGGAAATCTGGTCACCCCCTTTGGTGTAGTCACTCACCTTCTAAGTTCCCGAGATCCCCTATCCTAGGCAATCCATCCTTAACAAGGCTTCCTCATGTCAGAAGATCAAACACCCAAGGCATATATCGGACCTCAACAATCATACCATTCATATCATGCTCATGTAAATCAATGGACACTCTTGGGTACTAGTGTCCCGTAATGGCCCTGCTCATGAAGTACTTTACCAGCATACTACTACATGTTCCAATTTTGTTTGTTGTTGCTGCCAATTCTTGCAGTTGATTTCAACCACCTAACCAGGCATGTTCATGCATTCCTATTCCAATCACATAATTTACATTAGATACAAATAAATAAAAATAACCTCAAATCATACCTCATTGGTATCTTGTCAATAAGGTACACTTGAAATTATTTTCTCTTCCTCTCACAACAAATCAAACTAGCATCTTTGACCAAATCATCATGTATAAAAATATCACATCAGGTTTGCTCCAACACAACCATCATAGATCAAAATCATGAATTACATGTAACCATCATAAAACATAATCATAGATCACATATAATCATCGTATACCATAGTCATAAATCATATTCATAATAAAACTAAAATACATAGTACCACATGCACGACATGTACTCGACACAACATGTGCACAACATCACGTGCACAATGTGTACACAACACCACCTGCACACAATGCCACTTGTACCACATGTAAACAACACCACATGCACGCAACACCACTTGTAAAATTATACACAAGACACCATACGTAAATAGCACCACATGTACAACATGCATGCAACACCACATGTACATAGCATTGCATATCTAACATGTACATAGCACTGTCTATACCCAACACTACATATGCAACATTCGTACAACACTATACGTACCATCCTGTACATAGCATTTCATAAACAATATGTACACATGCTATTTATACACAACAACACATGTGCACAACATCATAGATGGAACATCTATAACATATTCAACATATGCACAACAATAATACCTCGCATCCAAAAGAATATTGTCTCTACCAAAAAGCTTTGCTCATAGTGTCTTATCTATGTTTGTCCCAGCATGTCATAGACCACCCTACTTTCATTTCACTAATCTATCCTTCCACATTACCTTCCATAAACATAGCCATAATACAAGTATACAATATCAATTCATATCCACATGATACTGACATCATATATTTGTCATGGCAACTCTTCCACTTCATTTCTCATGAACCAAGAATCTCTTCATGCCATTCACCTGCATAAGAAATCATTCCTCCACAAGAACGATCCCTGACAAGCCTGTCAAATAGTGACAATGTAAATACATACATATATATATATATATATATATATATATATATATATATAATCATTAGAATAAAAGAATCATCATCGTACCAGACAATGACATACATACATACATGCATATATATGAACATCAACATAATCATGATCATGACGTAATTACCAGATAAAATAAGCTCTACGTTAAGAGAAATTCATTTATCCATGTACAACATTTAGAACTACGATTCCCAACATAGCCAAAGAATCCAACACCTCATATCCATTTACTTTACATCTTTAATGTACATTTCTTATGTTCGTACTACCACTGTTAAATGGACCCAACTATTCCAACATATTGTCATAGTCTTACCTTCGATCGTGCTTACTCATGCACTGAGCTTCATCCATGTCTTGCATCACCTGTCAGGTACCACACAACTCTCCCTCAGCTCCATCAACTTTCCTCTTCCCCAAACTAATTCCCAAGACTCAAGACATAAAATGACATACCAAGAAACAAACAAGAGGCAAGACCATGAAAACCAATAATAACAAAACACTGCAACAAAGTGGCAGACCTATGCACCAGACACACAAAACATCACAAATCAAGTGAAACAATCGGAAAATACCAGAATCATAAGACTAACAACAAAAATCATCACTCAATCCCCATGGTTCCTAGTGCTTCCAAAGGAAATTTGAACATAAGCCTTCTTCAAGATTCATGAAAATATCTCTCGCCATGCAACTCTGTACATTATACTGCCATTAACACATAATGTCAGTGCATAAATAAACATAACAATACATTAGTTACCTTATCTTGTCGTACCAATCTTGTTGTGTTGCAATTGAACACATCAACACCATCTTTCAAGGGACTCCAATTATCTTAATAGATCCACCTGTAACTAGAGACTAACTAATATGCATGCCAAGTACATGTTCATGAATCTAGCACATATCAACAAAATCTTGGTTAAGAAGGCTCCCTGGATGTAAAGCACTCATTTGTTTGGAATTATGTTTTCCAAACCTAACCTAAGAAACTCTTGCCAAATTCATTTCTTTTACCTTTTTCCTTAATGCAATCGAGGCATACTATGCACTATCACATCACTTGGCTGTTAGTTATATAAATACAGCAACTATTACCTTGTCGCGCTAATACCAATCAATTTTCCTGCAACTTCTCACACATGTCAGCCACATGTTCCACATATCAAGACACTCATATCTATCAATTTGAAATTCACATTTACCAAGACTAACAATCATGTCATAATCCATAGTCAACTCATAGTCATTAGTCATAATATATAATGCTACAACTATCACCTATCATACTCAAGTACATGTCAGCTATCTGAACTCATATGTATTAGCACAATCATCTTAAAGAAAGATCATTTGAACACGTACTCATATTATGCAATTCATCAAACATTCAACCAAGTTGCAATGGACCATGTCAAATAAATCAACTAAACGACATAATCAAACATTCAAGAACCAAATATACAACATAAGCAAACTTTTACCTTACAGTATCTTAAGGGACACTATCTTGTTTTCACAATCAATCTAGATAGCACCATATAACTTCCCAACATATCAACTCAAATATAAATAAGATCAAGATATCCATAATAGTCACTAGCTAACATGTTTACATCATAACTCATATACAATTATTATTCACACATATGGAAAGTCAATCTATATTAGTACAATGCCATATCACAAATATGTCAACTCATAGCTGAACATCATGATCATAACCATCTGCATAAGCCAATCCATGTTAACACAATACATATAACATTAAGATACTAATGTAATAACCCTAATCATCAAGTTATTAGAATATAGAAACAACAAGTTAACCTATAACACACTCATCAACAAATATAACCTAATCATCAATCTAACTATCATAAAACATCAATAGTAATGCATACAACCACATGTTACTATCGTTCTTAACTCTCTGACACATGTGCATATAACTACAATAATCAATTAACATCCATCATGAGTGTAACCATAACATCGAAAGACATGTACATAACCCTAATGTATATAAACCCAATGCATATAACAATTATTGAATTACATACATGCATGACAAAGATAAAACACATGTACGATGATCTTCTCTTACCGCAAAGTCCAATGGTGCAACCTCATTATGATGCTTTGCATCTCCTGCTCTATCTTAGCCAACACATTAGCATCATAACATACAAATATCACCATAATGACCTAAATTGCATACCATGACTTCACAAGGCATGTTTTACCTACTATTCATGCATAAGTATAACTAAGACCATACATGCATGACCATAACCATTACTCCATTGTACACATTGCCTCATGCAACTATCAACCTAGATAAGTAATGTTTAATCAACTACACATATGCATAACTACATGTACTCAAGCATAAGCGATCAATTGTTGTAATCAACCTACAAGAATGATGCATGTAGTCAAATAAACAAGAATGCAACCCAGCATACAAGGGTGTAATATAGTTGCATATACTCGTGTAACCAGTCATATACTCTTGATGATGCATTCCATAAAATCAACATCAATTTCTTCATGACAACCTTACTACAACCATGATCAATTATTATGCAATCCAACAAGCACATGGAATTCAAGTGTAAGAGACACACATGCAACTGACATGCATGCATGACCAACACATTTCCCCAAGGAGAGTGCAACCACGCTCTAATACCACCCTATAACACCCCCTCCCACATCCACCAAAGTAATTATGCCAACAAGGGTAAACGTGAGATGAGAGGCTACTATGATTAGATTCGATGTCCTATGTCACCTTAACGAAGTGGAATCAACCAAACATCATATAAAGTCATCCAACATCATCAACACAACCCTTAAGAAACAAGTTAGCCCTCAAATAGCCTGTCCCTGAGTCCCACTACTATTCTACAGCTCTTAGGCCATAGTCGTTCTCATTCTATGGGAAAGTGTTGGGCATGGAACCCCAAGGCATTTTTTGGGGCTTAAAGCCCAAGTTTTGACCAAGTCTTTTGTAAAAGCTCCGCGAATTGTGGGTGTAGAGCACAAAATTAGGATAGAGTCATAGGATTTTACACGTTCATTTTGTAATGTAATGTCGGCTTGATAGAACTACCCATGGTCTGCGGACGATGGGATTGTATAAATAGAGCGAGGCTATAAGTGTAAAAGAGGATAACTAAGAAGGAGAGCATGATGAGTCTAGGTAATTGAGTCAAAGCGTAAAGTGTGTCTTTGGCTAATAGAATAGGAGAAGGCTCTGCAGCTGAGTGCGCAGGGCAGGTCAAGTCTGTAACTTTTGTAAGAATCAATAAAGATAATTTTACCATATTTATGTGTATCTTTTCCTATTTTAATATATGAATGGGTATAATTTGTAGGTATACTGCTTAATTGTTGCGCGAACTCATATGAATGCTTTGCATAAATAAAGATAACGTAAGACATCAGCATATGCGAAGGTAATTAACTGGTATAGGAAGATAAGTAAGATCTCGAGGAATAGCATAGAGCAATGCCCTAGCAGTGTAGAAGCTCCACAGCCCGTGGCTAGGGCTGCGCAAAGGAAGTATACGAGGGCGAGAGACACAGGGGAGTGCGCTAAGTGACGTATGCACCAGGACACACAGTTGGACCAGTCGAACCTCTCAAACATCTCAAGGGTGTGGAAACCTGGCTCCAACACCCTCCCATACTACTTTGGGTGAGACGTCAGTCTGCACTTTGTGGATTGTTGCCGAAAGGGCTAGTAATTTGTTTGGCTAACTAATTCCAAACCTAGGTCAGGTCCCTACAAGCCAACAAATGGTTCCGTTTCCGGGACCGGGTTCTGCATAGAGGTGTCTAATTTCGTATCACTAGAATTTGACAAAGAAAGGAATTGAAGATTGGTTGGACAGGAAGATTCACGAGTTTACGGTGCAGGAAAATAGGAATTCGTGACCATAAAAAGTAGAGTGGTTAGACCGCTACTTATACACAAAGATCCACAAAATTTCTTCACATCTTTCCCTACTAAGCTATCCGAGTTGATCACAAAGCTAGAAGATAGCTAAGGAAGGTGTAAGATCGATAGAACTGTTGTGTGGACTCCAGAATTGGTGTGCAGATTGGAAGCATCGAAAGATAAGATCACACACACTGTCGATCACTGGCTTGACCTAGTCATAGGAGGATTCATCACCGAGTTCGCGGTATATACTTCAGTAAGCTATAACGATGCAGGACGATGCTTCCTCAAAGGGCCACAAGGTAAGTATGTTATGTTAGTGTTGGTATCTTCATCCCTCCATCAGTGATCAAATTTCTCTTTTTGCATGCATATTAGGTGTCCCATCTGATCAGCTGCATTCCATTAGGTCATGGATCAATTGATGGTAGTGGTTCATTATCAATTTCCCTCATAGTATTTACCTGCTACCTATTTTCACATGTTTAGGTCATTTACAGTCATTTTTTGTCATTACATTTGCAAAAATAATTTTTAGGGTTTTAGGTCTCATTAGGTCTAGGATTTGTCACCATGGTCAGTAAAAAACTCGATAAACGGTCAACAGACACTTGAGGAGATATAATAAGTTCAAAAAATCAAAATTCCAATGATGATATGCTCAATAAGTGGTTTTTACCTCAAAACTTTGTTTTGAGGTGAAAACAGAGTTTTTATTTCTATGTGCAAAAATTTTATTTAATTTCCATTTTTTCTATATGTAATAAGATCAAAGCTGCTGCCCTAGCTTACCTTGCCAACTTCGGCCACTGCAGACAAAAACACAAGTGTCAATGCATCAGTTTACCAAGTGATTAAGAAAGTCAATTCAAATGAAAAAGCAGATCTCATGACCAAAAGTGACTTTGACATTTGAAAAGTGGGTTTGGGATAAGTGAAAATTAAAAGTCATCCATATATAAAGTGAAAGGAGTGCCATTTGTCATTTCATTGTGCAAAATACTCTTGGAGAGAAAAAAATTGCGATTCGGAGCAAAGAAGACAGAAACCCTGTTTTCGAAGCAACTTGGCCTGGTGCTGTGCATTAGAGGCAGTGCACTGCGCATTAGGCTGGCACTATGCATCAGTGGCTTTCTTGTGGTGTAAATTTGCATGGGTGTTGTGCATCAGGAGGGCACTGCGCATTGGACCTAGTCCACTGCGCATTAGCCCAGAACTTGCTAAATCACTCCAAATAATTTAAAAACCCTCAAAAATGTTGCATTTACATTCTACAAGTAATCAATCATCATCCTAAAGTTTAATTTGAGGTCATTCTTGTGTTCCTCATGAGTTTGCATGTTGAAAGTTAAACCCTAGATTGTCTTCACTGTTTTCCATTCCATTGTGCAATTTTCATTCGACCATCATGAAAAACATCATTAAACCGTTTTCACTCTTCCATTTGCCTAAATCACTCCATTTATCCCATTTTCCATATCCCATTCACCTAAAACAACTAATTCCCTTCACCAAAACCTAAATCCCACACTAAACCCTAGTTTCCCAAAACTAATCACTTTATCCCATAGCTCCATTTCCCAAAAGTAAAATCTCTTCATAATCATCACCCTTTTCCTCCCTCATCACCATTTTTCACCATATCTTCATCATGTCAGTTCCCTAAGGCAAACACCAAGCACGATAGCAAGAAACAGTGATTCAACCTATGAAGAGGAAACATTAAGTGATAGTTCAAAAGAAAGGAATGTATAGCCTAGGAGACCTCACAAGGGTGGAAAAATTATTATAAAGGAACTTATTTTCATGACTAAACTGCTTGCTTGCCCCCTTGCTACCACATGTTTTAGTTGTGCTTGGGTGAGGCCCATTTCCCTATCCTAGGGTTTTGAAGGTAATTTCTCTCATATGGTCAGATCATATACAAAACTTGTACCCTGATATTCATACACCTTCCCCTATCCTTAATTTACTTTATTAAACACTTCCCATCAATGATATCCCTCAAATTCATCATTTTCCCACAAACCCTAGCTTCTTGCTACAATTTGACAATTTTCTAGGCTAGCCCTGTGTTTTTCCCTTTTGGACCCCTTGCCCTCACTCAATCTTTGAAATTCCACTTTCCCCTATTTCATAACATCCCTCCCTACTTCCTAAAACTTTCTCAAGAATTTAGAAGCCCCTTATCCCCTCCATTTCACTTCATTTCGACAAATCCCCTGTTCCACAAATCAGGATAGGTTTTACTCAAATGATGTTTCTGAGAAAGGAAAAATGAATTTGGAAAAATTTGAAGAGGTTTTTGTCCAAAATAGGGCAAGGAAGAAAAAACTCCTTCACTTTTTACACATGTGTCATGGTTTTAGAGAAATGTCAAAAATATAGTTACCTCAGGAGAACTGTTGCACCTCTAGAGTGAGCTTGGGCAAATAAAGATTTCTCCTAGCTTGGTTGGCCAAATGACTTGCTTGATGAGTGAAATAATAACTATACACAAAGTGATTTCTAGTGACCTATCATGTGCTCAATTTGGAGTCGAGGAAGACCTTCAAAGGTTGACTGCAATAGCGCTCTGCATTTAAGCAGCCTCATTTTGCACATTTTGAGCACTATTGGGAGATTGGACTTTTGATAGGGAAAATGAACTCCAAATTAAAAATTTCAAGATGATTTTCAAAGTAGACTCAATGATATTTCCAACGCGCTATTTTTCACCCAATTTGGACACCGATAAAGCCTCCAAAATTGGTCTACAAAAGGGCGTTGCCCATCAAATTTTTGCAAAACACAAGAAATTTCATCTGATGCACAGCGCCACTGGCGCTATGCATTGAGCTAGTTGGGAATTTTGCAAAATGGCTTAAAATTTTGAATTCCTCATGAAAAAATACTAAAACACAAAAAATTTCATGAAATTTGGAGGAGATTTGGGTCACCTAACGGGCCAAAAACACCTAAAAATTTCCCTCTCTACCACTTTTTGGACCCATGGGAAGCAGACTTGGGAGAACTGATGTTTTAAGGTGAAAATGGATACCAAATCTAAAAATTCTAGTTTTTCTACAAATTATACTAATAGATCTTTCCAACAAGCCATATTGTACCTAATTCGGTGAAGGGTAAGGCCTTCAAAATCAGCCATGAAGTGGCATTGCGCATCAGGCTCAGGGTGCTGCGCATCAAGCAAAATTTTGCCAAATTTGCTCAAAAACTCAGATTTTCACCTAGTTTTCTTCTAGTTTGACTTTTTCTTCTCTCCTAGTTAAATTCATGATGTAATATGATGTAAATTGATGTACTATGATGTAAAAATGATGAAAAATGACTTAAGGAGGTAGATACATCAGTTTTAGGTGGTTTTGAACTGAATGAATCAATTTCCATAGTTTTAGAGGCAGGCTGTTCCACTTCCTATTTTTGAGTTCTTAGTTTAGATCTTGTTGAAACAACTCCTTGACTCATGGATTCTACCCTTGACGGCTAGCATAGGTGGTTTGATGCCTATATCTTATAATTTCATAGTCATTTTTCGAGGTTGGACTCTTACGGATGCATTGAACTACCTTGTAAATCACTTCTGCAATTTGGGAAGGAAATGAACCAGGGTTTTGCAGCATTTTGTGGGATTCTTGTGGTAATATGTATTAGCATTGTTTTCTCCTTTGTTATTTAGTTTCTCTTATGTGTATATTTGCCATCATCTATATTTTTCTGCATAACTACATGAATCAAGATTAATAGGTGGAATCCATTGATGTTCAATGCTCTTCCTTGGGGTTTCATTTAGTTTTAAATGTTTTCTACTATTTGAAGAGGACTCATGAAACTTGCATGCCCTCTGCAATTCCTCATGTTGGCATAAGGATGCATGTGTTTTACTTGATGGCAAACAACTCATAGAAGATCAACTCACTTATATATATCTAGATGAATCTACGGAAGAGATATCAGATGGCAATTCTCAGTATGAAAAGTCCAAAGGGGGAGATTGTTGGCATTATGAGAAAAGTGTTGTCCTTGATGGCAAATCACACAAATGATAAATTATAGTGCAGCAAATTTATTTGATAAATTATAGTGCAACAAAGTTTCCTTCATGTAGAGAAAAGTTCACGCACATTTATGCAGAGAAACGTTTATTCCATGTGGAGAAAAGTTCACGCACTTTTATGCAGAGAAAAGTTTATTCCATGTAGAGAAAAGTTCACGCACTTTTATGCAGAGAAAAGTTTATTCCATGTAGAGAAAAGTTCACGCACTTTTATGCAGAGAAAATTTTATTTCATGTAGAGAAAAGTTCACGCACTTTTATGCAGAGAAGAGTTTATTTCATGTAGAGAAATGTTCACGCACTTCTATGCAGAGAAAAGTTTATTTCATGTAGAGAAAAGTTTACGCACTTTCATGCAGAGAAAAGTTCCCTTCATGCAAGAGAAATGTTCACACACTTTCATGGTTGGTTCATGGTATTAGTCCGACAGTTTTTGATCCTATGGTTTTGGTCCGTGGTATTGCATCCAAAAGTGTTGATCTCACGCACTTTCATGGTTGGTTCATGGTATTAGTCCGACAGTTTTTGATCCTATGGTTTTGGTCCGTGGTATTGCATCCAAAAGTGTTGATCTCACGCACTTTCATGGTTGGTTCATGGTATTAATCCAACAGTTTTTTGATCCTATGGTTTTGGACCGTGGTATTGAGAAAGGACTAAGGCTATAAAAGAGGAAGGAGATCATTTGGCAAAGCATCTTCTGAATTATTGAATATCTGATAAAGTGCTAGATCTAGAATATGGTGATTGGGTTATGGTGCAGATCTGGATCTAAATGAAGAAGGAACCTTGAGCGTAAGGAGAAGGATAAGTTTTATTGATGGGTCAAAATCTTAAGGCTGGAATAGTGGTATCTCTATATGATTTTGATCTATGATATGTGGCACACGCTTGATCTATAAATCTAATAATCTGGGTTAACTAATATCTAAATATTTGAAAGAATGAATTTATAGATTTGAATTATTGATGCATGTTTTATTGTACACATGTTATGATCTGGGTATGTCTGATGTATGGAACAACTGCAAAGTTATAAGGAAATATTTGCAGATCTGTATGCGTGTTGGCTTTGGTGAAAGCATTGATTCAGTATTGGATAAATCAGAGATTGATGATGCAAGTGCAGTTGATGGGTTTTTAATGTTCTTGGATCCAGTCTGAAAATTAATGAAAAGTGGTCCTTGAAAGAAAATAAGTAGGGGGTTGTAGCTCCCTTCCAGGAGAGACTGGAAAACGAGAGAGAGAGTTGTAGCTCTCTGCAGGTTGTAGCCTGCGTACTGGTAAAGGACTGCACCAGTACAAAATCATTGTAAAAGGAGTTTCTTATTAAAAGAAGATAGAGACATATTGCAGCAGGTGCTTTTCACCCACATTGGGTTTCCACCTTATATCTGGTGTTCTTTTGTGTGACTATTTTCTTTTCTTGTTCCTGCTCATTATTTTATGATACTGACATACAAAGTAATGATCAATATTTGAAGAATTATTCAAAGTATAAATAAGGAAGATATATTGAAAAGAATTTGATAATACTTATTCACCCCCCCTCTCAGTATTATTTCCAACAATTCGTATCAGAGTAGGTCCTTCTGAAGAAGCTTGATCACTTGAAGGAAGATCTAACATCATCAGCAACTACGAGAGGGAAGCATCAATCAGGCCACTGATTTTTGATGGGACAAACTTCGTGTATTGGAAGGTAAGAGTTACTGCCTATCTTCAATCTTTGGGTACAAAAGTATGGGACATTATAGAAACAGGGTATACTTTTCCATCAGCTACTCCTACAGATTTAGCTGAGAAGAAGAAATATGAAACAAATTCAAAGGAGGTTAATACTCTTCTAGGATGTCTATCTCAATCTGAATTCGTGAAGGTTATGCAATATAAATCCGCAAAAGAAATATGGGACAAGATTGTTTTGAGCTACGAAGGAGATGAATAGGTAAAACGTGCAAAACTTCAAACCCTCAAGATTCAGTATGAGAATCTCAGAATGTATAATGATGAAAGTGTGGCTAGCTATTTCCTTCGAGTAGATGAGATTGTTAATTGTATGAAAAACTTGGGTGAAGAAATAAAAGAGGCTGTTGTGGTTGAAAAAGTCCTAAGATCATTGTCCCCCAATTTTGAATCTAAAGTATCTGCAATAGAAGAAAAGGAAAATCTACGAACTCTTACTATGTCTCAGCTACACGTAATTCTAACTGCTTATGAAATTAGAAAAGGAGGTCCATCAGACAGGAGAGAAGATGCTTTTAAGGCTTCAGGCAAAGGAGACTACTATGAATCAAGTCACGTGCCAGAAGAAGAAGAAGAATCAAATTTTGTCAGAAATCTTCAACGGGGTACTGGAAGGTTCAAAGGTAAGCTACCTTTTAAATGTTTTTCTTGTGGAAGAGTAGGTCATTATGCTGCCAAATGTCCTCATAAGGATAAGATTGACAAAGGAAAGGAACCTGCTAGATGGAACAAGAAACAGAATGCAAATAAGAAAAGCTACTACACTCATGAAGACAGTGATGGTCTATCAAATAGTGATGAAGATGAACGAGGTAATGACTATAAACTTTTAATGGCATTTGAAGATGATGATTACATGGATGCTATATATGTGGATAGTTTTTATGAAGAGATTTCTAGACTTAAGACATGTATAGAAGAAAAGAATATGATCATTGATACTCTACAATTTCAAATTGATGAAAAAGAAAAATATCTTGAAAAGTTAGAAGGTGAAATTGTTGACCTTAGAAAAGAAATTGAGAAAACAAAGGCTATTAATCTTAAGTTTGTCAAAGGATCTGAAACTCTGGATGAGATCATCAATGTACAACGTTCTCCGCTAAACAAGACAGGTCTGGGGTATAATGGAGAAACATCTCAAGCATCCACCTCAAAGAGTTATCTTGATGCAGCAAGAAGGAATGAGCAAAAGCACAATGGAGATCACCAGGTAAAGCAGGGACGAATTACATCAAGAACGAACAAAGACTATCAGGTAAACCAGGGGCAATCTATATTAAGGATGAACAAAAGCTACAATCAGCCATAGGTAAAATCTTCTCAATTTGCTTCAAGAATGGATGACAAGAGAAATTACAATCATTTGGCTGGTAGATTTGATAATCGCAGAACTTTCTTCAATGAGCAATGTTTCTCTTGCCATAACTTCAGTCACAAAGCAGCTCAATGTGTTGCATATAAAACAATCATGACTAGAGAAGCTCAAAAACAAAGAAGTATGATCGGGATTACAAAAAGGACCTATAACAACTTTTCGGCTCTTGAAAATGAAGTTGAATGTTCTATTTGCAATAACTTTGGTCATGAAGATTCTGAGTGCAGGAGCAGGTTTCAGCAGACAAAGGAACAAGCCTCAAGCACCAGAACATGGAGAATAAAGGAACCACAAACAGAAAGATGTGGGATAACATTTTATGCGGAGGGACAAGAAAATCTATGGTACATTGACAGTGGATGTTCGAAACATATGACAGGTGATAAAGAAAAACTTGAATCATATTCTACTTTAGAAAAGGGAAAGAAAGTTTCTTTTGGAAATGACACTCCTGCAGCTATAAAAGGAAAAGGCACTGCTCAGTTAAAAGAAAATGTCAAAGCTGGAAATGTTTTGTATGTTGATGGATTGAAGCATAATCTTCTAAGTGTCAGCCAGATGTGTGATCAAGGAACCGAGGTGATATTTAGATCAAACGGATGTCGTGTTCGTGATCTTGATACAGGTGAAACAGTGATCAAAGGTAGAAGAACTCCAAATAATCTATACATATTTGAAGAAGGACAACAACAATGCTATTTCAGCAAGGATGATGAACACTGGTTATGGCATCGAAGGTTGGGGCATCTAAGATTTTCAAAAATAAGGAAAGCATGCAAATATCAGGCAGTTCGTTGTCTTCCAGATATCAAAATTCTAGACAACACCATATGCAAATCATGTCAGTTTGGAAAGAAAACCAGAACTAACTTTCCAGAGAATGAAGGATCAGCTAGCATGCCTCTTGAGATAGTCCATAAAGATGTATGTGGTCCATTTAGGAAAAGGACACCTCGAGGAGAAGAATACTTGATATTATTCATTGACGATTTCTCCAGGTTTGTTTGGTTAGGACTTATGAAGCACAAAGACGAAGCATTCAAGAAATTCAAATCTTTCAAAGCCTTGGTTGAAAATGAATCAGGTTACAAAATTAAGTGCCTCAGTTCTGACAGGGGTGGGGAGTTTACCTCAAATGAATTTTTCGATTTCTGTGAAGAACATGGGATAAGAAGAGAATTCTCTATAGCTAGAACTCCTCAGCAAAATGGAGTGGTGGAAAGGATGAACAGAACATTCCAACAAATGGCTCGTGCTATGCTGGATGAGTCTGGAACTCCTGCAACTTTCTGGGGTGAAGCCGCATATTTTGTAGTTGTTATTCTCAACAAAACAAATGTCCAAGTGAACAACACTCAAACTCCTCATGAGCTCTGGTATGGTGAGACTCCTTCGGTAAAGCACTTCAAAATCTTTGGGAGCAAATGCTATATTAAGAATACTGATGAGCGACCTGGCAAACTTGAACCTAGAGCAGATGAAGGCATTCTTCTTGGTTATTCTCCACACAACAAAGCATATAAGTGCTACAATAAAAGACTTGGAAGAATTTTTGACAGCATTGATGTAGTGGTTGATGAAAAGGGATACATTCCTAGGCAAGTAAATCATGAAAATATCGAAGAAGATGAAGACTACCCTCAAAGATAGAATTATGAAGAAGAAGAACCTCAAGGAGCACTAGAGGAACAGATAAGAATAGAAGAGAAGACTCCATCCCAGTACGTTCAGAAGAATCATCCAGAATCTCAGATTTTGGGGCAGAAAGAAGTAGGTGTACAAACAAGAAGAACAATTGCAGAAGCTTCAAGCTATTTGGCATTACTCTCCTCCATTGAACCACAAAATGTAAAAGAGGCATGCAAAGATGAATGTTGGGTCAAAGCAATGGATGAAGAACTTGAGCAGATCGAAAAGAACAACACTTGGGAGTTGGTTCCTAGACCAAAGGATAAGAATGTTATAGGGACAAAATGGGTCTTCAAAAATAAGTTGAATGAAAATGGGGAAGTAATTAGAAACAAGGCAAGACTTGTTTGTAAATGGTATGCGTAGCAAGAAGGAATATATTTTGAGGAAAATTTTGCTCCTGTTGCAAGACTTGAGGCCATCCGAATGTTCCTTGCTCTCTCAAGCTTTCAAAAGCTCAAAGTATTTCAAATGGACGTGAAATCAGCCTTTCTGAATGGAGACTTAGAAGAAGAAGTATACATTGAGCAGCCAGATGGGTTCATTCTTGGAAATGATCCAAATCTTGTATGTAGACTGAAAAAGGCTCTCTAACGTCTTAAAAAAGCTCCAAGGGCTTGTTTCTATCGTTTGGACAAATATCTTCATCAACAAGGTTTTTCAAAAGGATCAGCAGATAGCAATCTTTATATAAAAATTGAAAATGACAAATTGCTAATACTTGTTGTGTATGTAGATGACATTATCTTTGGTAGCAATGAAGAATCTATGAGTCAAAGCTTTGCCTTGGTGATGTAGAAAGAATTCGAAATGTCCTTTCTTGGAGAATTGACATATTTTCTTGGCCCACAAATCCAACAAAAGGAAGGAGGGATATTCTTGTCTCAAACCAAGTATCTCAAGCAGATTTTGAAGAAATATGGCATGGAAGATGCAAAACCAGTATGTACACCCATGGTCACAGGATGTAGCCTCAGTGCAAATGATGAATCAGCAACAGTACATCAACCAACCTACAGATCTATGATTGGAAGTCTACTTTATTTGACAGGTACCCGACCAGACATCATGCATGCAGTGGGAATAGTTGGAAGATTTCAGGCAAATCCAAAGGAAACTCATCTTCAGGCAGTAAAGAGAATATTCAAATATCTTCAAGGGACTCAAAATTATGGCTTATGGTATCCTAGAGATACAGATCTCACACTTCATGCTTATACTGATGCAGATTGGACCAGAAGCGTGGATGACAGGAAGAGCACAAGTGGTGGTGCATTCTTTATGGGTTCCAGATTAGTATCTTGGTTCAGCAAGAAACAGAGTTCGATTGCCTTGTCTACAGCTGAAGCAGAATATGTTGCTGTTGCATCTTGCTGCACTCAACTCCTTTGGATGATGCAGACCCTGCAGGATTTTCAAATCACTTGTACACCACCTATCTCCATCTTATGTGATAATACAAGTGCAATCAGAATTTCAAAGAACCCAGTCATGCACTAAAAAACCAAGCACATACCAATCAAGTATCACTTTCTCCGGGAACAAGTGCTTGAACAAAAGATCAAGTTGGAGTATGTTCCTTCTAAGGAACATGTTGCTGATATACTCACCAAACCATTGCCTAGGGAGACCTTTGAATACCTCAGGCAAAATCTGGGGGTTGTTGATGTATCATCTTGTTGTTGAATCTCTTCTAATTGTTGGTTGTACGCAAGGTTCATCTGAAGTATATGCGTACATTGGTCGAAGATCGAATGGCACAGGTTCAGGGGGAGCATATCATGCATTGTTGGCATTATGGAGGAAGTACAGAAGGAGATCATGGATGCTGGTCTGAATATTACTGCAATACGTCTCTATCTCTTTCATGATGTATAAGTCTTGGTTCTTCTTGAAGAACATCTTTTGCAAATCTTTCCTACAATCAGGGGGAGCATGAACAGCACAATTCAGAAAGAGCAGAGCTTTCAGCATGTAGCATGAACAGATTGGTACACCTTGGCATATACAAAGGGGGAGCTCATTCAGAGATTTCAACAGGTACTTAGGGGGAGTATGAACAGCGGAATGCCTTTCTAGGAAAGAGAATATCTTGGTTTGCCCTTTTCCCTTGATGTCAAAGGGGGAGAGTGATTTGGTATTGTTGCCATCAAGTCCAAAGGGGGAGATTGTTGGCATTATGATGCATGTGTTGTACTTGATGGCAAACAACTCATAGAAGATCAACTCACTTATGTATATCTAGATGAATCTACGAAAGAGATATCAGATGACAATTCTCAGTATGACAAGTCCAAACGGGGAGATTGTTGGGATTATGAGACAAGTGTTGTCCTTGATATAAAATCACACAAATGATAAATTATAGTGCAGCAAATTTATTTGATAAATTATAGTGCAACAAAGTTTCCTTCATGTAGAGAAAAGTTCAGGCACTTTTATGCAGAGAAAAGTTTATTCCATGTGGAGAAAAGTTCACGCACTTTTATGCAGAGAAAAGTTTATTCCATGTAGAGAAAAGTTCACGCACTTTTATGCAAAGAAAAGTTTATTCCATGTAGAGAAACGTTCACGCACTTTTATGCAGAGAAAAGTTTATTTCATGTAGAGAAAAGTTCACGTACTTTTATGCAGAGAAGAGTTTACTTCATGTAGAGAAATGTTCACGCACTTTTATGCAAAGAAAAGTTTATTTCATGTAGAGAAAAGTTTATGCACTTTCATGCAGAGAAAAGTTCCCTTCATGCAAGAGAAAAGTTCACACACTTTCATGGTTGGTTCATGGTATTAGTCCGATAGTTCTTGATCCTATGGTTTTGGTTCGTGGTATTGCATCCAAAAGTGTTGATCTCACGCACTTTCATGGTTGGTTCATGGTATTAGTCCAACAATTTTTGATCCTATGGTTTTGGTCCGTGGTATTCAATCCAAAAGTGTTGATCTCACGCACTTTCATGGCTGGTTCATGGTATTAATCCAACAGTTTTTTGATCATATGGTTTTGGACCGTGGTATTCAGAAAGGACTAAGGATATAAAAGAGGAAGGAGATCATTTGGCAAAGCATCTTCTGAATTATTGAATATCTGATAAAGTACTAGATCTGGAATATGGTGATTGGGTTATGGTGCAGATCTGGATCGGAATGAAGAAGGAACCTGAGTGTAAGGAGAACGATAAGTTCTATTGATGGGTCAAAATCTTAAGGCTGGAATAGTGGTATCTCTATATGATTTTGATCTGTGATATGTGGCACACGCTTGATCTATAAATCTAATAATCTGGGTTAACTAATATCTAAATATTTGAAAGAATGAATTTATAGATCTGAATTATTGATGCATGTTTTATTGTACACATGTTATGATCTGGGTATGTCTGATGTATGGAACAACTACAAAGTTATAAGGAAATATTTGCAGATCTGTATGCGGGTTGGCTTTGGTGAAAGCATTGATTCAGTATTGGATAAATCAGAGATTGATAATGCAAGTGTAGTTGATGGGTTTTTGATGTTCTTGGATCCAGTCTAAAAATTAATGAAAAGTGGTCCTTGAAAGAAAAGAAGTAGGGGGTTGTAGCTCCCTTCCAGGAGAGACTGGAAAACGGGAGAGAGAGTTGTATCTCTCTGCAGGTTGTAGCCTACGTACTGGTAAAGGACTGCACCAGTACAAAATCATTGTAAAAGGAGTTTCTTATTAAAAGAAGATAGAGACATATTGCAGCAGGTGGTTTTCACCCACATTGGGTTTCCACCTTATATCTGGTGTTCTTTTGTGACTATTTGCTTTTCTTGTTCCTGCTCATTATTTTATGATACTGACATACAAAGTAATGATCAAGATTTGAAGAATTATTCAAAGTATATATAAGGAAGATATATTGAAAAGAATTTGATAATACTTATTCACCCCCCATCTCAGTATTATTTCCAACACCTCACTAGTCTTTAGAATCACCATAACATCAGTTTCAAGGTGCTAAAACCCTTGCCTACCTCGCCCCATAGAAACCTCTGGAAATCTAAGTTGATTTCTCAGACCCAAAGCTTCCTTCCTCATCTGATCCAACAACCAACCATTCAAATCAATCAAATTCCTCTGAGCAAACATACCTAGCCTAAAATTAGTTTTTATATCTGTCATCTCAAGCCTTTCTTGATAAATTTTCATTGAGATTGACAAGGAGAGAGCCCTCTCCTAACATGGCAGGGCTAGCTACCCAGTTAAGCATGGTTTGATGTTACCCTAGACCTGCCTTCCTTAAGCTTGAGGTAGATTTAGGAACTAACATAGTGGCGACCATACTAGGGAACATATTTTTATGTTCGTCAGCAAATGTAATCAAGTTTAGATTTGATTGTTGATGGTGGACAACGATCAAACACAAGGAGGATAAAATCATTCACCTGGCGATTCCAAATCAGTTTCGAGATCAGATCCAAGGACTCCACTAGTGGATGAACCTGACCAGCAGAAACATGAAAGAACAATGTGGAAAGATTAGGTATTCAAGTTGGAATTTCATCCAAGACATTTTGTTCTTTGTTATAAATTATTTCTTCTCGTTTCCCGAGATTTTCAAGAAGGCTTTGCAAAGTATATTGTATTTGAGAAAATATCCTCGGCCTGCATTTGATTCCTTCCCTTTGAATATTGTGAATACCAAAGATTTACATGCCTTTGATCTTGATCAAGACCCTTCTTCTGAATTTTATGATGATCGTCTTCAAAGTGATGAGCCTCAAGAGACAAAAACTGATTCTACACCTTCTGTAGATACTCCTATACCTTGTAAAATTCCAGATCAATACAAGCCTCTGATTTTACCTCCTATATCTCATACTTTCCCTAAAAATCATGACCTATATCTACCAAGATTTGATGGTGAATGTGACAACATCACTGCTGAGATACATGTATTGAATTTTGAGTCTTTTCTTGACCTTTTTGAAGTTGATGAAGAGGATGTCAGTATTAGGATTTTTTCTCTTTCTTTGCAAGGCAAAGTCAAGAGTTAGTTCAAGACCTTGCCTGATGCGAGCATCTCAGATTACTAGCAGTTCGTCAAAGTTTTCCTTGATAGGTGGTGTTTAGTCAATTTAGTATGTCCTAAATTGCTACATTAATTATCAATCTAGGATTCGTAAACTAATGAAGTGTGGTGCATTATATGTGCAAGACAACCTCTTTCTTACTTTTTATTGTTTTCAATTTTATTTTGTTTTTGGGGGTTTTATCTTGGTTTGTCTCCTAATGCAAATGGAAATCCTATTCCTAAGTTTTAAGAATACTTTAGAAGGCAAGTATGGATATAGATTTTAAGGCAATTATGTCCTTTATGATGACTTCCAGAACTTAACACTTCAGAGGATCTCAAAACATGCTAGTGATGAAATTAGTACTTGAACAAGAATGTAAATGTGCAGCTATTCAAATCAAACAAATGATAAACTACTGATCATGAAATCATTATCTCTGCTGCTCATCTAAATACAGAAATAAAAGTTAAGCTATTGCACTCAAACAAATCAAAAACTACAAACTAATAAAAGTAAAACCAATTCACTTCATTTATAGTCTGATAGCTTGCCAAATAGCTTTTCGGGGTTAATCCATGGCTCTGGAGATAACGTCAATAAAATGACGAATTGATATCTAAATTATCTCTTTGCAAATGAAAATAAAACCAATTCACTTCACTTATAGTCCAATAGCTCGCCAAGTAGCTTTTCAGGGTGAAGCCATGGCTTTGTAGATAACGTCAATAACATGAGGAATTGATATCTAAATTATCTACTTGCAAATGAAAATAAAATCAAGTCTCTTCACTTATAATCTGATAGCTCGCCAAGTAGCTTTTCCGCGTTAAGCCATGGCACTGGAGATAACGTCAATAACATGAAGAACCTGATATCTAATTGCAGAAATGAAAGTAAAATCAAATCACCTCACTCATAATCCAATATCTCGCCAAGTAGCTTTTTGGGGTTAAGCCATGGTTCTGGAGATAACGTTAAATGACATGAAGAATTTGATATCTAAACTAACTATCAACAAAAAATGAATAAGACTGAAATCGAAGCATAATTAAAATTGAAAGCTAAGAAAAAAAAAGTTAGCAGAGAGGCCAATCTCATGTCAATGTTTATTGAAAAAACTGTATGAAAATGCTCAAGCCTAGCCTATCCTGAAACACATTGATCAGTGTTAGAAAAATTGTACAATGCTTGGAAAATCATGTACAAGAATGAAACATTAACTTCATAACTAAAATATGAAATATACACAAGTGAACAAACGATGAAATATCTACAATGGAAATAAGACAACAACATATGAAAACTTTACAGAAATAAGGAAACAAAACCTTAGCCAGCAGGGGCCCTCTGCACGGCCTTGGTTAATAAACTGTCAGTCTGAGATTACACTCACACAGTCATATAAAACAAAATCTTATTATATTGCAAAACGGAGGAAGGATCCTCTCGTTATAATAGTAGGACCAGTGTCTCGGCACAATACATGAACTAACAGCAAAACTACATAAAAAAAACTAGCTACATGCATTTGTAAATGCGTTATTTATAAAGGAAATTACATAAATATTTTTCCTATGGAACTCCTTCAGTAGAAGACACGTAAAAAGAAAACACCCGTGAGCTTAGCGAGTTGGTTTCCATGATCATTCAATCTACCAAAAGGTGGTTTTTGGATTTGCATCGTCGAGGCAATCTATAGCTGTCAAAATGAATCCATGGATCTAGGAACAGTCTCAGACCCTTCGTGTGTTGGAAAATAGAGTCTTGTTTGCTGTAGAATTCCTTGTTTGACCACCGTTTTACCAAGGCTTTCCTCTACGAATCTAGCTAAACCAATAGGACCTGGTCCATGTCCAGATCATTTCTAAACTGCCCACATGCCTTGTTTTGCTTGCTGACACCTACAACCTAGAGATCAACAAAAACAGCTACGGAATCTCAAGTCAGCTGCGGAAAGTGGCTGCATTCCGCAGCTGATGAGAAAAATCTAAGTCAAATAGCAAACATAAAAACATAGTTAGAAAACCACTTAAATGCACTCTTAGAATCAATATGCAATGATCATTGATAGCTTGTGAGGCACTGATGAGGGGAAAAAGTCAAGAAAAGTGTGTAGAAGAGATGTAGTTTCAGGGCTCAACATACCCCCACTGTGAAGGTTTTGCATGTCCTCATGCAACCAAAACTGTGACCATCCTCCCTTCAGTTCATGTGTTCTGAGACCTTTGCCAACACATCCAGCCTTCTTTTCTTCTTTCTTGGTATCAATGTCATCCTAGGCTTCCTCATTAGGCACTTGAATTTGAGGTTGATGAGAGCTCTGCTCAACCTCTTTCTCTTTTTCTTCAATTTTCTATTTTTATTCTGCCACAGCCCAAGATGCAACATGGTGTTGTCGTGAATAATCTTATCCAGCCTACTATGTTCTTTCGATGTTTCATTTTCTATTTTGATGTGTCTATTTGGGACTTCCAGTTCAAAAACTTCCTGTTTTAGTGATTGGATTAGAGCTTCCTAGGTTGTATTAGGTTGGGTAGATGAAGTGCCTTGATCTGTGGAAGTCTTCTCCAATGACTCAATAAAATCATACATGTCTTGCTGGGTTGGATCTATCTCAGGTGTAGCCTTTCTTGGGTTGTCCCCAAAATCTGGCTGAGAAGGACTAATCTCAAAATCTGGCTGAGAAATAGGAGTATGGTGTGGGCTACGGCCAAGAGGGATTGCTGGAGGTTGTTCCGGTGTTTCCCCTCCTAAATCAATGAAGTGGGGCCCTTTAGTTTGTACTTTCCTTAATTTTCCTTTAAGTCTAGAGCTCCTCCTTAGATTCTGTGAGCTAGTGTCTCCTTTCTCCACACTCTATTTTTCTTTCCCTTTTCTCTTTGCCACAGCTGATTGTTCCTTAAGGTAAACTAGTCTTTCAGAATGTATTTGGTCCTCTTTTGAGGAAGGTTCTGGGGTTTGATAGACAGCTTCAATATTTCTTTTCCCTTTTAGTTTTCTTTGCTTCCTAACTTCAGTTCTTTCCTTCCTACCTGCAGACAACTTCTCTTCCTTATTAGTTTCTTTAGCTATGTTAGTAGGAGTGTCCTGAATGTTCACACTTGTTTTCCTTCTCCTACTTTTCCTTGCCGAGCTGCTTTTGGGTGTTTCAGGTGGATCCTGAAAGAAGTTTCTGATCAAGAACTGTTCCTAGGTGTCCTTCTTTTCCTTCAACTGTTTTTCAATCAAAAATTTTACAAGGACATGATGGTAAAGGGGTTCTATGTCCTCCAGATTCTTTTGTACAATTATGGACATCTTTCTCAGGCTATTCAATAGAAAGTAAGGCGAATTGATGGTTTGATTTTCTAGAAAATTCATTAGCAACCGGATGTGGTACATGTACATGGACCCAAACCGTCCTTCACATGTAATAAACTTCTGGATTATCAGTAATAAACTAGTCCTCTTTTCCTCTAAAGCAGAGACAGGGATTCCAAATTTGAAAATGGTTATATCCATACCTGAGTTGTGTAAGATAATCCTCCAGGCCCTCTCATCAATTTTTTTGTTTTTGAACCATCGTTCCCCCTCCTGTGGGAGTTCCGTTGTTGCTGCGATAGATGCCTCTGTGACTAAAAATTTAAGATCTCCAACCTCTACTTCCACACCATTAAAAGACATTGCAAATGTCTTTGTAAATTCTTTATTGTAACCTCTAAATTTTTGGATGAACTGTAGCCACCGTGCCTTCCTTAAAATACTTTTCAATTGTGGATACGCCTCCATGAATTTAGGTCCTTCCGATTCTGCTCTTAGTAAAATACCCATTCCTTCCTCTTGCCCTAAAATATGTCTGTGAGTGATGGACTGTGAGTAATGGATTGACGAAGGTGAAACAGTTGTGTTAGTAGGGAATGGAGAAGGTTTGTGGAGAAAATCCAGTAGTTATAAATGGAAGAGCAGAGAATAGGTAATGAGAATGAGTTCACGGAGATGTAAATAGGACAGAAATAATAATCACAACTTCAATAGGATGGTATGGAAATAGAGTGAGCTCGGCTTTTGAGCCAGAAGGCTGTGGAATAAGAATGAGCATGCTATCAAAATGACTGTGGATTTGTGCGGTGAGACAGAGCCGTGATCAAATAGATTGCATCCTCATAATTACCCGGTTCAACAGGTGGAATGCCAACGTACAAATAAACACGAGTTAAATTCGGAGGCAGGTCATGAGGCCGTTAAAAATTAATGCAAATTTTGTGGAGGAATCATGTGGAGGCCATGGAGCAGTTATGAAAGCTATCAATGCTAATCATTACACATAATGGAGCCGGTGGTTTCATAACTATATAGAATGTGCTTTAAAATGCTATTTGAAATGCATTTTACTTACCTTGAAATCTTACCACTTCCGCCCACTGACCTTTGATTGACTGCTTTCTGTTGGTACTTTAGGTGCTTTATATCTTCAACATATTTTCCTTTGTCATACCTGCATTTAGTTCTCATCATTACTTGGCCAACATCTTACTGTCAGTGCTGAATAACAGAGTGTTGGTTGCGGAATCAACAACTAGCTGCGGAAACTAAATTTAGCTACAGAAACTCACACAATGAACATATGACTAAATGGAGATGGATGGAAATGAATGATGACTGAGTGAATGGTATATGAAAACTGGTCATAAAAGGGATTTTATTGGCGGAACGTGATGATGAAATGAAATGAAGTGAAGTGAAATGGAGTGAAATGACATGAAACTATGAATAAAATGAGGAATTTTTTTTTTTTTGGAAAATATAGGGTGTCAAAAGTTTCTGATTTTCGCCCTGTATTTTCTGTATAAGACTGCCAATCAGTGATTGGTTTTCAGGCTTATACATTTTTTTTCTTCTTTTTAAATAGAAAAGAACAAAGACTAGGCTGGTGGAGAAGAAGGATTCTTCATCACCAGCCTTATTGCAAAATTATCTTGAAATATTTTGACAAATTCCTCCTTTGAGAGTGGCTTATGATAGATCTTTAATCTGTGGCCATTCACAATAAGAGGATTTTGATGTTCATCAATGGTTTTTATTCTTACCGCTCCATTGCTAAAGACTTTTTCAATCTTATATGGCCCAAGCAAATGAGTCTGAAATTTACCTTTGAAATCTTTGAACTTGGAATCAAATACCAATGCCCAATCTCCTTCTTGAAACTTTTTCTCCTTGATGTATTTTTCAAGCCACTTAGCTCTTTGATATTGAACTAGATCAGTTCTTAGGATTGCTTCTTGTCTAATCTCATCTAGTTCATTCAACTGCTCCATTCTATGCTTTTGGGCTTTTGATAGATCCATTCCAAATTGAACTACCATCTTGAAGGTTCTAACTTGGAACTCACTGGGGATCATAACTTCTTTCCCATAAAAAAGTTCATAGGGAGAATGACCTGTTGTATTCCTCCATGTAGTTTTGTAGGCCCATAAGGCTTCAAGAAGCCTTTCTGCCCAATCTCTTCTATGTAGATGAACAGTCTTGGTAATGATGCCTTCAATAACTTTGTTTGTAGACTCCACTTGACCATTTTCTTGTGGGTGGTAAGGAGTAGATTTTCTATTCTTGACCTTGTACTCTTCCATCATCTTCTCCACCAGTTTGGATGTGAATTGACTTCCATAATCTATCACAATTTCTCTTGGAACACCAAAGCGAGTAAAAATATCCTCATAAATAAAACTAGAAATTGAATGCTTAGTAGCAGAAAATAATTCTTTGGCTTCTACCCATTTAGTGACATAATTAGTACAAACCAATATATACTTTCTTTGTTTAGATGGTGGGTTAATAGGTCCAATGAAGTCTAAAGCCCATTTTTCAAAGGGTTCGATGAGTACCTATGGTTGTAGCGGCATTTCATTTGAGAGGGTAGGTTTCCCTACTCTTTGGCAGCTGTCACATCTTCTGACATATTGTTTTGCATCTTTGAAGAGTGATGGCCAATAATATCCTAAAGAGAGGATTTCATAGGCTGTCCTTTTGTCAGCAAAGTGTTTGCTACATGGTTCATCATGACATTCTTTTAGAATATCAAGCATCTCATCTTCCCTAACACATCTTCTGATCCCAAGATCTGGCCCTATTTTAAACAATTCGTTAGAAATCCATGAATATTTTGAACTCTCCTAAATAATCTTTCTTCTTTCACCAGGAAATAAATGTGGAGGTAGTTTCCATGTAACCAAATAGTTAGCTATATTTTCATTCCCAGGAGTCTTATTAGTTACTGCAAATAAATATTCATCAGGAAACTTGTCCTCTACAGGAGAATCTTCTTTAGTATTCTGAATCTTAGATAAGAAATCAGCTACTGTGTTTTGTTTCCCTGGTCTATCTAACATAGTAATATTGAATTCCTGTAAAAGTAGGAGCCACCTTGTAACTCTGCCATTAGTGATGGGTTCGTTCATTAGATATCTAATTGCAGAATGATCAGTATGAATAAAAGTTTCATAGCCTGGTATATAATGTCTGAACTTATTGATTGCATGAAAAACAGCTAAGAACTCTTTTTCAGTCACACTATAGTTCAACTCAGTAGGAGTTAAATTTTTACTAGTATAGTAAATGGCATAAGGAACTAAATCTTTCTGTACCAATATAACCCCTAAAGTTGTATCTAAAGCATATGTAGAAATATGGAAAGGAAGTTTCCAATTTGGTCCTCTCAAGATAGGCGCTTCAGATATTCTTGTTTTCAAAGTTTCAAATGTTGATTGACAATCAGAAGCCCATTTGCATTCACAGTCTTTTGTAAGCAGTTTGAAGAGTGGATATGCTATTTTGGTGAAGTTTTCTATAAATCTTCTATAATATCCAGTAAATCCCAAAAAAAATTACAACATCTTTTTGACAATTTGGAATCGGTAACTTGGAGATGACTTCACCTTTTGATGTATCAACGTTAATCCCATCCCCTGAAATATTATGTCCTGGAACAATACCTTCATTAAACATCATAAAGCATTTTTAATGGCTTAGTGAAAGGTTTGTTTCTTTACATCTTGTAAGGACTTTTTCCAAATTTTCTAATGCCTCTTCAAACGAATCACCATAAACCATAAAATCATCCATATATACCTATACACAATCATGGATTAGATTAGAAAAAAATCCTAGTACTTCTCTTTGGAATGTTGTGGGTGCATTACATAATCCAAAAGGAAGCACTCGATAAGAAAAAGTTCCACATGGACAGGTAAATGTGGTCTTATCCTGACCTTCAGGTGCTACCCAAATTTGATTATAACCTCTAAAACCATCCAGAAATGAAAAATACTTTTTGCCCGCTAATGTATCTAATACTTGATCGATAAAGGGCAAGGGAAAGTGATCCTTCAAAGTTGCTTTATTCAATTCCCTGTAATCAATGCATACCCTCCATTTACCATTCTTTTTGGGTACTATAACCAAAGGAGAAACCCATTGGCTATCTGAAATTGGGTAAATGAAATTTACATTGAGTAGTTTTTGGAGATCTTCTTTCACTATATCCCTAAGATTTGGATTCATCCTTCTCTGAGATTGTCTAACTGGTCTACTGTTTTCCTCGATATAGATATGATGGATGCAAGTCTTAGGGTGAATGCCTTTCATATCAGTATACTCCCATGCAAATGAAGTAGAATTTTTTTGCAAGATTTTGGTGAGCTCTTCCTATTGTAAATTTTCCAAATTTTTGTTGATATTCAGTGTTTTTCCTGGAAAAATTTAAATGGTAGAGCTACCAAACTCTTCCATATAGTAAAGAGACATTTTTCTTGATGATAGATATTCAATATCAGAATCTAACTGAAATTGTGTGTGGTCATGTTCTGAAGATGTTTCAAAATTTTCTAATGTGTTCAAAATTTGACTATCTTCATTCATTTCAAAGATGGTAAAGATAGGTTGTATAATATCTTCATCGTCAACCCATTCATTGTCCCCTACTTCTGTAATTGCCTTTGCTAGAAGATACAAATTGAATTTATTTGTCGAACCACCATAATAAATATACATATCTCTAGATCTACAACTAATTAAAGCATCAGTTATGGCTAGCTAAGGTCTTCCTAAGATGAGGGATGCCCTCCTAAATTACTCTTGGGAGTCAAAATCATGAAATCTATTGGATATTCCCAAGAATCTAAGGAGACTGAAATATCTTCTAGTACACCATCTGGTTTGATTATTGATCTATCTGCAAGTTGCAGTAAGGTGGGTGTAAAAGGAAGATTAGGAAGTTTAAGCTGTTTCCTAGTCTATCTACTCATAATGTTGATAGCAGCCCCTAAGTCAATCAAAGTGTTTGGAATTTCTATCCCATTTATATGTGTCTTGACAATTGGACTACCTAGATCCACATACTTCTGCATGGTAATTTTTCCCATCAAGATATCTGCAATTTTTCCTACCAGGTGGATTCTTCTTGTATCTCTTGGTTTCCTTCCTGGTCTTCTGAGACTCAACTATTTTATTTTTTTTGCTAGAATAGGAATCTTTCTAATGGCTTGTAGCAAGGGAATCTTGATACAAACATTCTTTAATTCATCTAGAAAATCATAGTCAGGCAACAAGATTTGTTTTTCCACCCCTTTGTCAATTTGTAATATTTTAGGAAAAGGAGGCGTGGATGAAGATGCAGGTTGCTCAACGATAGGAATTGTGGGGGCTGACTCTTTTTCTTTTTCTTTCTGAATGATTGGGTTTTGAAGAGATTCTTTCTTAGAGCCTTTATTGACTTTAAGAGAATCCTCCTTAGAGGTACCTTGCTCTTGAACATCTATAGAAGGTTTTTCTAAAACTCTACCAGATCTGAATTGAACATCATTAAGAGGAACAATCATATAGGTAGGAAATTGTTGTCCTTCTACCATGTAAGCATTCTGAGGACTTTTGTTGTTGGAATTTGGCAATGGCTGGGCTAGTAGTTGATTTGTCTTTTGTTGAAATGGAAGCAAGAGTTGAGAATTTTGATTTTGTTGAGAAGGTTGTTTTTGTGGGAATGGCAATGAAAGTTGTGGGTTTTGATTTCAAAGTTTTGGATTTTGTTGATTTGGAAAATATGGAGGATATTGATAAAATTGAGCAAATCTCCCATAAGGATTTTGCATATCTTGTGCCCATGATTGGTATGGATTTCAAGGTTGGGGCCAAAGTTGTTTCCAAGAATTCCAATTTGGTGGGAGATGAAAGTTCATAGGATTGTTAAATCTTTGATTTTGTTGCCCTGCCACGGTCTTCTTGAAACAAAACAAAGGGACTCTAGTGAATTTGGATCTTCCTGAAAGACAGCTTTGAGCCCAAGAATTGAAGGACAATCCTTGGTCTCATGACTTTCTGAGCAAATCATACATGTTTCTACAACTTTTGCATCGAAGGGACATTCCCTTAGAGAATGTTTCTTTCTACATTTTGGACAAAAGATGGCCAAGGCATCAGCTTCTGCTTTCTGCTTGTTTTGTATTTTAAGGGTGTCTAGTTGTTCACTAAGGCTCCCTAGAATATCAGTTTTGAACTCATCAAGCATATTGCCAATCTCTGCCCTACTTACTGATCTAGTTGTGGATTTGTTTTCTCTAATAAGAGAAGGATCTCTCGGCCCTTTTCCAGTTTTATATTTTCCCCTTGAGAGATGGACACATAGTTCTACTATGTCACGAAGTGGAAGTTGAGAAATATCTCCCTTCCCCATCATGTTTAAAACATCTATCCATTCATATCTAATGGCTTTCAATAGAAGGGCTTTTAGAGTTTCCTCATCTAAATTACTCACTTTTTCTCTCTTTAAGTTGTATTGAAATCATTCAAGTAAATCCTCCAAGTTTTCATCTTCTCTTTGCATCATCTTGAATACCTCATCCTTATGATTGGTGGGCATACAATAATCCAGGTATCTATCCAAAAATGTTTGTTTCATATCATTCCAAGTCCTAATAGATTAAGTGACTAATCCCATAAACCATTTCAAAGCAGCTCCTTTCAATGTTGAAGGTAACATTTTGAGTTTTTGAGAGTCTTCCATATAGTCATAGGTTCAGCACAAGACTTCAAACTCAAATAGAAATGTTTCAGGATCCTCACTTCGCAACCCATAAAAGTTTATGAGGATAGATGGTGAAGTGTTTTTCATTGTTGTATGAGTTTCCTCATTGGCTATAGGGAATCCAATGAGTTATCTCCTTCCCTATTTCCCCCATTGTTACCTATACCTCCATTATTTCCTCTTCCTCTACCTCTACCCCCTCCAAATCCATCTACTACTTCCTCTATCATGATAGTTTCCTTAGAGTCTTTTCGTTCTTATATTAATGGTGAATGAGGGAGAGTTTCTCCCTTTCCCTATTCTTCAGGTGATTCTACTTCTTTGATTACAATATGTTCCCCTGTAGAAGTGAAGAAAGGTTCTTCTCCTAGATCAGATTTAGTAGATAGTGTGGGAGAATCTCCTAATTCAGCTATTGCCCCTTGAATTCCACGAATCCTAAGGCTGGGAGTATGAGTTGGAGATGATGGAGTTGTATCTTGTCTATGCCTTGAAGTAGCCGGAGTTGTGAAAACCAAACTTTTGGCCCTAGCTATAAACCCTCCCCTAGAATCTGTTGCTCTATGCATGTCATTTTTTATTTTTTATTTTTAAGTTGGGCTAATAATTATCTTTTTGATCTTCCAGGTCACACTAGGTGCAAGAAGAGAGCATAATCAAGAAATTATTGAACTAATAACTCTCTTTTCTGATCCTCCAAATCACATTGGGTGCAAGAGGAGAGCATACTTCATGAAGTTATCAATTTTTCCCTTTTTTTTTTGTAAGAGATCGGCTACCTACTTACACTTCCCTGGCAATGGTGCCAAAATGTTTAGTCAATTTAGTATGTCCTAAACTACTACATTAATTATCAATCCGGGAGTCATAAACTGATGAAGTGTGGCGCACTATATGTGTAAGACAACCTCTTTCTTACTTTTTATTGTTTTCAATTTTATTTTGTTTTTGGGGGTTTTATCTTGGTTTTTCTCCTAATGCAAATGGAAATCCTATTCATAAGTTTTAAGAATACTTTAGAAGGCAAGTATGGATATATATTTTAAGGGAATTGTGTCCTTTATGATGACTTCCAGAACTTAACACTTTAGAGGATCTCAAAACATGCTAATGATGAAATTAGTACTTGAACAGGAATGTAAATGTGCAGCCATTCAAATCAAACAAATGATAAACTACTGATCATGAAATCATTATCTCTACTGCTCATCTAAATACATAAATAAAAGTTAAGCTATTGCACTCAAACAAATTAAAAACTACAAACTAATAAAAGTAAAACCAATCCACTTCATTTATAGTCCGATAGCTCGCCAAGTAGCTTTTCGGGGTTAATCCATGGCTTTGGAGATAACGTCAATAACATGAGGAATTTATATCTAAATTATCTACATGCAAATGAAAATAAAACCAATTCACTTCACTTATAGTCTGAAAGCTCACCAAGTAGCTTTTCGAGGTTAAGCCATGGCTCTGGAGATAACGCCAATAACATGAGGAATTGATATCTAAATTATCTACTTGCAAATGAAAATAAAATCAAGTCTCTTCACTTATAATCTGATAGCTCGCCAAGTAGATTTTTCGGGTTAAGCCATGGCTATAGATAACGTCAATAACATGAAGAACCTGATATCTAATTGCAGAAATGAAAGTAAAATCAAATCACCTCACTCATAATCCGATAGCTCGCCAAGTAGTTTTTCGGGGTTAAGCGATGGCTCTGGAGATAACATTAAATGACATGAAGAATTTGATATATAAACTAAATATCAACAGAAAATGAATAAGACTAAAATCAAAGCATAACTAAAATTGAAAGCTAAGGAAAACAAAGTCAACAGAGAGGCCAATCTCATGTCACTATTTATTGCAAAAATTGTATGAAAATGCTCGAGCCTAGCCTATCCTAAAACACTAATCAATGTTAGTAAAATTATACAATCCTTGGAAAATCAAGTACAGGAATGAAACATTAACTTCATTACTAAAATATGAAATATACACAAGTGAACAAACGATGAAATATCTACAATGGAAATAAGACAACAACATATGAAAACTTTATAGAAATAAAGAAATGAAACCTTAGCCCGCAGGGGCCCTCTGCATGGCCTTGGTTAACACGCTGTCAGTCCGAGATTACGCTCACACAGTCATATAAAATAGAGTCTTATTATATTGCAAAACAGAGGAAGGATCCTCTCGTTACAAGAGCAGGACTAGTGTCTCAGCACAGTACATGAACTAACAACAAGACTACATAAGAAAAAGCTAGCTACATGCGTTTGTAAATGCATTATTTATAAAGGAAATTACATAACTATTTCTCCTATGGAACTCCTTTAGTAGAAGACACGTAAAAAGACAACACCCGTGAGCTTAACGTGTTGGCTGCCATGATCATTCAATCTACCGAAAGGTAGCTGTTGGATTTGCGTCGTGTAGGCAGTCTACAGCTATTAAAATGAATCCATGGATCTAGGAATGGTCTCAGACCCTTCACGTGTTGGAAAACAGAGTCCTGTTTGCCGTATAACTCCTTGTTTGGCCACTGTTTGACCAAGGCTTTCCTCTACGAATCTGGATAAACCAATAGGACCTGGTCCATGTCCAGATCATTTCTGAACTACCCACGTGCCTTTTCTTGCTTGCTATCACCTGCAACCTACATATCAACAAAAACAACTGCGGAATCTCAAGTCAGCTGCGGAAAGTGGCTGCATTTCGCAACTGATGAGAAAAATCTAAGTCAAATAGAATACACAAAGACATAGTTAGAAAATGACTTAAATGCACTCTCAGAATCAATATGTAATGATTATTGATAGCTTGTGAGTAACTGGTGAGGGGAAAAAGTCTAGAAAAGTGTGTAGAAGAGATGTAGTTTCAGGGCTCAACAGGTGGGTGGTAAAACAGAACCCTTCCTTGCTTATAGAAGAGTATAACCAGCTGAAAAGACTGCCAGGGGAGACAGTACAATAGTTTTCTGCCAGGTTTAACCAAGTCTATTTTTCAATGCCTCTTAATATAAGACCTTCTCCTAGATCTGCTCTCTTACACTACCTGGATGCCTTTGATCCAGAAATGGAGTTTCAGTTGAGAGAAAGGAACCTTGCAACACTTGAAGAGACGCAAAATAGTGTAGTAGATGTAGAGGCTAATTTGCTGATTAGAAGGGCAAAGTTGAAGGAAGAAGAGGGGAATAACATAGATCTAAAGGAATCAACATCTTTAGAGGTAAAGCTCGACATTTTGGTAAGTGCAGTGGAAGAGATGATGCAAAAGATCACCACAAGGAATGAGTATGATGTTCAAGACCGTGGCTCATTGATTGAAGAAGAACAAGAGGTTGATCCAAAACATTTTTTTTCTTATCCCACTTGTCATAGATCTGATAATGATTGTTTTATAGATCACCTTGGAGAAGAGAGATCTGTTGATATGACATGTATGCTTGATGATGTGTTTTATACAGATGATTTGCCTCAGTTTAATCAGTATGATGATGATTATGTTCTCCAAACATAAGCTAGTCTTGCAAACAAATAAACAACTAGTTTATGGAAGGAGGAAGTTCATTTTCAATAGTTCCAGTACAATGATCAGTCGTTTCATATCAGCTATGAAAATGACGAAGAAAATGTAGCAAATTTTGAAGTGAAGGATCTTTTCCTTTTTGTTTTGCGTCGTTTCAATTCATTAGAGACAACATTCATGCAATCAGAAATCAACTGCCGACAAGTCTTGATCTGGACCATCTTGATGGCAATGAAGACCTTGTTCAAGACTTTTCATATCCACATTTGCATCCCCTGAATGCCATTAATTATCAAGTTACAGATGAAGACTTGGAATCTGGAACATATGATCAAATGATGCAAGGTGATTCTGTACCATTCTGTTTCGAATCATTTCAGTTTTTGAAGGGAAATTTGCATAGTATATCTTCAATAAAGGATGAGCAGCCTATAGAAAATCATGCCATATCATTGGAACCAATCAAAAATGAGTTTCAACAGTCTTTTCAAGATTTTCACAATCCAATCGCTAATGTGTTGGATGATTTCGGAAGTCAAAGTCCTTCTCCACTAGCTAACTATGATATTGAAACAAGTACTGATACAAACTTGATCTGGCAGCCAATTTCTTTGTCATTATTAGCAGGAGTCTCGTCACAAAGCTCAAACAAAAGTCTACATTCATGGTACGAGGAGAAGAAAAGTATTCCATTGGATGAGCTAAGTCCCAGTGTGCATGAATTTCAAGATCCTTATGCAGTGTTCTTGGAGTCAGATAGAGAATCCATATTATTCAATGGACTAGTTAACAAGTTTTCATGGGAGTTGCCTTTCAGTAGTTGTCTCTTGTTGTTCATAAGCAAGCACTTGTGGATAATGCAAACAACGGCCATAATTCTTACTTGTTTGCATTGGTTGTTTCATTTCACTTGATCAGATGATGAATGGAACAGCTAGAGTAGGTTTTATTTGAATAAGCTCCATTTTGAGCATATTGTCCAGTTTTTCATGTGTTTTAGTATTGCGTCAGTTTCATTTTACTTATGAGTTTTGAGTCTTGAATCTTGAGTCTTGAGTTTTGATGTTTTGTTGCCAAGATATTGACTCCATATTGCCCAATGGATAAGGCATTGGTCTGCTCTCCCAAAGATCTGTGGTTCTTGGCACCTCCCAAGAGCTACCATCCCCATTGGAGCCAATGTTAGTGTCAGTATCTTCATCCCTCCATCAATGATCAAATTTCTCTTTCTGCATGCATATTAGGTGTCCCATCCGATCAGCTGCATTCCATTAGGTCATGGATCAACTGATGGTAGTGGTTCATTGTCAATTTCCCTCATAGTATTTACTTGTTAGCCTATTTTCACATGTTCAGGTCATTTACAGTCATTTTTTGTCATTACATTTGCAAAAATCATTTTTAGGGTTGTAGGTCTCATTAGGTCTAGGGTTTGTCACCATGGTTAGTAAAAAACTCAATAAACAGTCAGCAGAAACATCAGGAGGTCTAATAAGTTCAAAAAATCAAAATTCCAATGATGATATGATCAATAACTGGTTTTTACCTCAAAACTATGTTTTGAGGTGAAAACAGAGTTTTTATTTCTGTGCAAAAATTTTATGTAATTTCCATTTTTTCTATATGTAATAAGTTTAAAGATGCTACCATAGCTTACCTTGCCAACTACAGCCACTACAGACAAAACACAAGCACCAATGCATCAGTTTACCAAGCGATTAAGAATTCAAATGAAAAAACAGAGCTCATGACCAAAAGTGACTTTGACATTTGAAAAGTGGGTTTGGGATAAGTAGAAATTAAAAGTCGTCCATATATAAAGTGAAAGGAGTGACATTTGTCATTTCATTGTGCAAGATACTCTTAGAGAGCAAAAAATCACGTTTTGGAGCAAAGGAGACAAAAACCCTATTTTCCAAGCAAATTGGCCTAGCGTTGTGCATCAGAGGCAGTGTGTCGCGCATTAGGTTAATACTACGCATCAGTGGCTTTCTTGCAGTGTAAATTTGCACGGGCGTTGCACATTGGGCCGAGTGCACTATGCATCAGCCGAGAACTTGCTAAATCACTCCAAATCATTCAAAAACCCTCAAAAATGTTCCATTTCCATTTTACAAGTAATTAATCATCATTCTAAAGTTGAATTTGAGGTCATACTTGTGTTCCTCATGAGTTTTGCATGTTGAACGTTAAACCCTAACTTGTCTTCACCGTTTTCCATTCCATTGTGCAATTTTCGTTCCACCATCATAAAAGACATCATTAAACCCTTTTCACTCTTCCATTTGCCTAAATCACTCCATTTATCCCATTTTCCATATCTTATTCCCCTAAAACAACTAATTCCCTTCACCAAAACCTAAATCCCTCACTAAACCCTAGTTTCCCATACTAATCACTTTATCCCCCAACTCCATTTCCCAAAAGTAAAATCTCTTCATACTCATCATCCTTTTCCTCTCTCATTACCATTTTTAACCATATCTTCATCAAATCACTTCCCTAAGACAAACACCAAGCACCATAGCAAGAAACAGTGATTCAAACTATGAAGAGGAAACATTAAGTGACAGTTCAAGAGAAAGGAATGTACAGCCTAGGAGACCTCACAAGGGTGGAAAATTTATTAGAAGGGAACCTATTAGCATGACTAAACTCCTTGCTTTCCCCCTTGCTACCACATGTTTCAGTTGTTCTTGGGTAAGGCCTATTTCCCTCTCCTAGGGTTTTGAAGGTAATTTCTCTTACATGGTTAAATCATCAACAAAACTTGTATCCTAATCTTCATACACCTTCCCCTATCCTTAATTTACTTTATTAAACACTTACAATCACTGATATCCCTCAAATTCATCATTTTCCCACAAACCCTAGCTTCTTGCTACAATTTGACAATTTTCTAGGCTAGCCCTGTGTTTTTCCCTTTTGGACCCCTTCCCCTCACTCAATCTTCAAAATTAAACATTCCCCTATTTCCTAACATCCCTCCCTACTTCCAAAAACTTTCTCAAGAATTTATAAGCCCCTTATCCCCTTCATTTCACTTCATTTCGACAAATCCCCCGTTCCACACATCGGGATAGGTTTTACTCAAATGATGTTTCTAAGCAATGAAAAATAAACTTGGAAAAAGTGGGAGATTTTTTTGTCTAAATAGTCCAAGGAGAGAAACCTCCTTCACTTTTTACACAGGTGTCATGGTTTTATAGAAATGTCAAAAATATAGTTGCCTCAGGAGAATTGTTGCACCTCTAGAGTGACCTTGGGAAGATCAATATTTCTCCTAGCTTGGTTGGCCAAATGACTTGCTCGATGAGTGAAATTATAACTAGACACGAAGATATTTCCAATGAACTATCACGTTCTCAATTTGGAGTTGAGGAAGACCTTCAAAAGTTGACTGCAATAGCACTCTGCATTTAGGTAGCCTCATTTTGCACATTTTGACCAGTCGTGGGAGATTTGACTTTTGACAAGGAAAATGAACTCCAAATTGAAAAATCCAAGATATTTTGGAAATAAAACACAATAATCTTTCCAACGCGCTATCCTACACCCAATTTGGACACTGGAAAGGCCTCCAAAATTGGTCTACAAAAGGGCATTGCGCATCAAATTTTTGCAAAACACAGGAAATTTCATCTGATGCGCAGCGCCACTGGCGTTGTGTATTGAGATGGTTGGGGATTTTGCAAAATGGCTTGGATTTTTGGATTCCTCATGAAAAACTACTGAAATGTAGAAAGTTTCATGAAATTTGGAGGATATTTTGGTAACCTAAAGGGCAAAAAACACCTAAAAATTGCCCTCTCTGCCACTTTTTGGACCCACAGGAAGAGGTCTTGGGAGAACTGATTTTTGAAGGGTCAAATAGACACCAAATCCAAAAATTCTAGCTTTCCTAGAAATTAGACAGATAGAGCTTTCTAATAAGTCATCTTGGATCCAATTTGGTGAAGAGAAAGGCCTTCAAACTCTGCCTTGAATTGGCACTGCGTATCAGGCTCAAGGCACTACGCATCAGGCAAAATTTTGCCAATTTTGCTCAAAAACTCATATTTTCACCTAGTTTTCTTCCAGTTTGACTTTTTCTTCTCTCCTTGTCAAATTCATGATGTAGTGTGATGTAAATTGATGTACTATGATGTAAAAATGATGAAAAATGACTTAAGGAGGTAGATACATCAATTTTAGGTGGTTTTGAACTGAATGAATCAGTTTCCATAGTTTTATAGGCAAGTTGTTCCACTACCTATTTTTTAGTTCTTAGTTTAAATCTTGTTGAAACAGCTCCTTGACTCACGGATTTGACCCCTGTTGGCTAGCATAGGTGGTTTGATGCCTACATCTTCTACTTTCATCATTTTTCAAGGTTGGACTCTTGTGGATGCATTAAGCTACTTTGTAAATCACTTATGTAGTTTGGCAAGGAAATGAACCAGGGTTTTGCAGTATTTTGTGGGATTATTGTGGTAATGTGTATTAGCATTGTTTTCTCCTCTGTTATTTAGTTTCTCTTATGTTTATATGTGGCATCATATACCTTTTTCTGCATAACTACATGAATCAAGATTAATAGGTGGAATCCATTAATGTTCAGTGCTCTACCTTGGGGTTTCATTTAGTTTTAAATGTTTTCTGCTATTTGAAGGGGACTCATGAAACTTGGATGCCCTCTCCAATTCCTCACAATTCTTTAGACTCACCATAACATCAATTTCAAGGTGCTAAAACACTTTCCTACCTCACCCCACAGAAACCTCTACAAATATGAGTTGATTTCCTGGACCCAAAGTTGTCTTCCTCATCTGATCTAGAAACCAACCATTAAAATCAATCAAATTCCTCTGAGCAAACATACCTAACCTAAAATTATTTTTTATATCAGTCATCTCAAGCCCTCCTTGATAAAGTTTCATTGAGATTGACAACGAGAGAGCCCTCTCCCAACCTGGTAGGGCTAGCTACTAGGTTAAGCGTGGTTTGATGTTACCCTAGACCTACCTTCCTTCAACTTGAGGTAGATTTAGGCACTAACATGTTAAATATTTGAACACTTGGATTAAAATGCTACTGTGTGAGAGACAGGTTATGCGAATAAATTGATGTTTTGGGATACGCAAAGTGGGAGGATCTACAGAAATGGAGGTAGCGCAAAACTAGAAACTAGCTCCTTGATTTCACCTCTGTGAGGGGATAAAGAAGAGCTTGTGAGGGTCTCACCAAGAAGTGTGGTCAATTTTATAGGACAAAGAATTATGTGCATACCACCCCCAGCGACACCACTTCCAGTTTCACCGTCTTCACCCCCATCTTCGCCCATACCACCTCCTCCACCATCGTGAGTCAATATGGCAAGCGCGATAAAGTTGCCAATGTTCAAGGGAGTAGGGAAGGAAGGTTCGTACCAGTTTTGGTTCATGATAAAAGATATATGGGAAGCACAGAGAGTCATGGATGACAAGATAAAGAAGGCAACATTGTTCAACACTCTGCAGGATTGTGCACTGACCTGGTACATTAAGCATTCCAATGAAAATCCTAACGTGGGGATCGTGGATATCCAAACTGTGCTAAACAAGGAATTTAGCAGGCCAAAGTCAGAGGTGAAATTGATTATTGGGTTCAAGGAAATCATAATGCTACTAGGAGAGACCCCTTGGGAGTTGGATCAGAGGTTGAAGTGCACAATTCATGAAGCTAACATGATGTTGATAGATCAACAACACCGCAAATGGTTTGTAGCATCATTAACGCCGCATCTAAGGAATGCGCTGTCACAACAAAGGCTAACAACTTAGGCCAAGGCCTTGGAGGTCGTAATGAGATTACACGAGACCCCAATACAAGATCCCAACATGAGATTTTAGAAAATTCACATGTAGTTGAAAAACTTGTGCCTTGATTTGCAGAGTTTGAAACAAGACAAGACAGCACACCTAGAGGTGCACAATGAGGTATGGTGCATAAAGTGCAAGGGTCAAGGACATGACAAGGACCACTGCCTAGTGTTGGTGAATTATCTAGTAGGAGGAGGACCAGTGCCATTGAGACCAGAGGCACAAGTAGGACCGAGCATGGTGCCTGCATTATAGTGAGCATTTTGACTGATAAGAGGAAGCATGCTACAGATAACTGCCATTCACTACAGAAGTACACACAGAATTCATAGCAGTTGTTCTGTAATTTCTATAGATAAATTGGACATGATGAGCACACTTATTAAAGTTATGAGCTGATGATGGATCAGACCCCTACCTACAGGGTTTAGGCCAAAATGCGGCCCCTTGACTAGAGTGTAGCAATGGAGCGAACCAGATTTCAAGGCCGCGGACAAGGCTGAGGTGGAGGGGGGCCAGGAAGAGGTCACAGATAGCTGATATGTTACAATTGCGGAAGGCCAGGGAACTATGCCCACGATTGTATGAATCCAACATGACCATCATGATTGTATTGTACGTTGTTTGATCATGAGACGAAGGATTGTCTGACACTAATAGTGAGGTTGCGTGATAAGGGAGCACTCCAACCTCCCCCGACTCAGAACCTACAAATGATGAGGTCTGAGCCACACGAGGAAGACCCTAATGATGTAAGTATCATGCTCCGGAGTGGTATTACGACACGGGATGACAAAGGCAAGCAACTTTAAGAAAGTACCTGGATTCGCAAGGGTCCAACGAAGGAACAGTAATTTGATTTGGAGCACGCTAAGGAGACCTTTATGGAAGCTAAGAGGAGCTTCGCTAATGCCTCCAATTTAGGAAGTAAAGAGAGACAAGAGCTGGAAATGGAACCATCAATGCTCACTATGTTCTTGGAGACATGCATGAAGCTAGTGCATGACAGCAAGGCTATAAAGGGACTGCAATAACTCATAAATAGATGCGTTGGGACCATGCAAGGAGAACCATGCGTAGTCCGAAAGCTAAGAAAGAACACAATGAAAATGGGAAGGGAGATGAGATTGACCACGTAGATTGGGGAATATAAGATGGACCAAGTAATTCTGGATCTAGGATCGGATGTGAATGTCTTGTTAAAGTAGACATGGGAGCGCATGGGAAGGCCTACACTGTAATGGTCTCTTATCCAACTGTGAATGGCGAACCAGCAAAAGATCCTACCTATGGGGAGATTGTAGGGAATCACAGTAGATATCAAAGGAGCAGGCACGCTAGTAGATTTCGAAGTGATATAGATTGTTGATGATAGCAATCCCTACCCTACGCTATTAGGAATAGATTGGGCCACTGACATGAATGGAGTGATAAATATAAAGAAGCGCAAGATGATTTTTGAGAAAAAGTCTCTGTGCGTATTGTTACCTTTAGACCCTACAGAAGGATCACACTACACAGAGCTAGTGTGCAACTACGATAGTGATAACGATCTAGACTACATCTACAAGATAACAACGTGGGAGAAATATTGGGAAAATCCAACCGCGGATGGCTGAATCTCATGGGAGTGCGAAATCTCTTGCACATCAAATTCTAACGAGGAGATAGAACAATGGCATAATTGGTTACACGAGGTAACCACGCTCAACTGTAACATAATGACGAGGTCACTACGCTGCATAGAAATAGAGGTAAGAGATCTGCCTACGTGTGACGGGTTAAGCAAGGTGGATGACTTCCTGAATAGATTTGAGAGAGAAGTGCTGGAACAGTAATGCTTCGACGCTCTGAAATGGGTACTGCACGCTATGCCCGCAAGATGGTGGGGTACGCACCGAAGAAGTTTTGAGGACTGGCGCGAATGTAGAAGGATGGTGCACATGCAATTTGGGAATCCTCTGAGGCGATTAATAGATAATATTGCTAGACGAAACGGCCTGCGCACCCACCTATCTAGGTGGATATAGGCATATAGTGTGAAACCTGTGCGAATGCACACAGTCTTCGCATTAGGAGACACGGTCAGTAAGCAGGTGCGAGCAAGGAAGTGGCATGAACGATCCCTTCAGTTGGAACCACAGAGTATGGAAAGACTAGTCCACAAAAGGATATCCATGCAAAAGCCTTTAACCAAGTATGTAAAGCGCTAAAAAAGGTCCACAATGCGAAACGAACTGGTTGGGACCTGCACGTACCAATGGTTATATGGGTTTATAGGACCGTGTGCCAGAACCTAACGGTGCAGGCACCCCCGAGGCTGGAGTATGAAGTGAACACTGTAATCCCCATGGAGCATGAAATACCTAGTCCGTGCATGGCAGCACCGGTAGATACAACGGTTGGTAGAACCTTGAAAGAAGGGGTCGCATAACCAAAGGAAGCAGAACGCTTGGAACTTGAGGAAGAAATCCAACAGGGAAATTTTAGGGTCCAATAATTTGAGAAAGGAACGGCGTGATTAAGGAAGAAAAGCACTCTGATAGAAGCAGAAGTCAAGAAGTTGGAGGATGAAATAAGGGGATATTTCCTCAATAAAAAGACTAGGGTGATAAAACAAGGTGTGCATGATCACGCTGACAAGTTTGAGGACTATTGCCATGAATTGATCAGTTTTATGCCTTGGTTTGGACCACATATTACTAAGTGAATTAATCAGGGTGGCACACTGCAGATGATAAGGTACTTGACGCCGTCAATAACAGTAAAAGGTGGGTATTTCCCAAAAAGAATGACGGATCACTGGAGGAAACCATATACAAGGTGGCATGACCACTTGACTAGTCAAGGGAAGTATAGTCTTAAGACTCTAGGTTGTTGAAAGGAAGCACGAGACTATAAACTATTCTGCCCAGGAGCTGTGTGATGTTCAAACTGCACGCAAAAGCAAAGAGTCCCAAGGTCCACGACCATGCACAGGGGGTTGTGCTGCCGCCTGGGTTGGCGAGAAAGTGATTTTTGAAGTCACTATTCATGATGTGATGCTCGACTTGCGACCAAATGGATCCGGCGATAGGTATTTAAGACATGATTTATTGGCAATATTTGGGAAAATCTACAGCCAAGAGAGAACTAATGAACCAGATTTTGGGGCAACGGTCAAATTGAAATTTGAAAAGTGCTATAAATTACAAGGGGCTGCCCAGAAAACAACACTTGGTCATTTGCGAATTGAGCTATTGAGCAGAGCCCTATTTGTTTTGTGCAAAGCGTTGATTGAGCCCCTGAGTTCGTGAGTGATATATTTCTGGATGGACATGATGGCAGCAGCTGAGGAAGTTATGGAAATAATAGAAATGACTGACGAAGAGGCCGCGTAGGCCCTAACTGTGGGGGATGCTTCGAAAGGTGTCGGGATTGTGGTAGAAATCCCAAAATCACCATGTACGCCAAGACCAAAGAAGGACAAACAAGAAATGGTTCCCGTACGTGTGTCCCCATGGAACCTGCTGTGCACCAAGCTGTCGATGGAAGATAAGGGGAAAGTCGTCACCATGGAAACCGATGAAGAAGAAGAAGACCTGGAGGATCTTGTCATCGAAAAGGACAAGGACAAAGGGATGGAGAAGGAAACTAAACCTCCGCACCCCTTGACAAAGCTGCCCGCCTATGTCCCCCCATGGAAAGGTAAGGATAAAATGCCCAAGGACCTTGATGAGATCAAGGGCTAGCTCCAGACCCTGTTCCTCCCAGACAACATTATTTTTTAGGGCACACACCTAGGACAGGTGCCGAGCTTAAAATTTGAAGATTGGGACCTCACTGACCACGAGAAGTTCCCTCACCTTGAGACCTTGCACCTTGTGAAGACAAAACAGAACAATGCGATGGGTTTACAGAATTAGAGCTGCGAAAGTGGTTGCATGGAGTGGAAAAGGCCAAGCTACTTAACTTGCTCTTGGTGCCGCATTTCAGCTGCACCCCAATAACCATTTTCGTCATCAGGCAGCTACTCTGCCTGGTGCATGATGGGTGTTTGTGGCTAGAGGAGCCCATCCCCATCACGACAGACTTGATTCATTGCATTTCCTAGCTTCCATACAAAGGAGAGGACCCCGTAGACATCTCGGAAGGGAAGAGCCATGACTTGGCCATCACGGAGGCCATGAAGAAGAAATACAAGCTAGAAAAGAAGAAAAGGGGCTATGCCATATCCAACATTAATGATAAAGCAGTGAGAGTGGCAACCCAGATACTGGCCGATAAGGTTATGCGCAAGTACCATGCAAACGTGGTACCCTCGCCTGTGGTGGCACTTGTTGAACAATGTGTGGAGGGTGTCAAGTTTAACTAGTCTAAGTTCCTCTACAAATAATTTTTGGAGAATTTTCATGAAGCTCAGGAACAGGGAAAAACGTTCCACTATGCATGGCTTCTACTATCCATAGTGCTCGTGGTAGGGGAATTTCCCAAAGCTAGTCAATTCCCCACAATTGACAGGGATCTGCCAGAGGCTGTGAAGTATGCTACGCTCTGGGCCACAAAGAATGCTACTAGGATCCGCAATAGTAAAATATTTTGGGTGTTTATGGAGATGAACCTTATAATGGGGATCAACCACAAGCTATGATTGTCACCCACTGTCTACAACAACCTGCAGAGTTTTGCAGAATTTAAAGCAAACATCCATAGCATAAACATCAGAGTGCGCAAGGACCTGACCAAATAATGGAGAAAGCTACCCTTTGTAGCCATAGATGTCATCTTTAACATCTTGGAGACATGGCCACCATAGTGGCGTGCCCGAGACATCATGGAGACGGAGAAGTTGGCAACACAAAGGACGAAAGAAGAAGCCAAACTGTGCATCGCATAGTTGGAAGAAAAGAGAAGGAAGGAGGCAGCAACAGCAGTGGAGGAAGTAGTCGCGAAGTGCGCAAGGGCCAAACATCACTTTCATATTTTAGGAAGTAGAAAAAGAAGAGAGAGTCGCAGATCCACAAACCACATCAAAATAGTTGAAGCGCCAGCACCCAATTAAGTGGACAAAGCCGCACAAGAAGTTCAAGGCATCGAAGTTGTTTATTGACTTGATCACCCTAACCGAGGGTGATCTGCATGACATCGACGAAACAGTGCGTGAATTCACCTCCGAGGCCCTCCAAAATTTTATGCAGGAGAACCAAATTGTGTTGGGGGCCCTCAGAGTGCAACTGTGGGAATTGCACGTGTGCCCTCCCTAGGCTGGTACCCGCTCGACCAACCTTGTAGTCCAGACAACGGCGGCAGAGCAGATGGTGCACGATCTAGTAAGGAATACCATAGTGCTGCTAGAAGGGGAACTAGTGACCACGAATGAGGCCGATGGGCCTACAGTTAGCACATTGAAGGGTCTCGAAATCAACATGGCTACACTCCCACGAGAGACCTTATACATTATGCAGGATGGGATAATTGTAGAACTGCGAACTAGGGAGAACCATGCACTGCAAGTCCTCAGCAAGCAGAAAATCAATAGGGAACAATTGAGTTTATAGCGCAATGAAGTGGTGTCACATAATCGACAACTGGTACAGATAATAGATGAAGCTTGTCAAAGCATCCAAGAGCTAGCCATCGTAGCAGACATACCAGCAAAGGTGCTCATCCAGAAGTTAGTTGCAGGGGTGTGTGAGGTATGGGAGGAAATGGCAAAGGTTCAGCTAGAGCTGAACCTTCAAATCATCAAGCTGCAGTTAAAGGCGCAACCTTCCACCCCTCTGGAAGTCAGAGAATAGCAGTTTAATACTATTATAGTAGGATTGGATGAGATTGATAGTGCAGTGCGAGATTTCACTAGCATGTTGGAAGAATCTTTTTAGGTCCTCACAAATCTGCAAGAGGACCCCAACATCCAGCACTTAGAGACAGAGGTGCGAGAACTCCAACAACAGTATGAAAACATCAAAGGAACTGTGTAGATGGTGGCCCTCACTCAGAGGCTCGCACAGATGAAACATGCCAGAGTGCTAAAAGAACAGGTGGATGTGACATGACACAAGGAAGCAGTCCTGAAGGAGCGCGTTCAACCTTGGATCGATGAGGCATTCACCATCATAGTAGAAATTGAAGGCAAGCTCACACACATGCAATGGATATAGGCACAGATGCAGAGAAGCACTTCTCACACTGAGGTCTCGATACAACGCATGCAGCAGATCCAATAGGCAGCAGCTCAACGCGTTGCTGACCTTGCAGTAGTTCAAGCAGAGTTGGATGGACTCCATGCGAAGATCTTCGCGCCGACAGAGTGACTCAAGGGTGAGTCAAGGTGTTTGTGTTGGGATCCTGTTGGGCATGGAATGCCCCCAACACATGTTTTGGGGCTTAAAGCCCAAGTTTTGACCAAGTCTTTCGTAAAAGCTCCGAAAATTGTGGGCACGGAGCATGAAATTATGATAGAGTCACAGGGTTATCCGCCCTCGTTTTGTAATGTAATGTCAACTTGATGGACCTACCCATGGTTCGCGGACCATGGGATTATATAAATAGATCAAGGCTCTAAGTGTAAAAGAGGATGACTAAGAAGGAAAGCATGATGAGTCTAAGTAATTGAGTCGAAGTGTAACCTATGTCTTTGGGTAGTAGAATAGGAGAAGGTTCTACAACTGAGTGCACAAAGGTCTAGTAGTCCGTAGCTGAGTGTGTGGACCCCTGTAACTGAGTGCATAGGGCAGGTCGAGTCTGTAACCATTGGAAGAATCAATAAAGAGAAGTTTACCATATTTCTGTGTATCTTTTCCTATTTTAAAATATGAATGGGTGTAATTTGCAAGTATAATGTTTCATTGTTTCACGAACTCATATGAATGCTTTGTATAAATAAATATAATGTAAGACATCCAAGTACATGAAGGTAATTAACTGGTATAGGAAGATAAGTAAGATCTTGGGGAATAGCACCGAGCACTGCCCTAGTAGCGCAAAAGCTCCACAACACTTGGTTAGGTTGCGCGAAGGTAGTATACCAGGGTGAGAGAAACAGGGGAGTGCGCGAAGTGACCTGCATGTCGGGATGCATAGTTGGACCAGTTGAACCTCGCAGACATCTCAAGGGTGCGGAAACCTGGTTTCAACACCCTCCCATACTACTTCGGGTGAGACCTCAACCCATGCTCCATGGACTGTTACAGAAAGGACCAGTAGTACAGGGATTTGTTTGGCTAATTAACTTCGAACTTCGGTCAAGCCCCTACAAGCAAACAGAAAGTGAGAGAGTGGAAACCAAAAGTCTCTCTCACAAGCCTGCCAGCCAACGACTGTGGAACAAAATTACTAGTTTTGTGCCAGCGACCCCAGGATTTAAGCCACTTTTCAAGCCCAGAATCCTGACCTCTACCCAGAACTTGTTGTAACTTCCATAATTCATTAAAAACATGATAATAATGCTAATCAATCAAAAAATCACCCTTAGGACTAGTCTTGAGCATCCTCAACTAGGACCGTCATTCTTTCAAACAATTGGCCTCAATGAAACCTACACATTTAGGATACAAGATAGAGAATAATCAACTGAAAAAACTTATGAGACATAACCAGAAAGATCACCACCTTCTCCATTGAACTATTACATCATCAATTAGGTCTTGTATCCATCCATTTAATAATTACAAGTAAATATATGAAATAACCACGGCATAAACCAGTCATTTGACCATGCTTATAACCAGCGTAAAATCATATAAATATCAAATATATGACAACCAGTAAATCCACATATAAATCAATGCAAAATTAAGAGAACTTAGCTTCTATTAATCATAGGAAAATTCAACAAGGTTCAGCACTTCCACATACCACCCGACCATAGACATGGCTGAACTAAATCTCTCTTTCATCTAGTCACCCCCGTGCCATATTCAAAGCATGAATGTGGGATCTCATAGAACAAAAAATCTAAGAACAACTAAGGGAATCCAAAGGTTAAACTACCTCTACCCTCATCAAACTATGATCACACCAAAACCAGTTCTTTTATCACAACCGAATCAAACTTGGAATTCCATTCGTAATCCATCACTATCCTTGAGGAATTTTCCGTCTCCTTGTCTCAAAGGTTTTACCACAATCCAAACTGGATCACTAGGCCCTAAATCGAGACCAGTCTCTTAGGACTTACCCCAATCCTAACCCTGATCACTAAGCCCTAATCCAAAACTTCTTCCCCCAGTTTTACCATGTATCCCACAAAAACTGTTCAAGGGATTCCTTGGCCTTTGGGAATGGAACTTGAGACCACCTCCACCCAGGATTCTAAAATCCATCCAGGAATTCCAAAGCTCAAAAACTGAAATAACATCTGAACATTCCATGGCATCTAGAAAAAGGCTAGGCTAGGCTGAAATCCACTATCATAAGTAAGAAAAGCCATGCCGCCGAAAGCAAGAGAACCATAAACCAACATGCAAAGCCATGCATTTCCAAACTATTGAAGGAAGTGAAACTAGGTTTGGTCTTCATAAATGTAAGTTTGACTTTTGTATTTATTCAAGAAAATAAAAATTATTTTTATGATATTTGTCAATGTGTTTCTTGCTCATTGAATTAGGTCAGGCATGGGTTTACGTGCTTCTAGGAAGTCAAAGCATCAATGTATTTATGTAAGACCCCTTGAGGGAAAGTTACACTATGTATAAAATAGTATAAAGGTCAAAGGAATACCTCCAAGCAAATACCAAATCCCCTCCATGTAGAAATGTCCTCCAAATGAAGAAAAACAAAGAAAATAGTGAAGATATGGTCAAGTTGGCTTGAAGATAGAATTTCAGCCTAAAGGAGGGGTAATCCTCTATATATAGAGGTTTTCCACTCCCACATAAATTATACAACACAAGCTCCGAAATCAACGAAGGTGGAAGTTGAGAAAGTGAAGGGAAAGGCTAGTTTAAGGGTCTCCAAGACAAGCGAAGAAAGGAGGAAGAAGACCAAAGTTTAGGGGACTATTTCTAGGGCTAGAAACATTCACACGTGAGAAGAGAAGGAGGACAAATCGTGGATATAATAGCAATATAATCTTAGTACAACATTCATTGGTGTTTGGGCTAGGTATTATATCTACAAGGCCTCCCAAGTCAAGCGAAGGAGTCTCTCTCTCTAGCGAAGGTAAAATGACTCTAATTCACTAAGGGTACCCTCCACATGTGGGAAAAATAGGGCAGTAGAACAACAGTATAGTCATACACCCATGTTGTGCAACCAGTTGACAACATAGAAGAAGGGATGGATCAATGACTTCAAAATCAGCCTCTTTGAGTGGGAAACCTCCTTTACATTACACAAATGAACAATTCTTGGATGATACAAATGACAAAACCTCATTTCTATATATAGGACTCTAAGGGGTCACAATATAATCAAAGCCGACATAACAATAATAATATAAGGGCACAAAAATAACAATAGTGTGCTTCTATGGGGCACAATAATAACAATATGGGGAGAATGGGGGCACAAAAATAACAATAAGGGATACCATGACAATAGTAATGGGGGAATCACTAGTATTATAGGGACCTACCATGCTTCTCTCCTTCAAAAAAGTGTTGTCCTCAACGCTTGAGTAGTTCTAGATGCTTCTGTATAAAATTCTCATCCTCCCATGTGGAATCTTCAACGGGTAAGTTCTTCCACTTGATCAGATACTATGAAATTGATCGATTTCATAGCTGCCGAGTTCTTATTTTTGTGACTCCTTCAAGTTCCAATATGATTTTTCCTTCCTCGTCAAGTTTTGGAGATATTGTTTGAACTGGGAGCTTGTCACCTATAACCTTCTTTAAGCATGAAACATGGAAAACTAGGTGCACTCGGGGAGCTCCAGGAAGCTCCAATTTGTATGCTATAGTACCAATATTTTATAACACCTTGTATGGACCATAATACTTCGGTGATAATTTATTATCCTTAGCTTGCTTGAGGGACATTTGTTTATATGGTTGTATTCATAGGAATACCCAGTCACCTACATTAAAACCTCTTTCACTGTGATGTTGATCTTCCTATTGTTTCATTTTATTCTGCACCAAAGCGAGGTTATCCTTTAAGAGTTGGAGACCATATTTTTTATGCTCGATGTGATCTTCCACTGCTTGAACCTTAAAATTTTCTCTTAAATATGATGTGATGGATGGTGGATGATATCCATAAAGTGCCAAAAATGGGGTCATTTATCAGATATAAAGAAATGATGATATCCTTCCAAACATTTGTTTAATATCTTAGTTTTACCATCAGATTGAGGATGATAAGATGAGATATGAGCTAACTAAGTACCAAGACAAGAAAATAATTCTATCCAAAAATTTCCAGTGAAAATGGGACCTCTGTCACTTACAATAATCTTTGGGTTTCCATCTAGCTTTTGAATTGTTTCCATAAATGCAGTAGAAACTGTACTGGCTTTAAATGGATGAGATAATGCACAAAAGTGTGCATACTTGGTAAATCTATCAACTACCACCATGATGACACTCTTTCCTTTAGACTTGGGTAAAATTTTGATAAAATCCATTGAAACCTCCTCCCAATGTTGGCTTGGAATGGATAAAGGTTGTAATAGATCTGGGGTCTTAAATCTTTCAACTTTATTTTGTTGGCAAACCAAACATTCCGCCACAGACTTTTGAATATTTGATTTAAGGCCATCCCCAAAAAATTCCTTCTTAATCCTATGGTAAGTTTTTAAAAGTTCGGAGTGCCCTCCTAAGCGAGAGGTGTGCAATTCCATAAGAATCTTTTGTCTGAGTTGGGAATTCTTACATAGGTATAAGGTACCATAACAAATCATTTTTCCAGCTAAATGTATCATATGTACTAGGATCTTGTTGTAACTTTTGAATGAGTGCCCACATTTATTCATCATTCTTCCATTCATCCCTTGTTTCGTTTATCCAATCTGATTAGATAATAGAAATGGTGCAAAGCAATGCTTCCACATCCTCATCCTTTCTTAAGAGTGCATCTACCACAACATTTTACTTCCCTTTTTGTAGATGATTTCAAAGTCATAACCCAACATCTTTGTGACCCATTTTTGCTGCTCCTCTAAAGATAATATTTTTTTCTAAAAAGTATTTAAGGCTATCATGATCCGCTTTTACCTTGAAGTGTCTTCCCATTAGGTAGGGTCACCATTTCTTAAGTGCATGTAGTATTGCCAACATTCATTCTCATAACTAGCTTTGTGTAAATACTTTCCTTCGATTGGACGGCTTACGAAAGCAATGGCTCTTTCTTCTTGCATTAAAAAAACATCAATTCCATTGACTAAGGCATCACATTCCACAATAAAGGTTTTTTTGAAGTCCAATGTAGATACGACCAGTGCTTGGCACATTTCCTCTTTAAGATGTTGAAAGGCCTTCGTTGCTTCTGAAGTCCATAAAAATGTATATTTATTCAATAATGTTGTTAGAGGTGCTACTATTCTCCCATAATTCTTAAGAAACTTGCGCTAATACCATGTCAACCCAAGAAATCCTCACAGATGCTTTATGAATGTGGGGATTTTCCATTCCTTAATGGATTTAATTTTTCTAGGGTCTACCTTAACACCTTCATGAGATACAATATGACCCAAATATTCCACCTCTTGTACTCCAAATAAACATTTGGAGAGTTTTGCATATAATTGTTTCTCCAAAAATAGTTTGAGCACCATCTCAACATGTTGAACATGATCCTTTCAACACTTGTTGTAGACTAGTATATCATCAAAAAATACTAACACAAATTTTCCAAGGAAAGGTTTGAAAATGGAATTCATCAAGCCTTGAAATGTAGAAGTTGCATTGGTAAGTCCAAAACGCATGACCAAAAATTCATAATTACCCTCATGAGTTCTAAAATTTGTTTTTGGAATGTCTTCAATCTTTATTCTTATTTGATGATATCTTGATCGAAGATCCAACTTGGTGAAGTAAATTGATCCATGCAATCCATCCAATAATTCATCAATGATAGGAACGAGAAATTTATCTTTAATAGTGAGCATGTTGAACCCCCTATAATTTGGACACATGTGCTATGATCCATCCTTCTTGTGCACTAATACTATTGGAGGAGAGAAAAATCTTTGACTAGGTTGAATTATACTAGCCTCTAACATTTCTACAACCATACGTTAAATTTCACTCTTTTTGGCATGGGGATATCTGTAAGGCCCGATGTTTGAAGGAACACTTGATAGAATCAAATGAATAGCATGATCATGATCATGAATATATGGGAGGCCTTTGGGAGTCTCAAATAACTTGGAATGATTGTCCAAGGCCTTTTTGAGATCCGAAGAAATAGATGATTTCGATGTGGGAACTTCTAGCGAACATAATTATGCAATTATGCCTCGTTGTTCTTGATTTTGAAGCTTTTTCATTCCATTACAGATTATTATATTTCCCTATTTCCTTGCGATACCCCTTAATTTAACTTCATTTCCTTCTGAAATAAATTTCATGAAAGGTTCTTGAGAATTAAAAGCTACTGTACCCAAGGATTGTATCCATTGGACTCCTATTACAACATTAACACCACCCATTGGAATGGAAAGCACTGGGTTATTAAATACATATTCTCCCATGGATAGCTCGATATTATGGCACTTTCCAGAGCAATTTACGGTTCCTCCACTTTCAACCATCACTTGACACTCTGGTGTTGGACATAGGAAGCAATTCAATTCCTTGGCTATCTTACAATGAATAAAATTATGGGTACTACCTGAATTAATCAATACTACTACGTTTTTCTTTTTCATATGTCCTTCTATCTTGATAGTTTGAGGAGTGGTAATTCCAGGCAATGCATTACAAGATATGGTTAGATTCATTTATTCCTTCTCTAGTGTTTTTTCCTCATGTATATCCTCTTCTTTTGACGTTTCTTGTTCCTTATCATCCTCCTTTTCACAATCTATGTAAAATAATTTCTTCTCAACACACTTATGACATTTAGTGTATTTGTTATCACAATTTTAACAAATCCCTTTTGTTCTTTTTTCTTCCAATTGTTGTGGTGTCAACCATGTAGGTTGTGGAAGGCTAGGGGCAACAACACTTTCATCTTTATAGTTGTGAGTGGCAAGCTTCCTTGTTGCAATAAATTTTCTTTCCATTTTTCTTGCCAACCTGAATTCCTTCTCCAATGAATCAGGTTCCCAAAGGTGAACCTCATGTTGGATGTTATCCTTTAAAGTCCCTATGAACACATCAATCCTATGCTCCTATGGAATACCTTTTACCCTTATATTCAGTTTTTGGAAGTCCTTAGTGTGCTCCATCATTCAACCCTTTTGTTTGAGATTTATCAATTGGCTAATAAAGGTGTTTCTTTTTGTATCCACATAATGTACTATCATTTCTTCCATAAAAATTGCCCAAGTGACTATTTGTTTACGAGAGAAAAGCCGTCGATACTACACAAAGTGATTTGGTTCCAAATATAAAGTTGAAATGCTTACCTTTTGTGTCTTTTGCACATTATGGAGATCAAAATATTTCTCCATCTGTAGTATCCATATTACAAGATCCTTGCCATCAAACTTCCTCATATTGATCTTTAGAACTTGGTGGGTCTTCAATCCAGAGCTAGAGTCTATGAAATAATGATTAACATTTCTTTTGCTGAAATAATGAGTTTCATTTACTACCCTTTGGCCATTAATAAGCATTTCTTGTAGCAACTTTGTGAAATTTGTCTTCAAATCTTCCATTTTTCCTTTAAGTTTTTTCTTCTATACCATCCATCTTAGTTTCCACATCATTCATCTTAGTTTCCACGCCTTTGTTTAAACCATCCATCATAGCTTCCATTTCATCCATCTTAGCTTCCATTTCATCCATCTTAGCCTCCATGCTTTTATTTAAACCATCCATCTTATCTTATGTTACTTTTTGTGAGAGTGAATTTTGTTGCACTTGGTCTTGTAATTTTGTTATATCATCTTGTATTTCTTCCTCTTCTTCATGAGTCATAATAGAGATTTCAGGTTGCTTACTAGGTGTTTCCATTTTCCTTCTTTGGGACATCAATTAATGACAATAATGCTTCTCTATGCCCTTTTAATTCCTTCAAACTTATTTTTCTACCAAACTTATGCAAAATTTTGAAAACACTACACACACACACACCCCTTCTTTTCACTTTGTATGAGAACAATATTGAATCTATTTTATCTCTATAATTGCATATCTCCAAGGTATGAAATTTCATTTTGTTGAAAATAATACTGAGAGGGGGGGTGAATTAGTATTATTAAGTCAAATTATTTTTCAATTTATACAAAGATTCGTATACGCTACTTCAGTTAATGAAAACAACGTGTATACGCAACTCTGACTAATTAAACTCGCGTATAACTTCCAGAATTATAATTTAATTTATTCTTCAGATGTTGATCATTAATCTGTGTCAGAACCATATAACAGTAATCAAGAACAGAAAAGTAGAGTAGACAGTCACACAAAAGAACACAAGATATAAGGTGGAAACCCAATGTGGGTGAAAACCACCTACTGCAATATGTCTCTATCTTCTTTCAATTAGAAACTTCTTTTTACAATGATTCTGTACTGGTGCAGTCTTATACCAGCATGCAGGCTTCAACCTGCAGAAGGCTACAACCTTCTCTCATTCTCCAGCTTCTCCTGGAAGGGAGCTACAACCCCCTTAGCTCTTGTACTAGCTGAGGTACTAGTACGTAGGTGCTGACCTACAAAAGGCTTCAACCTTCTCTTTTCTTCTAGGGACCACGTTTCATAAATTTTCAAACTGGATCCATGAATATCAATCAAACATCAAGTAGATCTGCAACAAATAATCTCCTTTGTACAAATACTGAATCAACCAATAACTTCACAGAATGTTGTAACCAGAAAACAATACCAGTAACCAGACACCAATTTTGAACCCAAAACACTGCAACAATAAATAGAAGCAACTAAAACATATTTTAAGAGATGTATGCTACTTCACCAATAGAAGCCTGCATACATATGCAGCTATGCCAAAGCTAACTAGCGTATACGCAGTCTTCACTTGCTTAACCTGTGTGTATACGCGCCTCCACTATGTCGAGCCTGCGTATAGATCTATAAAAGATCATTTATCCTTTTACTTCATCAGATATCATTTATACCTATATTATTAGATTTATATATCTAATAATGTGCCAAATATAATAGATCAAAATCACACAATGATACTCCTATTCAAGCCTTGAGATCTCGACTCATAAATAGATCTTAACCATCGTGTAAAGCTCAGGTTCCTCCTTGATTCAGATCCAGCTGTAACTCCCCAACCAATCGCCAGTATTCTAGATTTTTCTCTTCTAAAGATACTCAACACATAATTCCATACACTTGCCAAATGATCTCCTTCCCTTTTATAGTCTTAGGCCTTACTCAAACCATGGTCCAAAACCATTGAGAACTAGTACTAGCAACCCAATACTTGGGTTCAACACTTTAAATGCAATACCAAGGACCAAAACCATAGGTTCAAATATGTCGAACTAAATACCATGGACCAACCATAAGTTTTCCCACATGTACGTGCTTTTCTTTGCATGAAAGTGTGTAGATATGTATACGCACCTTTTGATCGGTACACCCATGTGTATACGCGAATTTGTTATGAGGAACCTACGTATACCTCATTTTCTTTCATTCTGAGAGCTTGAACTATGATCTTCCATTTGAGTGAGTTGCCATCAAGGATAACACTTATGTCATAGAGCCAAAACTGTTCCAAACCTATGTCATAATGCCAACAATCTCCCCCTTTGGACTTGATAGCAACCCAAAGTCACTCAAAGCCATTCTCCCCCTTTGACATCAAGGGCAAAGGGTTATGCTCCCCCTGAGTCCATGCTGAAATCTCTGCTCTGCTGTGTTGTCCAAGCTCCCCTTGACTTGTAGGCAAGGTCTGCAAGAAGATGTTCTATAAAAGAACATAACTTTATACATTATAAATGACCTTCCTATCACCGAAGATTCATACATACATCCATCTCCCATCCAAAAGGGAACATACCAGTATTGACTCATCCATCCAACCAAGTGGGGATACATAAGAACATTACATCATTCATCCTAGGCATAGTGGGGAAACCAAAATAGGCCGTTACATGACCTTGATAAAAGAAATATAAGACATAGAGACAAAATATCTATAGCAAGACTCTGACAGTTATCAATAACAAACATCAGCAGCATTTGTCAATCATTCTTCAGACCAGCACTCATGTTCTCCTTCTGCACCTATTCCACCTGAAAACAAACCAACTGTGAATTTGAACCAAGATCTTCTAAGATAATGCCAACAATGCATTACTAGAAGAATATAAGCTCCCCCTAAACTTGTGCCAGATGGTCCCTGTTAGACCCATATCAGACTCTTTTCATCCTAAGCCTGGCCCCATTGCTTTTCTTCAAACCAACATATGTGACTGTACCTTAATAAACCAGCGTATGTATGCGGATCCTCCTCATTAAACTCGCGTACAACCACTTTTCTTTGAAACAGAAAAGATTCAACAGCAAGATAATGTATCAACTACCCCCATCTTTTGTCTAAGGTATTCAAATGTCTCCCTGGGAAGTGGTTTGGTGAGGATATCATCAACTTGTTCCTTAGAGGGAACATACTCCAATTTGACCTTTTGTTCAAGCACTTGTTCCCAGAGAAAATGATACTTGATCGGTATGTGCTTTGTCTTTAAATGCATGACAAGATTCCTTGAAATATTGATTGCACTTGTATTATCACAAAAAATGGAGATAGGTGGAGTATAAGTGATTTGAAGGTCTTGCAATTTTTGCATCATCCAAAGGAGTTGTGTGCAGCAAGATGCAGCAGCTACATATTCTGCTTCAGTTGTAGATAATGCAATAGAACTTTGTTTCTTGCTAAACCAAGATACTAATCTAGGACCCATGAAGAATGCACCACCACTAGTGTTTTTTCTCTCATCCATGCCTCTTGCCCAATCCGCATCTGTATATGCATGAAGTGTGAGATCTGTACCTCTAGGATACCATAAGCCATAGTTTTGAGTTCCTTGAAGATACTTGAAAATTCTCTTAACTGCCTGAAGATGAGTTTCCTTTGGATTTGCTTGAAACCTTCCAACTATTCCCACTGTATGCATAATGTCTGGTCAGGTACTTGTTAGATAGAGCAGACTACCAATCATGGATCTATAGGTTGGTTGGTGTACTACTCCCGATTCATCATTTGTGCTAAGGCTGCATCCTGTTACCATAGGGGTACATACTGGTTTCGAATCCTCCATCCCATATTTCTTCAAGATCTGCTTGAGATACTTGGTTTGTGATAGAAAAATGCCATCCTTGTTTTGTTGGACTTGTAAACCAAGAAAATATGTGAGCTCACCAAGCATGGACATTTCAAACTCTTTCTGCATCACCAAGGAAAAATTTTGACTCATGTCTTCTTCATTGCTACCAAAGATGATATCATCAACATACACAACAAGTATTAGAAACTTATCATTGTCAATTTTTACATATAGATTGCTATTAGTAGATCCTTTTATAAAACCTTGTTGATGGAGGTACTTATCCAACCAATAATACCAAGCCCTTGGAGCCTGTTTAAGGCCATAGAGAGCCTTTTTGAGTCTACATACAAGCTTTGGATCATTTCCAAGAATAAACCCATCTGGTTGTTCAATATATACTTCTTCATCCAAGTCTCCATTCAGGAAGGTAGACTTCACATCCATTTGAAATACTTTGAGCTTCTGAAAGCTAGAAAGAGCAAGGAACATTATTATGGCCTCAAGTCTAGCAACTGGTGCAAAAGTTTCTTCAAAGTCTATCCCTTCTTGTTGAGCATACCCTTTGCAAACAAGTCTGGCCTTGTTTCTAATCATATCTCCATTTTCATTCAACTTATTTTTGAATATCCATTTTGTTCCTATGACATTGTTATCTTTTGGTCCAGGAACCAACTCCCAAGTGTTATTCTTTTCAATCTTCTCAAGTTCTTCCTCCATGGCCTTGACCCAACATTCATCTTTGCATGCCTCTCTTACATTTTGTGGTTCAGTGGAGGAGAGAAATGCTAGATAGCTTGAAGCTTCTGAAATGGTTCTTCTTGTCTGTACACCTGCCTCTTTCTGCCCTAAAATTTGAGACTCTGAATCATTCTTCTGAATGTACCTGGATGGAGTCTTTTCTTCTATCCTTATCTGTTCTTCTGGTGCCTCATGGGTTTCTTCTTCATCATGAATCTGATTTGATGTTGATGGATAGTCCTCATCATCTTCGAAATCTTCAGATTTTACTTGCTTAGGAGTGTTTACTTCTTCATCAACCACTACATCAATACTTTCAACAATTTTTCCAAGTCTTTTATTGTAACACTTGTATGCTTTGTTGTGGGGAGAGTAACCAAGGAGAATGGATTCATCTGCTCTAGGTTAAAACTTGCCAAGATTTTCATCAGTCTTCTTGATGTAGCATTTGCTTCCAAAAATTTTGAAGTATTTTACTGTGGGAGTCTTACCATACCAAAGTTCATGAGGATTCTGAGTGTTGTTTACCCAGATATTTGTCTTGTTGAGAATAGTAATTTTAGCAAATGTGGCTTCACCCCAGAAGGTTGTGGGAGTTCCAGACTCATCAAGCATAGCACAAGCCATTTGTTGAACCGTTCTGTTCATCCTTTCCACTACTCCATTTTTCTGAGGAGTCATTGCAGTAGAGAATTCCCTTCTTATTCCATGTTCTTCACAAAAATCAAAAAATTCATCTGATGTAAATTCTCCTCCTCGATCAGACCTGAGGCATTTGATTTTGTGATCTAATTCGTTTTCCACCAAGGCTTTGAATGATTTGAATTTTTTGAAAGCTTCATCTTTATGCTTCATAAGTCCTATCCAACACATCTTGGGAAAGTCGTTAATGAAAAATATAAATTATTCCTCTTCTCGAGGTGACATTTTCCTGGATGGACCACATACATCAGTATGGACAAGTTCAAGTGGCCTGCTAGCTGATCCTTCCTTCTCAGGGAAATTAGTTCTAGTTTGCTTACCAAATTGACATGATTTGCATATTGTATTGTCTGGAATTCTGATGTCAGGTAGATCACGAACCGCCTAATATTTGCATGCTTTATTTATCTGTGAGAAGCTTAAATTCCCCAATCTTCTGTGCCATAGCTAGTGTTCATCATTCTTGCTTAGATAGCATTGTTGTTTTCCTCCCTTGAGTATATATAAATTATTCGGAGTTCTTATGCCTTTGATCATTGTTTCTCCTGTATCAAGCTCACAAACAATGCATCCATTTGATCGAAATATTACTTCATTTCCTTGATCACACATTGACTGGCACTTAATAAATTATGCTTTAATCCATCAACATACATAACATTTCCAGCCTTGACCTTTTCTTTCAAAAGCACAGAACCTTTTCCTTTTATGAGTGCAGGGATGTCATTTCCAAACGAGACCTTCTTTTCCTTTTCTAAGGCACTATATGACTGAAGTTTATCTTTATCACCTATCATATGTTTTGAGCATCCACTATCGATGTACCACTAATTTTCCTATCCTTCTGCATATAAGGCTATCCCACATCTTTCTGGTTGCAATTCTTTCTTTTTCCATGTTTTGGGACTCAATGAAACTTGCTCCTTCTGAGTTGTTTGCCGAAACCTGCTCCTACATTCAGAATCTTCATGACTGAAGTTGTTACAAATAGAACATTCTACTTCATTCTCAAGAGCAGAAAAGTTATTGTAGGTCCTTTTCATGATCCCAGTTATACTCCTTTGGTTTTGAGCTTCTCTAGTCATGATTGTCTTGTAGGCAACTCATTGAGCTGCTTTCTAACCAAAGTTATGACAAGAGAAACATTGGCCATTGAAGAAGCTCCTGCGATTATCAAATCTACCAACCAAATGATTGTAGCTTCTATTGACATCCATTCTTGAGGAAAATTGAGAATTATTTACCTGTGGTTGGTTGTAGCTTCTGTTCATCCCTGAAGTAGTTTGCCCCTGATTTACCTGGTGGTCTTTGTTCATTCTTGAGGTATATTGTCCTTGACTTACGTGGTGATCTGCATTATGCTTTTGTTGTGGATTGTCAACCTGTTCACTTCACCTTGCTTCTGTATTTGAGATGCTTCTTCAGTATATCCAAGACTTGCCTTGATTAGAGGAGAATGCTGCACTTTGATAATCTGATCTAAAGTTTCAGATCCTTTAGCAAATTTAAGATTAAGAGCTTTTGTTTTCTCAATATCTTTTCTAAGTCCCACAATTTCTCATTCTAACTTTTCATTTTTTTTTTCTCTTTCAGCAAGTTGGAGTGTTAGTGTTATGAACCCAGCTCAAGAAAAAGATAGAAAAGATAGATTAATGCCTTAAAATTCAGCCTCTTCGAGGGTGAAACCTCCTTTACATTACATAAATGAACAATTCTTGGATGATTCAAATGAAAAAACCTCCTCTCTATATATAGGAGTCTAAGGAGTCATGATATAACCCAACCGACCTAACAATAATAATATAAAGCCACAAAAATAACAATAGAGGGATTCTATGGGGCACAATAATAAAAATATGGGGACAATACGGGCACAAAAATATTAATAAGGGGTACAAATACAATAGTAATGAGGTAATCACTAGTATTATAGGGACCCAACATGCCCCTCTCCTTCAAAAAAGTTTTGTCCTCAACGCTTGAGTAGATATGGATGCTTCTGTATAAAATTCTCATCCTCCCATGTGGAATCTTCAGCAGATAAGTTCTTCCACTTGATAAGATACTCTGAAATTGATCGATTTCGTAGCTGTCAAGTTCTTGTTTCTGTGACTACTTCTGGTTCCAATATAATTTTTCCTTCCTCGTCAAGTTCTGGCAATATTGTTTGAACTAGGACCTTATCACCTATAACCTTCTTTAAACATGAAACATGGAAAACTGGTTGCAATCGAGAAGCTGCAGGAAGCTCCAATTTGTATGCCATAGTACCAATCTTTTGCAACACCTTGTACGAACCATAATACTTTTGTGATAATTTATTATCCTTCTTAGCTTGCTTGAGGGACATTTGCTTATATGGTTGTAGCTGTAGGAATATCCAATCACCTACATCAAAACTTCTTTCGCTGTGATGTTGATCTACCTTCTATTATGTGCCAACTCGAGGTTATCCTTTAAGAGTTGGAGGACTTGTTGTTGATGTTCGATGTGATGTTCCACTGCTTGAACATTAGAATTTTCTCTTAAAAATGATGTGATGGATGGTGGTTGATACCAATAAAGTGCCATAAATGGGGTCATTTTTGTTGCTATATGGAAGGAAGTGTTATACCACCATTCAGCCAGAGGCAACCATTTGACCCATTATGTCTGTTTATCAGATACAAAGCAACGAAGATATCCTTACAAACATTTGTTTACTATCTTAGTTCTCCCATCAGATTGAGGATGATAAGATGAGCTATGAGCTAACTGAGTACCAAGATAAGAAAATAATTCTGTCCAAAAATTTCCAATGAAAATGGGATCTTTGTCACTTACAATAATCTTTAGGTTTCCATGTAGCTTTTGAATTGTTTCCATAAATGCAGTAGAAACTGTACTAGCTTTAAATGGATGTGATAATGTGCAAAAGTGTGCATAATTGGTAAGTCTGTCAACTACCACCATGACGACACTCTTTCCCTCAGACTTGGGTAAACCTATGATAAAATCCATTGAAACCTCCTTCCAATGTTGGCTTGGAATGGATAAAGTTTGTAATAGACTCGGTGTCTTAATTGTTTCAACTTTATTTTGTTGGCAAACCAAACATTCCGCCACAAAATTTTGAATATCTAATTTAAGGCCATCCAAAAAAAATTCCTTCTTAACCCTGTGGTAAGTTTTTAAAAATCTCGAGTGCCCTCCTAAGGGAGACGTGTGCAATTCCATAAGAATCTTTTGTTTTAGCTGGGAATTCTTATAGAGGTATAAGTGATCTGTGTACCATAACGAATCATTTTTCCAGCTAAATGTATCCGACGTACTGGAATCTTGTTGTAACTTTCGAATAAGTGCCCATACTTCTTCATCATTCTTCCATTCCTCCCTTGCTTCGTTTATCCAATCTGGTTGGATAATAGAAATGGCACACAACAATGCTTCCACATCCTCATCCTTTCTTGAGAGTGCATCTGCCACCACATTTTTCTTCCCTTTTTTGTAGATGATTTCAAAGTCATAACCCAACATCTTTGTGACCCACTTTTGTTGCTCTTTAGAGGATAACCTTTGTTCTAAATATTATTTAAGGCTATGATGATCCGTTTTTACCTTGAAGTGTATTCCCATTAGGTAGGGTCGCCATTTCTTAAGTGCATGGAGTATTGCCAACATTTCCTTCTCATAAATAGCTTTGTGTAAAAACTTTCCCTTGATTGGACGACTTTCAAAAGCAATGGGTCTTTCATCTTGCATTAAAACAACACCAATTCCATTTCTTGAAGCATCACATTCCACAATAAAGGTTTTCGTGAATTCTGGTGTAGCTAAGACAGGTGCTTGGCACATTACCTCTTTAAAATGTTTGAAGGCCTTTGTTGCTTCTAGAGTCCATGAAAATGCATCTTTCTTCAATAGTGTTGTTATAGGTGCTATTATTCTCCCATAATTCTTAACAAACTTGCGATAATACCCTGTCAACCCGAGAAATCCTCACAGATGTTTTATGGATGTGGGGATTTTCCATTCCTTAATGGATTTAATTTTGCTAGGGTCTACCTTAACTCCTTCATGAGATACAATATGACCCAGATATTCCACCTCTTGTACAACAAAAGAAACATTTGGATCTTTTTGCATATAATTGTTTCTCCTCTAATAGTTGTAGCACCCTGTCAACATGTTCAACATGATCCTTCCAAGGCTTGTTGTAGATTAGTATATCATCAAAAAATACTAACACAAATTTTCTAAGGAATGGTTTGAAAATTGAATTCATCAAACCTTGAAATTTTGAGGGTGCATTGGTAAGGCCAAAAGGCATGACCAAAAATTCATAATGACCCTCATGAGTTCTAAATGCTATTTTTAGAATGTCTTCAGTCTTCATTCAACTTGGTGAAGTAAATTGATCCATGCAATTCCTCCAATAATTCATCAATGACAGGAATGGGAAACTTATCTTTAATAGTGAGCTTGTTGAGGTCCCTATAATCCAGACACATGCGCCATGATCCATCCTTCTTGTGCACAATGCTACTGGAGCAGAGAAAGAACTTTGACTCGGCTGAATTATACTAGCCTCTAGCATTTCTCCAACCATACATTCAATTTCACTCTTTTGGGCATAGGGATATCTGTACAGCCTGATGTTTGGAGGAACACTCCCTGGAATCAGATGAATAGCATGATCATGTTCATGAATAGGTGGGAGACCTTTGAGAGTCTCAAATACCTTGGAATGATTGTCCAATACTTTTTGGAGATCTGGAGAAATTGATGATTCCAATGTGGAAACATCTAGCGAACATAATTTTGCAATTACACCTTTTCGTTCCTATTTTAGAAGCTTTGTCATACCGTTAGAGCTGATTATCTTTCCTAGTTTCCCTACAATACCCCTTAATTCAACTTCCTTTCCTTCCACAGAAAATTTCATGAAAAGTTCTTGAAAATTAAAAGCTATTGTACCCAAGGATTGTAGCCATTGGACTCCTAATACAACATCAGCACCTCCCGTTGGAATGGAAAGCATTAGGCTAGTCAATACATATTCTCCCATGGATAGCTTGATATTATGGCACTTTCCAGAGCAATTTGTTGTTCCTCCATTTGCAACCATCACTTGACACTCTGGTGCTGGATATAAGAAGCAATTCAGTTCTTTTGCTACCTTACAATGAATAAAATTGTGGGTACTTCCTTAATCAATCAACACTATTACCTTTTTCTTCTTGATTTGTCCTTCTATCTTGATGGTTTGAGGAGTGGTAATTCCCAACAATGCATTACAAGATATGGTCGGATTCATTTGTTCTTCATCTAGGCTTTGTTCCTGGAGTATATCCTCTTCTTTTGACCTTTCTTGCTCCTTTTTGTTATGAAACCAGCTCAAGAAAAAGATAGAAAAGATAGATCAACACGTTAGAATTCAGCCTCTTCGAGGGGGCAACCTCCTTTACATTACATAAATGAACAATTCTTGGATGATACAAATGAAAAGACCTCCTTTCTATATATAGGAGTCTAAGGGGTCATAACATAGTCAGAGCCGACATAACAATAATAATGTAAGGGCACAATAATAACAATAGTGGGCTTATATATGGCACAATAATAACAATATGGGCACTACATGGGTACATCAATATAATAAGTGAGTTGTACTGATAACAATAAGGGGTTACACTAGTAGTATAGGGGCCTAACATGCCCCTCTCCTTCAAAAAGCGTTGTCCTCAATGCTTTAGTAGTTCTTGATGCTTCTGTATAAAATTCTTGTCCTCCCATGTGGAATCTTTAGCGGGTAAGTTCTTCCACTTGATGAGATACTCTAAAATTGATTGATTTCCTAGCTGTCGGGTTCTTGTTTCTGTGACTGCTCCAGGTTCCAATATGATTTTTCCTTCCTCTTCAATTTCTAGCAATATTGTTTGAATTGGGATCTTTTGCAACTTTTGAATAAGTGGCCATACTTTTTCGTCTTTCTTCCATTCATCCCTTGCTTCGTTTATCCAATCTAGTTGGATAATAGAAATAGCACAAAACAATGCTTCCGCATCCTCATCCTTGAAGAGTCTTCCCATTCGGTAAGGTTGCCATTTTTTAAGTGCATGTAGTATTGCCAAAATTTCCTTCTCATAAATAGCTTGCTTGAGATGTAGTAGTAAAAATACCCAATCAGCTACATCAAAACCTTTTTCACTACGGTGTTGATCTACCTGTTGTTTTGTTTGATTTTGCACTGAAGTGGCGTTATCCTTTAAAAGTTGGAGAACTTGTTGTTGATGCTCAATGTCATCTTTCTCTTCTTGAACCTTTTTCTTCTTGATATGTCCTTCTATCTCTAGAGTTTGAGAAGTGGTAATTTCTTCCAATCCTTTACAAGATATGGTCAAATTCATTTCTTGATGCTCGATGTGATCTTTCACTTCTTGAACATTTTTCTTCTTGATATGTCCTTCTATCTTGATAGTTTGAGGAGTGGTAATTTCGACCAATGAATTACAAGGTATGGTTGGATTCATTTCTTCTTTCTCGATGTGATCTTTCACTTCTTGCACCTTTTCTTCTTGACATGTCCTTCTATCTTGAGAGTTTGAGGAGTGGTAATTCTTGCCAATGCTTTACAAGATATGGTCTGATTCATTTCTTCTTTCTCTAGGGTGGCGTCCTGGCGTATATCCTCTTCTTTTGATGTTTCTTGATCCTTTTCTTCCTCCTCGTCATATTCTATGTAAAATAATTTCTTCTCAGCACACTTATGACCTTTAGTGCATTTTCTATCACAATTGTAACAAAGCCCTTTTTCTCTTTTTTCTTCTAATTGTTGTGGTGTAACCCTTGTAGGTTGTGGAAGGCTGGGAGAAACAACACTTCCATCTTTACAGTTGTGAGGGGTATGCTTCCTAGTTTCCATAATTTTGCTTTCCACTATGTCATAAAGGCCTTTTACCCTTTCCAATTGTTGTGGCGTTGCTCTAAAGAAGTTGTTCCTCTTTATATCCTCATAATGTGATATCATTTCCTCTGTGAAAATTGACCACGTAACAAGTTGTTTACGAGAACAAAGCCCTTCATACCATAAAAATTGATCCTGTTCTAAATATGAAGATGCAATACATACCTTTTGTAACAGTGTTACACCATGTAGATAAAAATATTGCTCCATCTAAAGTATCCAATTTACCAGTTCCTTGCCATCAAACTTCCTCATCTTGCTTTTCCTTGATTTTAGGAGCTCGATCTTGAAATTACTGTAACTCTGTACTTTCGGATCTTTAAGTTCTGAAGTTTCAACATGTAATAGCCCTCCATGTCCTCTTTCCAATTCCATAAGTCTGATCCAAATTGGATTCTCCAAGAAAGAGTTATGCACAATCTCCCAAGATGACCTGATTATAGACTAGTTTAGTAGAGTGAACTTGTATGACGTGCCACGAGTCACTGCTTCGACCTTTGGATCTAAAAAGGATATAAAAGAAGCTATAGTCGGTCCTCTTTTTTTACCTTCTTATTAAATTTCAATCCGATGCTGAGAGAGAAAGTTATGACAATTTTCCCTAGGTCACATGTTTGGAATGTAATTCAGGAGTCTGCAAAAAGACCAACTTCCTCAGATCATATCTTCGCAAATATAGCGTGAATAGCTATGAAATTCAGACCCCAGGTTCAGTGTGATTTCTTGTCAAATGGGTTTTTTTGCAACTTTTGAAACATCGAAGAAAAAAAGTTATAGAGAAAATGCCACTATGACCTGTTTGGAGCAGTGAAACCCTAGAATCCAAAGCTCTGATACCAAATGTTATGAAACCAGCTCAAGGAAAGGATAGAAAAGATAGATCAACGCCTTAGAATTCATCCTCTTCGAGGGGGAAACCTCCTTTACATTACATAAATGAACAATTCTTGGATGATACAAATGAAAAAACCTTCTTTCTATATATAGGAGTCTAAGGGGTCATAACGTAATCAGAGCTGACATAACAATAATAATGTAAAGGCACAATAATAACAATAGTGGGCACTACATGGGTACATCAATATAATAAGTGGGTTGTACTAATAACAATAAGGGGTTACACTAGTAGTATAGGGGCCTAACACTTTTCTTCTTCCTCTTCACAATCTATGTAGAATAATTTCTTCTTAGCACACTTATGACCTTTAGTGTATTTGCTATCACAACTATAACAAAACCCTTTTGCTCTTTTTTCTTCCAATTTTTGTGGTGTCAACCTTATAGGTTGTGGAAGACTAGCGGCAATAACACTTCTGTCTTTATAGTTGTGAGTGGTATGCTTCCTGGTTGCCATAATTTTGCTTTCCATTTTTCTTGCTAACTTGAATGCCTTCTCTAATGAATCAAGTTCCCAAAGGTGAAAATCATGTTGGATATTATCCTTCAAAGACCCTATGAACACATCAATCCTATGCTCCTCTGGAATATTTCTTACCCTTATGTTCAATTTTTGGAACTCCTCAATGTGCTCCATTATTGAACCCTTTTGTTTGAGACTTATCAATTGGCTAAAAAAAGTGTTGTTTTTTGTATCCTCATAATGTGCTACCAATTCTTTCGTAAAAATTGCCCAAGTGATAAATTGTTTACGAGAGCAAAGCCATTGATACCATATAAATTGATTTGGTTCCAAATATAAAGTTGCAATACGTACCTTTCGTGTGTTTTGCACATTATTGAGATCGAAAAATTGCTCCATATGTAATATCCATGTTGCAGGATCCTTTCCATCAAAATTTCTCATCTTGATTTTTTGAATATGGTGCGTCTTCGATCCAACATTAGAGTCTATGAAATCATGATTAACATTTCCTTTATTTGCATCAATTTTGACAAATTGTAGAAAATTTGTCAAATCTGCCTTCAAATCTATCTTCAAATTGTCAATCTTGGCTTCCAAACCCTTTATCTTAGATTCCACTCCATTTATCTTAGCTTCTGTTAGCTTTTTTGAGTGAAATTTGTTGCACTTGGTCTTGTAATTTTGATATATCATGTAGAATTTCTTCCTCTTCTTCATGAGTCATGCTAGAGCTTTCAGATTGCTTACTAGATGTTTTCATTTTCTTTCCTTGGGGCATCAATTACCGATACTAATTCTCTACTATGCCCTTTGAATTCCTTCAAAATAATTTTTCAAACCAAGCTTAAGAAAAAATTTAAAAAATCTACACACCTTTTTTTACTTTGTAGGAGCTCAATATTTCCTCTGATGTATCTCTATAATTTCAGATCATCTAGTTCTGAAATTGTGACCTGTGGTAGCCCTCTATGTCCTCTTTCCAATGCCACCAGTCTGACCCAAATTGGATTCGCCAATGAAGAGTTATGACAAATCTCTGACAGTGACCTAATTATAGACTAATTCAGTAGAGCGAATTTTTATGACATTCCACGAGTCATTGTTTTGACCTTTGGATCTGAAAAATATACACAAGAAACTATAGTCTGTCCTCTTTCTGTACCTTCCTACGAAATTTCAATCTGATCCTCAGAGAGAAAGTTATGTCGATTTCCCCCAGGTCACCTGTTTGGAATGTAATTCAGGAGTCTGCAAAAAGACCAACTTCCTCAGATCATATCTCCGTAAATATAGCGCGAAAAACTCTGAAATTTGGACCCGAGGTTCAACGCGATCTCTTCTCAAATGGTGTTTTTTTTAGCTTCTGAAACTTTGTAGAAAAAAGTTATAGCAAAAATTCCACGATGACCTATTTGGAGCAGTGAAACTCTAGAATCCAAAGCTCTGATACCAAATTTTATGAACCCAGCTCAAGAAAAAGATAGAAAAGATAGATCAAAGCCTTAAAATTCAGCCTCTTCGAGGGGGCAACCTCCTTTACATTACATAAATGAACAATTCTTGGATGATTCAAATGACAAAACCTCCTTTCTATATATAGGAGTCTAAGGAGTCACAATATAACCCAGACAACCTAACAATAATAATAGAAAGCCACAAAAATAACAATAGAGGGATTCTATGGGGCACAATAATAACAATATGGGGACAATAGGGGCACAACAATATTAATAAGGGGTACAAATACAATAGTAATGGGGTAATCACTAGTATTATAGGGACCCAACAGTCAAAGTATCTATAATCATATTCTTTTCCTCTAAACAAATTTTGAGTTTAGAAATTTCTTCATAGAGACCTTCTTCATCTATAGCATCCAAGAAATCATCATCTTCAAAAGACATCAAAAGTCTATAATCATTACGTTGTTCATCTTCATCACTAATTGAATATCCATCACTGTCTTCATGAGTATAATAGCTCTTCTTACTTACATCCTGTTTTATGTTCCATCTAACTGGTTCCTTACCTTTATCAAGTTTATCTTTATGAGGACATTTGGTAGCATAATGACCGACTCTCCCACAAGCAAATCACTTGAAAGGAAACTTACCTCTGAATATTCCAGTTGCTCATTGAAGGTTATTGACAAAATTAGATTCTTCCTCTTCTTCTGTCATATGTTCTGACTCATTGTAATCTGCTTTTCCTGAGGCTTTGAATGCAGCTTCTCGCCTGTCTGATGGTCCACATTTTCTCATTTCGTAAGCAGTTAGGATTCCATGCAACTGTGACATGGTAAGGCTCTGAAGATTCTACTTTTCTTATATGGCAGAAATTTTTTAATCAAACTTAGGAGACAAAGATCTTAGAACCTTTTCAACCAAAACAACTTCTTTTATTTCTTCACCCAAATTTTTCATACAATTAAAAATCTCATCTATACGAAGGAAATAGTTAGCCACGCTTTCATCATTGTACATTCTTATATTTTCATACTGAATTCTAAGAGTTTGAAGTTTTGCTCGTTTTACCTGATCATCTCCTTCATAGCTCAGAACGATCTTGTCCCATATTTCTTTTGCAGTTTTGAGTTGCATAACCTTGACAAATTCTAATTGAGATAGACTCCCTAATAGGGTATTGACAGCCTTTGCATTTGTTTCATACTGCTTCTTACCAGTCGTATCTGTAGGAGTTGCTGAAGGAAATGTGTATCCTGTTTCCACAATATCCCAAACTTCTGTACCAAGAGATTGAATATAGGCAGTGATTCTCACCTTCCAATAGACGAAGTTGCTCCCATAAAAAATTGGTGGCCTAATTGATGCTTCATTTTCGTAGTTTCTCACGGTGATAGATCTTCCTTCAAGTGATCAAGCTTCTCCTGAAGGACCTGCTCCGATACCAAAAGGTTGAAAATAATACTGAGAGGGGGGGTGAATCAGCATTATTAAGTCAAATTCCTTTTCAATTTATACAAAGATTTGTATATGCTATTTCAATTAATGAAAACAATGCGTATACACAACTCTGACTAGTTAAACTCGCGTATAAATTCCAAACTTATAATTTATTTTTTTATTCAGATGTTGATCATTAATCTGTGCGTCAGAACCATATAACAATAAGAAGGAACGGAAAAGTAGAGTAGACAATCACACAAAAGAACACAAGATATAAGGTGGAAACCCAATGTGGGTGAAAACTACCTGTTGCAATATGTCTCTATCTTCTTTCAATTAGAAACTTATTTTTACAATGATTTTGTACTGGTGCAGTCTTATACCAGCACGCAGGCTTCAACCTACAGAAGCTTACAACCTTCTCTTGTTCTGCAGCTTCTCCTGGAAGGGAGCTACAACCCCCTTAGCTCTTGTACTAGCTGAGGTACTACTACGTAGGTGCTGACCTACAGAAGGCTTCAACCTTCTCTTTTCTTCCTGGGACCATGTTTCATAAATTTTCAGACTGGATCCATGAATATCAATCAAACATCAAGTATATTTGCAACAACCAATCTCCTTTGTACAAATACTGAATCAACCAATAACTTCTCAGAATGTTGTAACCAGAAAACAACACCAGTAGCCAGACACCAATTCTGAACCCAGAACACTGCAACAATAAACAGAAGTAGCTAAAACATATTTTAAGAGACATATGCTACTTCACCAATAGAAGCCTACATACATACGCAGCTATTCCAAAGCCAACCAGCGTATACGCAGTCTTCACTTGCTTAACCTGTGTGTATACGCGCCTCTGTTGCATCGAACCTACGTACAGATCTATAAAATATAATTTATCCTTTTACTTCATCAGACATCAGTTATACCCAGATTATCTGATTTATAGATCTAATCATGCGCCAAATATAATAGATCAAAATCACACAATGATACTCCTATTCAAGCCTTGAGATCTCGACTCATCAATAGATCTTAACCATCGTGTAAAGCTCAGGTTCCTCCTTGATTCAGATCCAGCTGTAACTCCCCAACCAATCACCAGTATTCCAATTTTTTCTCTTCTCAAGATATTCAACACATAATTCCATACACTTGCCAAATGATCTCCTTCCCTTTTATAGTCTTAGGCCTTACTCAAAACATGGTCCAAAACCATTGAGAACTAATACTAGGGACCCAATACTTGGGTTCAACACTTTAAATGCAATACCAAGGACCAAAACCATAGGTTCAAATATGTCGGACTCAATACCATGGACCAACCATAAGTTTTCCCACATGTACGCGCTTTTCTTTGCATGAAAGTGCGTGCATACGTATACGTGCCTTCTGATCGGTACACCCGCGTGTATACACAACTTTGTTATGAGGAACCTGCGTATACCTCATTTTCTTTCATTCTGAGAGCCTGAACTATGATCTGCCATTTGAGTGAGTCACCATCAAGGACAACACCTATGTCATAGAGCCAAAACTGTTACAAACCTGTGTCATAATGCCAACACGTAGCCCTCTAAGTCCTCTTTCCAACCCTACAATTCTGATCAAGATTGGATTCTCCAAGGAAGAGTTATGCCAAATCTCCCACAATGACCTGATTATAGACTAGTTCAATAGAGAGAACTTGTACGAAGTGCCACATGTCTTTGTTTTGACCTTAGGACCTTAGACCAATAGAAAAATAGATACAAGCCATCCTCTTTATGTAACATTTTATGAAATTTTAGTCTGATGTTCAAAGATCAAGTTAGGACGATTTTCCTCAGGTCACCTGTGTGAGGTATAATTAGGGATCCTACAAAAACCCTAACTTCCTTGGATCCTATCTCCTACAATATAGCGAGAAAAGATCTGAAATTTGGACACGAGGTTCATTGAGATTGCAGCTCAAATGGGTTATGATTTCAGCTTCTAAAACGTCATAGAAAAAGGTTATAGTGAAAATTCCATGATGACCTATTTGGAGCAGTGAAACCCTAGAATCCAAAGCTCTCATACCAATTGTTATGCAACCAGCTCACAAAATAGAAGAAGAGATAGATCAACGACTTCAAAATCAACATCTTCGAGGGGGAAACCTCCTTTACATTACACAAATGAACAATTCTTGGATGATACGAATGACAAAACCTTGTTTCTATATATAGGAGTCTGAGGGGTCACAATATAATCAAATCCAACATAACAATAATAATATAAGGGAACAAAAATAACAATAGTTGGCTTCTATGGGGCACAATGATAAAAATATGGGGACAATAGGGGCACAACAATAACAATAAGGGCTACAATGAAAATAGTAATGGGGGAATCACTAGTATTATAGGGACCTAACAACCCATATCTCAAAATGGTCTTGTTGGTCAACAAAAGAAGACGTCCACTTAAGCTAAGGATAGAAGAGGAACATCTCATCTATTAGGCCCACTCAAGGAAGGTCTATCTCTAGACAAGAAACAAAGAGTGAGGACAAAGTGTTGGGGAGAAAAGTGCTAGAAGGAGGAAGTCAATGTGCCAGGGAACCAAGTGCAAAAAAAGAGGAAGGACTTGACTTGTGCTTGGAGGATATCCTAGTCAACGGTCTAGGGTTTAGTAGTGATTAATAAGAATATTCAATAAGAGAAACTTACCAAGGGGTTTTCCTCTCTAAGAGAGAGAGGTTTTGGCCTTGGCAGAGAGCCAACATCTGTGTTCTTGTCTTTATGTTTTTGGTAGCCATTTGATGAAACAAACACACTAATAATAAGAAGAAGAACAAGCTAAGATAATTGTAAAGATGCTTCACAAATTATTATCAATCTAAAGAAGAATGACACTACACCTAATTTCCCTAGATTCTTCAACATGGTATCAGAGCTAAGGTGACACATCAAGGAAAGGGCAAGTCAAGAACACTCATCAAGGAAAAGCATCTAGAAGGTTGAAGCATCAAGCCAAATATACTCAAAGAAAATAAGGCCTACCATCTATCATTGATCAAGGAAGACTACATAGCAAAAAGAAGAACCTTACACAAAGGCACCTACAAAGAAGAGCAGATAAAAAAGGGACCTTCATCATCTACAAGTTACCAAGAAAATCTCTTCATCAAGCAAGTCCACTTGGAGAAGGAAACTTGAAGAACATCAAGGTCCTAGCAAGGTAAGCCACCAAGTCTTCAAGTTGGAAGGAAATCCATTACATCTCAAAATCTATCAAGTAAGTATGTGTCCCCTTCTTAATATACATGAATGTCTTTTTGCAAGGAAAGAAACAAATTGGTAGGTACTAATAACTTTCTTTCATGGAAGAAGAGGACTGGTTTACTTCTCAAGGAGAATGAACTTATAGAACATGTCAAAGGGAACAACGCTATCCCTGCTAAGGAACAAATCCAAGTTGTAGCCATGTACAATATGGATGAAACAAGTGCTCAGAGGATTCTACTAAAATCTATCAAGGACTCTCTCATCCCTTATGTCTCCAAATTTGAGACATCAAAAGAAATTTAGTGATAAGCTAGTAGGACTATTCTTGTTATCCATAGCTAGAGAAGTGATATCTCTAAGAACTGAATTGTACAAGATGAAGATATCAAAGGAAGGAATAACTCCCTAATTCATGAAGATCTTTGAGATGAGGGATCAACTTCAAAATCTTGGGGAATTCATGTCTGACAGAGAAATGACAACTATAGTACTCAATGCTCTAGCTGAGGATTGGGGAAACTTCACATCAAGCATATATGCCAAGAAGGAAGCAACCACACTTAGTGAAATGTGGTCTCTATGCAAGACAAAGGAAACCAGACTTAAAGAAAAGGAATATGTGAGATGAAATGAGAAATCATTTTCTACCATGGCCAAGAGAAAGGGAAAATTTGGCAAATTTGGTCCACAATGAACAAACAACAAAGACATGTACAAAAATCCAATGCTATGAATTCCAATAATATGGACACTACAAAAATAATTGTCCTAAGCTTAAGAAGGAAAAAAAACAACAAAAGAAAGAGGGAAGAAACTCACATGACAAAGAGGTGAAGGAAGAAGAAAAGAATCAAAAGAAGGAAGATCCTTTAGATCTCTACTATGACCAATTCAAACTCTTTACTTCAAGTCTTCTTTCAAGGTTTTGAGTAGGATAGGAGCAAGTAGGAATAAAATAAAATTGCATGACTTGAAACATCTTCCAGAATCTAGAAGCATGAATTACATAGAGTTCTATATACTCATGAATAAGTAGCATTTATAATGAGAACAAAATGCATGATTAAAAATATCTTCTAGAATTTAATATGTTGGTAGATATAGCTCAAGATATCCATGTAGAAGGAGCATACCTTGTATAGGACCTCATCCATGATGAAAGAAAATTTATCATGATAAATAATCTTAAAATATCTCCATCATCAAAGGAAAAGAAACATATACAAGACAAGGGTATTTAAGATCCTATGATGAAATCTTAGAAAGAAGGTTCATGAACCAAAGAATATGTGTCATTGGGAATCCCATTCATGGGATTCAAGAAAATGATGATATGTAGGCAAGCTAATATAAATCAATATGGGCCACACCAAGGAAAACCTAATGAAGCTAAGATTATCAAAGGATAATCAAGATTAGGTATGTATGCATCAAAGTTTAGTCATGTTATCATTTTTATATTATTGAGTCATGGGAATAGTTCTAGAACATGATCAAGTAGAAAATAATCTCTTTCACCAATGACATGCTCGAAGGCATGTATTACAATGCAATAAAGGTCAACAAAAGGATATTCTCACATAAGGAGTATAAGATTGTTGACTAAGAAGTAAGAAGAAATGTTTACTAGTCCAGGAAGCAAGCAATGAAGAAGTTCTCTTAAGGAGCATAAGATGATTGACCAATTTATCCAAAGAGAAGCAAATGAAGAAAGAGATGAAGCATTTGAAGAACACCATGATCACTGAGAATCACTATCTGACAAGATACTTGGAAGATATCTCCCAAAAGAAGGCAGGACAACTATAACAAAGGAAGGAAGGACCCTTGACACCTATGAAGGCCTTGGAGATATGAAATATGCATATAACTGATTCTACTCTATGAAGATGTCATGACGAAGAAGCTGTCTAGTAAAATAAAAATAAATGTTGAAGCAATATCAACATGAAGTCATGATGGGCTACTAGGTCGAAGCATGTAAACAAAAAATTACAATAAAGAATCCATGAGAAGAGTATTATGAAGCATGGATAGATAACAAATGAGTACCCAGATCAAAAGAAAACTTGATGTATGGTAAGAAATCCACTTTCCACAAAGAAATCAATGACATGACAAACCAGGAAGGAAATTAATCGAAGGATGGTGCCCTACCTAAAATAAGCGTGAACAAAGACTTCATGACATTAAAGAAAGGAAAGGGATCAAGCAACTAAAGGACCTGTTGTAGCCTACACTACCATTTAAAGTTTCAATATTATATAAAATTTGAAAAAAGGGTGAAATAGTTTTGAAAATCAAAAGAAAATTTGAAAATTTGAAATATTAGTTGAACTAATGGCAGCATTTAAGGTGTTATGAAAGAGCACCTGATCCATCTATTAAATCCCAAGCATGTCCGTGAAGCGCGATCAAAAGGTTGGTAGAGGAGACATGTTAAGTGCTCTACGAGAAATAAGGAGCACAGGTTATAATTCATAGCCCAACCCCCACAGTTGACCCTAATGTTAGCATGACTGACTGAAATCTACAACCCATGGTCACTGTGAGGGTTCAACCTTGATCAACCTCCTGTATACTCCCTACCCCCATAGACGTCTACCCAGCATTGTGTTTCTCCACCTCACCTTCGCCACGCCATTCTTCACTCCCATTCATTTCTGTCCACCTCATCCACTGTACCATGTCACCTCATATGCTACTCCATTAACTAGTTACATTTACCATTTGGTTATCATATATATAAAATACACACAAAACCCCGTTGCATTAGTCTTTTGTTTTAGTAGTAAGAAACCTTGCATCCAGTTCAGCAAATTTGAGTTGGAAACTGTCACCAGCAAATTGTCACCTACAATCATGGGCAAACAAGAAATTGTGTGTGGTGTTTGGTGTTTGAGGATCACCTAAACAAAGGCATTAATTTTTTGATCTCCGATTGAAAGCAAACAAAGAATAAATAAACTTGGTAGAATGAGGAAACCTGACAAATTCGCGAGAAAACCAGAAGAAGATCTGAATCATCCAATCGAATAGATCCATCATATCTAATTATCATCGCATGCCAACAAGCACAGAAGTTAATTCCAAAATCAGATGTGATATTTTATAAAACTAAGTTAATAGCTCAATTAATTATGACCATCTGTTAGAAGAGGTAAAATCGGATAGTAATCACGTCAGAAAGTGTACGATATTTAATTTAAATTTCGGACGTGATATATTATAGACTGTGATTTAATCCAGTTGAATTCTGAATCAATCACAACCGTTCATTATGTATGGATGAGATCCGATGGAAATCACTCCAGAAGATGCATGCTGGTTAGCATAGTTTTCGGATGCGATAAGGTTTGAACAAGAATTTAATTTGTTTTGAGTTCCACTAAAGAGATCAAAGTCTCGTAGTTTTAGTAAACATGTGATTTAATTGGTGAAATTCCCGATTTATGTAAAGATGCAGTTTCGCTGCATCATGTCTTTTACCCTCCAATGTAATATTCTACAATCACTTTTACTTTAGACAGTCAGAAGGTAGTTACACAGTTTTGGTAGTTACAAATTGTCCCATGATGTATAAAAAGAGGAAAAACTATAGAAAAGAGTGTCCGAATTTTGAAGAGCCTAGATACTATGCTATTGTATTTTTGATAAACTAATGATTAATGAAAGAATATTTTATGAAACCAGCTCAAGAAAAGATAGAAAAGGTAGATCAACGCCTTAGAATTCAACCTCTTCTAGGGGGAAACCTCCTTTACATTACATAAATGAACAATTCTTCAATGATTCAAATGACAAAACCTCCTTTCTATATATAGGAGTTTAAGGAGGTTATAACATAATCAGAGCTTACATAACAATACTAATGTAAGGGCACAATAATAACAATAGTGGGCTTCTATGGGGCACAATAGTAACAATATGGGCACTACATGGGTACATCAATATAATAAGTGGGTTGTACTAATAAAAATAAGGGGTTACACTAGTAGTATAGGGGCCTAACATGCCCCTCTCCTTCAAAAAGCATTGTCCTCAATGCTTGAGTAGTTCTTGATGCTTCTGTATAAAATTCTTGTCCTCCCATGTGGAATCTTCAGCAGGTAAGTTCTTCCACTTGATGAGATACTCTGAAATTGATCGATTTCATAGCTGTCAGGTTCTTGTTTCTGTGACTGCTCCAAGTTCCAATATGATTTTTCCTTCCTCTTCAATTTCTGGCAATATTGTTTGAATTGGGATCTTTTGCAACTTTTGAATAAGTGGCCATACTTCTTCGTCCTTGTTCCATTGATCCCTTGCTTCGTTTATTCAATCTGGTTGGATAATAGAAATAGCACAAAACATTGCTTCCACATCCTCATCCTTGAAGAGTCTTCACATTCGGTGAGGTTGCCATTTTTTAAGTGCATGTAGTATTGCCAACATTTCCTTCTCATAAATAGCTTGCTTGAGATGTAGCAATAAAAATACCCAATCACCTACATCAAAACATTTTTCACTACGATGTTGATCTACCTTTTGTTTCGTTTGATTTTGCACCGAACTGGTGTTATCTTTTAAAATTTGGAGAACTTGTTGTTGATGCTTGATGTGATCTTTCACTGCTTGAACCTTTTTCTTCTTGATATGTCCTTCTATCTCTAGAGTTTCAGGAGTGGTAATTTCTTCCAATCCTTTACAAGATATGGTCGGATTCATTTCTTGATGATCGATGTGATCTTTCACTTCTTGAACATTTTTCTTCTTGATATGTCCTTCTATCTTGATAGTTTGAGGAGTGGTGATTTTGACCAATGAATTACAAGATATGGTTGGATTCCTTTCTTCTTTCTCGATTTGATATTTCACTTCTTGCACCTTTTTCTTCTTGATATGTCCTTCTATCTTGAGAGTTTGAGGAGTGGTAATTCTTGCCAATGCTTTACAAGATATGGTCTGATTCATTTCTTCTTTCTCTGTGGTGGGGTCATGGCGTATATCTTCTTCTTTTGGCATTTCTTGATCCTTTTCTTACTCCTCTTCACATTCTATGTAAAATAATTTCTTCTCAGCACACTTATGACCTTTAGTGAATTTGCTATCACAATTGTAACAAAGCCCTTTTTCTCTTCTTTCTTCCAATTGTTGTGGTGTAACCCTTGTAGATTGTGGAAGGCTACGAGAAACAACACTTCCATCTTTATAGTTTTGAGGGGTATGCTTCTTGGTTTCCATAATTTTGCTTTCCACTCTGTCACAAATCCCTTTTACTCTTTCCAATTGTTGTGGTGTTGCTCTTTGTATCCTCATAATGTGCTATCATTTCCTCCGTGAAGATTGACCACGTAACAAGTTTTTTATGAGAACAAATCCCTTCATACCATAAAAATTGATCTGGTTCTAAATATGAAGATGCAATACATACCTTTTGTAACAGTGGTACACCATGTAGATCAAAATATTGCTCCATCTAAAGTATCCAATTTACTGGATCCTTGCCATCAAACTTCCTCATCTTGCTTTTTATTGATTTTAGGAGCTTGATCTTGAAACGACTGTAACTCTGTACTTTCGAATCTTTAAGTTCTGAAATTGAGATCTATAGTATCCCTCTGTGTCCTCTTTCTAATGACACTAGTCTAATCCAAATTGGATTCTCCAAGAAAGAGTTATGCACAATCTCCCAAGATGACCTGATTATAGACCTTTCCAGAAGAGTGAACTTGTATGAAGTTCCACGTGTCACTGTTTTGACCTTTGGCTCTAAAAAATATCTACAAGAAACTAAAATCTATCTTCTTTCTGTACCTTCTTACAAAATTTAAATCCGATGCTCAGCGAAAAAGTTATGACGCTTTTCCCCAGGTCCCCTGTTTGGAATGTAATTCAGGAGTCTGAAAAAATACCAACTTCCTCAGATCATATCTCTGCAACTATAACGCGAAAAGCTCTGAAATTTGGACCCAAGATTCAGTGCAATCTCATCTTAAATGGGTTTTTTTTTAGCTTCTAAAACGTTGCAGAAAAAAAGTTACGGTGAAAATGCCACGATGACCTGTTTGGAGCAGCAAAACCCTAGAATCCAAAGCTCTGATACCAAATGTTATGAAACCAGCTCAAGAAAAGATAGAAAAGATAGATCAACGCCTTAGAATTCAGCCTCTTCGAGGGGGAAACCTCCTTTACATTACATAAATGAACAATTCTTCGATGATTCAAATGACAAAACCTCCTTTCTATATATAGGAGTCTAAGGAGGTTATAACATAATCAGAGCTGACGTAACAATAATAATGTAAGGGCACAATAATAACAATAGTCTGCTTCTATGGGGCACAATAGTAACAATATGGGCACTACATGGGTACATCAATATAATAAGTGGGTTGTACTAATAACAATAACGGGTTACACTAGCAGTATAGGGGCCTAACAGAATCATGAGTTTTCCATACATCTTTGGGTATGATTTTGTAATTTCTCTGTTATGTGTCATCATGTGTATTCCTTTCTTTAAGTATCGTAATGAAGCTCTAGGTCTTTGTTTACTTATGTGAATGAAGTTAAAATTCCTTAAAAGAGCGGTCCTATATTTAAAGTTCCTACTTCTACATTTTTTCTAAGTTACAGATAATAGTTTCTATGAAAAACAACATATTGTCTCTAACTTCTCAAAGCATTCTTCACTCAGCATTTATATTCAGCATCCTATGGAATTCTGAGACTTTCATATCACCTAAATATTAAGGGTTCAAAGTCAGGTCCTTTAGGCCCTTCACATGAGGATACATCATACAAATAAGTGACATGAATAATAAAAATTAATGTCTTAAGCACAATTTCTACAAAGCCAAGAAATTGGTTTCTTAAGGGACAATAGGACCCATAAAGAAAAATTTGGTGATGAATGAAAGAGTCCCTAGTTAAGAGGGAGCTCTCATAATTCCTTGATCAAGAGGGAGTTTGGATCACCCCTGATTACAACAGTGTGTCAATTGTGTTTTTCCATTTCATGGGTCATGCACTAGACTAGGACTAACAACCGTAATTCTAGATGAAGGCCATGAATGGAAATGTAGACACAAGATAGAGACAACTTTCTTGTCTTCACTTGGGAAGAAAGAATGGGAGGATTGGGTAATCATTTGGAATCCGATACTCTTTGAGGATGTGTAGGGAATCCAAGACAAGAGTAGGCAAGAGGACCGATATTCTTTGAGGGTTGGGAAACCAAGATAAGAAAAGTCCTAGAAGGTCATACTCAGAGAACACCCGGGTGGGTATGTACCTTGAGAGAGAATGATGAAGGTGTCTATAAATCAATGGTCTTTCCAACGTTTTAGCTCATGATATCATGAAGAGATAGAGTTGTTAATCAAGGCCTTGCACTATGACAATACTAATTGATATGATGGTATAACAGATGGATTTCAAACTCGGTTTCTCTTATATGAATTCTTCAAGATTGATAATAACCAAACACATTGTAATGTTGTATGAATACATCCTTGGTTAAGAGGGAGTGTTGAAGGAAGTGTAACTAGGTTCGGTCTTCATAAATTTAAGTTTGACTTTTTTATTTACTCAAGAAAAGAGAAATTATTTTTATGATATTTGGCAATGAGTTTCTTGCCCATTGAATTAGGTCAAGCACATGTTTAAGTGCTTCTAGGATGTCAAAAAGTCAATGTGTTTATGTAAGACCCCTTGAGGGCATGTTACACTAAGTATAAAATAGTATAAAGGTCAAAGGAATACCTCCAAGCAAAGTCCGAGTCCTCTCCATGCAGCAATGTCATCCAAATGAAGGAAAACAAAGAAAATAGTGAAGATATGGTCCAGTCAACTTGAAGACAGAATGTCAGCCTATAGGAGGGACAATCTTCTATATATAGAGGTTTTCCACTCCCTCATAAATTATACAGTGCAATTTCTTAAATCATCAAAGGTGGACATCAAGAAATTGAATAGAAAAGGCAAGTCTAATGCTCTCCAAGACAAGTGAAAAAAGGAGGAGGAAGATCGAAGTGTAGAGGATTATTTCAAGGGCTAGAAATAGTCACACGTGCGAAGAGAAGGAGGAAATATTACAGATACAACAAAAGTAGCATTTTAGTGCAAGATTCATTGGTGTTTGGCTAGATATTAGGCCTACAAGGCTCAAACTAGGGTGGTAGAACAATAGTACAGTCATACACCCATATCTTGAAAATAATCTTGTTTGGTCAAAAAAAGGAGAAGTCTACTTGAGAAAAGGATATAAGAGGAACATCTACTCTAGATGACCCAGTCAAGGAAGGTCTATCTCTAGACAAGAAACAAATAAGGAGGATGAAGTGTTGGGGAGAAAAGTACCAGAAGGAGGAAGTCGATGTGCCGGGGAACCAAGTGCAAAAAGAGAAAGGAATTGACTTATGCTTGAAGGACATCCTATTCAAGGGTCTAGGGTTTGGCAGTGATCAATAAGAAACTTCAATAAGAGAAACTTACCAAAGGGTCTTCCTCTCTAAGAGAGAGAGGTTTTGGCCATGGTAGAGAGCCAACATCTGTGCTCTCATATTTATGTTTTTTGTAGTAGTTTGATGAAACAAACACACTAATAATAAGAAGAAGATCAAGCTAAGATAATTGTAAAATTACTTCACAAATTGTTATCAAGACAAAGAAGAATCACACTACACCTAATTGCCCTAGATTGTTCAACAAAAACTAGCTAGGAAATCACACATGTAAAAGGTTAACTGCAAGTATTCCTAGTGAAGTTTCTTGAGTCATGCTTTCCTTTCCTTGATCCTTGATTGATTTTCCTTTCTTTTTCTTGGTTTCCATTCCCTTTTCTCCAAACTAGAGTTCTCCAAGAAAATTTTAAGTGACCAAGAGCGAGAGAGAGAGAGAGAGATAGAATAATGAGAGATCTACAAACTTGAACTGAGAAAATCTTAAGACTAAGCAAGCCTAACACTAAGCAGCCTGCCAACTCATCCTCAGAAGCCTTTTTATCAATGAGGGCTCTAATTTCTTAATTTTCCATTATTTTCCTTCATTTTCGTCCTCACATGAAACTTGTGACCTTTTAACTTCCTTATCTCCTAATTTACTTTATTTTCATAAATAAATGTGCCAAAAGTGCCTTTCTTCCTTTTAATGCCTTTTCCTTAGCCTTTTCCTATTTTCCTTAGCCAATACACACATCTAGTGATGCCCACTAGGATATCTTTGCCCAACATTCAACTTGGAATAAGTGTCCCTTAATCGTGGTCTTATTTTACCTTTATTAACATTTATTACATGAACTTTTCACTAGGGCTGTTACAAAACCCTCCTCATTGGAGAACATCATCCTTAATGTTAAACCACACCAGGACCTCCACAAAACCGCTAAAAAAACATACTACCCATGGAGCTTTATAACTGATCTCATTGAATTATTTACAATGAATGTCCTGCTCAAAAGAAAAACATCATGACAAAGTGACAACATACTGCATACTAGAGCTTTATAACACAAATCATTACGGTATTTATAACAACCACATATACACATATGCACATTTTCTAACCTAGCAAATAAAAGGATACAATTCTTCTATCAATAAAAAATGGAATCCATAGGATCAAACCTCCGCCCTCAAAGTAATACCAGGATTCACCTCCTTCCCAGGAAGTCTAGAATCCATTGCCATAGTCAAAGCTGCATCCAACGACAGCGCTACAAGCTTGCACCACATGTCCTCTCAATGAATAGTTATCGACTCATTATTCCAGGGTGAACTCCCAGTGTGCATATGATTCAATATCGCAATGCTAATGACCAAAACGAATATATCCACGACCTTCCCTTCTCTACTACACAACCCCTCGGGAAATCTGGTCACCTCCTTCCATGCAGTCACTCACCTTCCAATTTCCCCGGAATCCCCTATCTCGGGTGATCTATCCCTTGGTAAGGATTCCTTGAATCAGAAGATCAAACACCCAAGGCATATATCTACCTCAACCATCATAATTATCATAGCATGCTCATGGAAATCAAAGGACATTATTGAGTATTAGTGTCCCATAATGGCCCTGATCATGAAGTAATTTACTAGCATATTGTTGCATGTTCCAATTTCTTTTGTTGATGCTACCAATTCTTACAGTCGATTTCAACCACCTGACCTGGCATGTTCATGCATTCCTATTCCAAGCACATAATTTCCATTAGATTCAAAGAAATTCAAATAACCTCAAATCATAACTCATTCGTAGTTCATCAATAAGGTACACTTGAAATTTTGTTCACTTCCTATCACAACAAGTCAAACTAGCATATTTTACCAAATCATCATGTATAAAGATATCACATCAGGTTATCTCCAACACAACCATCATAGATCAAAATCATGAATCACATGTAACCATCATAAACCAGAATCATAGATCACATATAATCATCATATACCATAGTCATAAATCACATGCATAATAAAATTGAAATAAAATTTTGATACATATCCTTTCATCAATCCTTAGCTTCTACCTTTGTCTTTATTCAGTACACACTCTAGACTAGTTTCCACCCCAAACAAACACCTAATGTCTTCCCCTCAACCATGTGAACATACACATTTTGCATCTCACACATACCCCTACACACATCACACAATACCATGAAATATATGCATCTACACTAGTACCATATGTATCTCATGTACATACTACCACTTGTACACTACAATCAACCGCACAACATGTGCACAACATCACATGTACACAACACCAACTACAAAACATGTACACAACGCCACATGTGCATTGCACCACTGTATAACGTGTCCATAATACCACATGCACACAGTACCACATGCATGACATGTACGTGACACCACATGTATGCACCATCACATGCACAACATGTACACAACACCACCTACACACAATGCTACTTGTACCACATGTACACAACACCACATGCACACAACAACACTTTTATAATTATGCACACAACACCACATTTACATAGCACTGCATATCCAACATGTACATAGCACCGTCTATATCGAACATTTCATATGAAATATTCGTACAACATTATATGTACCATCTGTTAGCACTTGAATCTGCCTTAGGCTGAAAGAAGGCAAGGTTCAAGGCAACATCAAACCAATCTCAGCCTCGTAGCTAGCCCTACGAGGACAGGAGAGGGCTCTCTCCAAGTCACACTCAACGAATAAGTAAATGAAATGGCCTGAGATGACTTACAATGAACTATTTGTCTTAGGCTAGTAAGTGAAAATGAATATAAAGAGTGATTTTTATGAATGACTTTGTTTCTGGGATGTTATGGGACCTCTGGACCTCAATGAACAGAGAACTTAACATAAAGGCATAGATTGTTTCGTGAGGCAAGGTAGGCGGAAAGCATAGCAATTTAGTTTTAAAATATGGCGGAATGGAGAGATTGATTAAGAAGGTGAAAAGGGCATAGGAGATGAATCCTTTTCAACAGAAGAATGAACACTATACATGAAGTTTTCCTCTAGGTAGAGCAATAAAATTGAATTCTACCTAATCTCATTCAAAAAACTTCACTAGAAATGAATATGAAATGGACTATGAAACATAACAAGATACATATGAAACATAAGAGACACACTTGCTACACTCACAACCACATGAATCTCATGAAATAGAGCTGCTGCCTCTCATTAATTCTCTATCAAAAATACATAGTGGAGAAACAAAGTTTCTTTTCCACAGTCTCCCAGACGTTACAAGCCAACCCAACAAAAAATGGTTTGCAAATGGTTTGCATACAATATATAGAATGTGCCATGAAGAGATAGAACGCCCAAAGGTCACAAAATGAAGGTGGAGAGACAAGCATCAGCTACAGGTGCAGCACCAAAAACATGACACATGGCTTGGGTGACCCTTTGCCTTCCTTTGCCACTTGTATAACTGTCCATATGGAGTGAAAATATTTATTAAACCATCATGCTCCTCCTCCTGTGCGTCGTGCTCTTTTCCATGTGACTTTTGGAGGCCTTTCTAATGTCCAAATTGAGTGCAGGATATCTCATTGGAAAGTTATTTGAGTCTACTTTCCAACCCCACTAGAATTTTGTGATTTGGAGTTCATTTTCCATATCAAAACTCAAATCTCTCAATACTGGTCGAACTGTGCCAAATGAGGCTGCCTCAAGGCAGAGTGCTGTTGCGGTCAACTTTTCAATGCCTTACTCAACTCCAAATTGAGATCACAATAGCACATTGGAAGTACTGTCCTGTCTACTTTCCAACCCAACCATAATTTTTCAATTTGGATTTCATTTGCCTTGTAAAACATCAAATCTCCCAAGACTGGTCGAACTGTGCCAAATGAGGCTGCCTAAAGGCAGAGTGCTGTTACAGTCAACGTTTGAATGCCTTCCTCAACTCCAAATTGAGCTCAGGATAGCTCATTGGAAATATCTTTGTGTCTAGTTATCATTTGACTCATCAAAAAAGTCATTTGGACAACCAAGCTAGGAGAAAATTTGATTTTCCCGAGGTCGCTCTAGAGGTGCATCAATTCTCCCGAGACAATTGTATTTCTGACATTTCTTCAAAACCATGACACCTATGTAAAAAGTGAAGGAGTTTTTTCTTCCTTGGTCTGTTATGGACAAAAACCTCTCTCATTTTTCCCGAACTCATCTTTGATTTCTCAGAAACATCATTTGAGTGAAACATATCCCGATGTGTGGGACAAGGGATTTGCCGAAATGAAGCGAAATGAAGGGGATTGGGAGCTTCTAAATTCTTGAGGAAATTTTGGGAGGTATGGAGGGATGTTAGGAAGTAGGGGAAAGTGGAATCTTAGAAATTGAGTGAGGGGAAGGGGTCCAAAAAGGCAAAACACAGGCCCAACCATAGAAAATTGCCTGGTTGTAGCAAGAAACTAGGGTTTGTGCGAAAATGAGGAATTTGGGGAATCTCAGTGAGGGGAAGTGTTTGATAAGGTACATTATGGATAGGGAAAGGTGTATTAACATCAAGATACAATCTTTTCCGATGATTTGACCATCCAAGAGAAATTAGTTTCAAAACCCTAAGAGAGGGAAATTAACTTTGCCTTGGCACAACTGAAACTTGAACAAGGTGTGAAATGACCCAATGGAACTTGACATGATGATGAAAACCCTCTGAATGATGGTAGACTCAGATGAATGGTGACATGGAACATCATTTGGACACTTTGAAAAGAGTGTAAGCAAAGCCCTAGGCCTAATTCCTAGTGACCAAATTTTACTTGAAGACTCATTGAAATGATAAAATTTGACCCTGACACCTTAAAATCACTTGTGTAAGAGCATATTTGATCACTGGAGGAAGGCTGCAAATACTAACACTAACACCATCCTATACATAACGTTGCATAAGCAAAATGTACACATGCTATGTATACACAACACCGCTTGCGCGCAGAATCATAGATTCAACATGTACAGCATATAGAACATATGCACAACAATATTACCTCACATCCAAAATCACACTATCTCTACCAAGAAACCTTGTTGGCAGCGACTTATCTATGTTTGTCCCAGCATGTCATAGACCACACTGCTTTCATTTCACTGTTGTGTCCTTCCACATTACCTGTCATAAACATATGAATAATACAAGTATAAAATATCAATTCATATCCACAATATATTCACCTAGTATATTTTTCGTGACTACTCTTCCCACTTAATTCCTCATGAACCAAGAATCTCTTCATGCCATTCACTTGCATAAGAAATCATTCCTCCATAAGAATGATCTCTGACAACCCTTTCATATAGTGAAAACATACATACATACATATATAATCATTAGCATAATACAATCATCATCCTGTCAAAAAACAACATACATACATACATGAATATATATATAAACATCACCAAAATCATGATCATGACATAATTACTAGATAACATAGGGTATCTGTTAATATAACTTCCTTTATCCATGTACAACATGTACAACATTAAGAATAATAGTTCCCAACATATCCAAGGCATCCAACACCTCATATCCATTTACTTTACCTCTTCTGGTTACCTTCCTTATGTCCACACTTCCATTGCCCATTTACCACAATGGACCCAACCAGTCCAACCGACTATCATGTTCTTACCTTCCACTGAGCTTACTCACTCACTGAGCTTCATCCATGTCTTACATCACCTATTGGGTACCACACAACTCTCCCTCAGCTCCATCAAATTTCCTCTTCTCCAAACCAATTCCCAAGACTCAAAACATAAAAGGAAATACCAAGAAACTAACAAGAAGCAAGACCACGAAAACCAATAATAACACGACACCACAACAAATTCGCATAGATATGCACCAAACACACGCAAAATTGCAAATCAAGTACAACAATCATAAAATACCAAAATCACAAGACTAACAACAAACACCATCACTCAATCCCCATGATTCCCAATGCTTCCAAAGGAAAACTAAGCCTAAGCCTTCTTCAAGATTCACGGAAATCTCTCTTGTCATGAAACTCCCTTCATTATACTGCAATAAACATGTAATGTCAATGCATAAATAAAGATAATAATACATCATTTACCTTATCTTTTTGTTCCAAAATTTTTTCCTTGCAACTAGACACATCCAATTATCTTGACAGATCCACCTGTAACTAGAGACTAGCTAATATACCTGGCAAGTATATGTTCACGCATCTAGCACATATCCACATAATGTCAACAAAATCAAGGTTAATAAGACTCCCTGTATGCAAAGAACTCATTTTTTGGAATTAGGGTTTCCAAACATAGCCAAAGAAATTCTTGCCCAATTCCTTTCTTTTACCTTTTTCCTTTTTGTAATCAAGCCTTACTATGCGTTGTCACATCACCCAACTATTATTGATATAAAAACATTAACTATTACCTTGTCATGCTAATACCAAGCATGTTTCCTAGAACTGCTCACACATGTCATCCACATGTTCCACATATTAAGACAATCATATCCATCAATTCAAAATCAACATTTTATGAGGACTAACAATCTTGTCATAATCCACACCCAACTCATAGTCATCAGTCATAATGCATAATGCTACAACTATCACCTATCATACTCAAGTGTATGTAAGTTATCTCAACTCATATGCATTAGCAAAATCATCTTAAAACAAGATCATTTGAACAAATACTCATATTATGCAATTCATCAAACATTCAACCAAATTTTAACATACCAAGTCAAATAAATCAACTAGACAACATAATCAAACAGCCAAGCACCAAATATACAACATAAGAAAAATTGTACCTTACTATGTCTGAGGGGAGGCTATCTTGTCTGCACAATCAATCTAGTTAGCACGATATAACTTCAAAACATATCAACTCAAACATAATTAATATCAAGATATCCATAATAGTCACTAGCTAACGTTTTTACATCATAACTCATACACAATTATCATTCACACATATCGAAATTCAATCTAGGTTAACACAATACATATAACATCAAAATATTAATGTGACAACCCTAATCATGAAATAACTAGCATATATCAACAACAAGTTAACCTATAACATACTCATATTCAACAAATATAACCTAATCATCAAACTAACTATCATAAAACATCAATATCAATTCATCCAACCACATGTTACTATCATTCTTAACTATCCAACACATGTGCATATAACTACATTAATCAACTAACATGCATCATGAGTGTAACAATAACATCAAAAGTCATGTACATAACCCTAATGTATATAAATTTAATGCAATCATTGAATTACATACCTGCATGACAAACATACAATACATGTATAATGATCTACTCTTGCCCCAAAGTCCAATGTTGCAACCTCATTATGTTGCTCTCCATCTCCTTCTTTATCTCAGCCAACACATTAGCATCACAATATACCAATATCACCCCAATGACCTAAATTGCATACCATGACTTCACAAGGCATGTTTGACCTACTATTCATGCATAAATATAACCAATACCATACATGCATGACCATAACCATTACTCCATTGTACACATTGTCTCATGCAACTATCAACCTGCATAAGCAATGCTTAATCAACTACACATACACATAATGCATGTAATTGAGCATAAGAGATCAATTATTGTAATCAATGTACAAGACTGATGCATGTAATCAAATAACCAAGAATTAAACCCAACATATGATGATGTAATCAAGTTGCATATACTGATGTAACCAATCATATAATCCTAACAATGCATTCCATAAAATCAACATCATGTTCCTCATGACAACCTTACTACAACCATGATCAATCATTATGCAATTCAACAAGGACATGGAATGCAAGTGTAAAAGACACACATGCAACTGACATGCATGCATGACAAACACATTCACCCAAGGAGAGTGCAACAACACTTCGATTAGATTCAACATCCTATTTCACCTTAAGGAAGTGGATTGAACATCCTATGTCACATCATATAGTCATCTAATATCATCAACAATACCCTTAGGATACAAGTCAACCACTCAGTCAACCTGTCCTTTGGTCCCACTACTTTTCTACAAATATTATGCCATATTCTTCTCATGCTATGTGCAAGGGAGTGAACAAAAACCCAAAGTCGCTTTCACAGTCTTGCCCTCTAGCGACTGTGGACCAAAATTGCTAGTGTTGTGCTGGTGACCCTAGGATTTAAGTCACTTTTCTAGACCAAAATCCTGGTCTCTCTTGAGAACTTGTTGTAACTTCCATGATTCATTAAAAACATGATAAAAATGTTGATCATTCATAAAATCACCCTTAGGACTAGGCCTGAGCATCCCTAACTAGGACTGATATGGTGTCAAACACTTGGCATCAATGCAACCTACAGGATTACACTACAGAACATAAAGAACTGAAATAAATTATGAAACATAGCCATAAAGTTCACCTCCTTCTCCATTGAACTACTACATCATCAACTATGTCCTGCATGCATCCCTTTAACAGTTACAAGTAAATATATGAAATAACCATGACATAAACTAGTCATTCAAACATGCTTATAACCAACATAAAACCATATAAATGTCACAAATATGACAACCATTAAATGCACATATAAATCAGTACAGAAGTAAGAGAACATAGCTTCTATTAATCATAGGAAAATCTGACTAGGTTCGGGACTTCCACATACCACCTGACCATAGACATGGTTGAACCAAATTTGTCTTTCAGCCAATCGCCTTCGTTCCATATTCCAATCATGAATGTGGGATATCATAGAACAACCAAGGGAAATTGGAGGTTACACCACCTCCACCGTCATCAAACCATGATCTAGTACTCTAATAACAACTGAACTGAACTTGGAGTGCTATCTAGAATCCATCACTATCCTTGATGAATTTTCCATCTCCATGGCTCTTAGGCTTTACCACAATCCAAACCAGATCACTAGGCCTTAAACTGAGACCACTCTCTCTGGCTTTACCGCAATCCAAACCTCGATCACTAAGCCCTAAACCAAGACTTCTTCCTCAGGCTTTACCATGTATCCCTCCAAAATCATTCAAGGGATTCCTAGGCCTTTTGGAATGGAACTTGAGACCACCTCCACCCCAGATTCTGAAATCCATCTGAAAATTCCAAAGCTCAAAAACTAAAATAACATTCCAACATACCATGGCATCTCGAAAAAGTCTAGGCTAGGCTAAAATCCACTATGATAACCTGGAAAAACCATGCCACCATCAAAAGGAGAACCATACAATAGAATGCAAAGTCATGCATGTCCAAACAAGCTAGGAAATCACAAATGAAAAAGGTTACCTACAAGTATTCCTACTTAAGCTACTTTAGTCATGCTTTCATTTCCTTGATCCTTGCCTGCTTTTCCTTTACTTTCCTTGATTTCCATTTCCTTTGCTCCAAACCAGAGTTCTCCAAGAAAACCTTAAGTGACCGAGAGTGATAGAGAGGGAGAGATAGAATAATGAGATAACTCCAAATTGAACTGGCAAAAGCTTAACACTAAGCAACCTGTCAACTAATCCTTAACAGGCTTTTTATCAATAGGGCCTCTAATTTCTTCATTTCCCATTATTTTCCTTCATTTTCCTCGTCACATGAAACTTGTGACCTTTTACCTTCCTTTTCTTCTAATTTCCTTTATTTTCATAAATAAATGTGCCAAAAATGCCTTTTTTCCTTTTAATGCCTTTGCCTTAACCTTTGCCAATTTTCCTTAGCCAAAACACACATCTAGTGATGCCCAGTAGGATATATTTTCCTAACATTTAGCTTGGAATATGTGCCTCTTAACCATGGTCTTATTTTTCCTTTATTAACCTTTATTACATGAACTTTTCACAGGGGTTGTTAAATTCCTGCTCTTCCTTTGCCTTCTTGCTCTAAAATCCAAGTATGCCACACTCTCCAAGAGTGCTCCGAGAAAAATCTAAGTGTCCAAGAGTATGAGAGAGATAGAGAGAATAATAAGAGAGATCCAACACTAAATTGACAAAAGGTTACCAACTGATCCTCATAATCCTTTTTATGAATGAGGCCTATATTTTCTTCATTTTCCCTTATTTTCCTTCATTTTACTCCTGTCATGCAACCTGTGGCCTTTCACCTCCCTTTTCTCCTAATTTCCATTATTTTCATAAATAAATGTGCCAAAATACCATTTTTCCTTTGTCATTTCCTTTTACAATTTGCTTAGCCATTAATAACCAAATGAAAACCCACACTAGGATGTCTTGCCCAACATTCAACTCGAAATAAGTGTCCCATCAACTATGGTTATTATTTTTCCTTTATTAACTTTTATTACATGGAATTTTCACCAGCGCTATTACAGAACTCTCGCCATTAGGGGACACGGTACTCGGTGTTCAATCACACATATACCTCAGTAAAAACACTAAAAAACAAACATAATTCCCATGCAGATTTATAACATATCTTGATGTAGTATTTACAATGATCACCCTGCTGAAAAGAAAACCAACATGACAACATAAAAACATAATAAGATAATGACATGACACACATATCGCTTATTGGAGCTTTATAACATAGCTCATGGTGGCATTTACATCCATATACATATGTACATACACCAAAATCACCAAACATATATCGAAACATATACCAAGACATATACCAAAACACCATACCAAAACACCATGCCAAAACTGCTTTACCTCAACCAACAAAAAACAAAGGATACATAGCCCACATCTGATCCATCATCTCGCATGTAGCTTCATTGGGTCCAAAGTGCTTCCATTGCACCTTAACTTGCTCAATTTCTTAGTTTAGGAGCATTAGCACCTTTTTCTGTAATATACACTGAGGCTCCGTCTAGAATTCTCCATCTAGTTCCACCTACAATACAGACTAGTCAATCACATGATCAACATCTGTAATGTACCTCTTAAGTAATGGTACATGGAAAACACCATGGACTTTCATTGTCGAAGGAAGTGCAAGTCGATAGGCTAGTGACCCAATCCTCTCAATAATATTGAGGGGTCCAGAAAAACGCGGTGCCATCTTGGCACGTGATCCAATCTGTAAGGAGATCTTCTTTGGTTTGATGTGAAAGTACACTTGTTCCCCAAGTCGTAACTCCTTGAACAACCTGTTCTCGTCTTCATAGATCTTCTTCCTATCTTATGCTTCCTCTAGATTCTTCTTGATCACCTATATTTCTTGTTCCATGTCTGCCAACATGTCTAGTCCAATTAACACCCTGTTAACTGGATCACTCCACCTAATAGGAGTATTACAACTCTACCTATACAATTTCTCAAATAGACTCATCCTCAAAGATTCTTGATACCCCTTATTGTAAGCAAACTCTACCAATGGAAGATACTCTTCCCACTTTTGTTGTCAATGCATCACATACCTTCTCAACATGTGCTCCAATATCCTATTGACCCTCTTTGTATGTCCATATTTCGATGGATGATAAGTTGTATTGAAGGCAAAATCTATGCCCAATCCTGCAAATAACTCCTTCCAAAACTTGGATGTGAATTTTGCATCCCTATTTGACTCAATACCCTTTGCAACTCCATCCAATCCGACCACATCTCTAATGAATACCTATGCTACATTGCTAGCTGAGAATGTATACTTCAGTAAAATGAAATGTGCAACCTTTTTCAACCTATCCATAATAACCATGATGGAATTGTGTTGTCTCAATGTCCTCGGAAAACCTGTGATGAAGTCCATGGAAATGACTTCCCATTTCCACAATGGAATCACAATTAGCAGTAGTAGTCCACCTAGATGCTTTCACTCTACCTTCACATGCTAACAATCAAAAAAGATAGCCAAAAACTCTGTTACGTCCCTCTTCAGGTTTGGACAATAATACAAATTCTTTATTGCAGTCAATGTCTTCTAACAACCTTGGTAACCCAAATATGGTTTCACATTAAACTCCCTCAAGATCACCTTCCTAAGCTGACTATTGTCTGGCACATATATCCCATCTCAGAATCTAACCAATCCATCTACTATAATGCAATAGTCCCCATATTTTGCACCTACGTCTATACCTATACCTATACCATTACCTATACATGTACCTCTACTACCACCAGTACATGTACCTGTACTCTATTACAACCTGTGCATAATCTCCATATATCTGACATCCTGCTAACCTACCTACAAATTCATATCCTGTAAGTTTATCCCATAGGAACTCGTAGTTGCTAAGTGATTTACCTGTATCCGCCTACTAAGAGTATCTGCCACTCTATTCTCTTTACCTTTGATATATCTGATCTCGAAATCAAACTCATTGATTGTAGCCAATTGTCGAGCCTTTCGACCATTCAGATATGGTCGGTCAAATAGATACAACAAACCACTATTTTCGCTCATCAATGTAAACCTTCCTCTTAGAATATAGTGTTTGCACATATTCAACCCATGTATAATCATTTCCAACTCAAGATCATGTGTGGAGTAGTTTTGCTCATGTTCACTTACTTTTCTCAACTCATAGCATACCACCTTTCCATCTCACATAAGGACCCCACCAAGACCTTTCTTGCAATCATTTGTGCACACTACAAACTCTTTGTCCAGATCTACAATGTTTAACACTATTTCATGTGTCAACAACTAATTAACCTTCTCAAAACTAACCTCACACTCCTCTGTCCAATCAAACTTCTTACCTTTCCTATGGAATGGTGTGATAGGATAAGCAATCTATGAGAAGTTCCTGATGAACCTCCTGTAATAACTTGCCAACCCCATGAAATACCTCACCTCATCTACATTCATAAGAGCTACCGACTCCATGATGTCTCTTATATTTTATGGATCTAATGCAATTCCCTCCTTGGAGACAATATTCCCTAAGCAATGTACCTCCGTCTAAAAGAAACTACACTTTCTGAGCTTAGCATACACTTGATGCTCTCTCAACAAGCTCAAAACTTCTACTAAATGTTTGATATGTTCTTCCTCATTTTTAGAATATACCAATATATAATGAATGAACAGAATAACAAAATTATCCAAATATGGATGGGACACACTATTCATCAAGCACATAAATTTAGTTGTAGCGTTAGTCAAACTGAATGGAACTACAACAAACTAATAATGCCCATACTGGGTCCTAAAAGTTGTCTTGTAAAGGTCCTCCTCTTTGATGCGTACTTGATGATATCCGGATCTCAGATCAATCTTTGAGAACATTGGCGCTCCCTTCAACTAATCGAACAAGTCATCAATCCTCAACAACGAATACCTATTCTTGATGGTCACTTTGTTCAACTACTGTAGTCAATGCATAATCTAAGAGTACCATCTTTCTTCTTCACAAACAATATCGGTGTGCCCCATGGTGATACACTTGGCCTAATGTACCCCTTGTCCAACATTTCCTTCAACTATAGCTTCAACTCAACCAACTGGGGTGTGCTCATCTTATAAGGTGCTTTTCATGCTGGAGCTTCCCCTGGCACCAACTTAATAGAAATGTCTACTTCCCTGTGAAGTGGAAACTCTAAAATGTCCATACATCATTGAACTACTGTAAGACTTCGTGATTTCTTAACACATCTGCATCCTCAACTTCCTTACCCTTGTCACTACAAATGTGTACTGCAAATAACACACACCCTTTTCTACGACTACGCTTTTCTTGCATAGTTGTTACCATCCCAACTAATGTGGCTTTCTTCTTTCTCTACATGACTCTTGGCTCCCCATTGTCATCCACACACTTAATTCATTTTTCATAACAATCTACCTTGGTTCTGTGAAGGTACAACCAATCCATGCCTAACAACATATTGTATGATCCCAATGGTAATACATTCAAATGTGTTGTGGTAGATATACCATTCAAATCAAATGCGCAAGCTCTTACCCAATGGTGCACTAGCTTCTTTGTACCTATAGCCAACTGCACTAACTGAGATCCTGCATGCAACTCCTTACTCAAACCACACTTATCCACCAAATCAGGACTAACATAACTATAATTAGATCTAGGGTCAATCAAAATACAAATAACTTGATCACAAAGCTTACCATCCATCTCAATAATAGATGCTTGATGGTCTGCATGTTTGTTATCCAATGCCGCATAAATGCGAGGAATGCTTTGACCAACATCCCAAACATTATGTGTGTCCTGTGCACTATATATCTAATAGCTACCACCCTTATTCAGTGGACAATATCTCCTACGATAATCCTTGCCACAAGTCCAACACTCTAAAGGCTTCCAGCATGCACCCTTATTCCTCTCCTCAGTCTGATGTCACTCTCCTCTATCAGAGGCATTGAACTTCTTATATGGTGCAAAATTCTATTTATTATGTGTATCCTAAGGTATTTCTCATTTCTTGTCCTGTTTTCTTTATTTCTTTCATTACCATTCAAATCTAGCTTAGTATCAGATTTGTGCTTCAATTTTTCATAGTAATGCCTTAAATTTTGAATAGCCTCCTCCAATGATCTAGGATCATGGAACTCAATATTGTCTTTGAATGCAATGGATAATCCACTAATGAACCTTTGAATCTTCGAATTCTCCTCTGTGAGATAAGGCACATACCACAGTAGCTCCAAGAACCTACTAGTTTACTCCTCATCTATCATGGATCCTGTTATCTCAAAATCAGACCCTGATAGGCTGCTGGTCAGGTTGACTCTAAGTAACTATTTCAAACCTACTTTAGGCTGAGGCCTAGCCTCCTCAACCTGAGAGGGCTCTCTCTTGATGGATTAATGATTTTGATTGAAGATAAGATGGCTAACTCTTATAGAACAACTGTGAAAAATATGAATGCTGGAAACACATTAAACAACTATCCATTGGGCTTATGGAGTCAACAACACCTCAATATAATAGTGAACTTAACCTTACATAGAAGTCAGGGCATTCAGCATTTAGACATTCAGAACATCAACTCATATGGGACCACACAATTTATAAATGTATACAGGAAATCAGAGCACATTCAGTGAATTCTGAGTGATTATACATCTATACCACTGTAAGAATTAAGAAAAGGACAACATCACATATTCTGAACATAAGAAATCCTTCATGAATCCTGAGAAGTAAAGTCAAAATTATATTACTGAAAATGAGTCTTACATAAGCCAAATACAAGCTTTGTTATAAAGTTTTCCAACCCTGATTACATTTCTGTTTCAGCTATATATAGAGCTCTTATTCTAACTGATCGAGATTCCTCCTCCAGCATGAGGGGAATTTGAAAACTAGTTCTAATGACACCTATTAACCCTTTAACTAACTAATAAATACAACAAAGTGTTCACTGGAGTTTTTTTAGAGATCTAAATCAACTATGACTCTAACTCCATATTACATGCATGATGGCTTTAATTAAGATGATTCCTCGTTCTTTGACATCTGGTTCCCTTCTAGTTTAGTTGTGATGGTCTTCAAGGCTCCATGGTTGTCTTCAATGACACATGTTTTCCAATGCCCTGAAAGATAGGAAATTACCCATGTTTACTGGTCTTTAGTTTTCCCCAAAATATTCGAATGCAAATAAGCATGTCCTTTATCCTTTAATTACCCAAAATGGAGCAGACTGCCACGTCCTTGATTCGTTGTAAGCTTTTTCCCATGTACATGTGTGCAGGCAAAAGTTTCTTGTAAACTGTTTGATATATCCTGAACTGTGGTAAATGTGCTCACTTTACGGCAAAAATTTAAAGTTGGATTTGAATATATATTTTCTCCACCTGTCTTGACCTGGTTGACTGTTGATAGCTTCAGATGATGCCTTGTATGCCTTTTAGACGTTTCCCTTTCAAAATTCCCACTTATAATTCAGAACTGCTTGATTTACGTTGAAATCATCACTTTCAGCCGTTTCGTAGCGCGCTACGAAACTGCTGAGTTATTTAAAACAACTTGTTTTTAACCTGAGACCTTTATTAGCCAAGTGCTTGATTTCCAAAAACTTCTTTAGACTTTCCACAGGTCGAATAGGAATTTATATTTCTTCAGAAAGATAAGATCAAGCAAACTTGTCAAAATTTTTGAAACAAAATCTTACTTGAAATGAAAACTCATTTAGCAGGTCCTTTAAGCTGGCTTAGCTGTGCCTTCAGATCTTCAATTTGTTTCTTCATAGCCTTATTCCCAGCTCTCAGTTGCATATTGATTCTTCTGATGTATTTGGCTTTGATTGTTGGTATTGTCCAGGTGTGAAATTGTGAATGGCCATCAACCACTGAATTCAGCTGGGCTTCTACAGTTGCATTCCCTTCCCATAGAGTTTTATAATACTTTGCGTGTATGACTGCATGTCTTCTAACAACTTTCTTCAATTTGGCAATCTCATACTTAGCTGATTCTAATTGGCTCTTCAGGGCTGCTATATTATTTTCTTTAGGTGTAATGATCGTTTTGCCTGCGTTTTTCTGTGTCTCTTCCCCTGTTTCCTCTGTTCTTGACAGTACTTCCTGTACTTGTTGGAATCTCCTTGTCATAGGTCTTCTAGGTTTAAAAATGAACTCTTCAGTTGGCTCATCAAATTTAAGCCTTTTTGAGGCCTTGGATTTCTTGGTGCTTTCTTGTTCTGTCTGTATTAACTCGATTTGAACTGGTAGAGACTGCTCAAATTCAATAGCCTATAATAAGTCATTTAAACTTGCCTTGGACACTGGACTTTCCTCGACTGCTATAGCTTTACCTTTTTCCTTATTCATCTGGCTTCTTGTTCTTATCCTTGAGACTACTTCAGATGTGCTTGTTTCAGGTACAGTCTTTTTACCATGAGCTTTTTCCTTAGTTGATTGCTGAGGTTGATCTTGGATGACGAGTGGCTTCACTTGTTTTCTTACTTGTGACTTTGGAACTCTTTTAGCTCGTGCTTCTATTTGGAGCTCAGCTATTGTAAAATCTCTAGCAGGTGGAGGAGTGAGGCCAGTCTGGCTTTTGAAGCCAGCCATAAAAATGAATGAATTCCAATCTCTATCTATCTTTTGGAGTCCATCTAAAACCAGTAGTTTGATCAAACCATGATGAAACAAAGAGGTTTCACAATCCTCTTTCCTCAGCTGTACCTTATCACGCATCTTACTCAAACTACGGAACAGATAAAAAGGTAAGTCTATGGAGACCTTCCCGGTGAAATGCAAAAGGAGTTTAAAATGGTAAGAGTAAACCTTGTTATACCTTCCTTCACAAGTCAGATATTTCTGCATGCAGGTGAGTAAGTGAGCATAATATTCTTTGACATAATTCCTGGGCACTGCCTTACTTAAATCTTCATTTACAAATTCATCCTTCAAAAACTCCTTACAAGGATTCATGTCAAATTTGAAGTTTTTAAACCATTCCTCTTGTCCTCGTGGGATCTCTGTCACAGTAGATATCACTTTTGGCGAAACCTGCAATTCTAACATGGCTACTTTTGAATTCAAGCCTGTGTAGTTAAGTGCAAATTCTTTAGTTACCTGTGCGTGTCCTCCTTGTAACTTTTTGCAAAACTTCCAGCACCCGGCCTTTTTAAATGCTTTCTTCACCTCTTCATTTCTCAGTGTTATATCCAGGCCTTCAGGCTCAGTCCTTAGACATTTGCCGGATCTGTGTTCCTTTTTCTCCATTGATTCTTCCAAATCCTCGCAAACAATAACTACCAGCTCCGGTTGGAATTGTGTTTCAGCTTCTATTTGAATTTAGCCTCGCTTGATTATCAGCCTTGCTTGAATTTTAAATTTTTCCATTTAAAATATTTCAAGATGTAATCTTACAGATTTTTCATTCATGCAAGACTTACGGCCATCATTAAGATTTATGCACGGTTGTCTTTCTTGGGAATGATAATTCGTGCGTATCAACAGATCTAGTGGTGGTGATAGTGGCAATGAGTGGTAAAATGTGATAAGAGAGGTACATGAGCTGACATGAGAAGACACGGCCTATGACTCACCTAACGGACTTGAAATTTCGGGAAAGACTCACTGCGAAATGTATGAATCCATGATTTCGCAGCGCTGTTAGTTTTAAATTTTAATGATGCGCTGCGAAACTGCCTAATTATGATTGCGCTGCAAAATTGCAAACAGGCACGGTGACTGACATAAGATAACAAGTGGCTATAGAACAATGGTAGATGGAGGGGAACCAATGGGAGCTGAGAATAACTTGACTCAAAAACTCTTCAAAACTCCAGATTCTAAAGGAAAAAATTAAAACAAAATTAAACTAGCACTGACCTTTGTCATCGGGCTAGGATAAAAAGTTACATGTATCAATTTTAGTTCTAAGTGATAACAGATCCCATCTTTAGCTAATATAATTCTTTAGCCCTATCATCAATGTATCTCTTTGACAAATACTTCTTCTTGAATAACCTCTCAAACTCACTCTAAGTCAAGTCTTCCTCATGAATACATTTGTAATTCTTCGCATCTTCCCCCCAAATGTCTGCTTTATCTTTGAGACTAAATGTAGCTACTTTGGATTTCACGTTCTTTGAATAGTCATGCAACTTGAAGAACTTCCTCATGCCAAGCAACCATGCCTCTGCAATGTGTCGTTTCTTCATCTTTCCATCAAATGTAGGTGGCTTTGATTTCTTAAATTCATCTGACAAGTATCCCCTATCACTCCTCCTATAAGGATGATAACAATGACGATCATGGTGCCTATTTGAATCAAACTAGAATAATGCCTGTGTCTATCCCTTCTCCTCTTTGGAGTGTCCAACAATCTTCCATCTCTAACCGTGTCATCTATATCTGATCTATGACCTCCATGTGACCTACTACCATAAGCCCCATTAGTTCTTTCCTCCTTCTCATAGTTGATCTGGCGTGGTCGTTGTCACTGCAAATTGGACAAACTTTAAAGTATCATTGCATTTAGCTGTACTTGTTTCTCCTGTGCCTACATGATTCTACCATTATCTACCTTACAACTCCTTATTTCTTCCTTTAAGCTTCTTATTATATCTACCAAATTGGAAGAGTTTCCCACACCATACTGCTCATTTGAGTCATAGGGAAAGTCTTTGTAGTCTACCATCTTGCTATCCATTTGATATTTCTTCGTATAAGTTATATCATGTCAGCTAAACCAAATCACAATAAACCAATGTATCGTAGTATAGTTTGGGGAGGATACCTTTTTTGCAATATCAAAAAATTATAGTGATGCATGTATAACATAATCATGATAGTATATAGAAACATAACACATAAGCATATAACCATGCAACCATCATTCTAGCTAGGGTCTAGTAATCGATGCATGGCCTTATCAACAATGCATACCATGACCTCATGCATGACGACAACCACTACATCACTATACACTTGACCACATGCAAACATTAACATGCATAAGCAATGTGTAACCAACCACACACATGCATAAGCACATGTAGTCAAGCATAAATGAACAATACTTGTAACCAAATCTATAAGAATGATACATGTAACTAAACATACAAGAATGCAACCAAACATATAAGAATATAACCAATCAACATATAACAACATGTAACTAGTGATACACTCACGACAATGCACTCCAAAATAACATCGTCAAGTTCCTCATGATGAAATCACTACAACCATGATCAACATTATGCAAATGCAACAAGCACATGGAATGCAAGTCTAAGAGACACACATGCAATTGAAATTTATGCATGACGAACAGACAACCTATCCATTCTGAGTGGTGAATCATGCTCTGATACCTTTTTGTAACACCCTCCTCCAACATCTACCCAAGCAACCAGCCAACCAAGGTAAACATGTGTCGATAGGTCAGTATGATATGATTTGACCTCCTAAGTCACGTTAAGGAAGTTAAGCTGACAGAAACACACCATACATACATTCAACATCATCATTAGGACCCTCAGGAACCGATCCAACCTTTTTGTCAACCAGCCCCTGGGTCCCACTGAGCTTTTGGACCACTTGACCTCTGTACACTCTCATGCTATGGGCAAGCCAACGTCCAGGGACCTTTGGATGCTCTCATAGGCCTACAAGCTAGCATGCAGGGACTCTTTTTGTCAGTGTTGTGCCAACATACCTAGGATTTGAGCCACTTTTTCAAGCTCAGAGCCCAGGTCACTTCCCAAAATTGAATCACATCTTCACAAGAGTAAAATAAAAATGAAATGACAGTATAAATGCAATCACATGAATGATACCTTGACTGAACCCCTACTAGCCATGACAGACATTTCATCAAACATATCACGAATATGTAATCCACAGGTGTAAATAATATATCTGAGCATAGGGGTCTCATACTTAGCTGAGAATCGCTAAGAAGAATTGATGCCTCAACACATCAACTATCATTTCATCCATTAGGCCATAGATACATTGATCATTCATTTACAGGTAAAAACATGATGAGAGCCATACATAGCTTCTATCATAAAACATATATATAACCAACATAATAGCAACATAAATACCAATGAAATCAAAGCCATATAAACCACATATAATCTGATATAATACTCATAGGAATACAAGGAGATATAACCTCTTATTGATGATGAAAAATCCAAACCCAGGATGGGATTTTCACATTCAACCCAATAATAGGATGGCTGAGCCAAATCTCTCTTTAGCCATTCACCCCCATTCCATATTGAAAGCATGAATGTGGGATCTCATAGAATGCATTAATCGGAAACTATCCAAGGATTCCAGAGGCGATCTACCTCAAACCATGAAACAGTGATTCCACTTCATGGTCAGACATAACAAAATGATCATTAGATTGGTCTCTATGCAAGCCTTCTAGGTCTTCTAGAGCATTTGTTCCAACCAAGGCCTTTAGGACTAGTAACTCAACCCATAGACATCGTCGAGCTTCCAAAGTGTTTGTCCAACCAAGGTTTCTAGGACTGGTAACTCAACCCAACAAGGGCTTCTAGAGTGTTTGTCCAGTCAAGGATTCTAGGACTAGTAACTCAACTAAAGCTGTTAGAGGGCTTCCATAGAGTTTTTCCAACCAGGGCTTCGAGGAACTAATAACTCAACCCGAGCTAAGAAATCATGAGAACCGTAAAAAACAAAACAAGGAAATAAAACGACAATCTCCATGGCTAATCATGAAATGCCAAGTTTAGGCAATCCACTATCAATCCGGGCAATCCTCAATACCAGTGAAAGATCGTGACCAAAAATCCACATGCATATGCCATGCATGCCAAAACTAGTTAGGAAAACATACATGCAACTCGGTACCTACAAGAAAATCTTGTTGTAGATGTTGATCTAGATGTCTTCTTGCATCTTCTTGCTCTTCCTTTGCCTTCTTGCTCCAAAATCCAAGTATTCCACACTCTCCATTAGTGCTCCAAGAAAACTCTAAGTGTCCAAGAGTATGTGAGAGAGAGATTAATGAGAGAGCTCCAACACTGAACTCACAAAAGTTTACCAACTGATCCTCATCAACCTTTTTATGAATGAGGCCTCTATTTTATTCATTTTCTATTATTTTCTTTCATTTTCCTCTTCACATGCAACTTGTGACCTTTATCCTCCCTTTTATACCAATTTCCATTTTTTTCATAAATAAATGTGCCAAAATTCCATTTTTCCTTTGCTATTGTCTTTTCCAATTTCCTTAGCCATTAATAACCAAATGAACACCCGCACTAGGATGTCTTGCCCAACATTCAACTTGGAATAAGTGTCGCATAAGCCATGGTTATTATTTTTCCTTTATTAACTTTTATTACATGCAATTTTTTCACCGAGGCTATTACAACCATTGCTCAAAGCACAGTGAAATAAAAAACACTTTAGCCCTCAGGGAACTATTATTAAAAAAAAAAATGTGGGATGCATTTGTTTTCCGTCTTGGGAAAATATGGAATTGAAGAAACACCGAGGATGGTGTTTACTTCAAGTGGATGGAGATCTAACACACATATGTTCTAATTTATAAATGCTGACTATTTTTAGACATCGAACTATTATTGGATTGAATGGCTATGGGAGCCATGATGAGACTAATATAATGATGTCATATTTTAATTTATTATGGAATTAATAAATAATTTTTTTGGGATGTTTAGTGTTGTGGGGAAAAATGCCTATGCAGGACGATCCTATCCACCTAAGGTGTGACAGTGCCTTAGCAACAAACAGAGACAGCTATTCTAGTATTCTTCCTTTATGAATTAATAATGAAGAGAGATGGATGGACTAACCAGTGTCTTCCATTTGTCCCTCGATCCAGTTTCCCTTCTCTTTGAGCGTTCCCAGCTACTTTCCTTCTCGCTCGCCCAGCTTCAAGAGGTTTCTGCAAGATCACAAGAAGAGAACACTACACAAGACATGGATTCATATTCATAACTAGTTCAAGATTAGAAATAAACTAAACATACTAATGAAATCATACATCAAAGATACATCAGTATATAGGAGAAACCAAGATAGCTTTATTGATGAATAACAAGGTTCAGGAAGAGATACAACCCAGAGGGCTCCAATCCAGCATCTCCTTCCCAGCAAATGGAATCCCTATCTTCACCCCCTTCAAAGCATTAAGCACCCAATGATTCCAATCTCAAACCAACAACAATTCCTTGCAATAACAAAATTCCAGCCCCTAGATCTCATGGAGGAGAGATCCATATATAGATGTTTGGAGTGAGGATGAGTCAGCTTGAGATCTGACTAGTGTCCTCTCCCTCTGTCAGTTCTTGATTCCACTTGGAGGTTCTTGCTTCCACTTGGAGATTGGGAACCTCTTACTCATCACCAGTCGAATTCACTGAGGCAAGTGTCATTGAAGAAGATTCTGGAAGCTTCCTGGGTCTTGACACCTCTTGGAATGAACTTTCCATTTGTCAACTCTCGTTCAGCGCACCCTGGTAGTGCTTCTACCTGCGTTGCAGTGCAGGTAGCTAGTGTTGACTTTGACATTCAGCGCAGACAGCTAGTGGAGCCACTAAATTGATCCTGAATTGACTTGTTTTTTAGCAGTTTCTGGTGGAGAACTTCTGTGAATTGCTGTGGTTTGTTAGCCTTGTTCCTCTAGGGGTAGGAACAACATGTTTAGGGACTTTGGATCCCTTAGATTATGGACATTTCATGCTTAATGCTATAAGGCACAAAAATGTCTATAACAGTTGCCCCCTAAAGTATGAGGCCGTTTATCAGGTGAAATGCTTTATCAGGGGGATCCGAAGTTCATCCAATGCTGGGAGGAGACCTGTAATAAGATACAATAAAATACATTATTTTTCATACTGCTTTCATGATCTAACTGAGGGGGGCATTCCCATGCTCAGATTTATAAATTCATTTTTATGTACATAGAACAGACAATCGTCTGATGGTAGACTGATAATTTTGATGAAATTATCATCCTTTGAGTAGGATGATTATCTGCTGCAATGATGTACATGTCAATGCCTTTATCTTTCTTGAATATATATCGCAGCCCAGATGGATGAAACTAGATCTGGGGTCTTCAAAATCGTTCGATCTTCACTCTAAGTACAAGTCGATCCATGTGAGAAATGTTCTGAAGTCGAACATGGAAAGACATCGCTTGATTACCGGTCAATGAGGCAAACCGTTAACAAGCGCGAGAGGAATCACCGATAATGATAATGACCCTCAAGGTACTGCAGTACAATTCACGTGGTGTGAATAAAGGACTTGGCGTCGAACACCACGCAAAATCTTTCGGTCGAAGGTCATTGATGTATACCTGTCGCCGGAAGTGAGAAACTTGCCATTGAGGCATGCAAGCTTCAAAGTACTGAAGGGGTTGTTCCTAGATCAACTTCTCGGATAATGAGCTGATGTCGACAAGAAGCGATCCATCAAAGGAGGGCCTTAATGAATCCCACATCAATGACACGAAACGGAGCTAATGATTTTGATGGAGGTGAAAACGATCTGTGACATATGATTCAGGGTGGCAGTCATGAAAGGATGAAGGATAATGTACGGCAGTGGATGGGACACGGTTGACTTTTCTGAACGACTTCTCTTGAACATATGGCGACACTGATGCGATGGATCGATAGCATTACCCCAAATATGGATGGTATGGCGAGACCATGGATGTGACCGGTGAATGAAACAACCCAACCCGATTGTGGTACGGAGGAAAAGTGTCATGTTCAAGAGCGACTTGCTACCATCAAAGTTTTCTTGAGATTCTCCCAATTTTTCCCCAGTCATTGCTGACCAGTACCTCTTTATTTTTGTCAAGCTTGAGGAGGATAAAATATGCTTGTTCTATAACCTGCCCTTCGGGCAAGCCCATCGCTATGTTTTAACGAGCCTAGCGATAGTGAAACTCGTTCTCGTCTAAAGACAAGTTTGTCGCTATTTAATGATTTTAACGAGTCTAACGACAAAGATAACTCGGTCCTTTTCATTTTTAGAGAGTATGAAAAGGTACATAAAGTTAACTCCAAAATTCCTTTTTCGTCATCTAATCCCTTAAGTCTGAAAAAGTATAAAACAATACAGAAGGGATGAGTTTTCGATAGTTTTAACGAGCCGAATAAAACAAGCGCTCGATCTTTTTGTGCAATAATCCCTCAGGTCCAAAAAGATTAAAATCTAGAGGAGGGATAGCACTTCCTGTCCCTTTAACGAGCTGGAAGGCCAAGGACTCGGCAATCTTTTCATATTTTACGAGTCAGATGAAAAGAGCTTAAAGAAGACTCGTCTTTTGAGGAACGAGTGATAAAACGGGTTAGCAGCTGATTCCAGGTACAGGTTGGAATTTTCCAATCACGGCAGTGTCACAAGGATGGCTAGTGAAATCACTCTTCGCAGTTGTTCCTCAAAATGGGTAAACAATCAAATGGAGGTGAATGATTGGCCAATGGAAAAGTGGAGGTGACGGGCAAACATGACCAAGGCTTTAATGGCTGATGATATTACATTCACTGTGGTTATTTACTGGGATAGTTCATTTTTTAACGAGCTTAAACGCGGGTGGAAACATTTGCTCGATCTTATGTTTATTTTTTAACGAGCATGAACTATGCGCTAAAACTGCTCGGATATTGCGTTTATTTTTTAACGAGCATGAACTGTGTGCTAAAATTGCTCGAAGATAATTTTGCATGCCCCCAGCATAATAACGCAAATCGAGGTGCATGCATATTGGTCACTATTTAAGCATAGTAACGCTTGAGGTACAACCCATTACGAGGTTGCGCCAGTGGAATTCCGTCATAATCCATTAACTCATAGGCTCCTTTTGCTAACACTCATTTAACAATATAGGGGCCCATCCATAAAGAATTAAATTTACCTGCTCCCAATTTATCGGATTCTTGGTCATAAAGCAAGACCAAGTCACCTTCTGAGAAGACACGGGGTTTGACATTTTTGTCGAACTGCGCCTTGACTCATTTCTTATGGGCTTCGTTAGCCAAAGCGGCATCACGACAGGTTTCATCCAATTGGATTAATTCCAAGAAACGGGCCTCTTCTTCTGAAGTTCCGGGGAGGAGATCAATTGCGAGTTTAAGAGACGAGATTTCACACTGGATTGGAAAGACTGCTTCCAGGCCATACACCAGTTGGAAAGGTGTGAACCTGGTCGCATTCCTTACCGATGTTCGGTAAGCCCACAAGGCTAAGTACAGGATTAGATGCCACCTTCTTTTGTGAACTCCGATCATCCTTTGCAACATACGCTTCAAGACCTTGTTGATTGCTTCAACTTGTCCATTGGCTTGTGGATAATATGGGGTAGAGCTGTCATGAGATAACCCTAGCTTGGCAGCTAATTCAACCATCATGTGATTTCGAAAATGTGATCCATGATCTGTAACTATAGACTGTGGTATGCCGAACCTGGCGACTACATGATTAAAAAAGAAAAGGGCAGCTGTTTCACCAGTGTTATCTAATGTAGGCATCGGCTCGGCCCATTTGGTAAAATAGTCAACGACGACTATAATATACCCATGCCCCCCGGTCGAGGTGGGGTTACATGTCATGAAATCGATGCCCCATTTGGCGAAAGGCCCAACAGCAACTATTGGCTGTAAAGGTGTGGGTGGCCTTCTAGTTTTGCTATCAAAAATTTGACAAGCATGGCAACTTCTGACTGCGGTTATGCAATCTTTGAACATGGTTGGCTAGAAGTATCCTGCTCGTAAGATTTTTTGTGCTGTAGCATATCCAGATTGACGCCCCCCACACGCGCCTGAATGACACTCATTCAGGGCTTTTTCGGCCTCCTCATGGGTGAGGCACCTTCTCAGAACTGTATCGATACCACGACGGTAAAGCGTATCACCGACGATCATGTAGTCTTTTGCTTGGTATCGTATACGTTTCTGTTCTGAGTGAGAGGTGTTAGGCCTGAATTTTTGGGTTTGGAGATAAATTATTATATCTCCATACCACTCATTGCTTGCAGATATCATAAACAAATTCTCGTCCACGATTGATTCTTCGGATGTTTCATCGTTGGACGACGATGGGAGATCGCACAATAATTCTGCGAAAACTAAAGCTTTCTTTGATTTGGATTTTACAAATTCCAGATCAAACTCTTGAAGGATCACTATCCATTTTGAATATTTGCCCCCCAGCAACTATCGCGACAATATATAAGTCATGGGGTTGCAATCTGATAAAATGGTAGTTTTCCGAAAGAGGACATAATGTCGAAATCTTTGAATCGCTTGAACAGTAGCGAGTGCTAGCTTTTCAACGTAAGAATATTTGCTTTCTGTATCATTCAAGTTTTTACTTAAATAATATATAGGATGTTCAATTCCATCGACTTCTTGAACTAAAACCATTGCAATGGTCGTATCCGCTGCAGCCAGATACAGGTTAAAATCTCTTTGATAGTCTGGGGCATACATTAATGATGCTTTTACTAGAGAATCTTTCAGAGCGTCAAAAGAAGCTTGCGCCACCTGATCCCAGACAAAAGGTACATCCTTTTTCAAAAGACGAGTATAACCTTTAGCAAGTTTTGCGTAATTTGGAATGAACCTCCTCAGAAAGTTTGCTTTCCCTTGGAGTTTCTGAATCTGAAGCAATTTTGAAGGTGGAGGCAAATTAATGATTGCCTGAACCTTGCAAGGGTCGAGACGAATCCCATCCTTAGAGACTACAAAGCCAAGTAAACGACCAGAACCGACGCAAAATACACATTTGTGTGGATTGAGTCTTATCTTGTAGTGTCAACAACGTAGAAATATCGCTCTTAAATGCTACGGATGATCAGTCCGCTTTCGCGAATGAGCCGGAAGGTCATCAAGATATGGTTGAATGATGTTCTTGATGTCATGGAAGGCATAATTCATTTCCCTCTGAAACGTCGCCCTTGCGTTCTTTAAACCAAAGGGTAATTTTCGATAAGCGAATGTGCCCCACGGACAAATGAATGCAATCTTTGACTGGTCCTGTGGGTGGATATTTATTTGATTATACCCCGAAAATCCGTCCATGAATGAAAAGATTTCACATCTGGCGCATTCATCAATTATCTGGTCGATGAAGGGTGTAGGGTAGTTGTCTTTCGGACAAGCTTGGTTTACATCCCTATAATCGACACACACTCTAATTGTCCCTTGTTTCTTCATAACAGGGACAATATTCGATACCCAATCGGTTAGAGGAACCGGGTAGATGAAACCAGCATGGAGAAGTTTTTCAACTTCTGCTTTAATGGCAACGGCTTTCTTGGGGTGCACCTGCCTAAGCCGTTGTCTTACTAGTTTGACATCAGGATACATCTTAATTTCGTGTTCAACGATACTGGAGTCAATGCCTGGAATTTCATCATATGACCAAGCAAAGACATCTCTGCACTCGCGAAAAAGAGCGTTATATATTTCCAGTTCTGAAGGAAAACATCCTTTGCCGACATAAATATTCTCTACAACATTTGTTTTAGTCGAGATATTTATGGCTATAGTCTCTTCAATATTGGATAAGTTTTGCTCGGAATCCACCGTATTTACAGTATTTGATAGGAATTCAAAAACTGAAGGGTGGTAAAGGTCATGTTGAGTATCTTCTTCATATTCTGGAAGAAGGGAACGATGGTGGCAATCATTCCATGGTGTCCCCTCAATCATCATTGATTGTAGGATTCCTTCGTCGGTTCCTTGCGCTCTCGACCAAGGATCTAATGGGGTACCATATTCTCTAGACCTATCTACCCAAACGCTTGATGAGCGTTGATTTGGGTTCGCCTCCCATGCCCGAAACATTGATTGCTACAATATTTCTATAGGGCTTGGGGGCAAAACCATTTCATGATCCATGTTGATATCGCCTTCTGAGATCTTCGTGGAAGATATCATGTTGCAGGCTCTTACCAGTGCCACTTCTCCTATATACTGATGTATCTTTGATGTATGATTGCATTAGTATGTTTAGTTTATTTCTAATCCTGAACTAGTTATGAATATGAATCCATGTCTTGTGTAGTGTTCTCTTCTTGTGATCTTGCAAAAACCTCTTGAAGCTGGGCGAGCGAGAAGGCAAGTAGCTGGGAACGCTCAAAGAGAAGGGAAACTGGATCGAGGGACAAACGAATGACACCGGTTAGTCCATCCATCTCTCTTCATTCTTAATTCATAAAGGAAGAATACTAGAATAGTTGTCTCTGTTTGTTGCTAAGGCACTGTCACACCTTAGGTGGATAGGATCGTCCTGCATAGGCATTTTTCCCCACAACAAATTGGCGACTCCACTGGGGAGATCTGTTTAGTCATTTTATTTGTGTTTCCATCATTGTTTGTTTCATAGACTCAACAGCAACAATCGAACTACATCTGCTATTCTTAGATGCAAAGTAGACAGTTGTTGCTTTGATCCAATCACTGGATTTGTCTATGATCTGAACAATGCACTCACAAATGATTTGATGATCCTTTGTGATAGATCTTAGTACTCCCTCAAAGCATCCCTTTGATTGTACCTTGCTTGTTGCTTTGATTTGGCCTGAATCTGTAGATTAATCAGCAACCTGTGACCCAAAACCCAGTGAGAAACTCTCGTTTCTCCTTCAGCGCAGACCCTGTGAAGAGGTTCTGCATTTCAACGCAGGTCCCGTGAAGGCTACCTGCGCTGAATGTCAAAACCCCTGTGTTGAGGTTGCGCTGATCCAGTTTGGCCTTGTGCAGCTGGGGTTCTCTGCTCTGTTTTGCCTTGTTTTGATCTCTGATTTTTGCAGCCTGTAACCAGCATAGGTACCAGTCTGATAACTCCTTTTCTCTGCTTAAATTCCGCCTCCTTTTGTACAAAAATACTGTGAGTGTTTTTATGTGTTTGTGGCGTCATTTACAGTCTTCCTTTGCAAGAGTGAAATAGTCATCCTGTAGCCCTTGATTCAGATCTGTTGATTGTGATCTTAGGAGAGAGTTCATTGGCTGTTTGCAGTTGATTATACATTTACTTTTTCTTTTGGTTTGAGTTTGTCTCTTTTAAGTGTCGAAACAAGTACTCATTTCGGAAATCATTAAGTGTTGTAATCTCTTCTACCCTCTCTGATTTCGAAAAAGTAAACTTGTTTGTATTTGTCATTTAAAAGCAAATTCAAAGTTGTACAAAAAGCTTTCTTTGTAGGCATCAATACTAAGAAAGTGGAAAACAAACACCTGCATTGTGCATTTGAATTTTGATAGTTTGCATGATTGATTTAGGAAAAGTGCATTAGAGTGTGTTGATTACTCTTTGAGAAAAGATGGTGTCTTTGTTTTCCCTTAGTAGCTAGGATTTTCAAAGTTGAAAAGATATAAAGCTTGCTTATCATCTTTAGACTGCATTTAGGAATTGTATCATACATCTCGTGGTGAACCTAAAAAGGAAAACTTCTAAAAAGATCAACCTAAAATAAATTGAATGAACTTAACAACGCTTTGCAACATAACGCACAACATAGAGGTCTAGGCTAGAGACGTGTTCCGGCGTCGTAAAGCCTGGTGACTGCCGATCTCGCTGATGGTGGGTGATTCCTCCTGAGGGACGATAGCGCCAGTACGGATTGTGCTCCCACATACCGTCGCGTATATATTGGGAGACCCCTATAGGCATAAAACCTTTATCCTTATGAAGCCGTGTCGGCCGCCCTACTGATCGCAATGCACTGAACACAGCATTCAGGAAGATCGACCGCCCGTACCCTAAAAAGTATTCTCTGGTTTTGCGAAAAGTTTGGCACACCCTCTACCTAGAACTCCAGAGCAGTTCCTTTTGGCCTTTTTCAGACTCTATAACAGAAAAAGTCCATCCGAGAATTTGTCACTTCGGGCTCGTTAAAACATCGAAGGAGACTAGAGTCATCTTTAGCTTTTTCTCGACTCTTTAAAATTGAAAAAGCAAGTTGTGTCTAAAAGCATCTAAAAATTTCATTTAATTCGGAAACACATTTTCCCCTTTTGTATTTTGGTTGATCGAGTAATCCGCAATCGTGGAAGAAAGTCAATTGAAACCCCATCGTTCGCGGAGGCTTACGAGTCAATCTTATTTGTCTCCGGAATCGAAAACAGTACGGACAAAGCGAACTCGTTTAACCGGTTCGAAATCTCCTATCAAAGTTAGAACAAGTGTTCCAACGACATCTGAGATTCCGGTTACTCCAAACATTTCTGGAAACCCTGCCTCTACAGAAGAAGTTCAACAGCCACAGAGGGACAGTAACACTGATCCTAGTCTGGGAGCAAATACTTGCGCTACTGAACCAGTTCCAGCTGTGACCAGTTCAGAGAGTCTTGCTCCTCAAACAACTGTTGCTGTCGATTCAACCCCTTCTTCGGCACCAGAGATATTTTACGGACCTGACGGTCTTCCCCTTCCACCTGGTTTGATTGCGATAAAGGAAATTGTAGAGGATCTGCAAGCAAGTACTCCAACACATTTTGGAGTAGGGGTCACTCTATTTCCTTCTACATCAGAAGTTAGTCTATCACCAGTGGAAGTTCCTGTAGAATCGCTAGGCAATCTATTGGATAGACTCAAAATGTCTGAACAACCGACAACATCTAGGACTGTGTCGAATGACACAGCAACAGCAGAACTCCCTGCCGTCACTCCGACAATGTTTGCCGGCATACCATCTGTCCCGACTAGCTCACAACCGCTAGAAGGAGTCCACCCAGGGACTATTTCAACAGTGTGGTCCGTTCCAGTTTGTTCCTCCGGAATAATATCCGGCAACTCTTATGTTGAGACTCGCCAGATTGATCCATTTGGAGGTCAATTTGGGCAATCCAGTCCCCAAGGAAAAACAATCCCCTTGAGTTCCGGATTGCTACCGTATGGGGGGCAATATGCCCTTTCATTACCCCCTCCGGGAGGGTATCCATACGGGAGTTCACAACAGTATTCAGGTTATACTGGAGTTACATCAAGTGGTTGGGTACCTATGCTACCTCAACAACTAAGGGTTGTGTATTCTATGCAACAATGTGTACCTATGTCGAACATCCCAACCACACCGGCTATTGTAACAGTGTCGCAAGTTCAAACGTTGCATGTTGTATGTCAACCTCAGATTTCTCAGGTTGTAATGCAGTAGCCCCTTGACCCAGTGACTCAGCCACAATCGCCTACTGGTGGGGCGACACAGGTCCAAACGGGTACAATTACCCCACACCTTGGTCCAACGGTTAGTATAGCACAGCAGAACATGGCATCACAACTGTGGCTGGTGCAATACCAACAACCATAATTCTAGCAAGTATACCAAGGTTCTGAGCAGCAGATCTTTGCGAACAGTGTACAACCGTATATTCAAAACGGTCAAAACCAACCGCTTTACAGTGGTCAAGTCCACCAATCGTATCAGTCATACCACCATCAGTTACATTATGCTGGTATGCAAAGGCCCACTACTCAGGCAATTCCATCATACCCTAGGTATGCTTCACCTAACTTGAATCAACAGTTACCATTCGTGGCAACTTTAGAGTTACCCGATTTACACCGGTTAACCAACGATCTGATTGCTTACGCCCCTTGGTGGCCAGTGATTCTTGACAAACTTCCATCGGACATTCCTAAATTTAATGGAAATCCAGGTGAAGACCCATCGAATCACGTGATGACTTTTCATCTGTGGTGTTCATCAAACACCCTAAATGATGATTCGATAAGGCTTCACCTTTTTCAGAGGACGTTAACGGGTCCAGCGTCTAAATGGTATATTGAATTACCTAGAGCCTCGTTCAACAATTTCAGCTCCCTAGCCACGACTTTCTTAACCCATTTTCAATTACCGATAAGGTATGAAACGGGAACGGAAATCTTAACCAACTTCAAGCAGACAACGACCACTCATATATCCGATCATATACATGAGTGGCGTCGTCGTCGTAGGATGGTGAAAACGTACATTCCCGATCAGCTATTAGCTGAATGGTTTATCAAGTCGTTACTTCCTACCATAACAGAAGATGTGGCCAAGGGGGAGTCGTAACGGAGGAGCAAGTTATTGCTCGTGCACAATATCTAGACTTAGTCTACACTCAGTCTGGCACGCTCTATGACAAAATACCTGACGCCCCTAGACCAGAATTCTCAATTCCTCCTCCTCCTAAATCAAATAGTGACTCTCATGCCGGTGATGGCGTGATTGGCACGACAAACGCGAAATCGACAAAGGCCAACTCCAAGAAGGCCCGTAAGATTTCAGATCAAAATGCAAAAGAAGAAATTCTTGCTTCGGAAGTAAATGCTGTATCGGTAGATAAAGGCAAAGAAACCAATCAACCAGGAAGCAAGAAAAAGCAAAACAAAGGGAAGAAGAAGAAACAGGGTGAGTCATCCCCTGGAAAAACTTCTTCAAACCCTCCTGGGAAAGGGAAACCAAAAAATCCATGTCAAATATGTGATGAGGATCATTGGACAGGCAATTGTCCATACAAAGTTGAGCTTAAAAGGTTCTTCAAAAGTTCGCAAACCTCAGCTGTGTTAACTGATCCGTTCCCAAATCCAGGTCAAAATCTGGTTGATAGTGGAAATGCTTCCCCGTCGCAAGTGCTAATGTTGTCGATCTCCAAGCAACAAAATGATGCTTTGATTTCGACAAGGAACAAAGATTACGGGAATCCGCAGCTGTCGAACGACAAAGGTGAAGATCAACCAAGTAGTTCGACAACAACTTCAACAGAAGTTGTACTACCCATCATTCCTGAATTTACAATAAAACCGCCAAAGGGAGTAGTACACAAGTCGACATTTAATCCTCGCGCCAGAGCGGCGCAGCATTATAACATAGTGGAAGATTTGGCCCAATCACCATCCGCTATGTCAACTCTTGAAGTACTACAAAATTGTCCATCCCAAAGGCAGGCTTTGTTATCGGCGATTGGTGGGGTTGATCCTAAGGATTCCAATCTTGTATGCTTCAACCACAAAGGATACGATCCTCAGTTACCAGCTCAACTAGCTTTCCTTATTCAAGTGAAAGCCCTCAACAAAACTATTCATAGAACAATTATTGATGAGGGGGCATCTACATGTATTATGTCGATGAGTTGCTGCAAAACTTTAGGGTCTCCGACCTTGTCGCGATCTTCGACGACATTGAAAGCTTTCGACGGAAGGACCTATACCCCGTGCGGTATCCTAAATAACTTGAAGGTTGAACTGGGGGGAAAAACAATAGAAATAGATGTTGAAGTCATCGATGGGAATCTTGACTACAACATCCTACTGGGAAGACCGTGGATATATGCCATGGCAGCTGTAGTGTCGGCTTATTTTAGGAAGATCGCATTCCCTTTTCAAGGAGGGATTACGATCGTCGACCAACAAGACTTCCTCCCTAATGGTTCACAAGTTACGGGAAGCATTCCCATGATCCATGGGAGCAACCATTCGCTTCAAGATATTGGAGTACGCCTACTGAAAGACCCCACATTAATGGGAACTTTCTCACTTCCACCTCCAATCTATATAGGAGAAGTGGCGCTGGTAAGAGCCTGCAAAATGATATCTGGTGGAGAACTTCTGTGAATTGCTGTGGTTTGTTAGCCTTGTTCCTCTAGGGGTAGGAACAACATGTTTAGGGACTTTGGATCCCTTAGATTATGGACATTTCATGCTTAATGCTGTAAGGCACAAAACTGTCTATAACATTTAGGAAAGAGAGCTAAAGTTTTAGAAGACTTCTTACCAACTTATGAAAAGTTATTGGTAGTTAAGTCCACATGATGGACCTTCGCTAAAAGTCTTCTAAAAATCACTAAGAGAAAATAAATAAAAATATTAACATAATGGGAGAGAAAGATTATGTTAATCACTTAGTGGGATATAAATACTAAGTGTGGTGGAATAAATCATTGAAAGAGAGAAAGATGTGCTTTGAAGGAAAAGAAAAGAATGTTCTTCGAAAAAATAGAAGAAGCAAAAACGATAGGAAAAAGGCTTGCATTCCTTAAAAAAGGATGTTGCTAAAAAAATATGGTGGGAAGAAATGCATAAAACAAACCACCTAGGAATCAAATAAGTTGATTCGTATTGGTAAGAAAGTCTTAGTTCGAGGGGAACTACTAGAGACAGTTCATGGTAGGGTGGAATGTGCTTTATTATAGAATAATCCCCAAACAGTAACAGTGGTTAAATGAAAATTCTCATTGATCTGAACCTATTTTTTATGCATTGATATAATTAAATAAATGATCTTATTACTATTTGCATGCATACTTTAATTGTTATTACATGTGTTATTGATTTTTTGTTCACCATTTCTATAACCTTGCATCGAAGGTAAAATGGTTAAAAGAAATGTTGTCGGTTGGTCTTCAATTCACATACTTTAGATACTGCATACATGATTACTTATCCTTTCGTATGATAATGTTATTTATATCACAATCTATATGCATTCATGAAGGATAAACTTGTTGAAGGAAATTGTTAGTGATGAGAATAACCATGAATTAACTTCAAATTAACATTTGATGGGAGAAATAATCTGTTATGATGTACAATGGTTGAATTTCTTTAAATTGGAATTATCTAATATTACATTTGGTATTATCTAATATTACATTTGGTATTGGAATGGAACAACACGGGTTTCCTTAGGGTTTTGACAGTACCCTGCAGGCGGCAGGCCTGTTGAGCCAGAGACCTGCGGTAAACACTGGTGAAGCAGAGCGCTGGTGGACGGAACCATAAGGGCCAGAACAATGTTTCCCCCCCAGGGGGAGGGCCAAGAGCCTCCCCCCTCTCCGGACGCGAGAGCACGGCAAACGGCAGATGGGGACAAACCGAATGAAGTCAGCGAAGGTACCAGGCACAACAATCAGCAGAGGGATAAAGAATCTGAGACAGAGAACAGAAATAAAGCAAGTTCCTCAACTTGCAAACCTGTTGCCACTAATCGACCAAAGGTGTTCTTCCCAAGTGAAAGAATCAACGCCCGAATACAGTACATGTGGGATCATGCATTGATCGGCAAGTTTATAGGGATTTGGCCTACAGAACGAGCTCTGAGGGCTTGGATCAGCACTGTTTGGCATCCAAAAGGGGACATATCTTTGCATTTAGGAGCAAAGGGCTTCTTCACTGCTGTTTTCAACTGTCTAGAAGATCGAACCAGAATCCTGGAAGGAGGGCCATATTTTTTTAATTCGGCAGGCCTATTTCTCAAAGGCTGGGTGGAAAGATTCAACCCAGACAAGGAGGATTTGAGTTTCGCGCCAGTATGGATAAGGCTTTACTCTTTGCCTTGGGAATACTGGGAGGAAACTTCACTGAAGGAGATCGGCAATGCTATTGGCGAATTTGTAAGGGTAGCAGAGGAAACAAGACTTCGCAAGCAGATTTCATACGCCCGGATATGTGTTTACATGGATCTCAAACAACCATTGCCAGATACGGTAAGCTTCTTTCACGAAGACTCTGAATGGGTTCAAGTCATAGACTATGAACAGGTTCCCTTTCGATGTAGGAAATGCCATGAAATAGGACACCTGTATAGAGACTGCCCACTAAATAAGCCACCCTCTATGCCGGACAAATCCAGCAATCATTCTCCTGATGGATTCACAAAGGTTGTCAATCGAAGAAGAGGAAACAAAAAGCCCACCAACAATCCCAAGGCAAACCCTAGCAATAAGGCAACATCTAGCAACAGATTCGAAGTTCTGAACAAAACAGATGAGAAAGGTTCGGACGAGGAACAGGAGAAAGACGAAGCAGTCCAGCAACAACAACCGGGGGAAACATCAATGCAAGGAGGGAAAAATATCATCCATCAAGAGCACCTGAAAGAGCCTCATAATAACATGTCAAAGCCAATTGAAAAAATGGATATGGAGTACTCTCAACTAAGCGGAAAAGCTTCGACAGAAACAGAGGATATTCTTCAATCGCCCCAAGTGATGGACGAGGACCTGGAGACCCTGGATATCGGGGAGCTGGATATCCCAGGTCTGGAACAAGCATGTCGTACAAAGAACTTCGAAAAAATCCCGGAACAGCAGGTGGACAATCTAGTAGCAGTATTAAGCAAGGCACAGAAAAAATATTCTCTAGGGGTACAGATTGGCAGTCCATGGGACGGCAAGTTCATAACCAAGGACAGCAAAAAAAGGGGACGGAAAACCACCCTAGAAAGAACAATCAAGATAGGAGAGATTCTGGTGGAGTCAGGGCGATATGCCAAACTGACTAAGTACTTCAATGTACACCCCAACCTTTCTCAATGAAGTTAATCTCTTGGAATATTAGAGGGCTTAACGGCCCCAGGAAAGGAAGAATCCTAAAAAACATGTTGAAGCAAGAAAAACCCAGTATTCTCTTTCTACAAGAGACGAAGTGTAACTCCACAGTTCTGGAAAGAATAGCTGCGAAGGCCTGGCCAGGAGGGCTCGTCACAGCAGTAGACGCACACGGCGCTTCCGGGGGCTTAGCCATTCTTTGGGATGCCCGGAAAATCCACCTCAGCAACATTCAAGCTAATAAGAACTTCATCCAAGCCACATTCCATCTCTCAGGTACGAATGCTCATGGACTGCTAACTAATGTGTATTTCCCACAGGAAACAGCTCAAAAAAACCAACTTCTGAACACATTGTCGGAACTCAATAGAGACAGACCTCTTCCTCTATGGATCTCTGGAGGAGATTATAACTTGATAGCCAGTATGGACGAAAAAAGAGGAGGCAGAAGCAACTCAAATAATGATGACGGTCTTCTAAAGAACTTCATAAACAGCAACTGGCTAATGGACGTCCCAACCAGCAACGGAATCTTCACCTGGACAAATAAGAGAGCAGGAGCGCAACAAATAGCATCGCGCCTTGATCGGTTCCTCATCTCAGATAACGCAACTCATGTAGGTGGAGAATTTACAGCTTCCATTATCCCATGCTCTGGATCAGATCATTGGCCCATAGAACTCCAATGGAACAGGCCTGGTCAAAACCTCAAACGCCCCTTTCGTTTTGAGGAATTTTGGCTTTCTCATCCAGATTTTGAAAAGATGGTCAGATCATGCTGGACAAATTTCAATACAACCGAGGGTACAAGAATGGCCAGGTTCCAACAAAAACTTAAAAATCTCAAAAAGGCCATCAAAAATTGGAACCACAAGACATTTGGTAACATCTTTGCAGATCAGGCCCAACTCCATACTGAAATGAAGAAAATACAACAATCAATTATCACTAGCGGGCGAACAGAGGAACTCTCCAAACAGGAACAAGATATAGAATCAAAAATCTTAGAAAGAGCTAAGCAGGAGGAAATCCTATGGCGGCAGAAATCCCGAATAAGATGGCTCAAAGAAGGGGAAAAAAATACAAAATTCTTTCACAAAACCACAGTCCAAAGAAGAATGATGAATCAAATTACTCATGTTACTAATGAGCAGGGAGAGAAGATTGAAACACATGAGGGCATAGAAAAGGAATTCACCAACCATTTCACAAAAGCCTACCAAGAGCCCGAAATCAATCGAATGCCAGCTATCAACCGACTCACTAGGAACATACCCAAGGTCATAACGGAGGAGCACAACAGTTTACTGATCCAACCTATCACTATGCAGGAAGTTGAAGAGGCGGTTAAACAGATGAAAGAAGGAAAAGCGCCCGGACCGGACGGTTTCACAGCAAACTTCTTCCACAAATTCTGGGACCTGATAAATAATGAAGTATGGCAGGTGGTCGAGGAGTCCAGAGAGCTCAGGTGGATGTATCCAGGACTAAATGCTACTTTCATTGCTCTAGTCCCTAAGGGAGAAGATTCCAACAAACCGGACAAATACAGGCCTATTGCACTCTGTAACATGATATACAAAATTATTTCAAAGGTCATTGCTAACAGGCTCAAACCGCTTCTTCCCCTCATCATCTCGCCTGAGCAATCTGGCTATGTTGAAGGACGCCAAATTACAGATGGAATTATTCTCACTCATGAGCTAATTCACTCTCTAAAAGTGACAAAAAAACCAGGTATGCTGCTTAAACTAGATCTCTCCAAAGCTTTTGACAGCTTAAGTTGGGTATACATTCACAAAATTCTAACAGCTTTTGGCTTTGCTCCCGCCTGGATTAGATGGATCTACAGTTTAATATCCTCTGCTTTCTTCTCAGTTTTAATTAATGGCATCCCCTCAGCCACTTTTCGCCCCTCTAGAGGCATAAGGCAGGGAGATCCCTTATCCCCCTTCCTTTTCGTTATCATGGCTGAGGGCTTGGGTAGAAGCATCACAGCAGCCAAGACCAATAGAAAGCTAAGAGGTCTCTCTTTTCACAACTCCCCGGTCCATACCCACCAGCAATTTGTAGATGACAACATGCTTTTTGCCCATCCCTCGGTCCAAGAAGCTCGCTTCATAAAAACCCTTCTTTCCACTTTCTCTGATGCATCCGGCGCCCTCATCAATCAAGTCAAATCCCAAATTTATTTCTTCAACACCCCCGTCACCACTCAAAGAGCAATTGAGCGCATTCTGGGATTCACCTCCACCTCCTTGCCATCCAAGTATCTAGGTGCCCCGCTCACAAGCTCCGCTCTCAAGCATTCCTCCTGGAAGCATCTCTTAGAAAAATTAGAAGATCGTCTGTTCCTTTGGACTAATCGATCTCTGAACATGGCAGGCAGAATAGTCCTAATAAAAGCAGTACTCCAATCTATGCCTTTGTATCTCTTCTCCATTTTAGCGGCCCCTAAATGGGTCCTAAAAGAAATCAAGAATCTATAGCGAACATTTCTATGGGGAGGCTTAGGACAGAATCGAAAGTGGGCCCTTCTAAAGTGGGAGAAAGTATGTTTACCCAAATATGCAGGAGGCATAGGTCTGAGAGATCCCGAGCACAGCAACAAAGCAATGGGGGCCAAAATCTGGTGGCGATGGTTGGCGAATCCTAAAACACCATGGGCTTCCCTCTGGACAGCCAAGTATGCCAGCAACCATCCATTGGAGGAAAGACTACGCATGACTGAGACAAACTCAGGATCTGCAATCTGGAACGCGGCCATACAAAATAGATCTCTCATTCAAGAACACTGCTTCTGGGAAATCAAAAATGGCAGTATAGCACGTTTTTGGGATGATTCGTGGCAGCAGATGCCAAAAATCAACGACATTCTTCAGGGTCTTCCAGACAACGCGAGAGGAATACACCATCAAGCCAAAGTTAATCAATGCTGGACCTCCGAAGCTCCTCAAGACTACAGGAAGTGGAAAGACATACATCTGCTCCTCCCGAATGGCTCAGAACAGACACATCAACTCCTCGAAACAGAACTTCAAAAAAGGCAGATAAGAGTCTCGGATGAACCGGACATCTTAAGATGGGGACATGGAGAAAGAGGAGTTTTCACGACCAAGGAAGCCTATAACATAATCATACAGGGGCAAATACACAAAGATAAGGTATGGGGAAAAGTATGGCATAAAACCAACTGGCCGAAAGTGTCCACATTTCTTTGGCTTCTTTGTCATAACAGGGTTTTAACTTGGGACAAGCTCAGAAAGAGGAATTTCTCAGGCCCATCCATTTGCTACATGTGCCGAAAGGAGGAAGAAACAGCAATACATCTCATGCAGAACTGTGAAATGGGAAAGAAACTATGGGAGAAGATAGCATTCCGATGTCAAAAGGAAAGAAGAGTGCCAAACGACCTCAGAGGAACAATCGACAATGGAAGCCAAGCCCCCTTTCAAAGTCCCATTCTCAATGAGTTATGGATACTCATCCCAGGCTTCCTGATGTGGAATTTGTGGAAAGAGCGCAATCGAAGAATATTCAAAGATCAAACGCTGACGCTGGAAAAACTATGGAATCTTGTCCATCATAACATTAAGGAAACTCTCTCACTCAAGGAATGGCACCCCGACGACCTTCCGACTCTACCTCAAGAAAAAGCCATATGGGACAACTGGAAAATGAGTATAAACCATTACTCAACTAAAGATAGAACTCCTAACAAGCACAGACAGGAAGCAAGTTCATGGAATCCTCCTCCGGCAGGCATGATTCAACTCAACTTCGACGGAGCCTCTAAAGGAAACCCCGGACAAGCAGGCTATGGAGGCGTGTACAGGGATCACAATGGCCATCCTCTAAGCATCTTCATGGGCTCGATAGGCTGGGATACTAACAATTCTGCGGAATTGGAAGGTCTATGGCGAGGACTCAAAATAGCACACAGGAAAAATTTCTTCCCCCTCATTGTAGAAGGGGACTCGCAGATAATAATCAGAATGGCCACAAAGCTTCAGCATGGCTCCCCGGTACACAAAATAAGCAGCAGTTGGAGAATGTCCCAGAGGCTTGAGTTGATCAACCACTGGATATCCATGCACCAAGCTATAACTTTCAAGCATATCAGACGGGAAGGAAACAAGCTAGCCGATCTACTAGCCAACCTTGGCGTGGAAGCAAAAGATAACCACTTCGAAGGCGCTGTAGACAACCTTCCTTCCAGAGATCAATTAGACACACTGAGGGCAATCATCTCTCAGGAAATCTCACAGATTCAAACCTCGCACCCGGATGCGGGTGTCTTTACTAGCCCATAACTATGGCATGCGCCATGACACCTGGAGGCAGGAAGGAGCGCCGACGTCTGTACAAGGAGGCCTGTACAAAGCTCAGACAGTTAATGCACCAGGTTAATGTTCTTGGTCTGCGGCAAAGGAGGAGGGACGCTGCATTGATGCCGAGCATGGCTGCTCAGGCTTCGATGCGAAAGTGGAGAAAAGCCCAAGGCCATTCCCCCATGTTGCGATTGCATGTTACGCATTATATTGATTTTGAAATGCCAGTTATGACGCAGAACCAACCCATTGTTGCTTTCAGTGCACGGAGAGAGGGCTTTCTATCTACAAATTTTCAAGAGATTATTGAGTGTTTGGTAGCGTTACTTTTACAAGCCATGTCGTGCAGTCGAGGGGTTCCTAGGAGTGGAGGAAGGTTCGGTACCCATGTGGTTCTGGAAGACCTATACCCAATTGAGCCAATTGCTACAGAGCCACCTTCGTCTCCCAGTTCGGAGCAGGAATGTCTTCTTCCTCAGGGCACCTACCAGACTTTTAGATTCAGATTTCCAAGCCGCCTTGTTAGACCTGAAGTGGTAGTCACTTTCACCATCTTCATCTCTGAAGAAGAGCCTAGCCGGTCAACTTCTAGTTCCCCTGTAGCTGAAACTGTCCAAGACAACAATATCCTCCTGGGTGATATGGAAGGCTTGGTGTATCGAACTCGTCGACACGCGGTAGCTCCAATTCAACCTGCTCCGGCCCAGCAAGCTATACAGGAAACTTCCGGTTATAAAGCCTCTGTGCAAGAGGTCCTGCGGCCGCCCAATTCCAACGTGGAGATGGAAGTCTTCAGCTCCTGTGCTCTGATACAGGGCAACTCTGGTTACGCTGCCTCTGTGCAAGAGGTCCTGCCGCCACCCAATTCAAACATGGAGGTGGAGGTCTTCAGCGCACGTGCTCCGCCAGATCAAGGAGAGTCGATTCAGAACGAGGACGAGATGGTGATTTGGCTCGACTCGCCAAGCCCAGACAAAGGAAAGCATGAGGCCTCCTCCGACCAGCCAGTCTAGTTCTCGGGTGCTCTGTTTTGTTTTTTTCTTACTGTCATGGTATTGCAAATCGTGTTGTGTCTTTGGGTCCTTTTTTGTGTCCAACTCAGTCCTAGGGCTCGGTTAGGCCACTGCTGCAAGTCTCAGGCTTCAGCAGTTTGTTATTTTTGTTTAATGGTTAATGATGTAAACTGGCTCTGTCCTGCCAGTAGATATGGAGTTTTTGTCAGTTTGAGTCCAGACTATATGACGTCCAGGAACTATAATGGACTGTGTTTTATGAATCGGTTAAAGCTTCTTCAGCTTGAGGACTGGCTTCGGTCTCCTCGCGGGATGTAAACCTCTGTACATATTTTCTTTTCTTTAATATAGCAGTAGTCTTTACTTAGAAAAAAAAAATATTACATTTGGTATTATGTAGTGGTATATATAGTTTAGAAATTATAATGGTGACCTAAATTTTACAAGTTCGAGAGTAAAGTTTGTGATTTGTCGTTGAATGGTATAAAATAATGTCTAAATGCGAAATTATTTCCTAATTATCAAAGGGAAATTCATGGAATTATTAGTTACTGGTAAATTTAGTTAATATATGTATATATAAAAACAAAGGAAAGCATTAAGGAAGAAATTGTTTTTTTGGGGGTTATAAATGATATTTTGATGTCTAAATGATATTAGACTTGCATTTTAGGCTAAGGAAAAAAATTATTTATATGTAGAACGGAACAATTGTTTTTCTTAAAAAAAAAAAAACATGCGAAGTCTTCTATTCCTTAAATAATTATACACCTTTTTTGGTAAGTCTACGTAGGGAACAATCAGAAAATAATGCATTATCACCTGTAGGTAATGTTGTGTTTAGATTCTGAGCTTTTAAATATAGTGTAGAGCCCATTAGTCCAAAATTCTTATAACACCAAATGAATTGAAGTTTAGTTAAAGGAAAAAAATAATATGTGTAAGGAAAGTTTAGAGAATACGTAAACTGAGGTGGCCATTCAAATAAACTGATGAGTTTAGAAGAAAAATATTTATTGTATATTAATTACGATGGACAAGCTATCCATATAGAAGCTAAGATAACCATAGGACGAGAGATAGTAGTATAATATTATAAGAAATTGGTAAAAATGTATTCGTATGAAGAGAAATTGGTTGTTGACTTCTGTTGATTCAAGAGTTACATAGAACAATATCAAAGGCATTTTGTATCTGCCAACTATCCAAAGGATTATTTTGACCTACTCCAAGATCATATTTAGGCCGATAGGCCTTCCTTTGAAAGGGACTTTCGTCGTCCCTTTGTTCCTCATGCTGACACGTGGCGTCGGAATAGAGAGGCACAACCGAGAGTTCTGCAATCTCGTGCTGACAGGCGTCCACACATTCAGCGGGAAATCCTGCAATTTATGTTCATTGTTATGATATTGTTATGTTTGTTAATTCATGAACCTGACATCTGTCCCATTCAGTTCTGACATTTCGGTCTTCCTGTTACGCTGGTCTTACGCTTGCCAGGGTCGATCCCTGCACCTTTCAAGCAGATCCCTGTACCTCTCCCCAACTCCGAAACACGCCTTTCATTTCTCCCTTGGCCGTTGGCGCTCTGCAACCTCGCTCTTCTGGTGCTCGAGGTGAAACCTACACTAGCACACCACAGGTATCTTTTTCCTCCTCGGACTTAGAAGCCGTTGCAAACCCTCCTTCAGTGTTACAAATCCTCTCTCTTGAGGTTTTCACCAGGAATTTTGTTTTTCTGTCTTGGATAAATCTTTCCCAATTTCACTTGGATCTTAGGTTCATTCAACAAAAGCGTAAGGTCTTCCAGGAAATTTTTTCAACATTATCGCACACTACACACCAACCCTCGCAGGTAAGGCTCTTGTTGAATATATGATGTTTCTGTTATCATAGGTCCTTTGTTTTGCATGCTCATCATCGTATACAACTTCCTTTTCCCCTTCTTTGCAGGGGAAAGCTACAGGTCTATACTGTCGATGGCTTCCACAGTGCAACCGTGGCGGCAACAATTTCTCCTCACCCCGGAAGTGAACCAGGTCATTCTTGTGGCTATGTTTCCTCTAAGCTTACTTATTATTAAATTATGTTATGGTTGTTCGAGAAGAGCGACTTTTCTCTGTCGGACTTGAGGGTTTTTAAATCATTATGGATGTTGAGCGTTTTAGCTCTGGCCGGAACCAAACTCAGTTGTTTTGTTTTACATTTCGCTCTTCCTTTTCCTGTACTGTTGGTTTAACATGTTACTTGTAGTATACATATATGCATTTTGGTATTTTATGGCTAAACACTTGGTTTGAAACAGTTCTGCAATCAAATCTTGCATGTTTGGCATGCCATTCCTCTTGTTTATATGGTAGTAAGTTCACTGTTTATTGTAGTTCCAACTCAAGGCGGTGAAAACTATATTGCTTATATTCTATTTATCTTAAGATAGATAATTGTTATTTAATAATTCCACAGTAGTGATTACAGTACAATATGCGTGCCTCTTTGTAAAACCCCTCCTAATTTCCTGTATATACTCCGAAGTTTCTTTTTTGAATAAGTTTGAGGTCAATGGACAGTATCCGCTCTGTTCAATTTGTCAACGAACTTGCTCTCATTTAACGTCTAAGTCAAGTATTTGCGGCTGTGTTGATTTCTATTTGACAGTCTGTATTGCCTTCACTATTACTTTTTGAAACATTAATAGTGCGGTTTGCTTTATTTATATAAACAATTCCTGTACAGGGTCATTACAAGTATTCCTTCCATTTCTTTAGAGAATAAACATTTCTACGTATATGGCCTACACAATTTCTTCCACTCCTCCTCCCCATTCTCCAAACAAAATGTCGTCTTTCTCTAGTGATTAAATGTTTTTTTACAAAGTGATAGGGGCTGGCATACATCCTTTGTTGTATTCTGAAGAATGGAATGCATCACCACCTTGTACACTTGATTTGAGTTCCCATTACTCCATCTCCCAGTAGACTGTTTGATAAATCTAGCCATTCTTCTACTGCACCTAGCTATTCATGTTATCTTGGAAAAACATCTCTATCTTTCTCGCAACCTTTGATACAAATCCAAGTCAAGAATACCTGGAATTGGAGATTACAGGCCTCAGTCACTTTGGAACAGGATTTTCAGTTGTTTGACTTGCATTTGTAGTTATTTATTTTCTACAGATTTGCATGTCAAAGTCTAGATTCAACTGAAGTAATTCTAGGAATCTGTTTTCTTAGAAGGAACATCTTCAATGAAGCTTTGTAATAGTTCAAATACTCCTGTGAGAAAGAACTCCATAAGGTTTCTGTAATATCTTGAATTCTGTGAGACCCTGTTTTATGTTGAACTCTCTGGGACTCTATTTTTGGTTGTTTGACTTACAGTTGTATCTATTTATTTTCTATAAATTTTCTTGTCAAAATGTTGATTCAACTAAAGTAATTCTAGCTTCTTTCTTCCCGGTAGAAACATCTTCATTGAAACTTTGGAACAGTTCAGAATTCCTCTGAGCAAGAACTCCATAAGATTCCTGTAATAGGTGGACTGAACTATTTGTTCTTATTGTAGTTTCCTGTGGGACGGATCCACCGTCTGTTAAAGTCTGGAGTATCTACAAATGGAAGGGTGGGAGCAACTGCAGTTGTTTATTCTGCAGCCATTCTGGAGTATCTCACTGCAGAGGTTTTAGAACTTGCAAGAAATGCCAGAAAAGATCTCAAGGTTAAACGTATCACCCCAAGGCATTTTCAGCTCTCTGTTAGAGGAGACGAAGAACTTGATACTCTGATCAAAGGTACCATAGCAGGTGGAGGTGTCATCCCTCACATCCACAAGTCACTTATTAACAAATCCACAAAAATAGATTAGTTCTTTGTGTGGGGATTAGTTCTTTGGTTCAAATTTCTTTGGAGATTTGATCAGTTAGGGTTTCTTCTTCTGTAGCGATAAAATTTACAAAGCTTTGCTATAATCCTTTATAATCCTTTTTAATCTGTGCCGTGTTTTGCAGGTATTGAGCTCACCTTATCTCAAAGGCATTCCCTCCAGCCAGAAGGTAATTCAAATCTTTTTCCCGTCTTGCTTTCTGCAGTAGCTACAATTTTGGTCTTCTAATACTCGTTTTATGAAGCCTTCCTGTAGTTGGGAGTGCCATTTACAGAATAAAGCACAGGTAAGGGGAACCCTGGTATCTAGGTAGTACCCTGCTAACCTCTACAGAGGCCTTGTATCCGTCTTTAGACCTGCTTGGTAAAAGGTGCCTCCATAAAAAAAGTGTTCAACGTCTTCTGGATTGATGCAATAGCTACAATTTCAGTCTTTCAACACTGGCTTTATAAATCCTTCCTTAGATGGGAGTGCCATTTATAGAATAAAGGGAGTACGAGGAACCCTGGTATATAGGTAGTACCCTGCCGAAATTGACATCTACGTTTTTTATCATTGAGGTTGCATCTTCTATTAAACTCTGTTCGAGTAGAAAGTTTATGGATCATTTTCTTTTTGAAGTTTCTTGTCTTGTATGTTGCAATAGGCATTTGTTTTTTATGATCAAAATTGCTGCATTATTCGGCCAAATATTTGACTATTTTTGAAAGTTCTTTCAAAGGATTATTCTGTAATTAATGCTACCCCATTTTTTTTTCCCATATAGCTCATGGGATTTTCATTTCTCTTGCACGGGAACTTCGATCTTGTTGGAAATAATTTTCATGTATTCTTTGTTCGCGATGGTATGAAGTTTCCAGACGTGGTTCATGCATTGAAACCAAATCCCAAAAGTCACATTCAAGAAGACTGGAGGATTCGAGATTTCTTCTCTCACCACCCAGAGAGTTTGCATATGTTCACCTTTCTCTTTGATGATCTTGGAATCCCTTTAAACTACAGGCATATGGATGGGTCTGCATCCACACCTTTACCCTTGTTAATAAGGCTGGGAGGCAAACCTATGTGAAGTTTCATTGGAGGCCTACTTGTGGAGTTAAGTGTCTATTGGATGATGAAGCAGTTGTAGTAGGTGGGACAAACCACAGTCATGCAACCAAGGATATTTATGATTCTATAGCAGTAGGCAACTATCCTGAATGGAAACTTTCTATCCAGACAATGGATCCTCAGGATGAGGATAAATATGACTTTGATCCTTTAGATGTTATGAAAACTTGGCCCGAGGATATCTTTCCTCTTCAAACTGTAGGACGCATGGTCTTGAACAAGAATATTGACAATTTCTTTGCTGAAAACGAGCAGCTTTCATTTGCTCCTGCTCTTGTTGTTCCTGGTGTCTATTACACTGAAGATAAGCTACTCCAAACAAGGATATTCTCATACTCAGATACACAAAGGCATTGACTTGGACCCAACTATTTGATGCTGCCAGCCAATGCACCCAAGTGTGCACATCACAATAATCATCATGAGGGATTCATGAACTTCATGCACAGGGATGAAGAGGTTGGTAAATAATTTTAATCTTTTTCTTTTTCAATACCTCTCGTATTACTTGGACATCAAGTCAATGTTCATGGAGAGATTTGATTTTTACAAAACAATTGCTGGAATTACAGGTCAACTACTTTCCATCAAGGTTCGATCCAGTTCATCATGCTAAGAGATTTCCCATTCCTTCCCATACCCATACTGGCAAGCGGGAGAAGGTAAGATCTCACCACTTTTCCAGAATTTAGTGATAGATCTGTGATTTTTACAATATTATGATACAATGACAGTTCGTTATTGTAGAATGTATGTGGCGTAGTGGCGTTTTCCTTGATAATTTTTATTTTTGAAAAAGATGTTTGTACTATTTTAGTTTGAAGCTCAAAATAGTCTGTTTTTGGAGACTATTAATTGCATGATTTTTTTTTTATTCGATAGTTTTTCTCTTTGTGATTATGATGACAATGACTTATATTATTGCTGCTTTTTCTTGGATTTGGATATATCGTCACAGTTGATGATCTAACGTTTTTCAGTTTATCATAAATTTATTTATGTTTGTTGGTTCAGTCCACTTTGTGTCTTGGCTATTCGATGCATCTTCCCTTAATTTATAAGTTGATTTCATTTAAGTGTTAGGAAGGGCTTTGCCTTGTCATCAGTCAAATTCATCGTTTACAAATTGGGGAAGTAAAGATTGCCAAAAGAGAAATGTGCAAGTCTAAGAAATATTGGATATTTTTTGGTATTTGCAGTGCATGATAGAGAAGGAGAATAATTTCAAACAACCTGGAGAGCGATATCGTTCATTTGCACCAGAACGGTAGGTTGGCTTGATTTCTAGTAGTCAATTCATTGTTTTTGTTATATGGATAGAAATTACAGTGATGATTTTAAATTGCAGGCAAGAGCGTTTTGTGAAGCGATGGGTGGCAGCTTTGTCAGATCCTAGGGTCACCCATGAAATTTGCAGTATTTGGATATCTTACTGGTCACAGGTTTGCCATTCAGACTCTCTATATTTCGTTTGAGCTACTATGATTGTGATCCTTTTTATACATCCGTTGGAATAACCTATTATTGATATTAATTATTAATCACATGGATTGGTGCAGTGTAACAAATCATTGGGTCAGAAGATAGCAGCTCGCCTTAACATGAAAGAAAATATGTAAGAAGTTTGAACTGCAGCATGCAATGTCGGATACAACATTTTATAATAGGATGCTGCTGCTTGTTAATCTTTCTACATATATGAAGGGCAGGAGAAAGAGGAATTCTCTCTGTGAAGATAAAACTTCTTTTACTTTAGTACATAGTGCTAGTGGTTCATGAAATTGGAATTACAGCTGATGATTTATTAGTGATTGGACATCTGTTAGGTCCAGGGGATAGATACATACTTATGAACTTTGACAGGTCTATTGTCATGATGTATTGGTATCATATATGGTCAAATTGAATAAATTCTGTTGAGAAATGTTTATGAAAGAATATCGGTTGTCAGCCTCGATAATAGGTAAATAAATAACCTTGGATCATAGCTCCGGCAAAAAGATATTCTTTGACCAGAGCTCTTGTGAAACTACAGGTGATATTGTTGTAGACGTACCTTTTATTGTCATTTGGTTTTATGCCTTATCTCGAGTGTACCTTTTATTGTTTTTATGCCTTATCTCGATTCTCAAAGGTACTGTAGTCGAAACGAATGGGTGGGTGAGCGTTAGGGAAGTCGAGCGTCAAAATAAAGACTGATAATATTACCTATTGCTGGAGGAAACATTCTCGGCCTCGTTTGTCTTGTTTTTCCCTCTGCATGGTGCAGATACAGTGATAGTCAACCTTACTGACACCTATTTTTCTCTATTTATTTTTCCCTTGGCATAGTAACAGTTAGGTTCCTTTCTTTGAGTGATTTTTCCTCATTTTCATTTTTCCCATTGCACGGTGACATTTTGGGGAAGTTTCTACCCTAACTCAATTGTGTTTGATTGCAAGGTAGTTGAGGAGTGTAATTGTGTTTGATTGCAAGGTAGTTGAGGAGTGTGTGATATACCTGGGCAAGAAAAGATAATGTCAACAAAATTCTAAAACAAAAGAAAACAATGGTCCACACCACGAGAGATTAATTTTGAAAGCCCTTGATTGGAAAAAAAATAACAATTTCAAAGCTATTGATTGAAAAATAGTAGTTTTCAAAGCCAGATAAAATTTTTAAGTATCCCGTAGCAATCTTAATCTATCGAGACTGGTATTAGATTACAATCCTAATTCGATACTCTGGATTGGATTATAGAAAGAGGCGCACAAATGGACTAAAAACATAGCACAAAATCCCCAGGACAGGGAGCTGCCGCCTCCTAACCAACATTTTTTCAGTATCACAAAGGCTTCATGTGATACTTCTCATGAACAGATTTCTGTTTTAATATTTATGCCCCAAGAGGCTTCCATTGACAGGTGGTCTGCTTCTCCTATACTGATACTTGCAGTTGTGTGAATTTGTTATTTTATATCAAACAACCAACTTCCACTATAGTATCTGTTCACTGTGCATGATTTGTGTTATTTTCATGGCCTTCTCATGGGGTTGGAATAACAATCAGTTGATCTTCATGAATTCATTTCTGTTTTCTCATAATGATAAAACTGGAGTTAAACTCACATTTGTTTGCGGTGTTTTATGAATATGAACAATCTCTTTACAAATCATTAGACTTCCTCTAAAGCTTGGGTTAAACTCTTTAGTTCATTTGCCTGCATTGTTTCATGAATATGAACAATTTCTCTTTACAAATCCTAAAAATTCCTGTTGAAATGGATCCTCTTTTCATACGTCTGTCCAGATTGAGCTCTGACACGATGTCTTCTACATTTTGATGGGGGTTGGGAGGATAACCAATGCTTTTTCTCTGTTAACTTGTCAAACTAGAACTTTGGGTTGTATGGTTTCACTTGCACCATCAACATATTTCTTTCATGCCATTCTTCTTGACTGGAAAGATTCAATGATGCCTTTTTATGGCAGTTGATCATGAAACTATATTGTTGCATCTTTAGAACATGGAAAGCTTCAGTGATGTCTTGATGTCTTTTCATGGAAACTGATCATGAAAGGACATTGTTGGAACATCTTAGACCAACCATGCAACATTTGTTTCTAGTCGATATTACTATGAAGTAAGAACATACATTGGTCCACTTAATTGCCAATCCTCAACTTTATCTGGTGGGGAAATAGTGAGATGGATGTGTACTAAATGAGATTCGTATCTTAATGCGTATTTTCAGTTTGTTGTGATCTACCAGCTGCTGAATCTTCAAGAGAAGCCAAACGTCATTTAGTGTCATTTCTGCCGGAGGAGCCACAAGAAGATAAAGGGCTCAATATTTGTAGGGTATGTGTCTGTTTCCCTGATGGCCAAAGAGTTCAGAGGACGTTTCTGCACACCGATCCAATGCATTTACTTTGGTCTTTCTGTTGCTCTCAAATTCAAGAAGCAATTATTTTGGTCTTTCTGTTGCTCTCAAGTTCAAGAAGCTGCAGAGGGCCGGCCGTTTAGATTGGTATATATAGTTCCTGGTTCATCTCAAACATTAAATTATTATCATAAGAGCCTAAGCTTCGGAGATGCTGGATTTTCCAATTTGCTCATATCCATGATCTGGGAATGAGATGTGATTAATGCATCTGTAAGTAAATTGGGAAGATTTCAGCTTTCAATCAATAAGCATTTATCAGTGTTAATTGCTTTGTTCAGATAACAAGTATTTAGCAGGGTTGATTGCTTTCTTCAGTTTTGTTACAAGTTCTGATTCCTTATCTTTATTGAGAAAGAGAAAATTGAAGTGTAAATTTCTGGATAAGTTCTGATTCCTCATCTTTATTGAGAAAAAGAAAACTGAAGTGTAAATTTCTGCGTGATGAATCTACTTTGATTGAGTATAACCCCCTTTATATAAACGGTTATAGTTATTGAATTAGTTAAATATCTTGAACACAATAGATTGAAGTAATCTTTTACCTTATTGAGGTAATCTTTTACCTATGTGAACTGATTTGTATTCTTCAAATGTATTTATGTTTATTGAGATGCTATTTCTGGCGGCAAGCGGACTGGCTTGCCTTGATGTGCTTAATTTTGAATGATTGATTGGATTTTATTATATAAATAATTGAGAGAATGATTGATTGGATTTTATTATATAAATAATTGAGAGAATGATTGGATTTTATTATATAAATAATTGAGAGAAACGAAGAATAATAATTTGTATAATTTTGATTAAGGATTTATTTTATTTTGGGCAATTTATTAAGGTTTAACGAAAATTGAACCAAAATTGATTTCTTTCAATTTAACATTTCTATCGGCCTCTCTTTGCACCTTCCTTTTGGGGCAATTGCTAGTTGTTATAAGCTACAGTAAGTGATACATAGGGAAGGTAGAGAGGAATGCATTTCAACAGCTGTGAAACCATGAGAATTATAATTTGGATATGAGCAATGGCACATCGTGTTGGAAGCCAACTTAGGCTACATAATTATAATACTCTAGTGCAATTCCAATCGAAAACTAACTTGATACCCGTGTAAATTTTTAATGATAACTTAATTTTATAAATTCAAAAGGAAATTGGAATGCTCCCATGGAAAATAGAGAATATAGTTATGACAAGTAGTATAGTCACAAATTCCTTATCTAACAAAGAGAATGTGTAACGTATATTGTACGATATTGTACGGATACATACATACGCATATATATATTTTTGAACATTCACTGAACTCAAGGCAATGTTTATCGGCAATAAACTATCATGACTACATAAGGTTGTGCCAAACACTTAGTGGATTAAAGTCAACAAATAGGAATCAAATTTTGGAATCCCGTATGAGCTGGTGTAAGCCCTAGTCGAGGTGGTGAGTTCAACTAACCTGTAGATCATTGAAATTAGAATCAAAAAGTTTGAAACACAATGAAAGGCTTTAGGTAGGCTTCTATCTAACTGAACACCGAATGCTATACCTATACGTAGGAATTTACAAAGCAGAGTTAGAACCCTCACATAGTTATAAATTTAAAATATAGGAATGAGAATAAATCTCAAGAGGACACCCCTGTAAAGGTGCCAGTGGAGAAGGGCCACTCCTATTTCTGAGGTTTATGCACACTAATAAACAAGAGGATGTTAAGAGAGAGAGAGTGTGTGATTTACACCATTGAAAAATAAAAGAGGCACAAAGCAGGAGTGTTCATATTCAAATAACAAAACACAAACAAAAAACAGGAAATTCCTCTACAAATAATTCCCTATTTCCATGTACACTACCAAACCCTCATTCTAAAATTGTACAACTAGTGCCAAGATTAGAGGTCGAATTGGCATGAAAGAAGAAAAACCATTTTTGAGAGAAGGAATTTTAGTAAGGTCTAGGAATAAAGGGTATGAACCCATATCCCAGTTAAAAATGCTAAGGCAAAGACAACATGAGGAAGTAAGGAGAAATTACATTTCCATTAACCCAACATAGTAAGTTGATGAAACTGAGCAAACAATAAAAATTAACCTTGTGTAAGGCATGGGTTATATGAATAACACTCTTCAAAATCCGAGTAGTGTGTGAAACGAGTAGGAGGAATAATGAAGTTTGTACCTCTGAAAGGGAATTTAAAATCCCTAAGTCATGTGGCTAGTGTACATTAGTTATGGCATCAAGCTCTTTGGTTGTCATGCTAGAAAAAAACTAAAAATTTCAAGAATACAAATCAATGCCATTATGAAAGGAAAAGGGTGAAGGAAAAATAAAAAATAAAACATTACAAGTAAAATAAAGAGGAAATAATGAATATAAATTACCTATGAAATGAGAAAGGGACAAATATGAGCCTTGATGTTATAGGCATCCCTTGGAAATAATATTTCAAGAGTAAGAAGGGCAAGATGTCCTGGAGTTCGACCTTGACCAAAGTTTCCTTGGAAAACCACATAAACGGTGCTATGGTGAAACCCAAAGGACAAATGAACCTTAATAGCATTGAAAGAAGTGGGGTGAAACAATTAGGTATTTTCCTAATCGATATCCATCCTTATATCAGGTTAGAAATACCTCCACCATTGATAGGGAAAAGTACAAAGTGTCACATGTTCCTAGTTCATGTGGTTGATATATTTTAGCACCAACTGGGTGCATTGGACCAATTCCCATCATATATCCCACACACAAGAGATAAATTCATTATAGTATAGCTTAAGAAAGAAGAATATAAAAGAGATTAAAGTTGGAAGGTTAATCTACTAGTGGTATATAAGAACTAGCGAAAAATGTAAATGATTATGTAGTATGAATAGTCAATATTATCAAAGAGGTTCAGACTTGTTAAATATATATATTTAAGTCCTAGGATGGGACATTTCAAATAAAAGGTATAACAAGATTCATGCTAAACTGAGACACTCATGAAGTGATATATAACATTATGACCCATATAGGAGACAAAGAAGTTAAAAGTAGGAAAGGAGACACAAATACCATGTCCTAATAAGAGGACCAGTTTTTTTGAGACAACTAATAATTGAAAAAGGTTAGAAGTACAAGAGTTTTATTAACACATTGAAGAAATTTCAAGGTGATAGACTATATAGAAGTAAGATGAAATGAAAACGAAAATGATATTTTTGGTGGTTAATAATAGAGGATAAATAAATAAAAATTAGTGAACATGAGGCATGTTACAATCGATCCAATGGAAGTTGAGAGATAGAGGATCTGAATGGAATTATCATCATCTAATACATCAAGAGGGATAATCTCTACAGTTGGATTGACATTTTTCTAAAATGAATTCTTGCGACAAATGGAAATGTATTCAGCTATAGGAGTAGGTGCCTCTTTAAGGAAGGAATTCAAATGATGCATTGTGTCTAGGGTTATCAAGAAGTCACTTATTGTCATATGTGAATATTATTGCTTGATATGTATGTATACCTATTGAGAGCACACTTACTATTCTATGTTTGGGTAAAAATAGTGATAGTGAAAAATGTTTTGGAGTTAGAATTAGCAAACTTATTGAGTTTAACTAGCTCAATATGAAAGTGTAATACCAAAAAACTTTTAATCTAACAAATGATATGGGAGGTATGAATATGTAAGACAATTATTAAATGAAGTTAACAAACAAGTAAACCAAGGCACTAATAATTTGCATGACTCTATAAAACATATAAGTAAAAGAATTTTCTCATATCTATTTTTATCTTGTGTTAATTATCACATCATTTCATTACTTTGTAATGTGAAAGTGATTCTTGGATCTAGTTCATAGTGTGTGTTGCCACTCAAACAAAAATATTTCTCCATGTTTTGCTTCCTCTAATTATCCATTAATAAGAGCGTGTTTCATGATTATGGCACTAAAACTACATATTATTTATCAATGTATATTTTGTAGTATTGGCTTGGATGTTCATCCCATATGTAGACTATTTCCCTATATGACTAATGAACACCAAGGTCAATTGCTAAGAGTCACGATAATTGAAATATGCCCATAGGATAACCAATGATTTAGTGTTTATAGTTAAGTTGATGTTAGGCCCTTGAGTACAACATGTTCCTAATTAATATAATTTGTGATATCCCCAATTTTGATTTTTTATTTAACAGGATTAACTAAGTTAATTGGGGAAGTGTTAAGCATAGAACAATTTTGCAATCTGAGCATTGGAGACATTTTTGGTACATGCGACATAGGGAAAATTGAAAACTTCAATATTAGTGGAATATGGGGGCCACCCCTAATGGAATACACACCCCTTGGAGGAAAAATTGATTTTGTGGAAAGGAGGTGTTAGGTCCCTATACTACTAGTGCAACCCCTTATTGTTGTTAGTGCAACACCCTTATTGTATTATTGTTCCCATATAGTCCCCATGTTGTTATTATAACATCCCATAGAAGCCCACTATTGTTATTTTTGTGCCCCTACAATATTATTGTTATGTAGGCTCTGATTGTCTTGGAACCCCTTAGACTCCTATATATAGAAAGGAGGCCTTGTCATTTGTATCATCCAAGAATTGTTCATTTGTGTAATGTAAAGGAGGGAAATCCCCGTCAAAGAGACTGATTTTTAAGTTGTTGATCTATCTTTTCTATCTTTTTGTGAGTTGGTTTCATAACATTTGGAATCAGAGCTTCGGATTCTAGGGTTTCACTGTGCCAAATAGGTGATCGTGGAATTTTTTCTATAACTTTTTTTTGTGACATTTCAGAAGCTAAAAAAATACCCATTTGAGCCAAAATATCGTTGAACCTGGGGTCCGAATATAAGATCTTGTCTCGCTATATTTTAGGAGATATGATTTGAGGAAGTGAGGGTTTTTGAAAGCTATAAAATTCCATCTCAAACAGGTCATGTTGGTATTCACACTATAATTTTGTTTCTACGAAGGTTTAGACTCTACAATTAAAACACATTTGCGCTGAAATCCTGGTGAAGCTCGGGCTTGAATTTCAGATCTTGTGTCACTATATTTTCGAAGCTACAGTCCAAGACATTTAGGTTTTCTTTAGGTTCTTGAATTACATCCCAAATAGGTGACCTTGGGAAAATCATCATAACTTTCTCTTTGTGTATCAGATTGAAATTTTGTCAGAATTTACAGAAATACGACAAACTGTAATTTTTTGTGTATTGTTTTTAGGTCCGAAGGTCAAAACAATGACACGTGATAGGTAATACAAGTTAACTCTACTGAACTAGTCTATAATCAGGTCATCATAGGATATTTGACATAACTCTTTCTTGAAGAATCCATTATTGATCAAAGTAGTGGGGCTAGAAAGAGGACTCAGAGATCTACAACAAAAAGAAATTTTATAACTTGGAGATCCAAAATTATAGAGCTACATTTGTTTCAAGATTGAGCTCCTAAATTCAAGAAAAGGTGATATGAGGAAGTTTGACAGCAAGGATTCTGTAAATTGGATACTACAGATGGAGAAATATTTTGATTTACATGATGTACAACTGTTACAAAAGGTACGTATTACATCTTTATATTTAGAATCAAATCATTTTTTATGGTGTAAAGGGCTTTGTTCTCATAAACCACTTGTCACATGGTCAATTTTCATGGAGGAAATTATAGCAAATTATGAGGATACAAAGAGAAACACCTTCTTTAGCCAATTGATAAATCTCAAACAAAAGGGTTCAATGGCAGAGCATATTGAGGACTTCAAAAAATTGAATATAAGGGTAAATGGTATTCTAGAGAAGCAATGGATTGATGTCTTCATAGAGACTTTAAAGGATAACATTCAACATGAGGTTCGTCTTGGGAACCTAATTCCTTGGAGAAGGAACTCAAACAAGGAATCCTACCACTCACAACTATAAATATGGAAGTGTTTTTTCTCCTACCCTTCCACAACCTACAAGGTTTACACCACAACAATTGGAAGAAAAAAGAGAAAAAGGGCGTTGTTACATTTTTGATAGCAAATACAATAAAGGTCATAAGTGTGTTGAGAAGAAATTATTTGACATAGTTTGTGAAGAGGAGGAAGAAAAGGATCGAGAAACATCAAAAGAATAGGATATACACCAGGAACCAACCCCATAGAAAAAATAAATGAATCTGATCATATCTTGTAAAGAATTGGCAAGAATTGCCACTCCTCAAACTCTCAAGATAGAAGGACATATCAAGAAGAAAAAGGTTCAAGAACTGAAAGATCACATCGAGCATCAAGAGATGAATCTGACCATATCTTGTAATGCATTGGCAGGAATTACCACTCCTAAAACTCTCATTATAGAAGGACATATCAAGAAGAAAAATTTTCAAGCAGTGAAAGATCACATTGAGCATCAACAACAAGTTCTCCAACTTTTAAAGGATAACCCCACTTTGGCGAAGAATAGAATGAAACAACAGGCAGATCAACATCGTAGCGAAATAAGTTTTGATGTAGGTGATTGGGTATTTCTATGACTACAACCATACAACAAATTTCCCTCAAGCAAACTAACAAGGATAATAAATTATCGCCAAAGTATTATGGTTCATACAGGGTGTTACAAAATATTGGTACTATGGCATACAAATTGGAGCTTCTTGCATCTTCCTAAGTGCACCCTGCTTTCCATGTTTCATGCTTAAATAAGGTTATAGGTGAGAAGATCTTAGTTTAGAAAATATTTCCAGAACTTGACGAGGAAGGAAAAATCATATCAGAACCTGAAGCAGTCACAAAAACAAGAAATCGATTGCTACAGAATCAATCAATTTTAGAGTATCTCATCGAGTGGAAGAACTTACCCACTAAAGATTCCACATGGGAAGATGAGAATTTTATACAGAAGCATCTAGAACTACTCAAGCATTGAGGGCAACACCTTTTGAAGGAGAGGGTCATTTTAGGTCCCTATACTATTAGTGTAACCCCTTATTGTTATTAGTGCAACCCCCTTATTGTATTATTGTGCCCATAGAAGCCCACTATTGTTATTGTTGTGGCCCTAAAATATTATTTTTATTTAGGCTCTAATTGTATTGGGACTCCTTAGACTCCTATATATAGAAAGGAGGTCATGTCACTTATTTCATCCAAGAATTGTTCATTTATGTAATGTAAAGGAGGTTGCCCCCTCAAAGAGGCTGATTTTTAAGTCGTTGATCTATCTATTCTATCTTTTTGTTAGCTGGTTCCATAATAGGAGGTCAAAATATTTTGATGGGGGACCCACAACGAAATGTGAGGCAACAAATATAAATAGAGGATTGAAGGCAACATTGGGCACCTTTTGATAATTTGAAACTTACACATTATTTCTCTAGTTATTCAGTTGAGTCACAAGTGTTGTTTAGCACTAGAGGTTTCCAAGGGGAAATATCACCCTCTTCTTTGGTGGACCATGAGTGCCACTCTAGGGAGGTATTTTCACGAATTTGTGGAGACTTGGGGGAATTGTCTCAGGCGGTATGACTTGCCTTAGCTTCGGCCTGGATGCAGAGGAAGAACCACACAGTTATTAGGCGAAGTGGGGTACTGAAATTATAGTCTATACCGTTACGAGGAAAGTACTTATCCAAATTGCAGGTGAAGGAAGAGAATTTACGGGAGTTGAGAGTGCCCTTCTCAGCAAGACAAATTTCTTTGGTTCGGCCTGTGTAGAATTGTCCCAGGACTACACAATCATTGGTGGAGTTGATTATGGGGAGGCTTGAGAGGAGGATTTAGGAGCTGAGTTGCTGGTATTTCATTTGGAGGGCCATTAAAGCAAGTTTATTGTATTTTGGAGAGCACAGATTGATAGGAGAAGCCACAATAACATAATTTGAACTTGGTGGAGGGCCAAGCTATGAAGGGTCAAATTTTGAAGGTTGGAACCAAGGGAAACCCTTTCTAGGTTTTTAGGGTTTTTTTTCGAGGATATCATATCTCAAATCACAAAATTGTTTGGGCATAATTGAGGGATCAAATAGGGGTCCCAACTCAACTAGCAGCAAGAGGAGATAGGGGAAATTTGGTCTAAAATTCCAATGTCCACATTTGGCCAATTCCTTCGTGAGTTTTTGTGGGTTTTTGGTGGAGAGATCAGGGTTAATTTTCCGAAATTCTTTGAGCATTAAAGGAGGCCCTAACAACACTTCTTCACAACCAACAACATATGTCTTAGCAGTTTCAACGCAAATCCAAGAGAGAGCCGCATCAGATTTGGGAGGGACTTTTTATTGTTCATTTGGGCTTAGCTAGCTTGCCTTGAGTAACCCAGATTCTCTAGGAATATTACAGTGGTATCAGAGCATGATCTTAGCCAGTTGTGGGGAAGCTAGCAAGATCATATAGGAGTTGATGAGGTAGAGCCAAAAATTGGTGATGCAAAACCAACAGATTCTAGAGGGGATGCAATGATTGGTAGATAACCAACAAAGAAGCCAAGTACATACACGTGCATCCCAATAGTACAACACCCACACATATGGTCAGTCTAACCGTCCTACCATGCCTCATTCCTTGGATGAATAGGAGAAGGCAAAGTATATTTCAGGAGTTGGACCATCATGTAGAGGTAGGAAATTAAAGGATGAGACCCAGAGGAGATCTTGTTCGTGGAGACCTGGTTTTAAACTTCAGGATACTAATAAGGAGGTCGAACATGAGGCTAAGGCCACACAGGGTTGTGAGGAGCACATAGATACACATAGTGTGACACATGCGCCACCCTTGTGGGAGTTTCCTTTGGTAGACCCAATTGACACATTGGTGGAGACAATTGGGTGCACACCCATGGGACCATCCATTGGCAAGGTGCCAGTAGGCACAGAGGTACCCAAAGTTGTGACAAAGTTCCTAGACGATAGCTACATACAACAACATAGAGAGAACCTTGAGAAGTGTGAGATAGATGAGGATGTTATGCTTGAGGAGGCATCCGTGGTGGGGCAAATCGAGACTCCAGTTGAGTGCATGATGGAGGAGGATGGGAAGTCATATTTTGGGTCACCATCAACATCAAGTAGATAGATGCATAGGAAGCTAGCAGAGTTGTAATGCTTCCATTCAGTAGCTCTCTTCAGGCTTACATAGATGGGGCCTACAATACTTTTAGCATACCTCTGCAAGTTGGAGGGAGAGTGCCTAAGTTACATAAACAAATTGTATATGTTGACTGTGCCAGTGAGATGCGATGACATGAATTGTGTAGGGCGAAACACTCACATGATCGAATTGCTATGTATTTGGGAACCCTTGCATTTGATTCGTCTCATGGGTTTGGGTGGCATGGGTTATTTAGTTGTTACCTGATATGGTTAACTAGTTTTTTGGATACATCCATGGTCAAGAGCATAGTTCAATAGGGGTTGTGGTTTTGTAGAGGGGCTCGAGGGTTGGATCCTTGTTGGGACCTAGGTGGGACTCCCCACCACTCCATGGATTGGGTCAGTCAAGTTAGTAGGACGATGGGGGATCCAATCATTGGAATCACCCCCATTTTCATATTCCCACTAGAGTTTTCGGAAACACCCATGACAGGTCTAGCTGACAGAGAGGAAGGAAGACTCCATGAGTTGTCTTGGCATGTTGGCTATGTGTGGGGGCATAGGATGATCAGTGTACCTTGGTAGGAGGTTGTCAGAGGTGGTGACATCGACAAGCCACTAGATAGTTCCTTGTATGGAGAGGAGGATTTCCCATGTATATATGGGGCAGAGCAACACCTTAGGGACACCCCCATAGTTACATAGGGAGATTCACATGTTAGATCTCTTAGGCAGGATCAAGAGGGGAGATCCACTTCTTCGAGATTATGGAGATCCATTCATTGGAGGACCTAGTGATGTGACTATGGAGGTGATGATGTCAGTCAGGTGCAGGCCGAAGCGTACTATCACAGCTTTAGGCCATGACACCCAGGGATGCGTAGGAGCATCAAATTTTGAGCAGTGTTTGACAGGTGGACATGGAGGTGCATTGTGGTGTGTCATAGTGTGTTGGTTTGCATTGTGGAGTAGGAGGAGGAGCTCACATTGCATTGAGTATATGGATACTTGGTGGTATGCAGTGACATATGGTGCAACACAATGGGCTGTTGGAGTGTTTCCTCCAAGGAGACTTATGGGCATGGATGTCATATTTACCATTAGTAGCATTTCAACCTGAACCGATTGGGATGTTGTTGTGCATATAGAGACCACATGTTCAGTGGAGATGGGTCTTTGATTGGGTTATCAGTAGATCCGAGGTGAAGAGAGGTACGTCGATAAGATTACTCTCCAGTATCCCGATATACTCTTGGTCATACCCTTGGGGACATACCCACCTATCACACTCCAGTTTTACTTACAGTCTTAAGGCATTTGGTTATTGCACTTTGATGCTCTCAGTACAGGAAGTAGGACATGGGATGCTCACCCTAGGAATATGGATAAGACACAATGTGTCATGGACAAGAGGAAGACTCTCCAGGCATTTGGTGGGTGCACGAGCCGACATATACAGGCTTAGGGATGGTGTGGTTTACTGTCGAGGTATCATATGTTCAACCGTTGAGATCACACTTGGGGGGGTGATTGCGAGGGAGTTGCATGATGCACTTTCAGTGAGACAATCTAAGGCATTATATGAGCATGAGGTGCAGTAGATGGTAGACTTCGTCTATAGGCAGATGTTTGGAATCCAAGCAGTATCAGGGTGCGCTTTCAGAAGGTAGGATCATAGATTTCACGATGTGGTATGGCAGGCGTAGGGAAATTTTGAGTTCACCTGGTTGATTCATGACATGCAGAGTCTATACATTGATTACATACAAGAATAAAATATATGGAGCAAGAGGTCTCCAACAATCATCGGGACTATGTCGCAGTGAATCTTCTTGTGGGATTCGGGGATTCAGTCAGCTGACGGGTCACTCCAATTTGTGATCTAGCTCAGAGGCATGGCAGAGGATGATCTAGTTCACCTTGGATTTGAAAAATGGGGGATCATTGAGACCTCCAATGTATGGTGAGGAAAATTTATGTTGTTGTTACTTAGGACTAAGTTTGGTAGTCGATGGGTAGACATTGGCATCATGGAGATGCCTAGGCAGGATGAGCTTGGCCTTCACATATTTTTTTCCATCAAATCTCAGGAGAGTAGTATACAGTCTGGTCATGATGAGGGGTATGTCATAGTCATATTGGCACAACGCAAGCATGGTGGCACCCTTCTAAGACTAGCAAGGGACCCTAGCATTACAATACTTCACAACTCGACGACCTTTAGGGATGAGTTGGCTACTACATGGTGAGATCATCCAGATCTTACATTGGGCTTTAATGAGTCATTGATGGCATGGATAACTTCACTAGCATGGAACTTTGGTCACCAGGATGATATTTAGAGAAGATCATGTGAGCGAGACTTTATCTCCATAGGGATTGGGTGGTATCTTCAAGAGTTTACCCTTGGAGTGTATGCCATGTAGTACTTGGTAGGGACACTTAATGAGGGGTGGGACATAATACCACATTATCATGATTCCATACTCATTGATGGTATGCAAAGGGCTTTTGGCACTTTTACCTAGCAGGGTAGTGAATGGAGCAAGGGGAGCGTCATGTTGGATAGGATGGCTTTGGACCCTCGTATTGAGGGATTCATTCATCATAGGATAATGTAGAGGTCAGGGATAATTCAGTGGCACATCTGGGACCTCCTAATATTTTTCAGTGACAATGGCGATCAACAACCAGAGAGCGTGCTTGTTCAGGCATTTCTCAAGGACAAGGAATTCTTGGTAAGGAGGACTGTGATATCCCCAATTTTGTTTTCTTATTTAATAGGATTAGCTAAGTTTATTGGGGCATCGCTAAGCATAGCAAAATTTTGTAATTTTAGAATTGGAGACATTTTTGGTACATGGGACTTAGGAGAAATTGGAAACTTCAATATTAGTGGAATATGGGGGCCACCCCTAATGGAATACACACCCCTTGGAGGAAAAATTGATTTTGTGGAAAGGAGGTCGAAATATTTGGATGAGGGACCCATAAGGAAAGGTGAGGAAACGATTATAAATAGAAGGTTGAAGGCAACATTGGGCACCTTTTGATAATTTGACGTTTACACATTGTTGTTCTAGTTGTTTAGCTAAGACACAATTGTTGTTTAGCACCAAAGGTTTCCAAGGGAAAATCTCACCCTCTACTTCGGTGGACCACGAGTGCCACCCTAGGGAGGTATTGTCATGACTTTGTGGAGACTTTTGGGGACTAGCCTCAAGTGGCATGACTTGTCTTAGCTTCAACCTAGACGCAGAAGAAGAACCACACAGTTATTGGGGGAAGTGAGGTATTGAAATTAGAGGCTATACCATTACTAGGAAATTCCTTGTCCAAATTGTAGGTGAAGGAAGATAATTTATAGGAGTTGAGAGTGCCCTTCTCAACAAGACAAATTTCTTTGGTTTGGCCTCTATAGACTTGTCCTCGGACTACACAGTCATTGGTGGAGTTTATTGTGGGGAGGCTTGAGAGGAAGATTTAGGAGCTGAGATGATGGGATTTAATTAAGAGGGCCATTGGAGGAGGATTGATGTAGTTTGGAGAGAAAAGTTTGATAGGAGAGGCCACAGTAACATAATTCGAATTTGGTGGAGGGCCAAGCTGTGAAGGGTCAAATTTTTAAGGTTGGAACCAAGGGAAACCCTTTATGGGTTATTTTGGGTTTTTGTCAAGGATCTCATATCTAAAATTGTAAAAATTTTCTGGGCAGATTTGAGGGGTCAAAGAGGGGTCCCAACTCAGCCTGCAGCAAAAGGAGCTAAGGGAAATCTGGGCCAAAATTCTGAGGTCAAGATTTGGCCAATTCCTGCGTGGTTTTTTGGTGGATTTTTGGTGGAGAGCTCGTGGTTAATTTACCATAGCTTTCTGAGCACCAGAGGAGGCCCTAGCAATAGCTCTTCACAATGAGCAACATATTTCTTAGCAGTTTCAGTGCAAAGCCAGGAGAGAGACGCATCAGATTTGGGAAGGACTTCTTATTGTTCATTTGGGCTTAGATAGCTTGCCTTGATCAAGTCCAGATTCCCTAGGAATATTACATAATTGGTGTGCCAATGTTTGACCCAAAGATATAATTGACTCAGAGTTGGTATTTTATTCAAGATGAAATTCCTATATGTGAACCTTAATGGAGGAACATGAACACTTTGGCTTAGATATGAAATAAATTTTATTTGGTGGATATCCACATGCTAGTTATGATAGTAGTTAAAGATGTAATGAAGTTGCATTTCTCTAGCTAGGGAAGCTAAGTGTTGGAAGTAGATATTATAAGTTGGAAGGATGAAATTGAAACAAAGAGTAATGTTGTTTATTTGGATGAAAAATATAATTTTATGTAGTTTGGTCCATAAGATGATGAGAAAAATTGTGTTCAAAGAAACAAAGAACCATTCGTATAAATAGAGAAGGTAAGTATCTAGAATTGTGAATTAGATCCTTTGTATTGTTCCTTGAATTTTTTTTGATCTTATATCTTGCATAGAGTTACTTTTTTGGAGAAGTATTTTAAGGATAACTTGGTGACATTAAAAAGTATTGTATCTAGTGCGTTCATAAAATGAAGTATATAAGTGATATGTACCTTTATCTATATATGGAACATGAAAATGACACATTGATATAACATCTAGGTAGGAATATCTACCTATTTTCCATGTGTCTCTAATAATTTAGAGAACTTTTTTGATATAATGTAGACACTTTATTACAAATTTATCAACACTTGGAGGAATGGGTTGGTTCTTAGTTGAATGTGAATTGTGGGCAGACCAAATTGGTTGTAGAGTATAGGAGACGAGGAAGGTATAGGACTTGAATTTTTATGTACATTGAAAGGGAGTCTATCAAGGAGTTACATGAACCATGTAATTGAAGAACATCCTACTACATCAATATTTACAAGGGTTAGGTACTCGTTTAGTTCGATGGCCCTCATATGATTATATGATATCCAAATAATTAAGGTATGAGATGGAAGCGTTGTTGATTATGAGTGTCTTTGATTCATGTTAGAGATTTTTTTGCATAAGATAAGATGATGACGATTACCTCATGTGAGAGAGATTGACAAAAATAATCCTAAAAGAGGAGCATTGAAACTATAAACACCTACTTGTTATATGGAATAATGTGTAATCATATGGATGGTTTGCAACTTGTTATTTTATTACCATTGTGTTGTATATCATGTCTTTAAGCAATTATATTGTTTTTGAAACTAAAAAATAAAACTGGTTAGATATGATAATTTCTATCTTACTATTCAAAATTTAATGTGTAATAAATCTATTCTTTTAACTGACCATTCATATAGTAATATAATTTATCTATACTTAAATATACATCATTACATTATATTAATTAAACAAAATATTATTTTATGAACATATCTCCTCCGTCATGCAGTTGCTACACATTTTTAACACATACCCACATATTTTCCAATGTATCTTGCCATTATTAATTGCATTTCCCATTTTAGGTGTGAGTTATTAATCCACGTAGAAATTATTTAAAATGATGGGGAGTCATTGCAAGGTTTTCGTTATTACGTACATATCCATAGCTACTAAGAGGCATTTCCATTTGTTGAATATGCTTATTAATTTGGTGGGTAATTTCCAATGTATTCTAAAATATTAATTTGAATTTGTGAATTTTCCATTATACACAATCGCAAGCTAAAGTTATTAGTAGGGAAATTGTGTACAAACCGTAGATTTAAAAAAGGAGTTGTCTATAATGCGACTTTTTGGAGATTCCGGTGACGGAATCCGGCGGAAGAAATTGAGGTTAAATCTTGATTTGTCGCAGTTAAAATGGTTTTTTAATTGCATATTTGGATTCAGCACCCTCGAAAACCCCTGGGACGCTTTCATTGTGCAGAAACTAGCTATCAAACTTGCGATTCCAATAAATTCCTGCCGGATTTCGACCGGAAAAACCCGCCGAAAAAGCTTTCAAAAAATAGCGTTATAGACTATTTCTTTAAAAAAATCCCATCTCCTCAACGCAGAAATGTTAGAAACTTCAAATCGTTAGTGTCATTCTTAATCATCGAAATAATAGTTTATTTCTCCAATCTTATATATTATAATGAGAAAGAGAGAAAGTTTATTATAAATTTGTATTTTAATGCATGAATCAATATTTTTTAACGTTCTATATATTATAATAATTTTAGGTGATGTTATTTTAGTCTTTAAATTCTACTCCTAAAATAATGAGTTACAATCGCAGGGATAAATCCTAGTATAATTTATTTTTCTTTTTTCTTAGGTTTGTTAATCAGGAGAGAAACTTTAGTATAGTCTAATTTTATTTTTTTTATTCTTTTAAATTAGTTAATTTTTTTTAGTTATTTTAATTTATATATGTAAAGAAAATAATTATTATATTGATAATTTTCAAAATTTTAATTTAATAATCAATAATTACTAGATAGATGATAATTATTAGATAGATGATAGAGATTTAATTTAAAGGAAATCATTGTAATCTACACAAATCGAAGGTTGAGATTTATCTCCAATGTAATTATATTCTTATTTCCATTTTAATTAAATTGATTAATAAGGAATTTAGACTTCTGTGATCCATAACATTGTTAGAAAATCTTCGGCAAAATCACATAATCAATCTTTTGTCGACGCGTTTCGAACCAACCAGTGTGGTTCATCGTCAGGACAAGCTGAAGACTAATCTGGTTAAGCTGGTTTAAATATAGTATGCAGAGATTCCAACGGCTATAATGCCAACGGCTAATTTTGACCAAAGGTCCAAGTCAAACCACAATTATATTATTAATATCCTTAAAAACCTCTAAAACAAATAAAATAGTTTATATATTAAGGGATTTCCTTTGTTACTGTAATAAAATCATCTATATAATTGGTAATTCAAGTATTATTAAATTAGTATTCTTGTTAAATCCTTAATATTTAGTTACAATAGGTAAATCCATAATTAAAGAATAAGTTTATTAATAATAGAATATAGTAAATTGTGTATTAATTTAATAATAATTGTTTAAATCTAAGGTCCAAAGATAACCCTTATTGTATTATTTTAATTAATTATATCAAATTAGCCAAAAATAATAATTTATGTTTATTAAAAGATCTATATAATATATAATCCCAAAGTTTATTGAATTAGTATTCTTGACAAATCTTTAATATTTAGTTACATTAGGTAAATACCTAATTAAAGTATAATAGAAAATTGTGTATTAATTAATTGTTTAAAGCTAATGGTCCAAAGGTGAACTCTAATATATTATTTTAATTAATTAAATCAAATTGGCCCATTCTAAAATAATTTATGTTTATTAAATAATCTATATAATTTATAATTACAATATTTCTAAATTAGTATTCTTGTTAATCTTTATTATTAAGTTACATTAGGTAAATACCTAATTAAAGTATATTTATTAGAATATAGGTAAATTGTGTATTAATCTAATATTAATTGCTTAAAGCTAATGGTAAAAAATAAAATAATAATTTATGTTTGTTAAATAATCTATATTATGTATAATTCCAATATTTTTAATTTAATATTCTTGTTTAATCTTTATTAATTAGTAACATTAGGTAATTACCATACTTAAAGAATATGTTTATTAATAATAGAATATCCAATAAATATAACTAACTTAAACTCACTCACTATTATAGGTATATCATATAATAAAATCAGATTATTATACATAAAAATAATAATTTCTTATTTATTATTTGACATAAAGGTCATTTTCCAACTATATCACTTTCTATAATTCATATTTAAGTAATATTAATTCACTAAAAAGATATCTATGCCACTTGGGTAAATAGATTATTACTAATAATTAAATATAAAAGCAATTAGTTAAAGGGAAATTCAAAAGGAATGCAAAAAAAGGAGATAAAAATCTAATCTAAAGGAAAATACCCCATAGAATTAAACGGGATAAGCCCGAAATTGCTAGAAATTAATTCATAATCCATACACTCCTTACAAATAGGATTAATCCGCCAGAAACACACCAATGGAGATGGAAGACAGAGACCCTAGGACCTAACAAAAGGGGAATGAGGAGGCTAGGAAGACAAGGCTGGGACCCAGCAACTGCTAATCTTCCAGCCATCATCCCTATTAAGATTGTTCGGCCTTTTCTCAATCTCCAAGGCCTCTCTAAACTTGCGATGGTGAAAATGGGCTACTTTTGCAATGACTTGAGCCTCTTCTATACATACATGATGCATAGTCTTCCCCGCATGCTCAGCCAGGGCTGAGGACTTGGTCCTACCATGCCTTAAGTCCGCCGAATGCTCGCTAATCCGTTGCTTGATAGAGCGACCAGTCTCCCCAATATAAGGGGTCCCACAGGAACAAGGAATGACATAGACGCCCTTCATGTCCTTGGGATCGATAGGGTCTTTCACAGAGATGAGGGAGCCACGGATAGTGTTAAGAGGCCTAAAAGTAGCGGGCACATCGTACTTCCTCAGAATCCTAGCAATCCTGTCCGTGATCCCTTGGATGTAAGGGAGGTTCACACCCGAGACATGATCTTTAGGAACCCTTCGGGTTGAAGGCTCCTTCTTGGCCACAATTTACTATATTCTATTATTAATAAACTTATTCTTTAATTATGGATTTACCTATTGTAACTAAATATTAAAGATTTAACAAGAATACTAATTTAATAATACTTGAATTACCAATTATATAGATGATTTTATTACAGTAACAAAGGAAATCCCTTAATATATAAACTATTTTATTTGTTTTAGAGGTTTTTAAGGATATTAATAATATAATTGTGGTTTGACTTGGACCTTTGGTCAAAATTAGCCGTTGGCATTATAGCCGTTGGAATCTCTGCATACTATATTTAAACCAGCTTAACCAGATTAGTCTTCAGCTTGTCCTGACGATGAACCACACTGGTTGGTTCGAAACGCGTCGACAAAAGATTGATTATGTGATTTTGCCGAAGATTTTCTAACTAAATTGATTAAGTAAAATAAAATGTCATATGAAATGAGTTATGGTTTTTTGGACATGTGGTATTCATAAGCCAAGGTATTCACCCATAGCATTGTAATAAATCTTATTCAGAGATTAAGAATCTACATTCTAAAGTGAGAATAAATCTCCATGGTTAACAATCTTATATGTTTAACTTATATATTAAATTTTTTTTATTATTTATTAATAATTATAAATTAAAATAAATTTATAACCTAATTAATTTTATGAATTTTTTTTTTTTGAAGTATGGTGAGATGTATAGTGTAGTTTTTTTTTATGTTTATTATGAATTGATGTTTAATGATTGTGCTTGTTTAGTTATTTTTGTATATTGTGGGAAACGTTGAAGATTGAAAATGACTAATTATTAAAAATAAGATTATCTTTAATAATAATAATAATAATAATAATATTTAAGTTGCATTTTTTTTTCGCTGCCGCTCAGGACCGGAGCCTTGGCCTGCGCGCGCCCCTCTGAGACTGCAACCTCCTTCCGGCATCGCGGCCGCCTGGGCCTTGGCCTCCTGCCATGGCCCCCCCGGAATCTCCACGGGAGGGAATCGATCCTCAAAAAGCCTTCTCAGATCTAGTGAAATCCCTCCCTCCACAATGCCCCAGACCTGCACTTTCGAAATTTGTTAAGAAATTAGATGTTCTTCAAGAAGTTCAATTGCCTCCAACCTTGCCTCGCATGGCGGCATTATCTCTGGCCGAAAAAGGTCTCATAGGTCAATTTACAGGCCTTTGGCCCTCTCCAAGAACAGTTCAAAGATGGGTTGAACGAAACTGGTCAGACAAAATCCAAGGGAAAATATCAATTAGGTTTTGTGGAAAAGGGTATTATACATTCCATTTCGAATCCAAAGAGGATAAGGACCTAATCTTCAGAAATGGGCCATATTTCATGGACTCCAAGGGCCTCTACCTCAACAAATGGACCCCAGATTTTGACCCCGAACTGGATGTTCCCAGTGCTGTTCTGGTTTGGGTCCGTATCCCTCACCTCCCTCTCCCTTGCTGGGGAGATGAGTCTGTTCGTGCCATTGGGAACGCTGTAGGCAAATATATTGATCATAGCAAGCCGAAGGACAACACGCAAGCTTGTGCAAGGATCTGTGTCAAAGTGGATCTAAGCAAAGGAGTGCCCGAAGCAATAAAACTGAAAGTGGATGAATGGAGCCATGTCCAGCAACTAGACTACGAGTAGATACCATTTAAATGTAAGGTATGTCACGAATACGGACATTTTGCCAATAGATGCTCTAAACTTGTTGATGCAGAGAGTGATGAGCAAGAAGGCCATTGGGAAACAATAAAAGAGAAGAAGTATGCCCCTCCTTCCAAGCCTCCCTTGGAGTCTGATCCTCCTGTACCCTCTGCTCCGCGTGCCTCTTCTTCCTCCCCTTCTCCATCTGTCACCCTCTTGCCTGATCCGCCCCTCACCCCCTCTTCTAACCCCTTTCTAGTCCTTTCCTCCCCAGAGCCTCCTCCAGAAGATCCCTCCTTGCCCGAGCCTTCTGATCCCCACCCTTCCCAGATCATCTCATCGCAGGCCTCCCTTGAGCCCTCTCTATCCAGGATAACCAGAAGCTCTTCGAAAGAACATGGAACATCCAGCGAAACTTATAAAAAACCGGGACCTGGTAGAAAATCAGCCAAGCAACACAGGGATGAGAACGCCCAGAAAGACATAGCCATGGGAATGCAAACACCAATAGAATCTTTCATTTTGGGGCATCAAGAGAAAGAGACAAGTCACAAAGATCAAGAGAAGTGAGCACCTCTCCGCATGCCTAATACCCAATGATGAAAATCTTATCTTGGAATAGCAGGGGTTTAGGGCACCCCTCCAAAGTTGCTGCCCTCAGAGATCTAACTCACAATGAAAAGCAAGATATTATATTGATACAAGAGATAAAACAAGACCAACATGAAATGAGAAGAATAATAGATCAGCAGAAACAATATATAGGATGCACCAGTGACTCAAGAGGAGCCTTCACAGGAATTGCCACCATCTAGGACTACTGTAAATGGAACTGCATTTCAACAAATCTTCACCAGCATTGGATCAGAACTACTCTAGACAACAGAACAGACAACCATACTGTAATTATCTATAATGTTTATGTTCCCAACCATTACAGAGAAAAGGAAAACTGCTGGGACGATCTAAAGGCAAGTATCGATGGGGAGCTAAATTCAAACATCATAGTAGCAGGCGACTTCAATCTAGTCTTACATGCCAATGAAAAAAGGGGAGGATGTTTCACTCCAGATCCCTTCAGAGGCCAACTGGAGGCTATCACTCAAGAACATGAATTAGTTGACGTTGCTCCTAAAAATCGCAGGTACACTTGGAGTAACCGTAGGATTGGCATCGGCAATATAATGGAGAGGCTCGACAGATTTTTAGTCAATATCTCGTACCTCTCTTCCTTTTCGATAGGATATGCCAGCATCCTCAATACCTCAGCATCTGATCACTACCCTATTACTCTCACTCTGGAAACTCATTGCCCCCTCGGGCCTATTCCATTTAAATACAGCCCCCTTTGGAATTGGATTCCAGCAGTCAGAGAAATTGTTCAGGAGGCTTGGAGCCAGCATGTAGAAGGTTCACCAGGCTTTATCTGGGAAACTAAATTAAAAAGAACCAAACAGGTGATTAAGGAATGGGCCAAAGAGAATTACAAGGAACCTGAGGAGGTTAAAAAGAAAATTAAGAGTGAATTAGAGAGCGTCCAATCAAGGATTGAAGAACATGGCCTATCTCAGCAAAACAAGGAGCAAGAAAGCGCTCTCTATACTCAGTTGAGCCACATAAATAGGGAGGAAGAAACCAAATGGCGTTTAAAATCCAGGAAATTATGGCTCCAAGGAGGAGATAAAAATACAGCCTTTTTTCACAAACAGGCCACTGCTCGAAAGCTTAGGAACAATGTAAGCTCAATCTTGGATAATGAAGGAAATCTGCACAGCACCCAAGAGGCCATTAGAAAGGCCGCCTCCGAGCATTACAGAGATCTCTTAACTAAAACTAAAGGAGAAGAGGATTATACTGATTTGCTCCAACACTTACCCAAAGGAATCACTAAGGAGATGAACGACAGTCTAAATAAGGAAATTGAAGAAGAGGAAATCAGAAGAGCGATTTGGAATCTGCATCCTGATAAGGCGCCTGGGCCTGACGGATTTCCCATTTGCTTCTATAGGGTGTTCTGGGGTCTTATTAAAAAGGACCTGATTAAGATGATCAGATGGATTCATAGAAAGGGTAAAATAGGCGGGTACACCAATGCCACCTTTCTTGCCCTCATCCCCAAAGAAAACTGGCACACTTCCTTATCCCGATTCCGACCCATCTCCCTTTGCAATTCTTCCTATAAAATTCTGTCCAAAATTCTCACTTCTCGCCTAAACCCCTCCTTCCCTCTTTGATCTCTGAAAATCAAGGATGTTTCTTGCCCAATAGGAAAATCATTGATTCCATTCTTCTAGTGCAAGAAGCCATACATTCGAGCCTCTCCAGGAAGGAAAAAGGGTTCATCCTCAAGCTTGAGCTAGCCAATGCCTTTGACAGAGTCAGACACTCCTTCCTTATAGCTGTCCTAAAAAAGATGGGATTCCAGTTGCCCTTCATTAATCTTATAGTTGCTTGCATCTCTGGGCCCTGGATTCCCCCCCTGATTAATGGTAGATCAGGTGAAGCATTTCAATCCTTCCGGGGTCTTAGATAGGGCTGCCACCTCTCCCCCTATCTCTTTATCCTCATGGAAAAATCCTTGAATCATGCTCTAGCTCATAACAAGAGAGTGGGCCTCATCACTCAAATCAAATTCAGAAATGGAGCGAAGAACATCAATCACTCATAGTTTGCCGATGATACCTTGTTAATTAGAGGAGCCTCCACCACAATAGCAAGGAGGTTCAAGAAACTTCTTGATCAATTTATGGGGTATTCTATAGGCTTTGTCAACCAGCTTAAAAGTTGTATTTATGGATGGAACACTTCAAATCAGGTCATTCACAGTATCACAAATATATTTGGTGTCTCCTGCAATCTGGATTGGACCCATTTCTCTTACCTGGGCATGCCAGTGAGCCTAGGTCCTTTGAAGGCTGGAACCTGGGACGAAATCATTGACAAGGTGAAGTGGAAGGTGCAGCAATGGGGATCACTGTGGCTCAACCCAGCAGGCCGCCTTATTCTTCTCAAATCAGGTATCACTTCTCTCCCCCTTTATCGTTTCTCTCTTTACCAAGCTCCTGCTACCTTCCACCACAAAATGGAAGTTGTTCTCCGCCACTTCCTATGGCAAGGAGGGAAGAACGACAAAAGCAAGTTTAATTTGGTCAGCTGGAAACATGTCATTCAAACCCAATATAGAGGAGGTCTCAGTATTAGGTCACCTAAGTTCTTAAATCTAGCCTTTGGAGGAAAAATTTCATGGAGGCTTATAATAGGTCCCTATTCGTGGTGGAAAAGGGTGCTAGAGACCAAATACCTAAACTTCCCCAGATAGCAACTTCTTGACTCTGATATTCCTAACAGAGACTCTTGTAAAATCTGGCGACTATGCAAAAAAGTTATTCCATTCATGATTCAAAATACTTCTAAAGTTCCTGTGGGGGGAGCTAGTATTAATATTGGAAAGGATAAAATCCTGGGACAGCAACCTACAAACATGCATGAAGAAACCATACCCATTCTAAATTTCTTCAACAATAGGGGTATATACCATCTGGACCAAATCTCCAACTGGGATCCATAATCTCACATCTGGATAGGGTGGTCCTTCCCGGAAATACCCAACGAACTTAACCCTAGTCTATGCTATCTGCAGTCTCTCCTTCACAGTAAAGCTCCCATTAAGAAGAATGAGAGGGATGGTTTTCGTTGGGATTTAACCAGATCAAATTACACAGTCCAAGCAGGCCACCAATATCTCTGCAACAGCACCTATCCCATGACTTTATGGAACCACTGGAAAATGGTTTGGAAGTTAGAGGCGCTCCCAAAAATAAAATTTTTCATATGGCTACTGTTGAAAGGGAAAATCTTAACAACAGAGAACCTACAAAAGAGAGGCATCAATGGCCCATCTAGATGTCCCAACTGCTACAACGCCGAAGAAACGATGCACCATCTCTTTGTAGAATGCCCCTTTGCTGTTGATTGTTGGAAAAGTTTGTCTTTCACTGGTAACTTACCTTGGAACTCTCAGCACTCCATAGCTGAAGTGATTCACATCTGGAAAAAAAGCTATCCCTGGAAAGAAAAAAGAAGCAACCTGGTGAAGAGAGTATGGAATACTCTCCCTTATACCTTGCTATGGTGAATTTGGCTAGCAAGAAATCGGAAAATATTCCAAAATAAGAGCTCAGCTACAAAAATAATTTGTAACAAGGCCAAAAATCTTGCTCTGGAAACTATCTCAATCAAAAATCCAAGTAGGATAGATGCAACAATGTATAGTGTGGAAGAACGAAATTTTATTAGTTACATTCTGAACAAAAATTACAATGCTCAGAAAGACAGCATGGTGAATGAACAACGCAAGCAGGAAACTCACTCTTGGAAGATCAGATTAAAAGAGGAGGAGTTTGTCAACTGGATACAAAAATGCAACAACTTTTATCTTTTCTTCGATGGGGCATCTAAATCGAACCCAGGAACCGCTGAAGCAGGGGGACTGATCATCAACGCTAATGGGGAATGCATCCTACATTACGAATGGGGTCTAGGGAATGTCTCGAACAACAGAGCGGAAGCGTTAGCCCTGTATCAGGGACTAACTCAGCTAAGCAAATTGGGAATAAAATCGGCAAGGATCTTCGGAGATTCTTCGGTTGTCATCAACCTCATGGTTCACCAGAAAGAATCGCCCAATACCCTTCTCCAGCAAGTCATCAGGCGAAATCAATTGCTGCATCAGACAATGGATAATTTGCAGTACTACCATATCCTTCGTAATCTCAACAAGCAGGCGGACAGACATGCTAACAGGGCGTGCGAAAGGACAGTAGGCAGCTTGTGTTGCAATGCCGAGGAGATCCATCAGCCCTTGCCATGATCCGAATCAATCCATCCTGCACCAAATCGGACAGTACTGATAGAAAGGAGTGGACTCAGAACTCTCAAACCTACAGCAAGATCACTATCCGCATAGGGATATGGCACAGATATTATTCTCTCAAAATTCTTCACATTCTCAGTAATCCCGCCGGTTTCTATCTTTTCAATCTTGATCCTCGGGCTTCCCTGGATAGATTTCTGACCTTCCCGTGCCTCTCACTGGATTCCCTCTCATTCCTCGTGACTGGCTCTCATCCCACCGCCTCCCCTTATATTTTCCCTCCCTCCTCCTTCTTCCTGCGCTCTACCTCCCGATTGCTTCACATTGCGACTTATCTCGTCTATTCATTCCCGCCTCAGTTTCCTGGTGGAACTCTGCCTCCCGCGCTATAGACCGAAACCTCAGGCAGCTTACTTCTCACTGCGACTTATCCCGGCTCTTCTCTCCTGCCTCAGTATCCTGGTGGAACTCTGCCTCCCGCGCTGTAGACCGAATCCTCAGGCAGCCCCTCTTCGCTCTCATCCGCCATCTAATTCCCCCTTCCTCAGCATCTGTAATGGCTCGCAATGAGGATTGCTTGCACTGCTCGGACCTACAAGCTGAGCTGGAAGAAATCAGAGCCCAACAGAATATATTAGACAATCAACAGAGGATTTTGGAAGCAAGAATCGATAACCAGAACCGCATCATCAACGACAAGTACCGAGCAGAAATTGATCTCTTCTTGCACAGGGTCTCTTCTCTTCATGAACAGTTCAACCATTTGTCAAACAGGTGCAGCCATGCAGAAGAGTCCATAACGATTCTGAAATACATGATGGACAAATACAACAACGTAGCCCCAAGCTCCTCAAGCGCCAAGCAAATTGACGGGGAAGAAAAGCCGGAGGAATCTACTGCAAGGCACATTAGTCATATAAACATAAATTATAAATGTTTTGCAAATGTGAGTTTCTGCTACTCCAATATGTAAGAGTTTACTGTAGTTTAGAAGTCCTTAAAAACAGAACTAGTAGGAATAGGATCAAGGAGAAATATTTGTTTTGTAACTTCACTGATCCGCTGTCCTCAGCACCAGACTCCCTTTTTTTCAGATATTAATACAGCAACCGGCTTTGTAAAATAATAATAATAATATTTAAATTAAAAATTATATATTATATGATGGAATTGTATATCATTAATTAGAATTGCAAAACAATAATAAAAATGTTAAGAACAATTAAAAAACACGATACAAATAAAGTCCACCCAATTGAAATAATAATAGTAATAAAATGTTTAAATTAAAAATTATATATTATAGGATGGAATTGTATATCATTAATTGGAATTGCAAAAATAATAATAAAAAGGTTAAGAACAATAAAAAGGACGATACAAATAAAGTCCACACAGTTGAAGTAAGAACACACCAAGAGTTAACAATGCATTAATTGGAAAATTACGATTTACATAAGAGAGTAAAAGAATTATTTTTTCAGTGGTCATAAATAATATGTTTTTGTATATTCTTGAAACCTTCTAGGCAAGAACTTTGTTTTGTTTTTTCTAAACAAAAAGTCACAACTTTTTATTAAAAATAAAAAATTATATCATTACGTGCACACAGTGCATTTGTTCACTGTGTATGCTCGGAGCACTCATGATAGTCCAGCTATCAAAAATACCTAACATTTACTCAAATTATATATATATGTATATATAGATACGCTTTAAACTTTATCTTTTATATCAACTATATAATTTTTTTTATCTGGCCTCTCTTACTGAATTATGTACTTTCCTTTACTGAATTATGCGTTTCCCAGTAAACATGTGACTTTTATATAAAAATAAATTTGACACAAGTAGGAAATAATCCAACTAAGTTTTTTAAGGGAAAATGATGGAGATGTATACTGTAACTTCTTTTCCTTGTGGGATTAAACACTACAAGGATTTCGGTGCCTTCTATAGGTATATTGAAAAATATACTCATCCGTCATATTTTAACCATCCATGTTTTACAATCTAGAATTTGGTGCCTTCTATAGGTATATTAAAAGATATACTCAACGGTTATACAATTTAATGATTCGTCCATTGCTTGATTTACGATGTTTAATTGTGAGAAAACAATGTGTTTCTTTGATTCTTTGCGAAATGTTATTAGAGTGTCAGTTTTGTATATCTTATATACTGGTTCATTATAGGTGGTAATGCATACATCACAGTGACACAATATGTAAATGCTACACTGTTACAACAACAGAACAATAATCATATCCAGCGAAGGCCTGCTATCCATAAAACAAAACAAAAATATATTGAGATCCATTGATTCACTTCACTTCCTGCTGTTGAATATACTTTCTAAAAGGGAATATTGAAAGGTGTGTGTTGAATATACTTCCAAAATGGGACCTTTATCTTGGGAATATTAAAAGGTGTGTGTTGAATATACTTCCAAAAAGGGACCTTTGGATAAAGGACCAACCTTTGGTCCAATACATGCTAAAGTTGAAAACACTCGTCTCATCATTGAGCATTGTATCAGTGACTTGAGCATGCTCTAATGAGTTTGAAGAAAAAAGGGATGCAACTTCGTCTTGCAATTGGTATTGTGCCTTTTCTTGTGATGTACTTTATGAAGTCATGAAGGGTTGATGTTGGATGAAGAAAAAAACAATTGTAATTGGTATTGTGTTTTTTTGTGATGTACTTTATGAAGTCATGAAAAGTTCATGTTGGATTAAGAAAAAACAATGGCTAGGAATACCACGAATGCATTTTTTATTAAAAGTCTTATCATCTTGAGAGTGCATACTTAATCTTGTAACTATTGTTAAAGTTTGGCAAGTACAAATTGTAAGAAAGAGATTTTATATAAATGTAACTATTCAATATAAGAATTAATATTATAGTTGAACTTACAACTCAGAGGATCAGATGTACAATAAAATTTTAATATAACAATTTTTATCAATTTTAAGTAAAACTTTATTTAATAATATGTTTTGACTTGATGATAAAATAATTTTTTTCAATAGTTGGAATATGTAAGTCTTATTTGTCTTATATGTAATGGTATTTGATTTTAAGATTATTAATTTTTATTAGGTAGAATTTGTTTTGTATTTTTTATACCAAATGGTTGACAATTTTACTTTAGGTTGTCTATCAATTTATTCTCCACTGTTGCCATAAGATTTTTATACACCTTTAAATAAAACATTTTAAAATGATAAAATAGATCTTATCACAAAAACAATTACATTGAGAAATTTCTTAATTACTCAATATAATTAAACATATATAAATAAAAAAAAAAACTTATCTTATCTTAAACTTCTAACCCCCACCATAATTTAAGAAAACATCTAATAAAGTAATCTCACTAAAAACCAAAATAAAATTTGGTATTTCAAGCTTAAATAAATGAAAAAGATGCACTTAATGGAGAAGAGAATCAATCTTCCTACAACATTAGAGGATTATTTTATTAAAATAATGAAGAAAAACTATTTTACAACCACCCTAATTCAGTCCATAAATCCATAAAGCTTAAGTGAAGCACCTGCATATGTCGTCATGCGTATTGGTTGTTGCATCTTCCTTATGGAATGGATAATAATAATCATGTAATTACACTTCTAATGACGGGAACATGAAGAAGCAGCATCATGAAATGTTCAAGAACAATCCCATGAATAAGATCATACGGCCAAGCGAAGTGCTAGTTGCGAAACGTTGGGATTAGAAGCTGATTGAATACTTTCAACAACCCTTTCACCACAACCCTCGTTATCATTTACTCAACTAGATGAGTGGCCTATAACATCTAATTACTGCAGCCATTACCCACACACCCTTGGACAGGTATTGACTTTAGGGGTCAATTAATAATCTCATCAATCAGTTGAATCGAACGGAGCCATTAAATTGAGTTGGTGACAGTTCGATTGATGGATAGTGACTAGGTTAATTTGTATGATTCAAATTTCCATCCAATTAACCCAGGTGGGAGCGTTGGATATCCATTACTCCTTGAATTACCACACAATGGTGAATCGATCATGTCATTTAGGAATAAAAATGTACAAACAGCAATATGCAAACAGTTAAATTGGACATCCTTAGATAATTTAATTTTATTGGATTTCCTTACCAAATTTGAAACAAAATCAAGTAAAAAATAATACTAAAAAATTAAAACATTTAATAATTAAACTAAATATTTAAAAAAAAAATCACTATATATTTAGAAAAGAAAAAACACTCCCAAAAACAACTTGGACATGAAATGACATTCTAACCCAACAAAAAGGAGTAAATATGTATCCAATGAAAATTAACCAATGAAACAAGAGTCTTGTAACAAGATAAAAGTAGGTGAATACATCTGCACACATTACTTTTTTCCCTTAGACATTGGCACTGTTGGACAAGTTGAAAATCACAAGTATCGATATCTTTCACTAGAACAAGGCCTTTTTTGATATTACACCCAAGATGGTGAGATAACACATAGGATAAAAAAGTATCTATGTAGTGACACATCCATTGCATTAAAGATTTAACGTGACACTTTTTTAGAACCATTTTATTTATTAATGAGAAAAATTCGATGTTTATAAAACCGCCTTTGTTTATTGAGTTAAATAGAAAAAACGAATGTTTAAAAAACCACACTTTCTTAATTGATCAAGACAAAACCAACCATTCATCCTATATTTAGAATTGAACCCTATTAAATAAATACTTTATTAATATAGGGTGTTTGAAAGAGAAGTTTAAATTTTAGAAAGATAAATAATATATTATATAAGTATAATACCAAGAAATATATAGAGTTAATGTTAAAAAAAATAGCATTTAAATAGATATTTACTAATATGGTTTTTGAGAATATTCCTTATATTTTATAATTTAGATATAATTTTAGGTATATATATTTAAATAAATTTATAAAGGTATGTACATTTAGATATGTTATTAAAATTATTTTTATAAAAAAAAATCTTAAAAGTGTATGTTTGAGTCTCTGATGCTCAAAACATTTATTTATTTTATTATAAGTATTTATTTTACCATTGTATGCCCAATAAATGTTGTTTGAAACATTTACTTACCTTTTTACATGAATCTTTCTCTATTCCAAATATAGTGAATCCAATCAAACACTTATTAGCTATCAATGTTTCATATCAATCTTCATGATGCATTTTCATGTGCTTTCCACTATGGAGACAACATGTGAAAAATATTTCATGCAATTGTGATGACATATTCTCCCTTTTGATGGACATTACTACTAGACCACTCTAATCAGTGAGTCCGTGTCTATCAAGCTGATCCACCATGCAACAGATTTCGAAGCCACTATCACAAGAAACTCTAATCTTACTAGGATTTGGTATCAAATTTAAAATCAAGCATCATGGGAGAAGTAGCATCGAAAACCACAAAATAAATAGGAGAATATTTACCCTAGAAACCCTTACTAGGAATACTAGCTTTGAAAGATTATCTTCATTCATCTTGGCCAAGTTATCCAAGTTGCGAAAGAAGAAATCCCCCAAGGTATTTTATAATGGAGTTCTTCAAGCCTTTAAATGGGTTTCATCACATGATAATACCATGGGTTACCTAATACCATGAGCCCCTAATCCTGAGTCAAGAGTAAATTGACATTCACAAGGTATTTTATAATGGAGTTCTTCAAGCCTTTAAATGGGTTTCATCACATGATAATACCATGGGTTACCTAATACCATGAGCCCCTAATCCTGAGTCAAGAGTAAATTGACATTCACACATTTAAATCTGACCTATGATAAATATCTCAAAACAAAACATGCCCATTGGTTTATTTATAGACTTTAAGCAAGTGTTTCATCAAACTATGGGTATGCATTCTGAAATAGGTCTTACAACCATATTCCTATATGCCCCTTGGTCTGTTTCTAGTAGACTCTAAGAAACTGTTTCGTCAAACTATGGGTGTGCACCCCAAAATAGGTCTTACAACGATATTCCTATTTACATATGATTAACCTACAACTCCAAAATGAATCCCCACACAATTTACTTAATCAATTGTTAAAAGAACCTCATCTTATCCTGTAATGCTTTGGTATCTTTGTTCAAGTCATCACTACTTATGCAAAAAACCAATGATAGATCAATTGTATGAAACCATTCCTTGAAGCCTTGTGTCAACTACAATATAGTCTTGAGCTTCAATGCACTCTACCCATTATTTTCTCGATGACTTCCATTATCAAACTGCTCTCATTATAGAGACCAATTTTTTCTTTCTTTGATAGTAGCTTCCATATTATATAGGGAAGGTGCAAAACTTGACTAAGGCCATTCACTCTACCTTTAGGGAATTTGATCAGCGCTCTTTCATGGCCAATTATCCTTAAGAACATAAATCATCATCAATGTATGACATCCCACCATTATTTCTCATGCACTAAAAATAATTGTCCATGAGAAGTCATATAGAAATAACTTCTATAGTTTACAAACCACACAATCTTACTTGCATAGATTGTCAAAACTACAACAAAGGAATCATCATTGTCGTCTTGATGATTTGTTTTAGAATCATCATTAAATCATTCATTTCTTCTTATTCCTATTTTCTTTTAGTTTTTTTATAATCCAAAAAATAACTTTTTGATAATTTAAAAAAATAAAACAATTAAAAGAATAAAAAACAAAATGATAAAAACAAATAAACTAAATAATAAAAAAATTAGAAAATAAACTAATAATACAGGGAACCATTTTTGAAAATCAGCTCTGCCTTTGTACCTTTACATTGCCTATTCAACGACATCCTCTCTCTATCTTCCCAACCCTACCGTTGACAGTGTCCAATGACTAAAGGGCATATAGAGGAAGTAGCTAAGCAAGAAAGCAGAGTCGTCATTAAGTTGAAAGACAAAAGAAACCAGGAGGAGACATTATGGATATACCCACAAATTTTCAAATGACTCTCACCATTGTTAGTGACATTGCCTATTTGAGCTGTAACTTATCGATCAAGGTAGAAGTTTTTTAAGATCACGGGAGTCATTGCAAGTTTTTCATTATGACACATATATTCACAATTAGTAAGAGTCACTGCCATTTATTGAATATGCTTATTAATTTGTTGTTAATGGTTAATTTCCAATATATTCTAAAATATTAATTCAAATATTTTCCATTATCCACAATCCCAAGCTAGAGTTATTAGTACGGGAATTGTGCAGACATAGTAGAAGTTCCATCTCTTGAACGTAAACGTGTTAGAAACTTCAAATGGTTAGTGTAATTCTTAATTAATCACGGGAATATCACTAAATACTTTTCTAGGTCAACTACAATGCTTATGAAGTAGGGCTACGTATGCATATGTTTAAGATGATGCATTGACCATTATCTCCATGGTCACAAAGGTAAACCTTTTGATGGAAACACCAATACAAATTATATTTATGTGATATTGAAAATATTGCACTATAGAAATGATCTAAATTTGAATTTTAAAATAAAAGTTTGTCCATATTAATTTTATATTTGTGTAAAGTTGTTGTAAAGCATGATGTTTGAATATTTTGAGAGATTTAATCATTTTTTTATTCAGGATAAATATGTATTTAATATGTATCTACACTAATTTTAATTGAAAAACCATAACAAAACTTTATATTATGATTAATATATATAGATATATTTTCTTGAAATTTCCCAAATATCTTTTTTAATCGACAAAAATACTATAAAAATGATATTTTAACAAGTATATAAAAATTAATAATTATAATAATAAACTAATAATGTTAATTAACAAGGAAGGTGAATAATAACAAAGTGATAACTTCCTCATCTTTTCCTATGGATCAAATGAGAAAAGAAAATTGTTTTAGAAAATTATTCAATATCATATTATGGTGAAGAATATCTTTTGTCCTCTTCTCTTGGAATATTAATATCAAACTTATATATTCCTTATTATATATATATATATATATAGTTTAGTGTAAAATTTTAGTTTAATGCATTGTGTATTATTTAATTTAATACATTATATATTACTAAGTTAATATATTGAACATTTTATTAATGAGTTATTATTATAGAGAAAAATATTAGTATAATTTAATTTTCAGAATTCAAGACTTTTAGTTCGATGAGATTTCATTTCCACCACCATTGATAATTGAGCTAATCCAAGGAAACTTAGTTTATTTTACTTTTATTCATCTTAAGTTAGTTAATTTTCTAGTTATTTCAAATTTATATATGTAAAATAACTAATTATTATGATGATAGGTGTGTATATATTGGAATAGAGCTTCTAAAATTTTAATTTATTTATCAATAATTATTGGGTAGATATTAGAGAGTTAACCTCCATAAAATATTCTTGAATATTCATTGTAATATACACAAATCCAATGCTGAGATTTATGTCCAAAGTACTTACACTATTTTTCCCTTTTAAATACATTATATATTACTAAGTTAATATATTGAACATTTTATTATATTGAACATTTTATTAATGAGTTATTATTATAGAGAAAAATATTAGTATAATTTAATTTTCAGAACTCAAGACTTTTGGTTCGATGAGATTTCATTTCCACGACCATTGCTAATTGAGCTAATCCAAGGAGACTTAATTTATTTTACTTTTATTCATCTTAAGTTAGTTAATTTTCTAGTTATTTCAAATTTATATATGTAAAATAACTAATTATTATGATGATAGGTGTGTATATATTGGAATAGAGCTTCTAAAATTTTAATTTAATTATCAATAATTATTGGGCAGATATTAGAGAGTTAACCTCCATAAAATATTCTTGAATATTCATTGTAATATACACAAATCCAATGCCGAGATTTATGTCCAAAGTACTTACATTATTTTTCCCTTTTTAATTAAATTGATCAATTAATAAAACATGTTATCTGAAGTGAGTTATGATTTTTTGGGCATGTGTTATTTATAAGCCAAGGTATTCACCCATAGTATTGTAATAAAGCTTATTTAAAGATTAATAATTTCCATTTTAAAGTGGGAATAAATATCTATGATTAAAAATCTTATATGTGTAATTTATATATTAATTATTTTTATTATTTATTAATAAAAATAATTTGAAATAAAATTTAAATTTAATTGGTTTTTACGATATTACTTTTAAGTATTGTGAACTGTATTATAAAGTAAGGTTTTTGATATTTATTATAAATTTATTAGTGTAATTATTTTTTATATTGAAGTAAAATTTTAAAGTTGAAAATAACTCATCTTATTAAAAAATTATTTTTAATAATTCATATATATATATATATACATGATCTGTCCCAACAACTACAGATACAGGCCCAACAACTACACCGGCCCACATCATAGACTCCCCTGTCATTAGCTGTTTACTCCTGACTTTTGACTCCCCTGTCACAGTGCTTGATACTGCTCATACTCCCCTGTATATATATTAATTAAGTTGCATCGAACTGGCTTGAATTATAATCACACCTAGTGGAAGTAAGCACACCCCAAGAGTTAACAATGCATTGATGTGGAAACTTAGAATGTGCATAGGAGAGCAGAGGAGGTCATTTTTCGCTGGGCATATAAATATGTTTTTGTATATTGCTGGAAACCCTCTGGAACGTATATTTTAATGTATTAACTTTGTTCCTGGTTATCAACCATATCGCTCCGTTTTTGGTCTTATCTCCTTTACTGAATTATGTATTTCGCCATTAAACATGTAACTTTCATATAGAAATAAATTTAACACAACTAGGAAATAATTCAACTAAGTTTTTCAATGGAAAATGATGGAAATATATACGGTAACTTAATTTCCTTGTGGGATTAAAAGATACAAGGATTTTGGTGCATTCTATAGGTATATTAAAAGATATATTTAACAGTCATATTTTAAAGGATACAAGGATTTTGTTGCTTCTATAGGTATATTAAAAGATATATTCAACCGTCATATGCACGCATGTTATACAATTTAGATTTTGGTGCCTTCTATAGATATATTAAAAGATATACTAAACCGTTAAGTATGCAAGTGATACAATTTAATGATTCGTCTAGACATGTTGCTCGGTTTAGGTTGATGTTTAATTGTGAGAACACAACGTGTTTGCAAATTGTTATTAGTGTCAATTTCGTATATCTTTATAGGCGGTAATGCGTTCATTACAGTGACACAGTATGTAAAAAGCAGTTGTCTATAATGTGATTTTTTGGAAGTTTTTTTTGTGGGTTTTTAGGTCAAAATCCGGCAGCAATTCATTGGAATCCCAAGTTTGATAGCTAGTTTATACACAATCAGAATGTCCAGGGATTTTTCAGAGTATTGAATCTAAATATACAATTAAAAAACCATTTTAACTATAGCAAATCAAGATTTAACCTCAATTTCTTCCGTCATCACCAGAATCTCCAAAAAATCACATTATAGACAACTCCTATATAAAAATGCTAAGCTGCTACAACAACAGAACCAGAATCATATCGAGCGAAGGCTAGCTATCAATACTTCAAAATATATATTGAGATCCACTGATTCACTTCCTCCTGTGGCTGTTGAATATTCTTTCAAAAAGGTACTCTGAGAAAAGGGACCTTTCGATAAACGACCAACCTTTGGCCCAATACATGCTAGAGTTGAAAACGCTCATCTCAGCATTGTAATAGTGACTTGAGCATGATCTAATGAGTTTGAAGAAAAAAGGATGCAACTTGGTCTTGCACTTTCTGTTCGTGTTTGATTGATATCCTTATAAGTACTTCTACCGACTTGAAATCAACCATCTCTAAACATTCAGGAAAAAAAACAACGGTTAGAAATATCATCTCGAGTGTGCTACATATTCTTGTAGCTATTGCTAACGTTTGGCAATTACATATGCAGCTTGATATTTTTGTATTAAATGCTCTTGTTGGTGCCACGGATTATGAGAAAAAATCTTTTATTTAGATGTATCTGCTTATCACTGCAAGAATTTATATTATGTCTGAACTTAAAACTCAGAAGATAAGCTACATATGGAATTTTATATGCATAATAGAATTTTAATATAATAATTTTAATGTACTTTAAGAATGAGTTTATTTAATAATATGTTTTGGCTTGCGGACACCAAAATAATTTCTCTGAATTGTTGGGGTATGTATGTTCTATTTGTTTTATATGTGATGATATTTGATTTTAGGATTATTGGTTTTTATCATGTAGAGTTGGTACTTTATGTTTTATACACATAGCTGGCAATTTTACCTTAGTTTTCCCATTATAATTTGTTCTCCACTGCTGCTTCCACAAGCATTTTGATAAGAATTTCTTAAACGGGGAGAGTAAACCTACCCAGACAAAAATGATTTGAGTATTCTCTCAAGTAATCAATGTATTGAAACTAATCAATGTAATGAAACATATATAAAATCAATAAACTTTATTTCAGACAAAAATGATTTGAGTATTCTCTCAAGTAATCAATGTATTGAAACTAATCAATGTAATGAAACATATATAAAATCAATAAACTTTATTTCAAGATAAACAAATTATCGTAAACTTTCAACCACACACTTAAACTTTCAAGCTTGAATAAATGTAAAAAAAGATGTGATGAAAAAGTTAACTGTGAAAATAATGTAGAAATAAATTTAGTTATGAAGCAGTTGAACAGAATTAGTTATGAGCAGTTGAACAAGAATTAGTTGTGAGTTTTCCTATATAAGTGAGACGTCATTAAGCAATTGAACTAATGAAAATTGTGTGAGCTTTGCCTCACTTTTGCTGGTGTTTCTGCCTGTGACTGTTTTGTTATAATTTGTAAGTTGGTATCAGAGCTCTGTGCTCTTTTGTTTGCACCTCTCTTCTCTTCGTGGGCAGGGAGTGACTCTGCCATTAGAGTGTGCGTGAAGAGACATGTGTGCGTTGTGCGTGGAGACCTCAAGATGGCTGCTGCGTGGAGACCTCAAGGAAGTTTACGGCTGTGTGGAGCAAGACCGCTGCGTGGAGACCTCAAGACGGCTGCGTGACCTCAAGACGGCTGCGTGGGGTGCTGTGTAAGAACGCTGGTGGACGCGAGACAGTGGTGCTGTCGAGAACTGTTGTGAGGAGTGTTGAACAGACTTGTGTTTCCGAACAACCGAGGTCCAGCCCCAAATAGCTTCACACGACGGATCGAATCGGTTCGGTTGGTTTTGCTGAACAGACTTGTGATTGCTTCGGTAGGTTTGTTCTTTTGAACAGACTTGTGGTTTGGTTTTTTTTTTTGAAAGGTCTCGTTCTTTGTCATAAATCGCTTCGGTTACAAAAAGGGAACTGTTGTAAAAGAACTGTTGTAAAAGTTTTGTGTTTTAAGGACTGAATTTATAATTGTAACAGTCACGGCAAAAGCCGAACCTTACAGCCACAAAGAACTGGTGTAATTAATCATTTAAATTAATTACAAGTGTTATAATCTCTAGTGATTACAAACAAGAACCCAGATCGAGGGCATAAGTAACCTGGACATTATTGACCCAAGGGCAGATTATTACCACAGAATCAGTATCGTTTTTTTTTTTAAATTCTGAAAGGGTTTGCCGAATCTTGTAATTACTTGATAGCAGAGGTTGTTCAGTTTTACAAGATAGACAGAGTTTTATTTTCCTGTTGGATTGAATTTGGTCATTGGTGGAGAAATGGCTAATCCCCTTGCAGATTCATATTTAAATGAGTCTTCAAAACTTGATGGAGAAAACTACGTAAATTGGAAATTTAAGATCATCACAGTACTGGAGGCATACAATCTCTGGCTGATTGTAAAAGGTGACGAGACCAAGCCTCAACCTCCTACTAACACTCAAGATTGGGAGAAGCGTGAAATAAAAGCAAGGGTGCTGCTACGCATGTCAGTGAAGGACAATATTATTCCTCACATTCGGGACTGTGAAACTTCAAAGGCGACATGGGACACTCTCAAAGGTTTGTATGAGACTTCTAATGCAAACCGTATTTTATTTTTAAAAACAAAGCTGCTATCTATCAAAATGGATACCAATGAAAGCATTAGCAATTTTGTTTCCTGAATTAAAGACTTTAGTGATAAACTTGGTGATATTGGTGAAAAGGTTTCTAGTACAGACTTGGTAACTGTTACTTTAAAGGGGTTAGTCCCAGACTATAAAGTCTTTATTTCCGCTCTCTCCGCTAGACCGACACCTCCTACATTTGAAGAATTGGCTGGAATTCTTCTTCAAGAAGAAGAGCGCATGAAAACTTTTGAACTGGAGTCAAATAGTTCTGATTTGGCTTTGACTGCAAGAGGCCAAAAACCATTTCGAGGGAGACCATGGGACAGAAACAGAGGCCGTTTTCAAGCAAAGAAAAAAGGTATGGCACCTCCTGATTCTTATGTTAAAAGGAACATTGTATGTCATTATTGTGTAAAACCTGGACATCTGGCAAAAGATTGCTATAGGAGAAAGAATAATGAATCAAATCAAAGACATAGCAGGCATAATGGAAATTACATAAACAGAGACACCTCAGTGAATGATGGATTTAAAAATCTTAAGTTATTTCTTTCTGATGCTGCATTGTCTGCTGAAACTGATGATGAGAATACTTGGTTTATAGATTCTGGTGCATCGGCACACATGACTTGTAATAAAGAATGGTATGATAAATATTATGAGAAATTTGATGGTACACACATTTACCTAGGAGATGATAGGTCACTTAAAGTTCAAGGCTATGGCATAATAAATGTGTACTTACCTAATGGACAAATGCGACAGATTCATAATGTGATGTATGTACCTGCTCTTAAAAAGAATTTGCTATCTGTTTCCGCTATCACTGATAATCATTTAAAAGTAGAATTTGGTAAATTGGGGTGTATAGTAAAAGATGTTCAGGACCACTACAAGGTTGTTTCTACAGGTACCAGGGTTGGAGGATTATACAGATTAGATGTGACAGTCAAGCGCCATGTTGCATTGACATCCCAAGAGACATCGACAGCAGAATTATGCCATCACAGGTATGGGCACCTAAATTACAATGATTTATCGTTGTTACAAAGGAAATCAATGGTTGAAGGTCTTCCTGTTATGAAGTGTGAATATTTACCATGTGAAGCTTGTGCACTTGGTAAGCAGCATAGAGAAGAGTTTCCTGTTCATACTGAGAAACGAAAGTATGATATACTAGAATTAATTCACACTGATGTATGCGGACCTATGCAAACTAGGTCTCTTGGTGGTGCTACATACTTTGTTATTTTTATTGATGATAGATCTAGATATACCTGGGTCTATTTCATTAGAAGGAAAAGTGATATATTTGAGTATTTTAAAGAGTTTCGAAATATGGTTGAAAAACAAATAGGAAAGTGCATTAAAATACTCAGATCTGATCAAGGGGGTGAATATAAATCAAAAGCATTTAACACCTATTGTAAATCTAATGGAATTCAACAACAGTTCACAGTGCCACATACCCCTCAGCAAAATGGTGTTGCTGAGCGATGGAATGGAACCTTGGTGGAATCTGCTCGTAGTATGCTGCAAGGTAAGAACATCTCTAATGGTTTCTAGGCAGAAGCCATTAACACTGTTGTTTATCTGAAGAATCGATGTCCCACTAAGAAATTAGTTTTTCAAACTCCTTTTGAGGTTCTTTATGGTTATAAACCTGATGTGAGTCATTTCAAAGTCTTTGGATGTACTGCTTTTGCTCATATTCCTGAAGCTAACAGAAGAAAACTTGATGCCAAGTCCATCAAGTGTATTTTCATTGGATATTGTACGGATCAGAAAGCCTATAAATTGTTTGATCCAAGTTCCCATAAACTATTTGCAAGTCGTGATGTATTGTTTCATGAGCAGACTAATAAAAGTAATACAAAGAATGATACATGGCATATTTCTAATGATGCGCATATCAAGCTTGATACGTTGATTAAGCAGGAACAGGAACAGGTCCAGGTACAGGTACAGGATCAGGATGATAGCAGCAGTACGAGCACATCTAGCAGCAGTGAGTCATCACAAGGGGGTGATACACCTCAAAGCCGACGAATCATGGATGAAACACCCACACCAAGAAGGTCGTCCCGACAGACTCGGCTTCCTGAAAGGTATAGAGACTATGCCTTAATGTCTAATATAATGAATGTTGAAGAACCAATTGATTATGAGCAGGCTAAACAACATGAACCATGGATTAATGCTATGAATGATGAGTATGCTTCTATTATGAAAAATCAAACATGGGAATTAGTGGAACTTCCTGAAAATAAAGTTCCAACTGGAAGCAAATGGTTGTATAAAACAAAATTTAAAGCCGATGGTACCATTGATAAATTTAAGGCAAGATTAGTAGCAAAAGGATATGCTCAATAGGAGGGCATTGATTATGAAGACACTTTTGCACCAGTAGCTAAGTTGAATACAATTAGATTACTGATTGCCTTAGCCACAAAACATAATTGGAATATACATCAAATTGATGTCAAATCTGCTTTTCTAAATGGTGATTTACAGGAAGAAGTTTATTTGGTTCAACCTGAAGGGTTTGTCAAACAGGGACAGGATCATCTGGTTTGCAGGTTAAGAAAGGCATTGTATGGTTTGAAACAGGCACCAAGATCATGGTATGTAAAGATTGATACCTTCTTTCTTCAGAATGGGTTTGTGAAAAGCAACAATGATCCTAACTTGTATGTTAAGAAAGATGAAAAAGGAATTGTTGCTTTAATATCTTTATATGTGGATGATCTCATTATAACAGGCAGTGCTCACAAGTTAATTGAAGAAATTAAAGTTCAGTTGTCACAGGTTTTTGAAATGAAAGATTTGGGTGAAATGCATTACTGTTTAGGCATTGAGGTATGGAGAGAAACTGGTAAAACTTTGATCACTCAAAGCAAATATACAAAGGAGATTCTTAAAAAGTTCAATATGACAGATTGCAAAGCTATGTTAACTCCCTTAGAACAGAATGCAAATTTGTACAAAGAAGATGGTTCGAAAGAGGCAGATGGAACATTATATCGTCAGTTTGTGGGAAGTTTGAACTATCTCACCACTACCAGGCCAGACATTGCATACTCAGTCAGTATCCTTAGTCAGTTCATGGCTAAGCCTTCAGGAAATCACTGGAATGTTGCAAAGAAAGTTCTCCGATACTTAAAGGGAACAGTGAATCTTGGTATTATGTATACTGATGTATCTGATGTTGTACTGATAGGTTTTTCTGATTCAGATTGGGCAGGAAATCCAGATGACAGACGATCTACCTCTGGCTATGCATTTCATATTGGATCAGGGGTTGTATCTTGGAGCAGTAAGAAACAGCCAACTGTTTCTTTATCTTCAACAGAATCTGAGTACAAAGCTTTGACCAATGCCACCTGTGAAGCCATTTGGTTGCGAAGAGTTCTTGCAGATCTTGAAGAAGCGCAAAGTGGTGCAACATGTATCAATTGTGATAATCAGAGTGCTATCAAATTAGCACATAATCCAGTTTACCATGCTAGAACAAAACACGTTGAGTTACAGTACCACTTTGTACGTGAGAAAATTATGTCAAAAGAAATTGGATTGATATTTTGTAACACCAAGGATAATGTGGCTGATATATTTACTAAGCCCCTTGGTAAAATCAAATTTGAAGTTTTTAGAAGTCAGTTAGGTATTGTAGAGAATCCATTTCTCCATTAAGGGAGGATGTGAAAATAATGTAGAAATAGATTTAGTTATGAAGCAGTTGAACAGAATTAGTTATGAGCAGTTGAACAAGAATTAGTTGTGAGTTTTCCTATATAAGTGAGATGTCATTAAGCAATTGAACTAATGAAAATTGTGTGAGCTTTGCCTCACTTTTGCTGGTGTTTCTGCCTGTGACTGTTTTGTTATAATTTGTAAGTTTAACACCACTTGATGGAGAAGAGAATCAAGCTTCCGACAATATTAGAGGATTTTATCAAAATAATGGGAAAACTTTCGTACATAAACCCGAATTCAGTCAAGAAATGCATAATTAGCCATAGCTCCAGTGAAGCATGTGCATAAGTCAGTATGAATATTAGTCCTTGTATGTTTCTCATGGAATGGATGATAATTATTAATATTAGTTGCTGTATGGTCCTCATGGAATGGATAATAATTTGCATGTAATTACACTACTAAAGACCAGAATATAAAGAAGCATAACCATCAAATGTTCATGATTACTTCCATGAGTAAGAGCATACGGCCCAGCAAAGTGCTAATTGACAAACGAGGGGATTAGAAACTGATTGAATAATTTCACTAGCCCTTTCACCACAACCCTCGTTCTCATTTACCCAACTAGATTAGTGGCCTGTAACTTCTAACTCTAGCCATTAACTATAGACTGTTGTATAGGTATTGACTTTAGGGGAGAAATAATAATCAAATCAATCAATTGCTGGTGTAGCAGAGCTGTGGACTAATGCTGGCCATGGACAGACGATATTGCTGTTGTGCATGTTAATTCTAGGGAGTGGAGCAATGAATTGTTCACCACAACGAATAGAGACATTCAATGGAGTGGGGAGATGATTGATTGATGAATAGTGACTGGGATGACTTCTGAGATTTAAATTTCAATCCCATTAAACCATGTTGGATTGTTGGATAACCATTAATTCCCAGTAAAATTAATAAATAAAACAGTGAATCAAACAAAGCCATTGAATGGAGTAGGTAACTGTTACATTGATGCATAGTGACTAGGTTGACTTCTTCGATATAAATTTTCATTCAATTAACCCATGTGGGAGCATTGGAAATCCATTTCTACTACTAGAATTATCATGCAATTGGAAACCGATCATATCAATTAGGAATAAAAATGTGCAAATACCAATATGCAAATGGTTAGATGTGTATAACTTAATTTTAAATTTAGAATATATATATATATATATATATATATATATATATATATATATATATATATATATATATATATATATATATATATATATCCGTTTTGAAATTTAATAAAAAAAATTGTTTCGGGTGAAGTTGTCGATTTTAGTAGTTATATATATTTTTGTTTCGGGTGAAGTTGTGGATTTTAGTTACATATATATATAAAATCCAAATTTACTATCTCAAAATGTCTCCACCAAAATTTGAATGGAATCTACTTAAAAAAATAATTAAATAATTATAATTAAACTGTATATCAGAATAAAAAATAAAAATAACAATAAACTCTCACTCATTATTAATATAAAAATAAACTCGCACATGAAATAACATTACTCAACCAGAAAAAAAGGAACGAAACATGTATCCAAATAAAGTTAACAATTGAAACACGAGGTCTTCCCGAGAAACAAGTCCTGCCTTAGTGAATGTGTGTGAGAGTCCCCACCCTAGTGAATGTAAATGTTGTGAGAGAGTCTTGCTATGAAGCAGTTGTGAGAGTCCATACCCTAGTGAATATCAATGTTGTGAGAGGGTCTTCCTATGAAGCAGTTGTCCCAAGCTCCTCGCTCAAATCATAGCCTTTCTTTAAATATAGAACAACTTAAAATTATATTAAAAACTTTGAATGCAGAGAAAAAAATAGCACTAATTATGATTTGCAATTATTTGCAAGTAAAGTAAACCAAAGTAAATTATTTTTGTTATTTGGATATACCAATATAATCTTGTTTTGGTCTTTTTTGAAGTTGCATAGAAAGCCATTGTCTTATGAATGCACTAGCCAACTCGACACGATGCTATCATTGCTTGAACCTCCCTGGAAGGATTGTGTAGTGTTGTGAATAAATGATCTGGTCATGATGGCATTCATAAAATACTCAAATTTGAACACTGATAGAGCACTAATATTTGTTGGGTAGAGGTACATATCATGAACAACACTAATTATGGTTGAATAATAGTCCTAAAATACTAAAATTTGAACAATGATAGAGAACTGATATTTCCTTAATATGCAATACTTCAAGGAACAACTTTCCTGTGGTTTTTGATGGAATTATATAATGAGAATATTTGGTTGTGCATTTTATGAAGTTAGGAATCGAAAGTGCTCTAGAAACACTTCATCGACAAGCTTCTAGAGCTTGCTAAAGTTTCTATGTAAACTCTTTCCATACAGTTGAACTACAACCCCGTTTTAATAGAAAAGATAGACATTTATGTTTTAAAAAGAAAAAATTTAGGCATTATATCTTAATTATTCACCACTTGCAATGAGAATGCCTAAGAATACCTTCCATATAACTATCAGCTCCAGATTTATTATCATCGAGAATCCAAGGAATCATTTCATTGACACGAAGTTTGTCTTAGCCCTTTTCAAATACATGCTAAAATATGTTATAATATCCCCAACTGATCAAAACAAACCACAATAAACTAATTGAGGATCCATCACTTTATGTTGAACAGTGGATGTGACATACTAGTAGGCATTCGACTCATGTAAAAACTTATTATGAAATGAACAAAAAACATATGGATACAATGTATTCTCATCCACACTATTCAAAAACAACAAAAATCTCACTTAGTACAAGTTTGTGTATGTTGCAAACAATAAGACAGAGATTCTGGAAAATCAAACATATACAAGCCCTGGATATTGAAAATTTGTGCAGGTTTCACATAATATAGAGATTTATCCAATGGGATTGTGGAGAAAATGCAGGGGCACTAGCATGCCAAGCATGCCACCAAGGTTCCAATCCCATCTAGGCATGTCCATATCATCATACATCATGGGCCAGTTCAGCTGTGTTATTATGAACATCATCTGTGTTATTGTGAACGTTCATGATACAATTCGATGTTATGATTAGCTTAGAAGTAAATTACCATGTATGGACATAAACTAAAAGCAAGAGAGGTGGATATGCCTTACCTCATGTTGGTTGGTAGAAATAATGTGGGAGAAATATTGTAGCATAATCATGAATATTACAGTTAGAGAGACTAATGTTGCAACTTTTAGTGTTATATTTTTCTTTGGCCTTGGAGCACTATATTCCATTTCTGAATCAGAACCAAAATGTAAACATGGAAAACATGAAAGTATGGTTCAAAAGTTAAAACTAGTCAATATCAACATAAATCAGGGATAACTACATCAAAAGACTCTTGAAGTTATGTTCTTGAAATTGAAGAAATTATTATAGAAAAAAACATAAAATCAAAATGGAAATGAGTAATTCAAATCAACATATCCAAATAGAAATTCACATGGTGCAAAACTAGGCCTATGTTTTCTATGGGTCCCATTCTGGATTGTTTTCTTTGTGATGCTCCTTAGTTGCAAGCATAGTAAAAGGACACATCTATTATTTAAGACTCAAATTCACATTAAAATGGATATTGTACAAAACAATCTCAAAAAGTGGAGTAATTTTAACAGAGACGGTATCAGAAAATGGAGTGATTTTAACAATGTACAAATCCTTTTGCAGTGAATTTTTGAGATCAAAACAACAATCACTTTTGCAAGTGCCAAATAGTAATGTACATTCCAAAACTAGAGGAATGGATAGCCATAAATAAATAAGAACATCTATTAAACCAATCCAAGCAATTTTCAACTCAAATCCCTATGTTTGATATAATGGAGTTATTGTAAAGGTGGGAAAATAGTTTGGATGGGATTTGATGAACTTCAGTGCTCCTAGTGCTGTAGCTTTTTCTATCTCCTGTCACACCATTTCTCCAAAAGATATAGAAACCTCCTAGAGAGAATAGCTGGGTTGATAGGAAACTAGTTCCTAGGTCATCTGAGAGGAGTTCTTTTGAAGATTATATGAGGAATTTATGTTGCACTCCATATGTCACGTAGTTTGAAAAGAGATAATTTTGGGGCTTGGTTCAATAGTCGTTCATCAAGGTAAACTCAAGAAAATAGATAGATCTAAATACTGAAGGGGTGAATATGGATAATCTCAAAGAGAAATGTCTTGGTTGTGGTAACTGAAACACAACAATAGGCATCTTAGTATTGTTGTTGTAGTAAAAATGAAGAGGAGTAAAGAGATGAGGGAATTCGATGTAGAGGGCTGGATACAACAAAGAATCCTAAGAAAAAAGTTCCAACAGACGTATAGAAGAATGAGGAGGTGAAAACGCAGAAATAGTGGAGCACAAATTAAGGTCTCATGCTCTATGCCTCATGGACACATTTATCACCAAACAAAAATTAATAAATCTGTTCACACATAGGTACTACAAGCTATAAACTAAGACAAGTAAATTAGTCATTTTCACAGGTATTGTTCACTACTTAGTATCATAGATACATCCATAAATGAAAATGAAACTGACAACTTCAATACACAATTTCATAAGAGGAAAGACATACACGAAATGAGATACAGAGGAGAAAACATACTGCACATTGGACTAATAGGAATCAACAAAATAGTTTCATTAACCTTCAATATGGAGTTCAAATCACTATTCCATTACATTTAGCAATTATATAGCTCAATTCCCTCATGAACAAGAAAATTGAACCAAATTGGAAACATAGAATTCTGGCCTCCTGGGTGCAGATTTATGGAACCATTGTTAAGTCTTTCTTCCCTCTATTTATAAGGAGAGGGGAATCTTGAAAAATAATTACAACATATCTTAGTCGAGCTCTAGTTGTCTGATCAACTGGATGTCTTGGCATGTAATGGCTCGACTGCCTAAATGATTACAAAGGATATGATTCCTTTCTTGAAAATGCAGAAATTACAAAATAAAAGACAAAAGGAGAACTAAACGATGATAGAGGAAAATATCTCCCTGCCATTTCTGTGATGGCCTCTGATCAAGCCACATCTGTGCCACGATACCCTTATTTAGCTAATTGGTCGGTTCACCTATCGCTTTCCCCTTAACTGCTTGAATTTCCCACTCTCTGGAGTTGGGAGTGATCACTTGGGATGGCCTTAGTGTTGTTCAGGAATCATAGTTGCCAACTCATCCATCTCATTCCTCTCTTTATTATACTATCAGAGTGCTATATAGGAGGTTTTCTTTATCATAACCTTATTATTAAAATACATTACGAAACAACCAGTTCTAATGCCCTTATCCCCTTTTGTTTAGCCCTTCCAAGTTTCCTCCATAGGACTGAAGGTTGTGACTGGAGGCTTAGCCTTAAGGCGCTAGGGAATTGTGTTCCTATCAGGGGCAATTTTTCCTTTGTAAAGTGCTTTGCACCCCTTGTTAACCCCCTAATTTTCTCTCTTTCTGTCATTTTCCCCTTCCTAAATCATAACCATTTAGCGTTGTTTTACCTCTTTTATACACCCTCATCTTACACTAGTACAAGCATGGTGACATATTTCATATAAACTTTATTGTTCATATTTTTAACTTAACTTAGCATTAATTAATCATTTATTACATGATTTCTTACTTTTAATCACTTTTGTAACTTATCGATATCTCCAATGTTTATTTGATAGTTATAGTACTTACGATGACCGTTGATCCTAGTGTAGGATCGAATCTTGCACTGTTGCCAGCACAACAAGTCTTTGTAGCAGATCTGAACCTCCTTATTCATCGCCTCAATTTGAGCAGCTTCAACCATGACAATAAGATCGATCCAAAGGCAGTCGAGATCGAATCACCCCATTTTGAGCAACTTCAACCACGACAGTAAGATCGATCCAAAGGCAACCGAGATAAAAACTGTGAAGAATGAAAGCTGGAGATTGGCTACAGCCAGTTTTGTTAATTGTCTAAGTTTAAAGGACGAGAAGCTAAATTCTGTGGTTGGTTATGTAATCGGTTGAATGATCTATTTTGGCCCTTGGCCAAAGATCTATATAATGTAGAATGTAAATAGGACTAAGGGAGTTTTTTTGGATAGAATAGAGACACAACCAGAGAGGCAATAACAGGTTGTTTTATTTTGTTATTGCCCAAATCTGGGCTAGATGATGTACTATCGCATGTACTTTCCTCAGTGAATTAATAAAAGGGAGCTCCACCTCATGTTTTATAAATCACATTTCTGTATTTCAGCTGATGAATTGATTGAAGTACTAAGCAGCATTTTTATTTAAAAGGGAAACGTGCTCGTTGGCTAGGGCCCAGCCAGCACAACACATTTACCCTATTTTTTGTTTCCTGTAATTTGTGTTTATATTGTCAAGTGTGATTTAATTTCAAGCACATGCATCCCTATCTGAGTGAAAGGAGATCTGTTGTATGAAGTAGCTAAATTTCCTTTCCTGCACTTGATTTCAGATTGGTTTCCCCGCCTATTCCAAGCAGGAGAAATAAACCTGAACCAGTGCACATTGGTGTGATATTTCCTTTTCTACAGTTCGGTTTGGTTGGTTTTCCCCACCTGGTCCAAGCAGGAGAAATGAACCTGCACCAGTGCACATTGGTATGATGCAACAAGCCTTCTTAGTCTACTTTCCGCAATCTTCTTTCTTTCATTAAATGCTTATGACAGGATAAATGTATATGGATTGCTTCTTTTATTCTTGCACTCCGTTAAGGTCAGAAACAATCATTTCTATGTGTGCAATTTGATTTAACTGTATAATAGCACTTGCAATAACTAAGCACTCATTTTAAGAATTAAATTCTAAGTGCAAGAAGCTCTGATCTGGTGCAAGAACTAGTTTCTTGCCACGGGATCTGAGTGCTTTGAACCTAGAAAAGTTCAAGCCCTTTTAGGATGTAAAAAGCCTTTATTAAAGATGCCATTTATATCTTCTACATAAACCTCTATTCCTGCACTATTGCAACCATACTGTGATAGTACAAGATATAATAGTGCAAGAAGGAAATCTATAAAGGAGTAGGTTTAAGGGCCCATCTGATGAGACTACTAAGTGTCTCTACTAAAGAAAAACACACACTCAGTATTTAAACAATAATTAGCTAGAGTGATTCCCCTTTATTTTTAATTCCCTCTTGCAAATGCATTCTTCCTTGTTCTAGTCTTAGATTATTTTGATGGTTCAAGTTGCCTTTTTCTCTTTTTAATTTGATTCTGTAATCTTTCCTTTAAAGAAAGTTGGGATTTATTTTAGAAAGATTCATACCATCTCTGGCATTGCCTGTGCTTCATCTCTAAGTTTACGGATCCCCCGGGTGACAAATTAAGTGTTGAGGAGTTTGCTTAAGTGTAATTCGTGCACCCAACATTTTGACATCGTTGTCGAGGAGGCGATTTGATTTGGTAAAAAAAATTTGATTGTACAATAGTGGTAATTTTTCCTTTATTTTTGCAGTATTGTTTGGAAAAGCTTCTTTGAAGGAATTTTACTGGTGTTGATTGATTTCTGATAGCATTTTTTGTTATCTTTCTTTATTTTTTTGAAATGAATGCCTAAAAAAGGTAAGGGTTCGAAGCCCACAAAGGGCCAAAATAATTCTGAAAACAATTCTCATATTGGGTCTCCTTCTATGAGTAGGAAGCCCAATCCAATTCAAACCCATCATGTAGAAATAGTCTGCCTGGATTTTGGTGACAACAGCTCAAGTGTGGTTCAGTCTGTTCGGAGCAAAAGGGAAAAGGTGGTGGACCATGAAGATCATGTGGAAGTGACTGGTGAAAACCAGGTAAGTAGGGAACAATCCACTTTTGTGTTTCCAATTGTGGATCCTGATACTGTGGCGGAAATGAAGAATATTCCACCATCAGATCTCCCTCATTTCCATGGTAAAGTTCATGAAGATCCTGACTCTTTTTTATTCAAGTTTGATATTCTGTGTAGAAGTTATGATTATTCAACTGACACTCAGAAGTTAAGATTATTTCCTATTACTCTCAAGGACTCAGCTCTACGCTAATTTATGGGGTTAGGAGGAAACACTATAGCCTCTTGGGATCAAATGAAGAGCGTTTTTTGGTCTAAATATCAAGAATATTGCAAAACTTAAGACATGCAGGATGAGATTTTTACAATCATACAGGACGATGATGAAACTCTTGAAGATTACCTAGAAATATTTCTGTATGTTTTACAAAGGTCAAAACTTAAGCTTGATTCCAGTACTATTAGAACCTTGTTCTTAAGAAGACTTACTAATAATGCTAGAAATAATTTAAATCTGTTAGAACAAGGTGATATTTCTCAGCAAACTTTTGAACAAATTTGTGAATTATGCAGGAAATTTTCAAGAAATCAATATAGATCTGGTAGAGGAACTTGAAACAGAAATAGAAAAATTGAATCTACTGATGCTATGATTATTGGACTAGAAAATAAAATGGAAAACATGAAAATTGATATAATGAATACTATTACCAAACAATTGGACTCTTTAAAATTTCAACAAAAACTCATGAAGGAACAAGATTCATTATGTATTTTCTGTCCTAAATGTAGAGACAAGCATCCTCCTAAAGAGTGTCCTATTAATTTGAAAGAAACTAATAAGTGTGCTATTTGTGCAAAAGACCATGTCACAGAAAAATGTCCCTCTATAACAGGACTTAAAGCTGTATTTACAGGGGGATAGCCTGAGGCTGAATACTTGTATGCTATGGGAGCAAGAAGGAATTGGCCTCAGGTAAGTGTTGGTATGGATCCTGAATTTTCTCCACACTATTTTGGTTATAATTCACATGCATATTCTTATCCTAACACTAATTAGTAGTGGTCGTATGGGAATCAATATCAGCATGGGCAACCTTCTCAACCATGGAAACAAGGTTGGAGAGGGCCAACTCATTATCCATATTCCTACCAGCCACCCATGCAGTCATATCCATCTACGCATACACCTTATTCATGCCTCAACTTCTGAGTCAGTCTACTCCACTATTGCCTTTACCTCCACCTTTTCGACCTCCTCAGTTGCTTGCTCAACCTATGCCCAATCCTAACAATAATAAAGGGATGCAATGATCTATGTAACAAACCCACCTTTACCATTCATGTACCAATCTATTCTAGTTGGGGTTCATGATATTCAATTAAGATTGGGAAGGACTGTAACATTAGAAAATCAGAACCAACCTAGAGTGATTGTTGAAGAGAAAGGAGAAGAGGAAAATATTAACCATTCTCTAAAAACTATCACTAAGTAGCCCTTACCCTCTGAATCCTTGCCATATTCTTCCAACCAGCCTCCCTTCCCAGAGAGGCTAGTAATGGAAAGAAGTGAGCCTATTTCTGAGACTAGCTTGGCATCAGAGCTTTAGAATCTTTTCATTAAGATACCTTTGCTTCAAGCCATCAAAGAGATCCCCATTTATACCAATATTATTAAGGAACTTTGTCTCAAGAAACCCAGGAGGAAGCCCACTTCTCTGTTGTTAGGAAGCCCAACTCACCTTGAGTGATAAGAAATGTAGATTAATGTGCAAAGTGGGAGTGGTAATTGCTTATTTGATTTTTGGTAAAGGTATCCAGATTGATCCAGTAAATATCAAAATCATTCTGCATCTTCCTACACCCAAAACTCAAAGGGAAGTAAGAGATTTTTTAGGACATGCTAGTTACTATAGGAGATTCATTGAAAAAATTTCTAAGATAGCTACCCTTCTTTTCCGACCTCTAGCTAAGGATAGTGAATTTTCTTGGACCACATCTTGCCAACAGTCTTTTGAAACATTGAAGGAAAAGTTAATACATGCACCAGTTTTGAGAGGTTCTAACTGGTCCCTGCCTTTTCACATTTCCTCTGATGCTTCAGATTTGCCTATTGGCGCAACTTTAGGGCAAGAGGAAAATAAGAAATCTTATGTTATTTATTATACTAATAAGAATTTGTCTTCCGCTTAATTAAATTATACAATTACAAAGAAAGAGTTTTTAGTTGTAATTTTTGCAATTAATAAGTTCAAGCACTATATTACAGGATATGAAGTATTTGTACATACTGATCATTCCGTGATTAAATATTTGATGAAAAAGCCATTGACTAGTAGTAGAGTGACTAGGTGGTTACTATTATGCAGGAATTTAATATTACTATTGTTGATAGACTAGGAAAATCTAATGTTGTAACAAATTTTCTTTCTAGATTAGAAAATCCTAGTGAAACAACTCTTGTTAATGACGATTTTCCAGATGAACATATTTTTGCTATGTCAACAGATTCTCCATGGTTTGCTGACATTGCTAATTACTTGGTTACTGGGAAAACACCACCCCATTTGTTCGCTCATGAAAAGCAGAATATTATTCAGAAAAGTGTTGCATACTCCTGGATTCAAGGAGATCTCTTTTACACTAGTCTAGATTTGATTATCCGTAGGTGTGTAAGAGACGAGGAAGTGTTTGACATATTAAAATATACTCATGATGAACCTTGTGGAGGCCACTTCGCTGATAAGCAGACTAGATATAAAGTATTGCGTGTTGGTTACTTTTTGCCTTCCTTGTTTAAGGATGCCAAATAGTATGTCAGGCGGTGTGATAGCTGTCAATGAACTGGCCAGCCTAATCAAACCAATGAAATTCCCTTGTGCCCCCAAGTTATGATTGAGCCATTTGAGAAATGGGCTATTGATTTTATAGGGCCAATAAATCCAACGTCATTAAGTAAAAATCATATCTTGGTTTGTAGAGATTTTGTTACAAAATGGGTAGAAGCTAAAGTTGTTCCCTTTGCTATAGAAAAAGTTGTTGTTGATTTTCCTTTTACTAAATTATTTACTAGATTTGGTGTGCCTAGAGAAATTGTTTCTGACAATGGTCCGCAGTTTATTCTAATTTGGTACAAGGTGTGATGGAGCAATATAAGATCCGGCACAGGAAATCCACGTCGTTGCACCCACAAGAAAATGGCCAAGTGTAATCCACAAAAAAAGTGATTGAGTCCATTCTTACAAAGACTGTAAATATGCATCGGAAAGACTAGGCTAAAAGATTACCAGAAGCTTTGTGGGCATACAGAACTACTTGGAGAAATAGCACGGGACATACACCATATGAGTTGGTATATGACAAATAGGTTCTGTTACCAATTGAATTCCATATCAAAACTTTCAAAACTGCAGTTCGGTTAGGACTAGATCTCTCTGAGGCACAACAATAGGGTCTTCTCCAATTAAATGAATTAGATTAATTTCGTAGGGATGTTGTTCAGCATAACATACTAATTCAGCAACAACGCAAAAGGTGGCATGACAAGTCTATTCAGAAAAAACAATTCCAACCAGCTGATTGGGTGCTCCTTTATGATTATAGATTTAAAATCTTTAAAGCGAAATTCCATACACGTTGGATGGGACCTTATGAAGTGATTCGACTATTCGAGAATGGAGCAGTAGAAGTTAAAACTATTTATGGAAAAAATTCAGTATTCTTGGTAAATGGACACAAGTTAAAGAAGTATTTTCAGCCACTTGACAGGAAAGATTTTACACAGCAAGTCCAACAACAATTTGGGACAGTAGTGGTGAATGGTAATACCAAACTTTCGAAAACATGAAATTATCTTCTTCTTAAAAAATATTAATACAAAAAAAATAAAAATAATAAAATAAAATAAAGTAAAGAAAAACATTTTCCTGTAATTATGAAAATCAGTTCGCTTACATGATTGCAAAAGGATCAACCTAAAAACTAGCTTGTTGGTAGGAAGATCAAAAATTTATAATAATAAAAAAATGTTGCTTCATCTTTAGATATACTAGGGACCACCAAGTAAAAGCAGGTTTAGCAGAACCAACCCTTATATAACTGGGGTAATTAGCATGGATATTTTTATTCAAGTAACGCTTAATTTTCGTTGCAGTTATTTTTTCTTGCACCAGTGCAGGCAAACCTTCCAGAAAATTTTCTTCCTTTTTTGATATTCCACTTTAGTAACATTCCCTCAGTTTTCTTCTTCAATCCTAGAATGATTAACCCTCCCATATTCTTCTGAATTTACCCTGTCCGTTTCGTTAAAACCCCACTTTACCATTGAATTTTTTTCCCTATCCCGCTTCTGTTATCCCCTCTTGTGGTATTATTCCTGGAATCCCTGTAAAAAAATTCCTTCCCATTCTGAAATTTCCCTCTTCCCACTTCTTTGTTCCCTCATGAATTCATTGTAAGATCTCATGCACAAAGAAAAAAGGATGTGCTCTGAAGCATCAAGAAAGGGCGAAACAAATTTCCAATATAAATTGAGGAAGTCCAGCCTATATTTTATTTAAATTCTATGTTATTTTTTAGGTATTATGCTTGCACTAGTGCAAGCATGTTGTCCTATATGATAACGCAAGAAGAACGGTACCAGCAAAATAACATAATTTAAGTGGTGCAAGCAGACGAGTGCAAGCATGCACCCTGTCAGAAACATAGTACAATTTTTTCTTTTCATAGTATACATCATAAGAAAGTGGTCATTATGAAAATTTATAAGGAGTCCTTTCACTTAGTCGATGAGTACTCGTGCTATCATATTAACTAGGAGAAAATTATTTAAAGTACAAGGTGTTTTTAAGTTAAGAATCATGATCATTTTTTAATGAATGCTAAGTTCTCTTTTTTCGAATTATGAAGGAATGTGGAAGTGTTTAACTATTGCTTGGATATAATTGCCCCTTTCTGCCATAATCCTAGTTGTCCTTCACTCATATTGATCACCTCACCTAGCCATTAAAATGCCGCCGCAAGTACCAATCTAGCTTGATCTCAAAGATGTTGTGCATCCACGGCTATTTCAGTGGAATGAATGGGTGATAAGATGGAAAGGATGGTGGATAGTTGGATCCCTATCTATAAGAACCAATTTTCCCGATGTTGCATGTAAAATTCTCTACTATTCATAGCCGTTAAGTAGCGATGCCACCTATTCAAAGTGAACCCTCGACTCTCAGAAAGGTAGAACAGACTGTCGAGTATTGCAATAGTCTTGCACTATTGAGAGACTCTAGATTTCTTTGGTTCTTGCAAAAGTTTGATGGGCACGATAGAGAAGTGGCTTTACAGTTTGTCAGAAGTTTCAAAAATGGCCGAGTAAAAATTGGGCCTCTAAAATTTGATGTTACAGAAGAATTTGTAGCAGTAGCGACAAGCTTGGAAAATACTGGTGAGCAGTGGTTTAAAAATCAGAAACTAGAAAGCAAGCGATGATAACATTTTTCTGTCGATACGAAGATGAAGGAAGATTGGAAGGAAGGAGTTTTGCGTAGTGCCCTGCTACGACAATGGTAGGACCTCCTTTTCATCCTACAGAAATTTATAACCTATGATGGAAGGTACTCCCATACATTTTGTATACTATTTTAGGATGTTACAGCATTTCAAAGTCGCCCAATACATCTGGTGGAGGATGAATTTCCCCTATTTTTTGCTTAAGAGCTTGGAAAAAATGGCCAAAGATGTGCAAGATGGACGGGCAGACCAGGCCGACACAAAGTTATATCACCACTGCCTGATAAAGATTTTGTTCCAGAAACAACTAGAAGTTAAAGGCATGACCTGGGAGGCATTGTTAAAACAGCTACATAAAAATATTGCTGCTAGAAAGGAGACAGAGAACCCCACCAGCACAAGCAAGGCCCGAGAAAGAATGAAAAGGGGAGTCCCTCTTGCACCAGTGAAAAAAGGAAACGACCTGAAAAATCAAAAGAAGGAAGGGCCGCATCTCCAAATAAGAAAACAGCTAGTGCACCTATTAAAGAGACTCCTTCTATGCCACCAGTACAAGCACAGACCCCCGAAAAGACAACTTGTTAGTCCTTGTGGATGCAGTAAAATTTGCAGAGGTCAAAGATGACACTCTATTGGCAGATTTCATTAAAAAGCCCCGGGAAAAAAATAAAGAATCTAATGCAGGCAAAGAACCACAGTCCCCATAGGGTGTTGAATCCCCTCCTGCACCAATATAAGAACAAGCACTAGTACAAGAATAAGAACCACAAGAAGAAGAACCAGAAGAAGAAGAACCAGAAGAAGAAGAAGCAGGAGAAGAAGAACCAGAAGAAGAAGAAGTAGGAGAAGAAGAACCAGAAGAAGAAGAAGTAGGAGAAGAAGAACCAGAAGAAGAAGAACTAGAGGAAGAAGAATTTCCTGATGTAACCATGAGGGATATTTAGGTACCTAAGGAAGACATAGCCAATGTTGAGATAGAAAAAGAAAAATATTTTGTAACTCCTGCTGCTCGGGTAGTTGAGCTAGAGCTTCAAGTGTAGAACTTAGAACAGTTCATAGCTAACGTGTTAGGATATTCCGACACATAGGAAATAGTTAAGTACAACTTGGTCTAGTATAGAGTTAGGTAAAGTGTGTTTCTTTACTATGTACATTTTGTAACTTACAATCCGACGGTTACGATATGTAGTGATCCGACGGTTCATTCTCTCCTCGGTATTACCGACACTTGATCCGTGGCTTAGCACCTGATTGGTCCATGATTTCTATTTAAAGCGCATGGAGGGTCATTTGTAGTGTAATCCGTCTATGAGAGAAGCTTATGTAAATTTTCATTCTTTTATTAATAAATTGCCTCAAGTGGCCGTGTTGGCTCAGGCCGTGGACTGTTTCCCTCTTTGAGGGTTTTAACCACGTCAAAAATACTGGTGTATTGATCTGCGATCTGGTTGTGAGCGGTGTCCTTTGGTGTTCTGTTTGAGGAACTTACCCTGTAAATTCCTACATGGTATCAGAGCTATTTGAGGACAGCGTCCGTTGGTGATCCAAATCTGAAGCCGGTAGAACTGCATCTGACTGCCATTTTCTAGATCTACTGTTTCTGACTGCTTTCGGGGCGAGAGGACTGCTCTGTTGTGTTGGGAGCATTTGTTCCAGTGAGGAACCCCTTTCGTTTCACGCGAAAAGGTTTCTGGTAGCCCTAGCTGTGTCATTTTTAAGATCTGGAGGTATACAGTGTTTATTTGCAATTTACAGTTATTTTCTCTCTGTTTATTTCGGTTTCGGTTTATTTAGCCTTTTTTATTACCGGATCTATACCTTTCATTTCTGCGTATGCTCTTTTCCCTGTGACTCTGTGCGATCTGGGCAAATGAGAAATAGAAAGGAAGGATTTTTCTCATGCATATGCTCTTTTCTGTTGCGCCTTAGTGTGATCTCGGAAAATCAGAAACATTGAGGAAAATGTTTAGTTTCCAGGTAATGCTAACTTTGAGCCGCAAGGTTCATTTTTGAAAATATTTAGTTTTTCGGCTAAAGGTAACTTCGAGCAGCAAGGTTCGTTTTTTTTGTATGTCCGTGTTGGGTTTTGTGTTTTTTGTTTTGTAGGGAAAAAGAGCCTTCTCAAAGCAAGCACGCAACCCAAAGCATCAACCCCTCTCTCTCTCTCTCTCTCTCTCTCTCTCTCTCTCTAATTTTTTGTATAGCTCAATTGGTTCAAAGCTATTTTAAGAGAGTAGAGGTCTTGGGTTCAAGTCTCCATTTTTTGGGGGCGGATTTTTTCATTTCCACACATTCCTGCACTTCGTCGGCGACTTCATCAACATTTTTCAAAAAGCCATAACTTCTTCATCCGGAAGTCGTTTTCAGAGCCGTTTTCTTTAAACCAGCCTAATTTTTCAAGATCGATCCATTGGAACACTTAGTTTCAGCATCTTCAGCTTCAGTTTCCATTGAAATGGAAAGTCAATACCAAGTTACCCTTGACAGCACCAACTACTTCCAATGGTTGTCCTACATTGAGAATTTACTTAGAAGTAAAGGTCTCTAAAGAATAGCCTCAGGCCAAGAAAAGAAACCAAAGGATGAAGATAAGGCTACTAAATGGGAAAATAGGCAAGATCAAGCACGTGGATTGATAGGGATGTCTATTTCTCCAGATCTTAGATTCCATATTGCAGAACTTGATACTCCTGATGAAGCAATGAAACAAATCAATAATGTTTTTTGGATTAAAAATGAACTTAGAGCCCATCAACTTGAAAATGAGTTGCTTACATTGGACCCTAATAATTTTTCTTGCATAGAAGATTTCTTGTCCAAGTTCAAGACCATTAGATATCTCTTGGAAGGTGTTAAGGTTAAGAAAGAAGATAGTAACCTTATCTATTCCATTCTTACTAAGCTGGGACCAGCCTACTCTGTGTTTGTTTCCACCTTCCATTCTACAAGAGAAGCCTTCATTTCTCAAGGAATAGACTACAAGTCCCCTTCCTTTGACTCCTTTTGTGATTCTTTAATAAGAGAACAAGAAAAACTCTTACACCTTGGTCTTCTTAATCTTGGAAACTCTTCCAAGAAAGCGTTAGCCGCCCAGCAGAAACCAAATTCAAAAAATCATAAGAAGTCATATCCTAAAAAGAATGGTCCTAAACCAAACAAGGGTCCTAAGCAATTTCAGCCTCAAAATGAAAAATCATTTCAACAAAATGAGAAGACAAATAAAAACAAAGGGAAGAAGACTGATAGACATTGCAACTTTTGTAATCGAGATGGGCACTTAGAATCCAAATGCTTTAAGAAGATGGAAGCCTTGGAAGCAGCAATGAAGAAACATAACATCCATTTGAAGCAATCTTCAACTTCAACTTCATCTTCAGGAATGGCACTTTCTGCATGTGGTTGTTAAGCATCTCGGTCTGGCTACGCACTAAATGTATCTTCTTCTTCTCATTCTCATGAGTGGCTCATTGATTCTGGAGCTTCTTATCACATGGCAAAAAACAAAGCCATGTTTTCTTCTTTAAATGATTGTAACACCAAAAATATATATGTTGGTGATGATAGATCTCTTAGCGTTGTAGGGACTAGAACTGTTCATCTAGACAATGGTCAGTTTAATGATGTATTATGTGTTCCAACCTTATCCTGCAACCTTCTATCTGTATATCAGGTAACCCATTCAGGTGAAGGTAAAATCGTTGAAGTTTCACCTCACGATGTTGTAATTAAGGACCAAAGAGATCCTAGACAGATTTTAGCTACTGGCATTGCTGATGATCTACAAGGTTGTATAAGTTTCACAACTTTGGGTCATTAAATCTTCCCTCAGTATTTTTTGCTCATAATGATGAAGTGAGCAAACTTTGGCATGAGCAATTTGGTCACTTAAACTATCGCTCCCTTGAACATCTATGTGAAGAAAATAAGGTGACAGGTCTTCCTATGGTATCTTGCAGAGATGGTGTTTGTTCCGGATGTGTACTTGGAAAACATCATCGGGACAGTTTTGAAAAACATGCCTCTTGGCACGCCTCAGCCCCTTTACAGCTTGTGCATAGTGATTTATGTGGTCCACTTCCAGTAGTTTCATTCTCCGGCTGCAAGTATTTCTTAACTTTCATTGATGATTTCTCCAGACGCACTTGGGTATACTTCTTAAAACTCAAGAGTGAAGTATTTAACACATTTTTGGCCTTCAAGGCCTTTGTTGAAAAACAATCTGGACATCAAATTCTTAAGCTAAGATCTGATAATGGCGGAGAATATGTTAAAAACATATTCATCAACTTTTGCACTGAGAATGGAATTCAAATACAACATACTATTCCATATACTCCACAACAAAATGGTGTAGCTGAAAGGAAGAATCACACCTTAAAGGAAATGGCTAATTGTATGCTACAATCTAAAGGACTTGGTCTTAGTTTTTGGGTAGAAGCAATTAACTGTGCAAATTACATAATAAATCACACTCCTACTAAGGCTTTAAAGAATATCTCTCCAGAAGAAGCATGGAGCTCAATCAAACTAGATGTAAGTCACTTTCGTGTTTTTGGAAGTGAAGCGTGGGCCCATATTCCAGATGAAAAGCGTAAAGCTTTAGAACCTAAGAGTGAAAAATGTACTTTTGTTGGATATTCTGAAGATGTCAAAGGCTATAGACTTATTCCATTTAAGTCCAAAAATGTCATCATTAGAAGAGATGTAAAATTTGATGAAAATATATCGTCCTGCGAGCCTAGTCCGGCGGATGTGCAACCTCTCCCTATCTCTTCTACTTTTGAAAACATTTCTTCTTCAGATGATGAAAGTGAGGATGACAATCCTCCCCCACCATCTCAGGATCCTCCTTCAGCTCCTCAGCTTCCAAAATGGGTTCGTGCTACTCGAGATGCAGCAGGTGATCTTGTCGGTGATCCTACAGATCAACGACGCACACATTCTCAGTTTGACAGAGCCTCTTCTTTACTGGCTCAAGCTCCAGTAAATTATGATCCTGACACCTTTACAGAAGCTTCAGGCCATCCAGATTGGGAAGCAGCTATGAATGAAGAATATCATTCATTATTGGCAAATGATACATGGGATCTTGTTCCTCTACCAAAGGGACGAAAACTTGTTAGATGCAAATGGGTTTACAGAACCAAGTATGGACCAGATGGGAAAGTTGATAAACACAAAGCTCGTCTTGTTGCTAAAGTTTTTTCACAGGTTTAAGGCATTGACTACACTGAAACCTTCTCCCCTGTTGCCAAAATGAACTCTATCTGCCTTGTTCCTTCCCTTGCTGCCTCGTTCAAATGGAAAGTCCATCAGATGGATGTTAAATCTGCCTTCTTGTATGGGGACTTGAATGAAGAAATCTACATGGAACAACCCATTGGCTTCATAAAAACAGACTCCAGCCTTGTATGTCGGCTTAAGAAATCCCTTTATGGTCTCAAGCAAGCTCCTCGAGCTTGGTATGCCAAAATGGATAGCTTTCTTTTAGAATCTGGCTTTTCTAGGTGTCATTCTGACAATACTATCTACACCAAGAAAGCGGGAAAGTCTCTTATCATTCTTGTTCTTTATGCTGAGGATCTTATCCTTACCGGTAGTGATCCCAACCTTATAAACCATGTGAAGTCCAACCTTAAAAAGAAATTTTAAATGACAGACTTATGACACTTACATTATTTTCTCGGTCTTCAAGTCTTGCAATCCAAGGAAGGTATTTCCCTTTCTCAGTCCAAGTATGCTTGTGATATTCTACGCCACTTTCACATGGAAGACTGTAAGCCAGCCCCTTCTCCCTTTCAGTCTGGAGTAAAACTTTCAGTCACTTGTACTTCTCCTAAAGTTGATGCTACCTTATACCGTCAACTTGTAGGAAAAATTTTGTATTTAACCCATACTCGTCCTCACCTTTCCTTTGTTGTTGGCCTTGTTGCTCGGTTTATGAAAAACCCATGTGAAAGTCATTGGAAAGCAGCTAAAAGAATACCTTGTTATGTTCGAGGTACAGTTCAGTTTGGGATTCATTACAATGCCGAAGCATCTCCTCTATTGGTTGGTTTCACTAATTCCGATTGGGCTAGTGACCCTGATGATCGGAAGTCTACTGCAGGTTATGTGTTCACTCTTGGTTCAGGACCTATTACATGGGCTTGCAAGAAGCAAGGTGCCATTTCTCTTTCTTCAGCAGAAGCAGAGTATCGTGATGCCATAGAAGCTAGTAAGGAAGCCTTGTGGCTTCGTCAGATCCTGTCAGAGTTTGGCTTTTAGCAGCAACATCCGACTACACTTTGGTGTGATAATAAAAGTCCCATTCAGCTATGCAAAGATCCAGTCCAACATCAGCGCAGCAAACACATTGAACTGCACATGCACTTCATCATAAAGCTCAATCATGACCATGTTCTTGAAGTGAAATATTGTTCAACAGATGATCAAGTTGCAGACATCTTTACAAAGGCTCTCACAGAGGCAAAGTTCACTAAACTTCAATTTATGGTTGGAGTTCAGGAAGTTGTCACTAAGGGCGGATAGGCTCAAGTGCCTCCTTCCTTCTCCTATTGTGTCATATTTGTAAATCCTTCAATCATATCCCAAGTTGTTCTTAAGGGGGGATGTTAGGATATTCCGACACATAGGAAATAGTTAAGTACAACTTGGTCTAGTATAGAGTTAGGTAAAGTGTGTTTCTTTACTATGTACATTTTGTAACTTACAATCTGATGGTCACGATATGTAGTGATCTGACGGTTCATTCTCTCCTCGATATTACCGACACTTGATCCGTGGCTTAACACCTGATTGGTCCATGATTTCTATTTGAAGCGCATGGAGGGTCATTTGTAGTGTAATCCGTCTATGAGAGAAGCTTATGTAAATTTTCATTCTTTTATTAATAAATTGCCTGAAGTGGCCGCGTTGGCTCAGGCCGTGGACTATTTCCCTCTTTGAGGGTTTTAACCACGTCAAAAATACTGGTGTATTGATCTACGATCTAGTTCTGAGCGGTGTCCTTTGGTGTTCTGTCTGAGGAACTTACCCTGTAAATTCCTACATAACGCACAGGAGGATAAAGAATAGAATAAAGAAGAAAGAACTGTGGAGATCCAAAAAAGGAAAAGAGAAGTTAAATTCTTGGAGTACCAAGCTGCACAATGTTTCAAGTGAATTAAAAAGGTGACAAAGAAACTAAAGAACATCAGAAATAAGAAGTCTGAAACATTGCAAGCTGATGTCAGTATGCCTGAGTAGGATTGAGCTGGAATGCTCAAAGTTTCGAAGGCTTTTTGCAAAGGTAAAGAGTTGTGTGAGGACACACAATAGTTTAGGGATGGGAGGATGTTAGCCCCCTAATTTTCTCTCTTTTTTCGATTTTCCTCTTCCAAAATCATAACCATTTACCGTCGTTTTACCTCTCTTATACACCCTCATCTTTCACCACTACAAGCACAATGGCATATTTCGTATAAACATTATTTTTCATATTTTAAACTTAACTTAGCATTAATTAATCATTTATTACATGATTTCTTACGTTTAATCACTCTTTGTAACTTATCAATATCTCCAATGTTTATTTGGTAGTTATAGTAATTACCGTGACCACTGATCCTAGTGCAGGATTGGATCTTGCACTGTTGCTAACACAACAAATCCTTGTAGCAGATCTGATCCTCCTTGATCACTGCCTCATTTTGAGCAGCATAAACCATGACAGTAAGATCGATCCAAAGGAAACTGAGATCAAATCGCCCCATTTTGAGCAACTTCAACCATGACAACAAGATCAATCCAAAGGTAGCCGGGATAAAAACTGTGAAGAATGAAAGCTGGAGATTGGCTACGACCAGTTTTGTTGACTATCTCAGTTTAAGGCCGAGAAGCTAAATTTTGTGGTTGGTTATGTAATCGGTTTAATGATCTATTTTGTTCCTTGGCCAAAGATCTATATAACGTAGAATGTAAATAGGACTAAGGGAGTTTTTTTTTATAGAATAGAGACACAGCCAGAGAGGTGGTAACAGGTTGCTATATTTTGTTATCGCTCAAATCTGGGCTGGACGATATATTGACACATGTACTTGCCTCAGCGAATTAATAAAAGGGAGCTCCACCTCATGTTTTATAAATCACATTTTTATATTTGAGCTGATGAATTGATTGAAGTACTGAGCAACGTTTTTATTTAAAAGGGAAATGCGCTAGTTGGCTAGGGCCCAGCCAACGCAGCACATTTACCCTATTTTTTGTTTCCTGGAATTTGTGTTTATATTGTCAAGTGTGATTTAATTTCAAGCACATGCATTCCTGTCTGAGTGAAAGTGGATCCGTTGTGTAAAGTAGCTAAATTTCCTTTCCTACACTTGATTTCAGATTGGTTTTCCCCGCCTGGTCCAAGAAGGAGAAATAAACCTGCGCTAGTGCACATTGGTGTGATATTTCCTTTTATGCAGTTCTGTTTGGTTCATTTTCCCTGCCTGGTCCAAGCAAGAGAAATGAACCTACACTAGTGGAAGTTCGTGTCATGCAACAAGCCTTCTTAGTCTACTTTCCACAATCTTCTTTCTTTCATTAAATGCTTATGATAGGATAAATGTATATGGATTGTTCTTTTATTCCTACACTCTGTCAAGGTCAGAAACATTCATTTCTATGTGTGCAATTTGATTTAACAGTATAATAGCACTTGCAATAACTAAGCACTCATTTTAAGAATTAAATGCTAAGTGCAAGAAGCTCTGATCTGGTGCGAGAACTAGTTTCTTGCCACGGGATCTGAGTGCTTTGAACCTGGAAAAGTTCAAGCCCTTGTAGGATGCAAAAAGGCTTTATTAAAGATGCCATTTATAGCTTCTACATAAATCTCTGTTCCTGCACTAGTGCAAGCAGACTGTGATAGTATAGGATATAATAGTGCAAGAAGGAGATCTCTAAAGGAGCAGGTTTAAGGGCCCATCTGATGAGACTACTAAGTGTCTCTACTAAAGAAAAACACACACTCAGTAGTTAAAAAATAATTAGCTAGAGTGATTCCCCTTTATTTTTAATTCCTTCTTGCAAATGCATTCTTCCTGGTTCTAGTCTTAGATTATTTTGATTGTTCAAGTTGCCTTTTTCTCTTTTTAGTTTGATTCTGTAATCTTTCCTTTAAAGAAAGTTGGCATTTATATTAGAAAGATTCATACCATCTCTGGCATTGGTTGTGCTTCATCTCTAAGTTTACGGATCCCCCGGGTGATAAATTAAGTGTTGAGGAGTTTGCTTAAGTGTAATTCCTGCACCCAACACCCCTCCTCTTGTAAATTCTTCTAGACCATGCGCTAGCCCAATATTGGAGCCCTCAAGGAAATAACATGGGAGTTGAGATATTTCAATTCCCCGATTGTCGATATGGCATCATCACTTCCACGTGGTACCTCATGATTGGTGACATGTGTCACCCAGAATTTCCCCCTTAGGCCCCCTCAAAGCACCATAATAGACTGCCATGTGTCCTTCCGTACCGCCATGATATGTTGACGTTAGATGCCACTATAGATTATCGAAACCAATCGTATGTCACCACGCTTCATTAACGAAGGAAATCATATGTTTCCATGTGTCATTATCGGAGGCAATCCTATGCTGCCATGTGTCCTCCTAGAGGAGGGAGAAAGGGGCCCATGCACCTTTGGCTTTGCAATGGAATCATTTGTTAATATTCATTTGAGTCACTCGATAGTTTTTACACTATTGAAACATTACCCATGTCGCAAATCTTAAAAGGTTATGACCATCAAAATTCCTGATATTGCGATATTGTGATGCGTCGATCTCCTCTAAGCTCCGATATGTTATCTTCGATATATCAAACCTATGATATGTGATGCGTTGATATGTCATGATGTTCTGATGTGCGATTTTCGATCACCAATGTCGTTGGACCTCTGATATGCAGTCTCTGATATCGGACCTCTGGTATTCCTTCTTTCCTATGGGTTGAATCCTTTAAACTTCAGAAGACCATATATTTTGATCCAAGAGTCCATTTTTTGACTTATACATATCATTCAAAATATTTTTCTGAGAACTTTACAATGGAGAGGATTTGATTTAGACTTTTAGTCCTTCTGAGGGTTGTAATATGACTGCAAACTTCTCTGGTCATTTACTCTTTAGACAGATGAAAACACATTTTGCAGTAAGTGACAACATTGGCTTCAACTAGGGATAGTGCCTTGCTAGCAAGGTGCTAAGAACCTATAGAATAGTTGCCTTCACCATTGGGAATGGAGCCAAAAATATATTGAACCTATAAAACTAGAAAATATCCATGCAACTTTATTTCTTAGGGGTCCTTTCCTCACAATACTAAAACGAAAAAAATATATACTCTAACAATTGGAAATTAAATGCTTTGTTAGTGAGCTTATTTATATACAGCTCTTTTTTAGGCATAGGTCTCAATTCACCCTAGTGAGGTCAACCTTCCAATGGTACTAGGTCAGCATTTGGTTGTTGGACCTAATGCATCCATGTTTCTTGAATTTAAAAATTGAAACAACCATGCACCATGAAAAATATTCAATCAAAAAACTTGATACATTCTCCAGAAACAACATCTATTGCTGACCTGAGAACGTTGTCATGTAGCCAGCTACAGGGTCATAGAACTGACAAGAGAAAATTGCAGCTGCTTCATTTTCTTGAAAAGTCTGCTGACCAGAGAAAGATGCCATATAGTCATCTACTGGATAATAGAAATGATGATAGAAGTTTATGGTTGTCTCCCTCTCTTGAACAATTTATAGGAATGAATCTTTCTACAAAAGGCAACCATAGACACTTCTTGGCACTTCAACTTTGGGCTTCCCTTGAAAAATTTATTGTTGGTCAAATTCTCCCCACTTGCTGATAAGAAACTCCCTTTGAACATCTGCAATGGTCTCATCCTCCTGTGAATCATCTGAATCATATATTGGAGAATCTTTATTAACTTGAATACTAGTCTCTTGGACTTGTTCTCCATTAGAAGGATGTGAGTCGCAAAATGTGTTACACTAAAAAATGTCACCATGACTATTTACAGTTAGTATGGCTCTATCAACAGTCATGCTATCCTCTTAGGCAAGTCTTATGCCTCTGCTCTCCATGTCAAACTCCAAAAAGAGAGAAAGTCTTTATAAATGTATTTATCTCTGGGTACGCAGGTTCTCTCAACCTTACCTACGGGTACGCACCCAATGTTCACAAAAGCTACGTACTTGTACGCTCTGTATGTAAAGGGGCAGGTGCGTCCCCCTGTAAAGGTCAAAATGCGCAAGTTTCATCTTTAAAAAGTTACTTGTGGTCATTTCTAGAGCATTCTAGAAGGTTGTTCGACGTGTATTGAGCGCCTCCAGATGGTTCATGTACCCCTACCAAAGAGGAACTTATCCCATCAATGAGGGAGCTATCCCATCCAAAGAGGGGATTATCCCATTGATGGTGGACCTGAATAACTTCCTCTAGAGCACTATAAATACAGGCATTGGGCCAGAAGGAGGAGAGGTTGGAAGCTAAACATTTCTAAGGGTAGATGCTGCTGGAATTAGGACTCCCATTTAGAAGCTTGTGAGGAGAGATTTCCATCTTTGCTTGTTCTATTTGGAAGTGGGTGAGCTTTGTCAAAGTAAAGGAGAACTCTTGATGGACCCTGGGAGGGACTTGCACAACACCAAGGCTCAGGTTGTAATTGTTCCTTTTGTTTCCTATTAATGCAAATGAGTCCATTCTTCTCAATAACTTGTTATTTATGAGTTGTTTCATGTACTCCTTGGTCTATGTGTTAAATATGTTTTATTCTATGAGATTATCAAGTGCTATTTAATCGTTTGATTGTTAGTGGATGCAGGTTTCAAAGTGAAGGAGGAGCTCATCCGGATCAGCGGAGCTGGACTACTACAACAGCGTTGGATTACAGGTAGGATCTAAACACTTGATTTCTTATATAGTAAATGCATGTTTAGAGAAGGATTGCTCTTGTTTGTCTTGTTTGTCACTAGAGAGTCTTATGCTCCTAGGGAGGTTGGTTGTGTCCGCACTATCGACTCTTTCCGCCTGACAAAATGGCCACTCCGCTGGGGATTCCATTGATGTGAAAGTCTTTTCCTTTGAATGCACTTTGCTCTGAGAAAATTGGTTTATTTTTCTGGTTTTTAGCTGTGTGAACTTGTATTTGGGTGGATTAGGTTAGGATTAAATTAGATTTAGTTTTTCTTGAATTTTCCAGTAGGACGCACCCTCTGAGTATTGCACAGTGTGTACTTGTATGCACTGTCGCTGTGTGCACAGAGCGGGCCCGCACCTGTCTTAACAGGTTGCCTGCGTCCCCTGCTAAAATTTAAGAAAATTCCATTTTTTACATTTTGCCTCTTAGATTTTGCTTTTTCTTAGTTTTTACTGCCCAGATCCATTAGTCTCTTGTCAAAGATCTTCACCTGAACTTGTTTCGATAGCATTGAGTGTTTTAGTGGATTTCATATAAGTTTAAGCCCTAGGGTTTGATTTTTGAGTAGGTCTTGTAGTGACTTTGGCGGTAGAAGTTGTCAAGCCTTAGATCTCTCTGGTTTTGTCAGCATTCTTAGAAGTCAGACCTGTCATAAAGTCTACCTGTGAGAGCAACTTACCTTTGAGTGGTCTCTTTGGCAAATTTCGAAGTGCTTGTTGATTAAGTATTGAATTCCATTTTACAAAAAGAACAAAAAGATTTGAGTTTTGTTTTGACTGGTCTTTTGATTCTGCATTAGCTGGTCCTTGACTTGATTGTGGTCAAGTAAAACAACCTAGAATCATCCTTGTAGGCTTTTGCCTCGTTAGGTTTGCTTAGAGTAAATTTCTTTTTGATTTGCTTGTGAGTCAAGTTTTCATAGATTTTATAGCTTTTGAGATTGATTTTCGTTAAAATAGATTTATATGCTTTATTAAATAAGAGAAAATACAAAAACATCTCCTTTGAAAAGTTTTGTTTCAAGTAGCTTTGAAGAGTTTTGAAAGAAAAAGAGTTTTTCGTGCACGTAAGGAGTGGTCATGTTTGTATGCTTCGAAAGATAAAGAGAATTGTTTCTTTGATTTTCTTTACTAAGAAAGTTGTTTTCTATAAAATTTTCATTTCTCAACTCTCTTAGTTAGGAATTTCATTGAAAGAGAAAAGTAGCGTAAATCATCCTAGGTGCATTTTTGTAGTGGTTTGAGTCGATTCTACACACCATTGGTTTCACTTCCGCTACCTTTTGTCTTTAAGAAAAACCATAAAATTAACGCTTAAAGTAAAATCAACGTAGTAACTTTTATTTACTAGGGCTCTGAAACACCAATTTAGATCAGGCTAGTGTCTTGGAGTAGGAGAGTAATTAACTCTCCAAGACAACAAAACCAAACAAGTAGCTTATCTTGTGATAGAATAAATCCAATTGTCTCATTTGTACTATGGGAAAGCTCCTCTTAAAGGAGAAGCACGAGCTCATGTCCGAACCAGTGAGGGGATCAATCCTCCCTCATTGGGAACGACGCCAGACACGCACGTATTACAAACGGTAAACCTCGGATTAACCATTGTCGAGGAGCCAGGGGTCACTTGTCAGTAAACCTTGGATTATTGTCAAGGAACCGGCAAGGGGATTGAGCTTGATACTCTGCCCTTGCGTGCTGTCAGAGTGTAGACTGTTCCCCCAGGTGCATTTGTTGCGGTTGGTAACCTTAGTGACCATTATCTTTAGGATTCTACCGAGGTGACGGTGGAGGGAAGATCCCACTGTACCTGGAGCAGACGTCGGCTAGACTCACTTGGATTTTCCGGGGGGTTCACTTCACTCGAGACGGTTAAAGTGGAGGAACTTGTGCCGGTCTATTCATTAAGCAGGTTGCCGGGGTAACTGTTCCACCCGCCACTTCTGTACTGAATCCGGCGATGTTGGGTTTCATCTCCAACTAGCATTTTCGGTCTGGAAGGCTACTGTTTGTGCTTAGTTTGACGCCCTAGATTCTTTAGGCGTGTGATTCAAATTTGTTTGGTTCTTTAGAGACTTTAGGTGGTTTTGATTTGAGATTTTACTTTGTTTTCGTGTGTAGTAGTTAAAAGTTTTTAGCTGTGGCGAAATTACTGAGACAGTCCCGTAGACTTCGGGGCCAGTCTCCTGAAGTTGTTTCTGTGGCCGAATTGTTGAGAAGATCCCGTAGACTTAGGGGTGAACCTCCTCGAGACGACCCCAGTAATTTAGAAGGTTTGAAGGTCCTTGTAACTCCTCCTAGTGGCAGTAGAGTAGGTTCACCTGAAGAAGGAGAATCTTCCTTGGTAGTCCATTCAGATTACCAAGGTCTAGAGATAGGTTATAATCCCGAAGATGTTACAATTTCTGAGCTTGTTGGTAGTTTTTCGTCTGCTAGTGATACAGGCGAAGAACCTGAAATATCTGAACCTGTTACTCCGACTTCTAGTGTTCGAGATTCACCAAGAGTAGAATGCGTTATCACCGAAAATCTTCCTACTGGTCTGATTTCTATCGAAGAACTTGCTCCAGAGGAAGAAATAGGCGTCTCTAACCTTGAGGATCAACTTACTATTGAGCTCAGGGAGCGTGAATCTATCTTTTACAGTCCTCCTAGAAGTACTACTTGGTACCTTTCGTTAACCAATTATTTAGACAACTCAGGGGTAGGTTTTTCTACACCTCGTACTCCTTTTCCACCTGGAGGTATTTATACTCCTGTAAATATGTCTGGTCAGTCGTCCGTGTTTACTCAAACTCCTGAATCTTTCTTACACAGCGGTCCTTCTGTTCCCACCGGGTATCAATCACTTTCTGGTACCTTTGCGGGGGCATCTCCTCAACCCGTTGATCATGGGTTATTAGCTGGAAACAATGGTAATATACCATTGGGTGTAGGAGACATTTACATGATGTCAGGTTCAGTTCCCTTTTCCCAACCTCAAGGGTATCAACCTCAAGGTCAAGGTCAACCCCAGTATCCGTATTTACCTCAAGGTTATCAACCTCAAGGTCAATACTCGAGTCAAGGTTATCAACCACCTCAAGGTCTGTCATATGTTCAAGGTATGGGAACTGCACCTTTCAATTATCAATCCTATCCTCAATCCGGTTATGGATCTCAGTATCCTCAACCTGTTACGGGTCAATACCCCGGAATGTTAGTGTGGGATCCATCACAGGGTCAACAGGTGTTGCAGCCAAGTATACAGTTGGTACCTCAAGCTGGACAACCCGTAGTTTCTGGTCCACCCCAGCAACCACAACCTGTCCAGTCAAATGTTCAAACTTCTGTAACTTCGGTAGTTACTCAGCCGCCAATTGCACCTAGTACTCCATCTCAAACGGCTGCTGCAACTACCGCTACATCTGCCGCACTTACTTCTGGAGTATCGACAGCTCCAGTTTCTACTGTCTCTGTAACCACTCCTCAGACATCTTTACCGTTGTCTGGATCTACGATTCAAACCACGGTCCAGATGCCTACAGGTCAGCCTGGTATAAGTACGGTTGTCACTACTCAACCTCAATTTGTTCAACAACCGTACCAGGGACAGTACCAACATGGGCAAGCTGTCCAACAGCCGGTTTACCAGTATCAACCGTATCCTGGGTACACTTATCAACAACCTCAACAACCCCAGTACGGTCCGGTTAATCCTGGTTTTCCAGGAGGATATAATATCCCTAATGCGACTCCTGTTCCTAGTTATCCTGGATATCCTCCTCCTGGGACTGGTCTTGTGACCCAGAGTTTTAGAGATCCTAACCGGCAGTTACCGTTTATCGCAACTTTGGATTTACCAGACTTGACGCGCCTAACGAATGATCCAATTCAATATCTTCCGTTCTGGCCGCCAATGCCAAATAAGTTGCCCAGTGATATACCCAAGTTCGAAGGTAAGTCTGGAGAGGATCCGTCCAATCATGTGATGACTTACCACCTCTGGTGTGCTTCAAATTCTATCTCGGATGATTCGATCCGCTTACGTCTTTTCCAGCGTACACTCATTGGTCTCGCGGCCAAGTGGTACATTGAGTTACCACGGGCCTCTTTTTACAATTTCAGCCAGTTAGCTACCTCGTTCTTAACTCACTTTCAGTTGCCGATCAGATACGATAATGGCACGGAATTATTAACTTCACTAAAACAATCAACGTCCACGTATATTTCTGATCACATTCATGAGTGGAGACGTCGAAGAAGGTTAGTGAAAGTTTTTATCCCGGACCAAATCTTAGCTGAATGGTTTGTTAAATCATTATTACCGAAGATTACTGAAGATGTAGCTAAGGCCGGAGTAGTTACTGAGGAGCAAGTCATTGCTCAGGCGCAATACCTTGACTTAGTTTATACTCAGTCGGGTACGTTACACGAGAAGATTCCAGATCTTCCAAAATCGAATCAAATCGCTGCTGCTCCTTCGGGATCTCATGCCGCTGATGGTATGATTGGTATCGTGAATACAAAGAGCAAGAAGAAATCTTCCAAGGTTTCAACTACTCCTATAATCACTTTGCCCGATTCCCCGACAGGAGAGTCTTCTCCTGAACTTTCCGCCGATATTCACGCTGTAGAGTCATCTACGGCCAAATCAAAAAACAGTGGAAAGAAGAAAGAAAAGAAGAAGGCTAAAGCAGACAAGGCTCCGAAGGAGAAAATGGAAAAGTCGGAAACCAATGACGAAAAGCGCAAACCTCGATATCCTTGTCTTATTTGTGAAGAGGATCATTTTACGAGAGATTGCCCTCATCGGGCCGAGGTTGTGAAAATAGTCAAAGGTTCTCCCACTCCTGCTGTGTTAAAAGATCCATTTCCAAAGCAGGAAAGTAAGATGATAGGTTCTTCCTCGACTGCCAGTGAAGAACCCATTTTGATGATGTCTCATGTGAGGATTGCGACTCGATCGCAAGATTATGGTAGTAAGAATCCTGTTGATGGTAAAGAAGCAGAATCTTCTCATTCTAATCCATCAACCTCAGCTCCTGGTTCCGATCCACTACAGATCGAAAAACCTAACCCGGACTTAGTAATCAAACCGCCCGCCAAGGGTGTACTTCGAAGGTCTGCTTTCAATCCACATGCGAGAGCAGCCCAGAATTACAACATTGTTGAGGACTTAGCTGTTTCACCCTCAGCAATGTCGGCTTTAGAAGTGCTGCAATCATGCCCAGCACAACGAAAATTAATTTTGTCGGCTATCGGAGCTGTTGATGTTCAGGACCCGAATTTGGTAATCTTCGATCTAGAAAATAGTACACCGCGTCTACCCCATCAAATGGCTTCCCAAATTCCAGTGATAGTCAAAAACAGGCCTATTCATCGGACTGTGATTGATGAGGGAGCTTCTACGTGTATTATGTCGATTCAATGTTGGAGATCGCTTGGTTCTCCTTCGTTGAACCAATCCCCGACCATCCTTAAGGCCTTTGATGGCCGTGGGTTCCGTCCGTTTGGTATTCTACAGGAATTGCCTATAGGGGTAGAAGGTAAAACCGTTAGTCTGGATGTGGAGGTGGTTGATGCCCCTCTAGACTACAACCTTCTTTTGGGTCGAAGTTGGTCATATGCTATGACAGCGGTCGTTTCATCGGTCTTCAGAGTAATTAAGTTTCCACATAACGGTAAGATCGTGACGATTGATCAGCTGACATACTTTTCATCCGACCCAGCCTCTTCAGAGAGTATCCAGCATGTCGGTAAGACGACAATCCCTTATAGGGACGTTGGCGTAGGTTTAGTTAAAGATTCCGGTTTACTGGGAACTTTTCCTTTCCCTCCAATCAACGCAGACCCTTCATTTGCATCAATTCATATGATTACATCAGACAACATTATTTATGATGATCCTTGGATTGTCCCATCTGAATCTGAGATAGACTCATTCGGTGATGCTATGCCTTTGAGTCCATATGAAATTGCTTATGAAGCTGTCATGTCTTTTACCGACTCGCGTTCAACCGAAATCGACCAAATGAATGTGGTCAGTGAAGAATCACTTTTCACATCAACCTTAGAACGGATAACGTTTCCCGAAGTCGTGTCATCTGACGAACAACTTCGCGAAATCCTAAGTGTAGACGATCTACCATGGGAAGATCTTCCATCACAGATCTTCGTTTTTACCTAAGGATGATGCTTTTGAAAATGATTTTTCATCTATCTTTACCGCTGAATATGTCAAAGACGCTCAGAATCCAACGAAACATTCTGATTCAGAGTTGAATTTAGGGAATATTTCTCGCACTATTCCCATTGATATTTCAGTGAAGCCCGGAATTGAGGAAAACATTCATATAGGTGCCTCATGTACAGAAGATGAAATCCAAACTTACAAGGCCCTATTCCAAGAATTCCGCGATGTGTTTGCCTGGTCTTACGAGGAAATGCCGGGAATCGACCCTGCCATTGTTGTTCATGAAATAAAGACCTACCCGGAAGCTAAACCCGTCCGGCAACGGTTGCGTCAGATTCACCCTCGGAAAGCGGCTGCGATTAAAGCAGAAGTCGAGAAGCTGTTGAAAGCAGGTTTCATTTATCCAATCCCGTTAACGGATTGGGTATCGAATATTGTTCCGGTCAACAAGAAACAAGGAACAATAAGAATCTGTATCGACTATAGGGATATAAATCGAGCTTGTCCAAAAGACAACTATCCTACGCCTTATATCGATCAAATTATTGATGATTGTGCCGGAAGTGAAATGTTTTCCTTCATGGATGGTTTTTCGGGCTATAATCAAATCAATATTCTACCTGCCGACCAACCAAAAACGGCATTCATTTGTCCATGGGGGACATTTGCTTATTGCAAATTACCTTTTGGGCTTAAGAATGCCGGGGCCACTTTTCAACGGGCGATGTCTTACGCATTTCATGACATCAAGCACATTGTGCAACCGTACCTCGATGATTTGCCTGCTCATTCTTTACATCGAGCTGATCACCTTGTCCACTTACGAGCAATCTTTATGAGGTGTAGGCATTATCGAATTCGGTTGAATCCCCACAAGTGTGTATTCTGTATAGAGACGGGTCGATTGCTGGGATTTGTTGTTTCAAAAGCCGGCATTCGCGTCGATCCCTCGAAGGTCGAAGCTATCATCAAATTGCCTCCTCCTTCGAGTTTGCGCCAACTCCAAAGTTTGCAAGGGAAAGCGAACTTTTTACGCCGATTCATTCCAAACTACGCCGAGGTCACTAAAGGTTTTACACGGTTGTTGAAACAGAACGCTCAATTCTTTTGGGATGAGATTGCCCAACAATCTTTTGATGCACTTAAACACGCGTTGACCCATGCACCGTTGTTGCATCCTCCCAACTACAACCAGGACTACTTCTTATACCTCGCAGCTTCGCATTCCACTATTGGAATGGTGTTAGTTCAAGAAGATGAATTCGGAGCGGAACATGTGATATATTATCTTAGTAGGACATTAAACCCACTGAGCTAAAATATTCGCATGTGGAGAAATTGGCCCTGGCAGCCGTTCAAGCTGTCCAGCGTTTTCGTCACTACATTCTTCTCCGTAAAACTACAGTTATTTCGGATTGCAACCCTATGATTTATATTTTGACAAAACAACTGCTAGGGGGCAAGTACTCTAAATGGATCGTTATCCTGCAAGAGTTCGACTTGGAGTTTGAAAAGTCCAAGTCTAAGAAATCCTTAGTTTTTGCGGAATTGATGTGTGATTTCCCGCATGCTGACACAGAAACTGTGGCAGAGGAGTCCATTGCGGACGAATCTTTGTTTCTTATCAGTACTTTAGATCCGTGGTACGGGGATATAATCATCTATCTCCAAACCCAAACCTTTCGGCCTGAAGCTTCAAAGTCGGAACGTCGAAAAATTCGGTTTCAATCCCAGCAATACAAAATTATTGGAGATACACTTTATCGCCGGGGGGCAGACTTAGTTTTTCGACGTTGTTTAACTCACGAAGAGGCTGAGAGGGTTTTGAATGATTGTCACTCTGGAGCATGTGGCGGTCATATGTCTGGGTATGCCACAGCTCAGAAGGTGTTGCGCGCTGGCTATTTCTGGCCGTCCATGTTTAAAGATTGTATCATTGCAGTCCGGAAATGCCACAACTGTCAAGTGTTTGATCGCAAGATGCGCGCACCACCTGCTCCTCTCCACCCTATAATTGTCGTTGGTCCATTCGCCAAATGGGGTATCGATTTTATTACTTGTAACCCTCACTCGGCCGGGGGGCATGCGTATATCATCCTCGCGGTTGATTATTTTACTAAATGGGTCGAGGCGATGCCTACATTCGACGCAAGCGGCAAAACAGCTGCAGTTTTCGTATTCAATCATATTATAACTAGGTTTGGTGTCCCACAAGCAATCATCACTGACCATGGGAGCCATTTTCGAAACATCATGATGACTGAGCTTACAAGCCAGCTTGGTTTGCGCCACGATAGCTCTACTCCTTATTATCCGCAAGCCAACGGTTTGGTTGAGTCTATCAACAAAGTTCTGGTTATCATGATCCGACGAACCATTGGTATTCATCGGTCGAATTGGCACAACATGTTATTTTCAGCGCTATGGGCATACCGAACCTCAGTGAAAACTTCAACAGGGTTCACTCCTTTCCAGCTAGTTTATGGCTTGGAAGCTGTGTTACCCATTGAATGCGAAATCCCATCACTTCAAATGGCTGTCGAATTACTCCCAGCTACTTCCGAAGAGGAGAAACGTTTATTATACTTAGCTCAATTAGATGAGACTCGACGTGACGCTGCATTGGCAATCGAGACTCACGCAAAGCGAATGAAAGCTCAGTATGATAGAAATGTGACCCCTCGAAGTTTTTCGGAGGGAGACCTAGTGCTATTATATGATCAAGCTAACGATAAGCTAGGTGCTGGAAAATTCGTTCCTATGTGGCATGGACCCTACATTGTAAAGCGAAAGCTAGCAAAAGGGGCCTATGAGCTGGTAGATTTTGATGGGGACTCTTTGGGTAAACCCAGAAATGGACTTTACCTAAAGAGGTATTATGCTTAAATGGTGGGTATGGAGAATTTTTAGTTAGGTTAGGTTTTCTTTCTAGCTAGTATGTTTGTTAGTTTAGATAGTGTGCCTAGTTAGAGAGTGTGTTTTTAGTCGTTATTCTGGCTTATCTTGGTTTTACTCTTGATATTGCAGATGTCGACGCCTCTCCAAACATACATTGGATTTGCTGATGGTGCTTGTCGTAGTACACGGAATATCTCTTCCGCAGCTTGGGTTATCTATTCGCCCTCTGACGAGTTAGTTTCTATGCATGGGGTAAGCCTCGGTCAAACGACGAACAACATTGCAGAATACAGTGCAGTGGTTGAATTATTGTCTGAATCTATTTCATTTGGAATTCGACGTTTGATAGTGAGGTTAGATTCTGAACTTGTTGTATTACAGCTTAATAGAGTATATGCCATTAGAAATCCTGTGTTATTAAGGTTGTTTTTGAGAGTGCGTCTCTTGGAACGTGAATTTGATTACATTGAATATCAGCATATTCCAAGGTCTTTAAATACATTAGCAGATGCAATTGCTTCTCGAATGTTGGACAGACATTTACGATAATCATGCAAGTAAATTTAAAAACATTTCATCACATATGTTAAACAAAATAAGCCGGTAATAATGATATATATATAGATAGGAGTGTGTCAAAAAATATACATCGTCTTCGATCATAGGTTGAAAAACACCTTATGATCGCCAAAAATGATAAGTACAAAAAACCAAAATGTCATATGTGTCTACAAAAGTGACTAGCCAATCACTGGTGGTGCTCTCTATACGAGACCACTGCCCATGCTACCCTGCACAAGAACCTCCTAAAAGGTCCTGGGACTGCGACCACATAGCGCTGGAGTCGAATGGGAATATCATCTATGGTGGTCTCTGGTATATCCGCCGTCAGACGCTCTAGATCCTGTTCCAGCTCGGCTAAGGTCTCTGCGGCCGCATCCTGTGGGGCTGGCGCTGGTACAGCTGGTACTCTCCTCTCAAAAGCCCGGAGGTTGGCTGGACGCGGTGGACCTACATCTGCATTTTGAAAATTTGTGTTGTCAGTTTGAGGCGATATAAAAAACAAAAAAATACATAATTTAAAAAACTCGTGGAAAATGAAGTACCTTTATCGTCCCATTGTTCTCCATGTGGAAGAACCATGTCCGGATCACCTCGAAAATCTACTCTGGCATACGGAAAGTCCTGGATCGCAAAAACCTGGTCCTCTAACCAGTGAAAATAACCAGCAGGGAATCGAACAACTGCCGCGCCCTCGTCAGGATGCCGGGCCATCACCGTAACCCATCGTATCAGCTTTGGCTCCCGAGGACCCAAGATATCAACAGTGAGATGCTGAGGCATCAGCATCAGAACTCTCTCTAAGGCAAAGCTCACAACTAGAGGCCCATATCCAAAGGTCTTAAGTTGTCCGTTCTTTGCCCTAGTCAGTTGGCCCTTCATGTTGGCCGAAACAGCATCGCACCAGTTGAAGATGGTGCCTCGAAAACAGTCAATCGCCATCCGCATTTGGGACCCGTTGGCAATATGTAGAGCAGCTGCGCCGCAAATTCTGGTAACCGTGAAAGCTATAACCATGAGTTCACGCCGAGAGATGTATTTGATTTCGATGCCTTTCGCATGGTTTTGATTGGGTATGCACCAATCTGCCCGGAGACTAGCAAGGGATTGGCCACCCAGCCTAGTCCCGGCTAGATTGAGTTGCTCGCCCCTATTTGGCAAGCCAGTGAGAAAGTATATGTCAGAGGGCTCTATCTCGAGCTGGTGCCCTCCGATGTAAAAGCATTGCTCATGAATGTTCCATCTCTCAACCAGCCACTCCAAGAATCTCACCTGAGCCCTCATGCCAGGTATGGCCCAGTATTTATATAGTTCGCATGCTTTTAGGGCATCAATGGAAGGTTGGTGACCAATTGCGGCTAAATCAATGTCCTCGTGCTCTCTTTCTCTCCAATCCAACATGGTGAGTGCCCTACACACCAAGAAATAAAGATTAGAATTAATTTGGGAAAACTTAAATGGTTATTTTTGGGGTTTGGGGTTTCAAATTCCGCCCTTCGCGGGGGACGCACCCCGCGTTTAGGACACAGAGCGCCGGTACGCAGCTGGCCTGAAGGCGGGCTGCGTACCTCGACCATTTTCCTGTGTAGGAAAAGGTCGGGGGACGCAGGTCACCCTTAGGGCACCTGCGTACCCCGCAGAGCGTTTTTTAAAACCTAAAACCCCCCAAAAACCAAAACTAAAACCTAAAACAAAATTTTAATCGGATGAAATTGAAGAGGAGGATGTTGTGAAATACCTGGAAGAGACGGCGTTCGATTCTGACGGTCGGATTCTCCGCAATGACCACAGGAAGTTTCTTGCCAAAAGCCCTTTTCTCAACCTCAACAGTAAAATGGTAAAAATGACATGGTAAAAAGTCCTTTTATAGGTTTTTTGAATGAATTAATGCTAGGTTTGTTTATTTTTCACCATGGAAGGATATTTTTCAATGTATTTTTGCCTATCTTAAACAGGTATGAGTAATGTGTCGTTTTTGTGCAAGACAAAGGGATTTAGAGGGAAAATTGTCATTTTTCACAAACCAAAATATCAGAGTCATCTTTTAAGCCCTTTTCTGACTCCTAAAATATGAAAAGATTTCCGAGCGTTTCTTTTACACTCGTTAAAATGGAATTAAAAGACGGTCCCCTTATAGCCCTTTTCTGACCGTAAAAACAAGAAAAGGTTGCCGGGTTTTTGTCGTTTCAAACTCGATACTGGAAATAAAACGACGTGTCCTTGATCGCTTTTTACTTTTCAGGTCAGTGGAACTAATTATGAAAGTACTCCTTGGTCGCAAGATCAAGCGGTTCCCCCAGGTATTATTTTATACTTTTTCGGGCTTGAGGGACACAAATTTACGAAAAAGTTCAACCTGGAGTCTTCTTAAGTTTTTCAGACTCTCTAAAATTGAAAAACGCCGAGTTTCTCCTATACTGGGCTCGTTAAAAATTTTACAGTAAAGGACCTGTTCAATTACAAACAGGAACGAACCACTCCTTCCTAGGGTTCGAATCAAAACTAGGTTGGACTCATCCGAAGGATGAGCTTATAATCAAGCATATGTTATCCTCCTCAAGCTTGTTAAAAATAAAGAGGTACTTTCCAGAAATGGTGGGGGAAAAGAGAGAGGAATGAGCCTATTTGTTATATTTTGTCTCAGAAGAAACTTTATTACCACTCTTGGACACGACACTTTTCATTCACCTGGGTTGGGAAATCCTTTACCTCACAGTTGATCAAACCACTTTGAAAGCCTTCAGCCAGGTTTCGGGGATTAACTTTGAGTCGTTTATCACCAAACCATCTGTTGTGTCGTTATGTGTTCAAGAGGTCTGCAAGCAAAACTTTCATCTGCAAAATACTTGTCACCCATTTGACCATCCCTGAGTCAGTCCTTACAGCAACATTTCTTCAACTTGAACAAATGATTTCGTGTTGTGGGCTTGCCCGCAACGGGTCGCTTTCTATCGACATCAGTACATTATCTAGAGAGATGACTTAGAAATCGCCAGTACCTTGAAGTCTGCATGCATCAATGGCAGGTTTCTCGCCTTTGTCGTCAGTTTACATCATTGACTCTCGATCGAAGGATTCCGTGAAATGTTCGACATCAACTCATTCATTCACATCTCATGGATTGTACTGGGTACTTTGAGAACCATTGACATTACTGGTGGTCTCTCTCACACTTGTTAACAGTTTACATCATCTTCTGGTAATCAAGTGGTTTCTACCATGTTCGACATCAACTCATTTATTCGCATGGCTAGAATCGTACCAATTCGGGAAGCAGAAAGGAAGACCCTGGATCTAGTTTCCACCATCCAGGTTGCGAGGAGTTTTGTATTCATTATCTAAGTAGACTAATCATAAACAGATGGCTGCGCCCATACTGTGTCTACAAAAGTCTATGATTATGATGTACTGTAAGATCATTCTTGTATCAGAGTAGTTAGTCTGTTAGTTAAAGTTTTGATCTGAGTATGGGAATGCCTACCTCAGTGATGATATAATCTTATACATGTATTTTGTGTTGAAAATTGCAGGTTCTGACCAGGCTCTCCACGAGATAATCCTTGAAATGATAAAGCACTTCACCCTTCCTAGATAATACAAAACCCTAATCTATTACAGGCTTCGCACTTTAGGGGGCAATCTGTTACACTAAAAAATGTCACCATGACTATTTACAGTTAGTATGTCTCTATCAACAGTCATGCTATCCTCTTAGGCAAGTCTTATGCCTCTGCACTCCATGTCAAACTCCAAAAAGAGAGAAAGTCTTTATAAATGTATTTATCTCTGGGTACGCAGGTTCTCTCAACCTTACCTGTGGGTACGCACCCAATGTTCACAAAAGCTGCATACTTGTACGCTCTGTATGTAAAGGGGCAGGTGCGTCCCCCTGTAAAAGTCAAAATGCGAAAGTTTCATCTTTAAAAAGTTACTTGTGGTCATTTCTAGAGCATTCTAGAAGGTTGTTCGACGTTTATTGAGCACCTCCAGATGGTTCATGTACCCCTACCAAAGAGGAACTTATCCCATCAATGAGGGAGCTATCCCATCCAAAGAGGGGATTATCCCATTGATGGTGGACTTGAATAACTTCCTCTAGAGCACTATAAATACAAGCATTGGGCCAGAAGGAGGAGAGGTTGGAAGCTAAACATTTCTAAGGGTAGATGCTGCTGGAATTAGGACTCCCATTTAGAAGCTTGTGAGGAGAGATTGCCATCTTTGCTTGTTCTATTTGGAAGTGGGTGAGCTTTGTCAAAGTAAAGGAGAACTCTTGATGGACCCTGGGAGGGACTTGCACAACACCAAGGCTCAGGTTGTAATTGTTCCTTTTGTTTCCTATTAATGCAAATGAGTCCATTCTTCTCAATAACTTGTTATTTATGAGTTGTTTCATGTACTCCTTGGTCTATGTGTTAAATATGTTTTATTCTATGAGATTATCAAGTGCTATTTAATCGTTTGATTGTTAGTGGATGCAAGTTTCAAAGTGAAGGAGGAGCTCATCTGGATCAGCGGAGCTGGACTGCTACAACAGCATTGGATTACAGGTAGGATCTAAACACTTGATTTCTTATATAGTAAATGCATGTTTACAGAAGGATTGCTCTTGTTTGTCTTGTTTGTCACTAGAGAGTCTTAGGCTCCTAGGGAGGTTGGTTGTGTTTTCACTATCGACTCTTTCCGCCTGACAAAATGGAGCCTCTTTATTAACTTCCTAGTGGGCCTCCTCTTTTTCTGGATCTTCACATGACTAGGACTATTGTAGTCCTGCATTTCTCAACATCTCATCATAGTTATACGAATCATAAGAGGGAGAATCATACAATTCAAAAGAACAAGATCTCTGAGGGTTTGTTTGCAACTCAATGATGTCTCCTTCTTCTCTTTCTTGATCACTAGGCAATGCTTCTTTATGCCAGTAGATATCATCTTGGAGTGGAGCCCCACAAATATCTTCAGCAAGATAATTAACCTCTGAAATATTTTCCACATTAAAATGTGTGCAACAATATTCAAATATAACACCAATGGATATATTTTTTTGCAATAATGATTAAATTCTAAGTGAAAGCTCTTTAAGGAAGATATGATGCCACGAGGTATTTTTCTATACCAAACTCTAACATCTTCATCTAAAGAATACATGAACAATTTCATTTTCACATATTCATAGAGAATACCATGTGATTCAATGCATTCATAAAAATCCTTGAGGTGTTGGTCTGGCCTTCTATCTATGTTTCCAATGAATGCGTTGGAAATAATACTGAGAGAGGGGGTGAATCAGTATTATTAAGTCACTTATTTTCTTTTTCAAACCTAGAACATATACTCTACTTCAGTTAGATAAAACCACGTATATACGCAACTTCATAGAAGGAAACCCGCATATGCAATGCAGACTTATAATTTAATTTATCTTACTAATGTTGATCATTAATCTGTGTATTAGGATCAAATAAACAGTAACCATAAACAGTAAAACAAATCTAAATACAATCACGCACACAAGAACACAAGATATAAGGTGGAAACCCAATGTGGGTGAAAACCACTTGTTGCAATTCGTCTCTATCCTCTTTTAATTAGAAACTTCTTTTTACAATGTACTGGTGCAGTCCTTTACCAGTACGCAGGCTGCAACCTGCAGAGAGCTACAACCCTCTCTCGTCCTCCAGCTTCTCCTGGAAGGGAGCTACAACCCCCTTAGCTCTTGCACTAGCCAGGATACTAGTACGTAGGTGGTGGCCTACATAAGGCTACAACCTTCTCTTTCTTCCAGGGACCACGTTTCATAATTTTTCAGACTAGATCCATGAACATCAATCAATCATAAAAAAATTTCTGCATTAAACAATCTCCTTTTTACCAATTAGAACTGAATCAAGTAGATGCTTCTTTGGCAGTTGTACCCAGAAACACAGTAACAGTAACCACACACCAAATTCTCAACCCAGAACACTATAGCAATAAACAGAAGCAGCTAGATCACAAATCAAAAGATATACGCTACTTCAATAACCTGAAACCTGCGTGCATACGCTTCTGTGTTTGGAGAAACATGCGTATACGCTGCTTTTATTCACTAAACCAGCCTGTATACGTGCCTTCGATTCACTAAACCTGCATACAGATCTATAAAGGATAATTCATTCTTTCAAATATTCAGTCACTAATTAACCCAGATTATCAGATTTATAGATCAAGCATGCGCCACATATAACAGATCAAATCATACAAAGGTACTATCATTCAAGCCTAGAGATTATGACCCATCAATAGAACTTATCTTTCTCTTTGCACTAAGGTTCCTCCTTCATTCAGATCCAGATCTGCACCATAACCCCAATCATCAATATTTCAGAACTAGCACTTATTAGATACTCAATTAATTTAGATAATCCTTTGCCAAATGATCTCCTTCCCCTTTTATAGTCTTAGGCCTTTCACAATACCACGGTCCAAAACAATAATAAAACAATACCATGGACCCAATACTTGGGATCAACACTTCTGACGAGATACCATGGTCCAAAACCATAGGTTCAAATACCAAGGACTAACTACCACGGACCAAAAGTAAGTTCTCCAACATATACGCACTTTTCCTTGCATGAAAGTGTGTGTATACGCATACGCACCTTTGTAACGTCCAACACGGGTGTATATGTGCCTTAGTCTAGGTGAACCTGCGTATATGTCTTTTCCTTCATTCTGAAAGTCTGAACTGAAATCTGTCACCAGAGAGAGTTGACATCAAGGACAATACCTATGCCATAGCTCCAAACCTGTGCCATAATGCCAACAATCTCCCCCTTTGGACTTGATGGCAACCCCAAGATCCTCAAATTCATTCTCCCCCTTTGTCATCAAGGGCAAAGGGTTGTGCTCCCCCTAAGTATATGCTGAAATCTCTGCCCTGCTGCACTGACCATGCTCCCCCTGTCCATAGGCAAGATCTGCAAAAATATGTTCTTCAAGAAGAACCATGACTTGTACATCATAAAATACCTTCCTTTCACCAAAAGACTCAATACATACATCCATCACCCAACCAAGTGGGGATCATCCACCCAACCAAGTGGGGATACATCAGAAAATTACATATGACAACCAAGTACATTACATCTTCATCCCAGGCGTAGTGGGGAAACCAAAATAGGTCGTTACATGACCTTGACACCTCAAAAGAGGTACATGACATAGAGACGAAATAACTAGAGCAAGACTTATGAAAATCACCAATAGCAGCATTTGTCAATCACCATTCAGATCAACAACCAAGATTTCCTTCTGTTCTCCCTCTGCCTCTGTTCCACCTGAAACCAAAAACAGGTGTGAACTAGAACCAAAAGCTTCTAAGATAATGCCAACATTGCATTATTAGAAGATTATCTGCTCCCACTGAACCTGTGCTAGATGGTCTCTGCCAGACCCATATCAGAATATCTTCAACTAGAGCCTATCCCTACTAATATCCATCAAACCTCCATATACGCGACTGTCTCTGCACAAACCGGCGTATGTACGTGGATCCTCCTCAGGAAACTCGCGTACACCCATTTTTCTGTGAAAAAGACAAGTTTTAACAGCAAGATGATGCATCAACTACTCCCAGCTTCTGTCTGAGGTATTCAAAAGTTTCCCTAGGCAGTGGTTTGGTGAGAATATCAGCAACTTGTTCCTTAGAAGGAACATACTCCAATTTGACCTTTTGTTCCAACACTTGTTCCCGGAGAAGGTGATACTTGATCGGTATGTGCTTGGTCGTTGAATGCATGACTGGGTTCTTTGAAATGTTGATTGCACTTTTATTATCACCTAAGATGGAGATAGGTGGTGTACAAGTGATTTGAAAATCCTACAAGGTCTGCATCATCCAAAGGAGTTGAGTGCAGCAAGATGCAGCAGCCACATATTCCGCTTCAGTTGTAGATAAAGCAATCGAACTTTGTTTCTTGCTGAACCAAGATACTAATCTGGAACCCATAAAGAATGCACCACCACTTGTGCTCTTCCTGTCATCCACGCGTCCGGCCCAATCTGCATCTGTATAAGCATGGAGTGTAAGATCTGTATCTCTAAGATACCATAAGATATAGTTTTGAGTTCCTTGAAGATACTTGAAAATTCTCTTCACTGCCTAAACATGAGTTTCCTTTTGATTTGCCTGAAATCTTCCAACTATTCCCACTACATGCATGATGTCTGGTCGAGTACCTGTCAAATAAAGTAGACTTCCAATCATAGATCTATAGGTTGGTTGATGCACTGTTGTTGATTCATCATTTGCACTGAGGCTGCATCCTGTAACCATGGGGGTACATACTGGTTTTGCATCTTCTATGCCATATTTCCTCAAGATCTGCTTGAGATACTTGGTTTGAGACAAAAATGTACCGCCTTCATTTTGTTGGATTTACAATCCAATAAAATATGTCAGTTCTCCAAGCAAAGACATTTCAAATTCTTTCTGCATCACCAAGGCAAAGCTTTGACTCATAGCTTCTTCATTGCTGCCAAAGATAATATCATCTACATACACAACAAGTATTAGCAATTTGTCATTTTCAATTTTTATATAAAGATTGCTATCTGCTGATCCTTTTGAAAAACCTTGTTGATGAAGATATTTGTCCAAACTGTAGTACCAAGCCCTTGGAGCCTGTTTAAGACCATAGAGAGCCTTTTTTAGTTTTCATACAAGATTTGGATCATTCCCAAGAATGAAACCTTCTGGTTGCTCAATGTACACTTCTTCTTCTAAGTCTCCATTCAGAAAGGCTGATTTCACGTCCATTTGAAATACTTTGAACTTCTGAAAGCTTGAGAGAGCAAGGAACATTCGGATGGCCTCAAGTCTAGCAACGGGAGCAACAGTTTCTTCAAAGTCTATTCCTTCTTGTTGAGCATACCCTTTACAAACAACTCTGGCCTTGTTTCTAATAACTTCCCCATTTTCATTCAACTTGTTCTTGAAGATCCATTTTGTTCCTATGACATTCTTATCTTTTGGTCTAGGGACCAACTCCCAAGTGTTGTTCTTTTCGATCTGCTCAAGTTCTTCATCCATTGCCTTGACCCAGCATTCATCTTTGCATGCCTCTTTTACATTTTGTGGTTCAGTGGAGGAGAGCAATGATAAATAGCTTGAGGCTTCTACAATTGTTCTTCTTGTTTGTATACCTGCCTCTTTCTGCCCCAAAATTTGAGATTCTGGATGATTCTTCTGAACATACCTGGATGGAGTCTTCTCTTCTATCCTTATCTATTCCTCGGTGCCTCTTGAGGTTCTTCTTCATCATCAGTCTGATTTGAAGGATGGTCTTCATCCTCTTCAATATTTTCATAATTTACTTGCCTAGGAATGTTTCCTTCTTCATCAACCACCACATCATTGCTGTCAACAATTCTTCCAAGCCTTTTATTGTAACACTTATATGCTTTGTTGTGGGGAGAATAACCAAGGAGAATGCCTTCATCTACTCTAGGTTCAAACTTGCCAAGATGTTCATCATTATTCTTAATATAGCATTTGCTTCCAAAGATTTTGAAATGTTTTACCGAAGGAATCTCACAATACCAGAGCTCATGAGGAGTTTGAGTACTGTTCACCTGGACATTTGTTTTGTTGAGAATAACAACTACAGCAATTGCGGCTTCACCCCAGAAAGTTGCGGGAGTTCCAGACTCACGAGCCATTTGTTGAACTGTTTTGTTCATCCTTTCCACTACTCCATTTTGCTGAGTCCTAGCTGTAGAGAATTCCCTTCTTGTTCCGTGTTCTTCACAAAAATCAAAAAATTCATTTGAGGTAAACTCCCCACCTCTCTCAAACCTGAGGCACTTGATCTGATTCGTTTTCAACCAAGGCTTTGAAAGATTTGAATTTTTCGAAGGCTTCGTCTTTGTGCTTCATAAGTCCTATCGAAACCATCCTGGAGAAGTCATCAATGGATAATATAAAGTATTATTCTCCTCGAGGTGACCTTTTCCTAGATGGAACACATACATCTGTATGGACTAGTTCAAGAGGCCTGCTAGCTGATCCTTCCTTCTCAGAGAAGTTAGTTCTGGTTTTCTTACCAAACTGACATGATTTGCATATTTTATTGTCTGGTATTCTGATGTCTGGAAGACCACAAACTGCATGGTATTTTCATGCCTTCCTTATCTGTGAAAAGCTTAGATGCCCCAACCTCCAGTGCCATAACGAGTGTTCATCATTCTTGCTCAAATAGCATCGTTGTTGTCCTTCTTCAAATATGTATAAATTATTTGGAGTTCTTATGCCTTTGATCGTTGTTTTTCCTGTATCAAGATCATGAACACTACATCCATTTGATCAAAATATTACCTCAGTTCCTTGATCGCACATCTGACTGACACTCAGTAGATTATGCTTCAAGCCATCAACATACAAAACATTTCCAGCCTTGACTTTTTCTTTCAACTGAACAATGCCTTTTCCTTTTATGACTACAGGGGTATCATTTCCAAAAGAAACTTTCTTTCCTTTTTCTAAAGCACTATATGATTGAAGTTTTTCTTTATCACATGTCATATGCTTTGAACATCCACTGTCGATGTACCATTGATTTTCTTGTCCTTCTGCATATAAAGCTATCCCACATCTTTCTGGTTGTGGTTCCTTCATTCTCCATGTTCTGGCATTTGAGGTTTGTTCCTTTTGAGTTGTCTTCTGAAACCTACTCCTGCATTCAGAATCTTCATGACCGAAGTTATTACAAATAGAACATTCAATTTCATTTTCAAGGGCGGAAAAGTTGTTATAGGTCCTTTTCGTGATTCCAGTCATACTTCTTTGTTTTTGAGCTTCTCTAGTCATGATTTTCTTATAGGCAACACATTGAGCTAATTTTTGGCCAAAGTTATGGCAAGAGAAATATTGGCCATTGAAGAAACTCTTGCGATTATCAAATCTACCAGCCAAATGATTGTAGTTTCTATTGTCATCCATTCTTGAGGCAAATTGAGAAGATTTTACCTGTGGCTGCTTATAGCTTTTGTTCATCCTTAAGGTGGATTTCCCCCGATTTACCTAGTAGTCTTTGTTTATTCTTGATGTAAATCGTCCCTGTTTTACCTGGTGATCTCCACTGGGCTTTTGCTCATTCCACCTTGCTGCATCAAGATAACTTTTTGAGGTGGATGGTTTCTGCACTTGAGATGCTTCTTCATTATATCCCAGACCTGTCTTGATTAGTGGGGAACGCTACACATTGATAATCTCATCTAGAGTTTCAAATCCTTTAAAAAATCTAAGATGAAGAGCTTTAGTTTTCTCAATCTCTTTTCGAAGTCCCACAATTTCAGATTCCAATTTTTCATGATGTTTTTCCCTTTCAGCCAGTTGACATTACAGAGAATCAATAATCACATTTTTCTCTTCTAAACAAATTTTGAGTTTAGAAATCTCTTCATAAAGACCTTCCTCATCTATAGCATCCATGTAATCATCTTCAAAAGCCATTAAAAGTTTATAACTATTACCTCGTTCATCTTCGTCACTATTTGAAAGTCCATCACTATCTTCATGAGTGTAATAGCTTTTCTTATTTGCATTTTGTTTCTTGTTCCATCTAACAGGTTCCTTCCCCTTGTCAATCTTATCCTTATGAGGACATTTGGCAGCATAGTGACCGACTCTTCCACAAGCAAAGCATTTGAAAGGTAACTTACCTCGGAATCTTCCAGCACCCCATTGAAGGTTTTTGACAAAATTTGATTCTTCTTCTTCTTCTGACACGTGTCCTGACTCATAGTAATCTCCTTTGCCTGAAGCCTTGAAGGCAGCTTCTCTCCTGTCTGATGGTCCTCCTTTCCTCATTTCATAAGCAGTCAGAATTCCGTGCAGCTGTGACATGGTAAGGTTTCGTAGATTCTCTTTTTCTTCTATTGCAGAAACTTTAGATTCAAACCTAGGGGACAAAGATCTTAGAACCTTTTCAACCACAACAGCCTCTTTTATTTCTTCACCCAAATTTTTCATACAATTAACAATCTCATCTACATGAAGGAAATAGTTAGCCACACTTTCATCATTGTGCATTCTGAGATTTTCATATTGAATTCTGAGGGTTTGAAGTTTTTCTCGTTTTACCTGTTCATGTCCTTCATAGATCAGAACAATCTTGTCCCATATTTCTTTTGCGGATTTATATTGCATAACCTTCACGAATTCTGATTGGGATAGACATCCTAATAGAGTATTGACATCCTTTTCATTTATTTCATATTGCTTCTTCTCAGCCGGATTTGTAGGAGTTGCTGATGGAAAAGTGTACCCTGTATCTATGATATCCCAGACTTCTGTACCAAGAGATTGAAGATAGGCAGTAGCTCTTACCTTCCAATATACGATGTTTGTCCCAGCAAAAATTGGTGGCCTGATAGATGCTTCTCTCTTGTAGTTGCTCATGATGATGGATCTTCCTTCAAGCGATCAAGCGTCTTCAGAAGGACCTGCTCTAATACCAATTGTTGGAAATAATACTGAGAGGGGGGGTGAATCAGTATTATTAATTCACTTGTTTTCTTTTTCAATCCCAAAACATATACGCTACTTTAGTTAGATAAAACCGCGTATATACGCAACTTCATAGAAGGAAACCCGCGTATGCAATGCAGACTTATAATTTAATTTATCTTACTGATGTTGATCATTAATCTGTGTATTAGGATCAAATAAACAGTAACCATAAACAGTAAAACAGATCTGAATACAATCACGCACACAAGAACACAAGATATAAGGTGGAAACCCAATGTGGTTGAAAACCACCTGCTGCAATTCGTCTCTATCTTCTTTTAATTAGAAACTTCTTTTTACAATGTACTGGTGCAGTCCTTTAACAGTATGTAGGCTGCAACCTGCAGAGAGCTACAACCCTCTCTCGTCCTCTAGCTTCTCCTGGAAGGGAGCTACAACCCCCTTAGCTCTTGCACTAGCCAAGATACTAGTACGTAGGTGCCGACCTACAGAAGGCTACAACCTTCTCTTTCTTCCAGGGACCATGTTTCATAAATTTTTAGACTGGATCCATGAACATCAATCAATCATAAACAATTTCTGCATTAAACAATCTCCTTTTTACCAATTAGAACTGAATCAAGTAGATACTTCTCTGACAGCTGTACCCAGAAACACAGTAACAGTAACCACACACCAAATTCTAAACCCAGAACACTGCAACAATAAACAGAAGCAGCTACATCACAACTCAAAAGATATACGCTACTTCAATAACCTGAAAACTGTGTGCATACACTTCTGTGTTTGGAGAAACATGCGTATACGCTGTTTTTATTCACTGAACCAACGTGTATACGCACCTTCGATTCACTAAACCTGCGTACAAATCTATAAAGGATAATTCATTTTTTCAAATATTCAGTCACTAATTAACCCGGATTATCAGATTTATAGATCAAGCATGTGCCACATATAACAGATCAAATCATACAAAGATACTATCATTCAAGCCTAAAGATTATGACCCATCAATAGAACTTATCTTTCCCTTTGTACTAAGGTTCCTCCTTCATTCAGATCCAGATCTGCACCATAACCCCAGTCACCAATATTTTAGATCTAGCACTTATTAGATATTCAATTAATTCAGATAATCCTTTTCCAAATGATCTCCTTCCCCTTTTATAGTCTTAGGCCTTTCACAATACCACGGTCCAAAACGATAATAAAACAATACCATGGACTCAATACTTCGGATCAACATTTCTGACGAGATACCATGGTCCAAAACCATAGGTTCAAATACCAAGGACTAACTACCACGGACCAAAAGTAAGTTCTCCAACATATACGCGCTTTTCCTTGCATGAAAGTGTGTGTATACGCATACGCACCTTTGTAACGTCCAACACGCGTGTATACACACCTTAGTCTAGGTGAACCTACGTATATGTCTTTTCCTTCATTCTGAAAGCCTGAACTGAAACCTGTCACCAGAGAGAGTCGCCATCAAGGACAATACTTATGCCATAGCTCCAAACCTGTGCCATAATGCCAACAGAATGTAGGAAAATAAGTATACCATTCGTGAACTGAAGGGACATGATGGGGATAACCAACAATAACCAACAACAAAAGAAAACTCCAGTGGGGAAAATTTGTTGGCCAAGAATGTAGGAATTTCCATTTTGAAAAGCCCTTTAGGTTAGTGATCTCAAGTTCAAATGTAGGGGGATTTTTTTGGTGTTTAGCATCAGAGTGAGTATGAGGCCTCTTGAAAGCCAAGATGATCAAATAAAGATAAGGGAAGTTGACTTGTTAGGGTGTTTACAATAAGATTGAAACACCAGAGTCGCCAAGGTGAGAGATCTTGAACCCACACTTCCCTTTCTCGCGTGATTGAGGGAATGTAAAAATTGTTGTACCTAGGGAACGATATTATGATTCGTTCCCTAAAAATGATGCTAGAAAGATGTTGTATATTTTTCTATCTCCTAACACACATTTTCTTTACAAGATATAGAAGCCTCCTAGAGACAACCTATGGGTTTATAGGAGACCAGTGCCTAGTGAATCTGAGAGGAGTGCTTTTAAATATTATCTGAGATTTTTGCTGCACTCCATATGTCATGTAGTTTGAAAAGAGATAATTTTGGGGCTTGGTTCAATAGTCCTTCATCAAGGTAAACTCCACCAAACACATAGATCTAAATACTCAGGGAGTGAATATGGATAATCTCAAAGAGAAATGTCTTGGTTTTTGTAACTGACACACAAAAATAGGCAGCTTAGAATTGACATTGTAGTAAAAATGAAGAGGATGAAAGAAAGGAGGGAATTTGATGCAGAGGTTTGGATACAAAACATAATCCTAAGCAACAAGTTCCAGCAGAAATATGGAAGAATGAGGAGTTGGAAATGCATAAATATTGGAGTGCAAAATTAAGGTCTCATTCTCTATGCCTCATGGACACATTTATCACCAAACAACAATTACTAATTTTTTTCACACATAGGTACTGCAAGCTATAAACTAACACAAGTAAATATGTCATTTTCACATGTAGTGTTCACTACTTAGCAACATAGATACATCCATAAATGAGAGTGAAACAGGTAGTATCATTACACAACTTCATCAGAGGAAAGACACACATGATGTGATATAGAGAGAAGAAATCATATTGCACATTTCTCTGATAGGAATCAACAAAACCATTTCGTTAACCTTCAAGATGGAGTCCAAATCACCAGTCCATTACATTTAGCAATTGTATAGCTCAACTCCCTCGTGAACAAGAAAATTGAACCAAATTAGAACCACATAATTCTGGCCTCCTAGGCACAGAATTCTAGAACATTTTTTAAGTGTTTCTTCCCTCTATTTATAAAGAGAGAGGAAGCTTGAAAAATAGTTACGAAATATCTGAGCTAAGATCCAGGTGTCTGATCGACTAGTTGTCTCAATGTGCGATGGCTTTTCTACCTAAATGATTACAAAGGATTCGATTCCTTTCTTGAAACTTAAAAAATTACAGAATAAAATACAAGAGGAAAACTAAATTATGATAGAGGAAAATATCTCCCTACCATTCCTATGATGGCCTCTGATCAGGCCACGTCCCTGCCATGATGCTCTTATTCAACCAATCAGCCTATTCATTTCTCGCTTTCCCCTTAACTGCTTGAATTTCCCACTCTTTGGAGCCAGGAGCAAGCACTTGTGATGGCCTTTGTGGTGTTCTAGAATCATAGTTTCTTACTCATCCATCTCCTTCCTCTCTTTATTATACTGTCTGAGTGCTATATAAGAGCTTTGCCTTATCGGAACCTTAATATTAAAATAAACTACGAAACAACGAGTTTCGATGCCTTTGGCACCTTTTGTTTAGCCCCTTTTTATTTTCCTCCATAGGACCAAGGGTTGTGACTAGAGGCTTAGCCTTAACATGCTAGGGAATTTCTTCCTGTCGGGGGCCATTTCCCTTTGTAAACTACTATACACCCCTGGTCCATTAAGTTCTTCTAGACCATGTGCTATCCTAATATTAGATCCCCTCTCATCGAAGGTTTCCAATCTTGCAAATAACATGGCAGTTGCAATATTTCAATTTCCAGGTCACCGATATGATGTCATCACTTGCACATGGCACCTCATGAGTGGTGAAACATGTCACTCATATTTGTCCCCTTAGGCCCCCTCAAAATGCCATAACTGACTGCCACATGTCCTTCCGTACTACCACATCATGCCAACATTAGATGACACTATACCATATTAGGAATAATCATATGCTGCCAGACATCATTATCGGAGGCAATCTTAAGCTGGCACGTGTCTCTATCGAAGGCAATCATATGTTGCCATGTGTCCTGCTAGAGGAGATAGAAAAGGGCCCATCCACCTTTGGTTTTGCGATGGAATCCTTTTTTAATCTTTATTTGAGTCCCCCAGTGGTTTTTACACTATCGACACATTACCCATCTCGCAACTCTTAAAAGCTTGTCACCTTCAAAAGTTTCGATATTGCGATATTGCAATGTGCTGATCTCCTCTAAACTTCGATATACGATAGACAATATGCTATCATCAATATATCGTACCTCTGATATGTGATGCACCATATGTCATGATACTCTGATGCGCGATCACCAATCTTCGATGTAGATGGGCCTCTGTTATGCGATCTTCAATATCGGACCTCCGATAATCCTTCGTTCCTAAGGCTTCAATCCTTGAAACTTTATAAGGCCATATATTTTGATCGAGGAGTCCATTTTTGGACTTCTACATATCGTTGGAAAGCTTCTTCAGAGAACTTTTAAATGGAGAGTGTTTGATTTAGGCATTGAGTCCTTTTGAGGGTTGGAAGATATCTGGAAACTTCTCTGGTCATTTTCTCTTTCGACAACTGAAAACACATTTTGCTTTAAGTGACAACACCTAGTGTGATTTTTCTAGTCTCACAATGTTCCTTCAACTTTTTCTTTTATATTGGACTAAGATCTAACTATGATCTACCACATTCAAGGAATAGGGACTTTGCACCGAGTGTTGGTTCTTTGCTTTGCTCTGATTCTTTCACCATGTTTGTTGTTTTTGGAAGGTAGGGATTCCACAAAGGAATTTCATTTCAAAGAGCCTTGGTCCTTCCTAGGATTGTTTTTTTTTTCTCATTTTTTAGCGAATTAAGAATTCTATATGAAAACAATCACTCAAATATTTGTATTTATTGTGAAATTTCGAAATTGCATGGGGTTTAAACTTTAAAGGCAATGTTCCAAGTAAATTAACGATATTCGAGTGGTATTTTCCCATTTAATTAGGAAAATGATGGCTTAAATTAGCTCTTGAAAGGTCAAATATGTTGTACTATAAACATTAATAGCTCACCAAACTTAGCAGATTAAGAAACGAAAAATTAGTGTAAAATAACACATGAATTTGGTCAACTAGTTAGATACACAACTAGATTACTTCACCATCAACGTCTTGAAATGGCCTATCCCTGAAAGAAATAAAATCATTAAGTGGAGAGGTCATCCATAATACAATCATTAAGCTAGCATGAGGAAGTGATTAATTAGAGATAGATCAAATTCTCATTCAAATTCATGTATATTTAAAGAGATTGAAGGTCAATAATTGAGGTGAGAATTGAAAAGTATTTCACAAGTATTAACAGATTGTTTCTTAGGAAGTAGATTTCATTTGTAAGGAAAACTTATTTTTATAAGTACAAAAATTGAAAATTAAAATGACAAAATACCGACAATTTTTCATCAAATTTGAACCCACTAGGTGCATGACCACCCTACACAGAGGGCTAGACTTGATTGATGAGGAAAAATATAAGGTAATGTTAAGTTGAAACTAACAAATTTTATCTAGAACATTAGTATAATTATGAAGAAACAATACTGTCAATAAAATTAGCAAAAACATTATCTAGTATAGACTTGCATTCTTTATAACAATCATAATGATTAAAGTTGCTTATCTAATATCTATAAGAAATTTATCAGTATCCTAGCTTGCATATAAATTTCACATGAAAATTAGCCCCAAAAACCACGAAGTTGAAAACATTTTCATTTAGTTAAGCATCAAATTTACAGTTGGAATTTCCAACCAATGTTATTTATGTCAATAAATTAATGTTAATGAATATAAACCTAGGTATCTATTTTAGATCAATGTTTCCCAGCATCCCATAAATCCATGCAATTTCTAGCTCGACGTGATAGCTTAGGAGTTAAATATTAAATATCAAACATATCATTCATATTCTTAATTCACCACAACCATCCACAAAGAAGCATAAATGGTCTCTTGCCCTGATCATGAAAGACTTCTAAAAACATGAAACTCGATGTTTTATCCTTGGTCACAAAGTATACCTTGGGAAACATTAATAAGTGTAATGGCACTCGCAAGTAGCCAAATGATAACAAGGAAAATCATTGTTGCATGGATTTTCAAGAAAAATTAAAAAAAAATAAAGATGAAAAGAGGATAACAAAAAAAATAGTGCTAGCACATTTAATCGTTTCTTGAAAGACTTTATATAGAATCCAATAATCCTTGTTCAAAAAATTAATATATAAAGGGAATATTTTTTACCTCTGCCAAGACAGCGTTACACGGTGGCACTCTATATTTAATTTAAATTATCTTGGATTTAGATCAATCATGTCAATACAAGAAGTTGACTATGTTAGACATTAAGCCAACCATGGTCATAAGACTAGAAATAACATACAAAGATAAGGAAAATGAAATGGAATAATGGTTGCCATCAACATATACTCTTAATACAATTCAACCCCTCTCTAGATCACACATAGTAGGTTGTTATATTTTTATCTCTACATCATGAACTAGATCTTGCTAGTGACACCGGACATTGGCATCAAACCCAACTAATCCAATTATTGGACTATAGGACTAACTCGAATGGAAGAATGAGTAATAAATATCCATGTATGATGGATCATGGAAAGCATATCCCCATGGAAAATATATATGACCTGATGATAGACAGAGAAGAATAATTTGGTTGTGATTAGCACACATATGATGAATAATGGGGAAGGGATCAAGAAAATCCAGAAACATACCACATCCAAAAAGAAATACAAGAAGAGACCTCCCCTTGTAATTGTCTAGAGATGCATACATCATTCTTGTACATTCGCTCTCACATCTCTCATTTTAATAATTGCATGCAACCCACATGCATCTGTAGAACACCATTCTAAATTGTTTGGTGGAGATTTAAATACAAACTTCCAATTTTAGAGACTTATTTAGTTCAATATTGTTTGTGTATCGACATGCAACAATTATGAGGTCCTTTAGCTCCACCATCCATGGTACAATGTTGGAACAATGGGGATCATACAATGAATCTATTGTAGGCCTATTCTGAAATGAAAACTTCTTGGAACCCTACCACTTCTATTCTCACATAGTCGAATTTTATTTTTATCTTGGAGGTGCTTAATTGTATGTTGGTCTCCATTATAAAAAGAAACGAATGGCTTCATATGTAGATAAAATAATAGCAACAACAACTAACTACCCAACCAGGTTCAAACTTCTTGATAAACAAGAATAGCTAGTAAGGATCGAGGGATGAAAGAAATAATTATGATGCTATGCTTGTCAGAGGCAAGAGGGTGAGGGGAAACATGTAAAGGAGCATGTTTTCAATGGGATGGTGAAAACACTACCCTATCACCCTCCCTATTTTACAATCAACATAGAAAAATCTTAAAAAAAATTAGTACATAGTTGAAGGAAGTCACATATGTAGTCACATATGTCTGTTGTATTTACTAGTCATAAACATTGGTATGTCTCTTTTTCAAGTATTTTTTTAGTGAGGAACAAGAGACTAGTGTTTTCTATAATGTTAAGTAGTGGCGAAATCTCTAACTTTCATCACAAAATCCCTTGCCAAGCTACAATCTCTACAATTAAGAAAATTTTGGAGATCTATTCACATTTTTTAGCATTCACCTATTCACATATGTTAGGATTCAATATGGGGTTGCATACATTTTTTTATTTCAATGTTTGTTTCTGTTGAGTAATTGCAGCAAGATCAAAATTTCTTACCTAGCTGTTAAGATGGCAAGCTGGTCATAATACTGATGGTTGTTTTATGACTTTTTTTACTTACTAAAATTAACAAATTTATTCATATATAATCACCATGAAGGTGATGCACATTGTACGTAGGTATATTATCCTTTCATAACCTATTTAAAAAATGACAAAAACACCTCAAAGCTGGTTGTTGTATAACTTTCCCACATACATTATTTAGTTGTCTACAAAAATGCCTAAGAAATTTTAAACATAAATGCTAAAGGAAAAAATGGAAGAACATAAAACTATTCAGTACATATAATTTAATTTAATATAACTATTATAGGAAATTTTCCATTTAATTTTATAAGGGATTACGTAATTTGGAGCAATTGAAATTTCTTAATATTTCAGCCAATGAATTCTTGATTATAACCATTTTTTTTGAGAAATTTCTTAACATGTTGAATTACTTATTTCTAGAATTAAGAAATTGTTGTTTAAATGAATTTCAGAATTGTACCTCCAAGCGTCATTTAACCAGAGAAGTATTGGGTGACGTGGTGGATCAATGAAGAAGTGCATATTAAGCAGAGAAATGTTAGGTGGTGCAATGCATTAGAATATGAGTTAACAATGAATTAGTGCATTAGAAGCTAATGGGGCCCATATAAACTATTGTTTAGGGCTATGCAACCAGCTTTTGCGAGCCAATATTTTTCCAGACATTGCTTAGAGAGGGCATGGACAGTATTGTGACGAGCCTTACTTCTACATAGTGAAAAGCGAGTACATCTCTTTGGAGGAGCAAGTGTTGTTGACTGTAATGTTCCACTATTGGGGCTAGTGGTTGTCATGGTTGTATGTATGGACGAAACTTTCAATTTATATAATATAACGTTGCCAACACATTTTCATTCATATGTTGTTATTGTAGTTGGACTATTCTGGTTTCTTTAGCAATGTATGTCATTTAACTTACTCATTCATGTATGAAATACTTTGTATATGATTGTATGAATCTTGTTGGAATTGTGTTGTTGGTTTAACCTATCAACTTGGATTGTGGACTATTCCCCTTCCAACCCATGATGTCATTCTACTCATGTGTTCCTTTCAGGCTATGTACTATTACAGGCTTCTAAGAGACACACTTCCTTTTCCCCTTTGTGTGTTAGAACCTTCCCGTGCATCTCTCTTGACTTGCCGCAAGGTCACACACTTGCTTCTGAAAAAAATATATTGCTTACCTCAGCGCACTACCATAGTCAAGGCATTAATGTACTACCCGCTGTTGGGACTCCTACTCCAAATGGTATGAGGTCTAGTTGGGACTTATTACTAGGGAGATCCCCCAAATGCTAGCGGGTCCAACACTGTCAACAATTATGGCGCTAGAAAAAGGGCCAGATGACAAGCTGAGTCCTCAAAGTCTGTTTTAAATCTCTTCACATATTTCATGACTTATGCTATAGTTTATCCTCTGACATGTCTTTCTTATGGAGAGGATTTTGAAGTATCAAAGAATCTCTAGAATGACTTGTCACATAACACATACGATGGTGAAGGAAGAGAAACCTGGCTTAGACATAGAGCTACCTTGATAGCCTTCTATATAAGGCATGAAATCCATGAAGATTACATTGCTTGATCATTGTTTGCATTCACGCTTCGAGGGCCTCCACTGCAATGGTGTGTCACATTGCCCACAAAATCCATTCACTCTCTTAATTAGTTGGTTGGAGAGTTGGATCATGCTTTACATCATTATGATCATAAAGAAATCAATAAAAAAATGGAATTACAGAAAGAACCTGATGAATCCATTGAGAAATTTCACAAACACTTTTGTAATATTGCATTTCAAATTCCTGAAGACAAAATTTATTGGAAATTTCTCAATGAGAGATTTCAGTACATTCTTCACATATCTAAGAATCCACATATCTTATAATCATTCAAACCCCTCCCAACATACCTTTGTGTTAGAGCTTCCAAATCTAAGACAGACAAGGTTGGTTTCAGAAGTGATCATTCGTCGTCTTCTCATCAAGTAGCTCTAGCACTGCAATGCGAGGTGGTAGAAGGTGCACGCACATCTATTGAACTATCACATCCTCCCACCCCACCTACTCTAGATATCTGTGAAGATGTGGTTTGAAATCCCATTAGTTTTCATGTTTTCTTGTCTTCTCAACCTCTGTATTCTGGTTCCATTGATCCTTCGGATTGTACTGTGTTGTGTTCTGCATTCCAGACTCCACATCTTGTGTTCATGAGGATCAAGTTGTCGATGGATTTGATGTTGTGCAGCCAACCTGTGCTATCATTCATGATGAGTGTGTGCGGGAATCTGAAGAAGAACCCATGGTGAAGGATGAATTGCTTCCATCCGCGCCTCATCCTCTCTATCTGAACATCTCTTATGATTCTACTAATTTTGATTTTCCTTGTGAAAACTCATCGCAGGATGTTTCTAGTTTCGATCATTCACAGGACACACTGGATGTCATTATGTCGTTGCATTGTGGAGAGGACACATATTTCTCTGAAAATCCATTCAATCTTTCATCTGCCATTTTCGGAAATGCAGAGGGTGAAAATTCTTGTTTCTCATCGACCACTCTACATGATTCGTCAAATCATGAGGATGCCAATGAAAATCCCAAATTTTTTGATCGTGGTTGTCATGATCTCTTTACTCCTTCATTTGATCATGATGCTAATGCATTCGCCATTGATCTTTCTAATCCATTGGTCAGTAATGGTCTATATTCTCATGAAAAGGAAACCCCTCAAGCTATCGAGGCACTTTAGCCTGTGGTGATGGTTAAGTCAGTCCCCGGTTATCTTGAGGTCAGTTCCACTCCTGATCATAAATTTGTTGAAACACCTGAGCCTTCTTATCACTCTCCTATTTGCATTGAAGATCAATCCAGTTCACAGATTTCACTCCCTCCACCAACATCACACGATCCTATCGCCCATGCACTGGAGGAATCTTACACAATGAGCACTCTTGTGAAACGTAAGTTGTCTTCCTTTTTCATGTTTTCTCGTTTGTCACAATCAAAAGAGTGTACGTTCTCATCATCTGTGTATAGTGTGTTGCAACACCACAATATTTCTACAGAATCTTTGTCTTGCGCATTTACTTTTTTATTTTCTGCAGACGCTTTTAAACTTTGAGCGTATTGGTCAGCACTGCCTTATCTTTTCTGTTAGTTATTTTACATGCTTATCTTTCTTGTCTACCATGCCTTCACCAACATGGGCCAACCAATGCATCGATGGTTGCATTGGAAATATCCTTTCACGTGACTAGGCGCCTGCACTATTTAGCATAGGAGTAGAAGTAGTGTTTGTGTTATTGCTTTGCATTGCTTTCTTGTTTTCTTTTCTTTTCTTTCATATCTTTCTTTTGTTTCTTGTTTTTCCTTGCTTACTTATTTTTATCTTTGCTTCTTTGTTTGTTTGCGTGTTTGCACTATAGGTTAGCTTCACATGAAACCGTGTTTGGCTCTTGAGACAAGCCTAGAAAATATAAGAGGGCTTGTACAACTATCAACACTTGGTTATATGTTGTCCTCTCTTTTTATGAAGAGCTTGTTGCCTTCAATCGATGATATCCTAATGGAAAATATGTCCTATTTAGAGGGAGTCTTCATGAAAACACAACGATTTCACTTTTAACTAGTACTGCTTACTATAATCGGTTTTTGGGTTAACCCTTTTCAGCTCAGTCAAGTAGAGTAAGGTGAGGGGGGAAACCTTAATAGGTATGTCAAAGGTAAATATAACATACTTCTCTGAGCGAGCAACCTCTTCTTCTCTTAATAAGTTGGGATCCCTCTTCTGCCTCTGAAATGAATAAGTGCCTACGCACAATTCTTTGAAAAATAAAAAATAAATGAATGAAAATGAAAAATAAATAAGGCAAAAGAAGAGAAGGGATTCCTGTAGAGAGAGGTGATGCAATTAACTCCGTTGGGGTATTGACCAGGTTCACTGGCAGTGGATTGATGCTCGTGTTGCTATGTGACTCCGTTGGGGTACTGTCGAGGCTTGCTCGCAGCGGAGCAACACGAGAGATGAAACTAAAACTCTGACAGTCATATTACTTGTGCATCAATACACCCCTCATCCCCAATCGAAACAACTCAGTTGACTTGGCTTGGTAAGTGTATTGACTGATCAAGAGAATGGCAGGGACTAAATCTTTCCCTCAAGCAAGTGAGGAATCCATGAAGATCAAAGAATCGAATAATAATTTTGGAAGAGTTAGACTCGCTTTCACAAGACAAGGTCCATACAAAGAGTTGGAGTTCTACTAGTATGTTGCCAATGTTGTAGCGCCTACAACTACCCTCCAAAATTTTGGCTTGCATGCAAATTTTGGATTCTAATGTGGATCCTATGATCAATTGTTCCTTGCTCACTTATTGGTAATCTTGTGATCTCAAGCCCCCCTCCTTGATCTTAAGATTTGTTCATGTTCTCATCTTTATGTAGCAATTGTCATCTTTGGGCATGGGGATTATCATTCATCATGCAAAGGGACGTTTTTTCTTCTTTAAGGGGAAATATTTGTGCATATGAGTTGTTCTCATTACATATACACGTTTCACACTCACTTCATGCACTCTTCTCGTGAAGGTTGTTGCATCAAGAAGAGTATGTTTTATATGTTCTTGATAGTCTATGTTGTATCATTAAGTGTCTGAGTGTGATCATAGTCAAGTTCTATCATTGTTCACATCAATTTCAATGATCTCACACTTAGCCAAATTCCCAAGCAACCTAGCCTCATCAAACTTTACAAAACTACACACTTCACTTACACAACCCTCAAGCTTTGTCACTTACCTCCTAGAATTGTGCAATGCGTAGAGACCTCAACCTCCCTTGGCATCCAAAATTGCACAGTGGTTTCCTCCAGTATCCTTCCCTCAAACGGAACCCACTGTCTCCAAAAATTGTATAGTATTGTCCATCAACTGCCCAGTCTTCCTTGCATCTAGAAACTGCGTAGAGGTGTCCTCCCAAACCCCCTCCCACAGTAGTGTCCTACATCCCAAAATTATGCAGTTTTGTCCCCAGCGGCCTAGTCTGTCTTACAACCTGAAACTACGTAGAGGTTTCCTATAAGGACCCCATCCCACGGTAGTTTCTTGCATTCAGAAACTGTACAGTGCTTTCCTTAGTTGTCCAGACTGCCTTGCAACTAGAAACTATGCATAAGTGTCCTCCCAGGACATCATCTTGGCAATAGTCATTGCCCACTAAAACTACGCAAATGTATCTCTCAGTGACCATAAGGAAAGATGACATGCTCCATGACTCTCAAGGAGTTGAGGAGAAAGACCAAGGAATCGAGTTATGATAAAATATTGAGACTGCATGCAAACTCCATTGAATGCATAATGATCTTGAGCATAAGTTGGTAAATAAAGTACATCTTTTTGAAGTACATATTTTAGTGTAGCTTGAATTATTATTGATGATCCTCATATCAATATTTCTTCAATGACATGCATGGTTGAAAGCACTGAAATTCATTCCATGTGTTTACTCTATAATTCTTACTTCCTGTTGCTTGCTCAGCCAATGATCATATTTTAGCATATTGATTGCTTTTTCATACTTGCGATCATGTTATGGAAATTTTAAAGGTCTGTATTTGTGTGCATGAGTTGTCTTTTCTCTGTGAACATTTGTTGCACTCACAGATAAACTTGCAAGCACGGTCACGCAAGATTTGTCACAATTGTTTAAAGGTCTATCTCAAGTGTCGCACTTGTTGCTCTTAGATTTAAGAAAGTCTCACATAGTACATGTTTTATCTTGTTGTTCTGTGTTGTCTTGTCGTCAAAATATGCTAAGTGTATGATCACATTTTCAGTATGCACAAATTCACTTTCTTTCAACACACCCATTTTCCTAAAATCTGCTTGACCAGACAACCTCCTTTTACCGAACCCCAACTGAGCTGCACTGCGCAGTCTCAACACTCAGTTACCCTACTCTTCTACCCAGAACTATGAAGTGTTTGAGGTTTTCCTCTGGGTCATCTCCACTATACAATCCTATAAGTGAGTGGCTTGTCTGCCTCCCATAACTGTGTAGAACTTTCCTCCAAGCCTGATCCAAACTGCGCTTCCCGCAAGATCAGTTGTCAAGCCTCCCTTTGGACTGCTAGAAACCTTCACTGCACTAAGACCTGGGGCTTCACTTCTCTCAAAAACTATGCAAACATGCCTAGTTGATCCCTTTGCTACCTACCCCGCACTCCCATCAAAAATTACACAGAAATGATTAGCAAGGCCTCTCCTGCCTTGCTCTGCACTATCTCCAAAAATTGTTCAATCATGTCTGGCAGGTCCTCTGTTAGCTTTCTCTACACTCCCTCAGGAAACTACGTAGAATTTGTAAATGGTGTCGCAATGGCCTGTCTTTTCTTCCTCTTGAACACTGTGCAACACTTCCCTTGCACTCTGCCTTGTCTGCCTCCCAGGAACTACACAGAACTGACCTACAATCCTTCTGTAGGCATTTCTATCTTCACTTCAGAAATTTCATAGAAATGCCCAACAACCTTTCTCTCTCTTCCCCCTGGAAATTGTGTAGAACTTCCAAGCAGTTCCTCTGTAGCCTCATTGTTTCCTCCCTCTTGAAACTGCGCAGAAGTTGTCCCTTTCAAGGTCTCATCTCACAGCTGACACTAGTGATTGTCACTGCCCGATTCTACCTCCCATTGATCACTATGCGGTTTTTCCTGGCAGTGCAGACTGAGCTGCAGAATTCCTCATCTTGGCCTGAGTTTTTCTCTCCATAGTTTCAATGTCATGTCCTCCCTCCCGGTCACCTGGACCTGGACACGGAAAAAAATGCATCATTCCAGACTAAGAGATTTTCGGATTTGATGTCGTCCTATCATGAGTGAATTGCGGGAACAGGTACATTGATGGAACATGGAAAGATGATGAATGATATGAGGAAGGAGCGCACACGCTATAAGACGTACTTGCAGCTGGACGAACCAACGAAGCACATCAAGCAGCAAATGAAAGAAATACATGCATGGAACCATCTTGCAAAGACCAAGACTATTGAAGACCCTGCAAAACCAACCTATGCAGAGGTGAAGACAAATTACATCCAAGAACACATCCACCAATTAGTAGCACAACAACTTGACATGGACACCACAGTCAGCAAGTTCATGTCAATAGTGTCATGTCAAGTTGTGTTATGAGTTGTCTCGGCCACGTCACTACTACGGGCCATACTTGTTGTAATCAAATGTAATGTAAAGTGAAATTTCAAGTGTCATTAGTGGAATGCAAACAATCATATGTAATGTAGGATTTATATGTAATGAAGTTGAAGAGTCATGAGGGTAGTCCAAGAATCAAAGGGGAATGTCAAGGGTCACCCCACCCTTTTCTATATATAGAACCTTATAACTCATAGAAGAGGCCTTTGGGAGCCAAGATTTTGATAGGCATTGCTTAGAGAGGGCTTGGAGAGTATTGTGATGAGCCTTGGATTCTCCATAATGCAGAGCGAGTACATCTCTTTGGAGGAGGAGGTAGTGTTGACTATAATGTTCCACTATTGGTGCTAGTGGTTGTCATGGTCGTATGTATGGATGGAAATTTCACTTTATATAATATAAAAGAGCCAACATGTTTTAATGCATATGTTTCTATTTTAGTTGGATTATTCTGGTTTCTTTAGCAATGTATGTCATTGAAATTACGCATTCATGTATGAACTACTTTGTATATTATTGTATGAATCTTGTTTGAATCGTGTTGTTGGTTTAACCTATCACCCTGTGATGTCATTCTACTCGTGTGTTCCTTTCAAGTTGTGTACTATTAAAGGCTTCTAAAGGACATGCTTTCTTTTCCCCTTTGTGTGTCAGAACGTCCCCATGCATCTCTCTTGACTCGCCGTAAGGTCACACACTTGCCTTGTACAAATATATCTTGCTTACCTCTGCGCGCTAACACAGTCAAGGCACTAGTGTACTACACACTGCTGGGACTCCTACTCCAAATGGTCTGAGGTCTAGTTGGGACTTCTTACTAGGGATATCCCTTTCCATGTTGGTGGGTCCAACACCATCAACAATATATTAAATGAATAAGAGATGTGAGGCGTGGTTGTGGTGAGATAATTTATACTTCTCACCAATTAGTACCATAAACTTGTTTTGTTCCATCATCATTACTTAGCTTGACATTTTGTTCAAATGGAATGTAAATTACCTTACATTTATCCATATTAATTTTTTTAGAAATTCCTTTAGATATTTATTTTGTCTTATTAAGGTCTTATCATTATCATTCTATACTTCTAGACCCAAAAAATAATGCAACCTGTGAGATCATTCATCTCAAATACTTGTGACATTTATCTTTTCATTTCTTTAATCAAGTTAGTAGGAATACTTATCATAATTAGGTCATCAACATATAGAGAGATTAGAGAAATGTGTCAATTATCATCTTACTTGATATACAAATTAAGTTAAATTTTACTTTTTATAAAGCCTTGCTAATGGAAGAACTTGTCTATTTTTTCATGCCATGACTTTGGGGCCTATTTAAGTCCATAAAATGCTTTCTTCAACCTGTAGAAAACATGTACTTGAACCTGATTCACAAAACCTTCCTGCTAAAAAAGATAAATGTATTCTTTATATCTCCATTTAGAAAAGATGAATTTACATCTAACTCATGTAGCTTCAAATTTTATTTTTTGGCTAATGTTATCCTCATTTTATTTTATTTTCATTTTTTCCACTGGTGCAAAAGAACTCTCGTAACCTATACATTCTTTTAAAAAATGATACCTTTAATTTTTCTATGCTACCATCAACATTAACTTATGCAACCACTTTGATCCTATATGGACTTTCTTTTTAGGAAAATATGTTAATTCTCATGTTTCATTTTTCATAATATAATTATACTATTTTTCCGTAGATTCCATCCATTATTTATTACATTTATCTTGCTCATAATTTAATGCTTATGTCATTTGATTCATTAAAGCATAGTCTTCGTACCTTACAAGTGTCTAGGTTAGTCATGTTGACCTTCTTAGCACTACACTGCTCTAGGGAGTTCCTTCATCTCTCCTTCTACTTTGTTGAGTATCATCATATTTTCTTTTGGGTGTACTTTGTGTACTTGAGGTGTCCATGTTACTTGAATCATTGTCTTGTACTTTTTCAAAAAATTATTCTACTTTAGCATTTTCATCATTTTCTTAAGGTGGATTCCAGACATCATGACCATTATCTTTTCTTCTTTCATTTGAAAATTCATGAAATAAAATATCTTTGATTCAAAAAAATTTGAGTGATGTTATCAAATAATTTATAAACTTATAATATGTATAACAACCAATGAAAATAAATTTAATTGCTTTGACATCATTTTTTTTTTGGGAATATGTGAAAATGAAGTACTCCCAAACAATAAGATGTTTAACTTTGCATTTAAAACCATAATGAGCTTCAAATGGTGTATTATGTTCAAATAATTTTGTTATATTTTATTTTTGAGATATGTAGTATTATTAATAACTACTACCCAAAATCCATTAGGAAACCTTTAGCTTTGATTATACATCAAGCAATTTCAATTAATAATTCGTTCATTCTCTCAACTACTCCTTTTTGCGAAGACGTCTATGGACCTTATATTGTTGCAAAACTCCATTGTCTTTGGAGTAGTTAATGAAGGCTCATAATGTATAATATCTTCTTTGACCTACCTTGATAATTTGGATGTACATGCATGTTTGTTTTTTAACCATATTATTGATTTATTTCAAATACTCAAATACATCACTTTTTCTTCATGATAACATACACTCAAGTATATTTAGCATTAATATCAATAAATATAACAATTTAATAATATGCTTCTCCAAGCAAATGGGCATTTCTCTTCTGGGACTGGCTTAGCAAACCCACCAAAGACAGAGGGTTAGGCTTGCGGGACCCTTACACCCTTAACCAAGTGATGGGAGAAAAATTGTGGTGGTGGTGGATACAGGGAGGGCAGGACCTATGGAAGAAAATCTGGGAGAAGAAATATGAGGCGACAGAGTCTCCTGAAGACAAGATGAGAAGTCAAGCAGAGAAAAAAGGATCAACAATGTGGAACCTAGCTAGAACCAATAAAGATCTAATAAGATATTATAGTTTCTAGGAAGTATGAGAGGGGAACACTGCAAAGTTCTACGAGGAATCCTGGCAATAGAGAGAAAATATTCTCAACAGAGAAGACCTCCAAGAAATCCATGAATTCACCACTCAACCGGAAGGTGAATTGGTCGAAAATTTCTGGAAGCCAAGTATAGGGGAATACTAGAGAAACTGGAAGCAAAAGGATGACTCGGCAGCAACCCCAAAAAGAGCAAGCTAGGAAATTTACAACAAATAAATGGCATCCAGGAAAATCGCGGTGAAAATAGGGAAGGATATACTACGATGGGGAACCTGAATCAAAGGAACGTTTTCCATAGCGGAAGGTTATCATTTAAAGGCGGGGCACAATCGACCGACAGAATCAAAAAAATGGAAAAACATCTGGAAAATTAAAACTTGGCCAAAGGTAGCCTTCTTTCTCTGGATTTTACATCATGGTTGAGCACTAACTTGGGATCAAATATGGAAGAAAGGTATGAAGGGACCCTCGTGATGCGGATTATGCCAAGAACAGGAAGAAATGATAGAGCACCTAACCAATAGCTGCATCGTCATCTGTAACCTGTGGAGCAATCACCAACAAATGTTCGAAATCAGTCATAGAAACTACAACAATATAACAAATACAACAGAGAATTGGCCGTTAAAACCTTACCAGAACCGGATCCTAAACTGCGCATGGACGTTGTCCATAGGTTTTGTGCTTTGGAACATTTGGAAGGAAAGAAATAGAGTGATCTTCAACGAAGACATGAAAGCCTCGGTTGAAATATGGAAGCAAACCACACAAAACATTAGAGAAACTATTTTACCAGAACGTTGGAATGATGAAGACTGGAAAATCAACAAAAGGGAGGAGAGAATATTGCAATACTTACAATTAAAGCAGAGCATGACAGATAGAACAAAAAGACAAACTCAAACTAGAGAGGTTGAGGAGATTACCACTTACCGACATCCACCCCAAGGCTTTGTCAAGCTAAACTTTGACGGGGTAGCAAAAGGCAACCTGAGCAAAGCAGGAATAGGGGGAATATTCAAGAACGATGGAGGTACTATCCTGAGAATTTACGCGATGGATTGCGACGAAGCAATGAACAATGAAGTTGAGTTACACGCGCTAAAACGTGGACTTGAAATTGCCATCTGGGAGAAGTATCAGAAACTTCAGATAGAAGGAGATTCGAAATTGGTCGTCAACATGGTAAAACGACTGCAAAACAATACACCATCGGACAAGATCAGCCGAAGCTGGAGAACAACATGGATGACCAGTGAAATAGGGAAACTGATAACAAAAATTAACTATATTCTACCTATTCACGTAAAGCGAAAAGGAAATGGGTCAGCTGATTGGCTGGCTAATTGGGGGATTTGAAACAGTGGAAGCTGAGGATTTTTTTTTTTCTATGAGTTTCATTGGTGCAACCTTTATGCAAGATATGGTGTTGCAAGCCATGTTTCAAGGAAACTTAATTCTTCTTCACGATGGTCCTATTTACCTGCGCATTGAAAATCAGTGGTAAGTTTAAAAACATCCGTAGAACCACATTTCTTTTGTTTTTCTTGCTCTGCAGTGAGAGATTTCTTTGGTTGTGCTTCCTTATCTGCCTCTGCTTCTATCTCTGTATCATTGAATTATTTACTAACATGTGCTGCTACAAGCAAGTTGTCTTCCACTTGGTTTTTAGACTCAAGTGGTATTTTCTCACCAAATAACATCATCTTGATATGATATTTTTGTTGCATCATCTGCAGCCATTCATCTTTAGCTAACAATTCTTCATAAAAGTTTACATCAACACTATTAATTGTTGGTTTCATCATAGCATTGACTGCTCCAATAGAAGCCTCGTTGTCATCAACAAACTTTATTGATGGATTCACCAAATTGTCATTAGCAAGCTTTGTCATTGGTTCACCAAAGTGTCATCAGCAATATCTATTGTTGGATTGACCAAACTATCATGAACAATCTGTGTTGTTGGTCTCACCAAATTGTCATTAGCAAGCTCTATTGTTGGATTCACCATATTGCCATCAACAAACTTTGTCATTGGATTCACCAAATTTTCATCAGCAAGCTCTATCGCTATATTTACCAAATCTTCATCCACTTGCAGTTGTTCATAGTGGGATGCACGAGAATTTATGTTCTCCTTCTTTGCTTCTTCTACAAATTATCTGTTGTCTTTTCATCTGCGATGAGGGGAAGAATGCTATCATAGATGCCTTCTTGTATGCATTTCAATAAGAAAGTTTTACCCATTTTTTGTGGCTCAGCAAACAAATTGAACTGCAAATATATCGACTTCTCTGCTGTCAACTTATGATTCTAACAATAATGTTTATGGCTTACATTTGAAAGCATGTATTGTGGTAGCTCAAAAACCTTAAATAGATTCACCTTCACTTGATTGAAGAAAAATATTTCCCTAACCCCAAATAGATTCACTTTTATCACTGAAATATACCACTTAAAAACTTTACTACTCAAACATATTTGTCTTCTTTTATTTTTTATTAAATGTTAAAAAAAATCCCCAGCTTTCATAAACGTCTTCCTTTACTGAAAAATCCTTAAAATCCCTATTAAAGTATTTGAAAAAAAATTGCCGCGCCTTTTCATGTAATTCTTCCTCATGAGCCCTTTTAAAAAAATTGGAATGACATAAGAAATGTCGAAGGCTTTTGAAAAAACTTGAGTCTTTTCAACGAAGACATTAAAAAATAATGTAAGACCATAAACACATAAATTGGAGCCTTTGTCGTTTTAGAATAAAAGAAATTTCAAACCAAACATGTGAAGCCTTTGAAAAGGGAATACAAGTACTTTGAAAAACAAAACTCATTTGTCAGAAAAACGACCTTTCGTACCTTAAAAAAATCATACGTTCACTATATTCAATATATCCTCACTATGTTTCACTATTGTTGGTAACTTTAGCTAATGGATATGTGTTATAATCATTCGATTTTTATTTTTTATGCGAGGAAGGATAATCTAACTTCTCATGTGTGTCTATCATGTTGCTTTTTCCTTCCCAATTCTCTATTATTGTAAACGTAATCCATTTGTCATTTGACCTATCAAGCTATGACGCATGGTTGTTAGGTTTTTACGTTAAGTTTTATTCTACTTGTTCACATGTTTTCACTTTTTTTACTAGATTTTAAATTGGTTAACCAAGAACCTTGATCCCCGTTTGATCAAGTGCATGGATGAATAATTCCTTTTATTTGTATATTTTTTATTGATTTTATTTCTATATTTTCTATGATATAAATTATTGGTTTGGTTGTTATGATTGAGTGCGGTTTCTCTCTAATTTCTTGTTCCAACATTTCCGGGATTGGTTTCCCCTTCCCTAGGAGATATTTAGAGTAAGTTTGTGCTACTTCTTAGGTCGTTATCTCCATTCTAATGTGTTTATGGGGTTCCTCCTTTTGCTAGCTTCTGTGTGGCCGGCCTCGAAGATAGGTCTCCCTGAAATTGTCCATACCTTTGATACCAAGAAAGAAAAAAAAAAGATTGGATAAAACATCACTTGCCTTTCAAGCCCCTTGCACACTCTTCTTTCTTTGTGGAATCGTATAACCAACCGAGTAATAAATAACAGTCGTTTCCCAGGCCTCGGACTTTCCACCACTTTAAATCCTTACTAATTATGTCATTATTTCTAGTTCGAAATGTGATAGTCAGCACAAATTTATCTGTGCCAACTGCCCACATTCTCTATCCCTCTCCTCTAGTATCCCCTTAGTATCTTAGGATTTGGCATTACCAATAACTTCATATGTTTCCATTTCATTTGGAATGGAGCGAGGACCCTAGCCAAGACAACGGGAGAAGGAAGTGGGGGGGTTAGGGATTACACTGGGGATAGTACATCCATCTTCCACCTTCCTTCCTGCGGTATCTAACAATTTTCCCTTCAGTTATTTTTTCCCAGCGTCACCTAGCTCCATCACCCATCTTTTGAATTGGTTGCATGGAGAAATGGGTACTCGATCTCGGTTAATCATTTATTGTGCATTAAAATTTGCCTCGCCCTCGGGCTTGCCACATCCTCAGTCACTTCTACCCAGTTTTGTCCAGCTTTTCCAATTGCATTTGTCATTTGTCATTCGATTTCCCTTTCTCCTAACCTCTACTCTCTAGGAATTATGTTTGTACACAAGCCTCTTCCATTGTTTTGGGTTTGAACAACGTCACTTGCTTCCATATATGGTTGTGTAGAACTCCCAAATACTTGAGGAGTATGTATAGGTTCTTTGGAAAGATTTATAGCATTACGACCATCTTTCTAAATTCTATGATGTACTTGTGTACAATATATAGATATTTTTGCCTAATGTAATGCCACTAGATCCAATGGTCCTCTATATACCCCATAGGATAAAACTATGATTTTATGAGAGACTTGAAATTGTCTAAATTAGTAACTATATGATAGCCCTCCAACCTTAGAGCTTATGTGTGGCTTCCCACCACATTAGGGCATGGCACTCGAATTTTAGTCATGAAAACAAAATTTTCTATTCTTCCTTTATATGATTAACACTAAAATAAACTTCCAACTATTGGAAAATATTATTTAACATCAAAGAACCAAACTCACCTTGATATGGCTTAATTTCAACCTTCTTTCCATATTTAATAGGAACTATGAATGCTTCACAACACTCGAAGTGGGTTAGTCTTTCTAGGTTTCTTTTATAGACCCCCTCTTTCGTTCTTCCCAATATCCTGATATCCCATCTTATTTGAATTCTACATTTGAACCTCCATCACCTCTCAATAGCCTAAGGTTGTTGGTCAAGGCTTCCATTAAGAGGGTCACATTGTGGTTTCTATTAGGAAACTATGCTTATAGCAGTGCAAACCTCTCCTTCGTGGGATTTTGATGCTTTTGCTTCGATTTGGCACCTATCTTAAGTTTTCTTAGATATTGGAAACCCTTTCTTTAAATAATTGAATGCCAAAATAAAGTAATATTCCTTTAGTTCCTTTGATATTAGCACAATGAAATACATAAGTGAGCTGGCAGACATCTCAATGGCTTTGGTGGAAGCCAATTTTCATTAGTTATAATCAATAGAGATGATGTTTAGGATGTTGTTGGCCCTAAGAATTGCACAAAAATAACTAAAAGACATGCATTTATGGAGTTTGAATTCTCATCTTAGTGAAGCCTAAAATAGTGATAGATGGCGCTTGGGTTGAATACTTAGGGGTAATTCAAAGGCACCTTTTCTTCCTCTTCTAAAGGAAGAATAGTAGGAGCATTCACATAGCTAGTGAGACTTATGCTTTCTCTCTTTTTTGAGATTGGGGTCACATGGGTATGGATTCCAATGTAATATTCATTGGTCTCGACTATCCGTAATAGCCTCACTAGATTGGGCATGGCGCCAAGAGATATATCTAATATATCCTCATTATGTTTCACTACTTTTGGTGATTGTAGCTAATCGATGTGTCCTATGATATACTCATCCAATTTTTCTTTTCATGTGATGGATGGATAATTTGTTTTGACAGGTCTTTCTATCATGTTTCTTTGTTTTTATTGAATGCTTTATTATGGAAAATGTATTATGTTTGTGATGCGACCTATCAAGGTATGATGCATGGTTGTTAGCTTTCTATTTTTCTACTATCTTTTGTTCTACTTGCTCAATTTTTTTCACTTCTTTTACCTGATTTTAAACCAATTAAACCAAAATATTGATTTCTTGTGATCAAATGTGTGGATGAAAAAATCCTTTTATTTCTAATTTTTTTTATGATTTAATATTACTAATTTAGTTATTATGATTGATTTTGGTTTCATTCTACATACATTGTAATTGAATTGTTGAATCCCATGCCCATACCTTGTTCTTCCTCTCTTCTCAAGTCACGAGGCTTCCTCTCTTTACTCATCTAGTAGTAATGTTGGCGAAGAAAAGAAACACGATTTTCAAATTTCCATCAATAACACCCACTTTTCTTTTTTATGGGCAATAATAAAGTACCAAGAATTCCATTAATATCTATTTTTCTATTTTTCCAATATAAAAAAATAATATATTTTATTAATTTAATTGACATAATAATTAAATTTTAATTTTATTTACATTTTTAATTATGTAATTTACTATTATATTTTAAAATATCAAAAAAATTATATCATTTTTTTTATTCCACATGTATCATATGACATGGTGTTTTTCCTTTTCCTCTTATCTTTTCCCTCCAAGAGGTTGTGTTCATTTCTTTTTATTTAGAGAATGATTGGAGGTTTGAGTGTACCAAATGATTTTTCTTTTGTTAAAAGAGGTTTCGGCATTATATTTAATTGTTCAGTTCTTAAGTAGAGTTAATCCCATATCCCAAACATATGAACTATGCATATATTGAAGGGAACAACTTCTTTTTGTGTTATTTTAATACGATTGAATTCATATCCTAGTTTGGATTTCATGTTTGAAACAAGTATAAAAGCAGTTACCAATCTCAATCTCTTATGTTTTTTTTCTTTTCTTAACTTCAAAAGTTTAAAAAATAAGCCACTCTAGATGGGTTCAATAGCTTATATTCCAGCTTATTTGCAAAGATTATAGTTAAAAATAGAAAATGTTTATTAATATAATTTTTTGTAATTAATTTTATTACCGGAATTTTTTTTGTATTTTTATTTAGGAATATAGATAATTTGGTTATGAAATAATTGCTTAAACCTGTCAGACCAGGCAGTAACTGCTCAAAGAAAAAACTGATTCGTGTGTTATTCCATTAGGTAGGTCTTCATTATATACATGAGGAAGAGACTGTTTAGTTCATCTCCAGATGACTGCTCATATTTCTAATTTATCTATTTACATAAATTCACCCAATCACAAGGATTAGGTGTCAACATTCCCCCCCTTAATCTGAAGGGACATTGGTGAGTCCAAGAATCATTCCGAATCGTTCAGGCTTTTCTCTTCCAAGCGCTTTGGTGAAGATGTCTGCAATTTGCTCATTTGTGGAACAATGACAGAGATGGATTGTTTTGGCCTCAACATGATGTCGAATCAGATGATATTTAGTATTGATGTGCTTCGTTCGATCATGGAACTTTGGGTTCTTGGCCAACTTTATTGCAGAGGTATTGTCAATCATGAGTGGAGTTCATTGTACTTGTTTTACCTGCAAATCTTCAAGAATTTTCCTGAGCCACAAAATTTCTTTTGTTGCTTCAGTTGCTGCCACGTATTCTGCTTCTGTTGTGGAATCTGTTGGAATTGATTGTTTGTGTGATCTCCAGGAGACAGCTCCTGATTCAAGACTCATAGCATATCCTGAAGTTGATACCCCAGTTTCTTTGTCTCCTTCGAAGTCTGAATCAGAGGATCCAATCAAGCTGAAGTCGTCCACCTATGTATACTTGATTCCAAAGTCTTGAGTTCCCTTCAATTACCTTAGAACTCTCTCTGCAGTAGACCAATGTCCCTCACAAGGCTTTTGTATAAACCTGGAGAGGATTCCAATAGCAAACGAAATGTCTGGTCTGGTAGTAGTTAGGTAGTTGAGACTTCCTACAAGCTGTCTATACTTTGTTGCATCCTCAAATTATTTTCCTTCAATAGATGTGAGCTTTAAGTTTTGTCCCATTGGAGTAGTAAGAGGATTGCACTTTGTCATGCCAAACCTGTTCAACAGATCTCCAATGTATTTCTTTTGAGGAAGAAATATGGACTTCGGATGTTGGGTTACTTCAATTCCAAGATAGTAATGAACATAGCCCAAATCAGTCATTTCAAAACTTTTCCCCAATTTCTTCTTTAAGGATGCAATGTAGCTTTCATTGTTCCCTATATCAAAAGATCATCTACATATACCACAAGATATACAACTATTTTGCCAACTTTCTTGACAAATAAAGTTGCATCATCAAGATCATAATGTTTGAAATTGAGTTTTAGAAGATGCTCAATTAGTTTTTCATACCAGGCTCATGGTGCTTGTTTGAGGCCATACAAGGACTTCACCAGTTTGCATACTTTATGTTCATCTCCTTTCACAACAAATCCTTCAGGCTGGGACATAAAAACATTCTCTTTTAGATCTCCATTTAAGAAAGGAGTTTTTACGTCCATTTGGTGGACTTTCCAACCATCCTGAGCTGCTAGTACAAAAAGTGTCCAGATGGTAGCCCATTTCACTGTGGGGGCAAAAGTCCCCTAATAGTCGACCCCTTCCTTCTGTGCAAAACCTTTTGCCACAAGCCTAGCTTTGTGCTTGTTAAGTGAGCCATCAGCTTTATACTTGTTCTTGTAGACCCACTTGTAACCAATTGGTTTCGTTCCTAATGGAGGATCAACCAGCGTCCAAGTGTCGTTCTTTATGAGGGCATCATACTCCTTTTGCATTGCTTCTTTCCATTCATCATGAGAAGCAGCTTCTTTGAAGGAATGTAGAGCCTCTAACTTACACTTGATTATCCATCATTACCTACAGCTTTTCTTCACTTATCCCTCTCTTTTGCCTTTTTTTCCTTGTAAACCTACCCAGATCATTACATTTGATGTCTTTAAGCATGATTAAGTGAACTTTGCTAATGTGTGACTGTTTTGTTTAGATTTTGACATATTTACAGAGATTCCGCAGCTGTCTGGCAATTCCGCAGCCATCTGGTGATTCCGCGGCCTTTTTGTTAATCTCAAGGTTCCACGTGTCATTTTGCAAAACGAGCCACATGGGCACGTGGGAATAAAGGTGCTCAAGGATCCTGTGCTATTGGTTCGGTCAGCCACATCATCTACACCTCCGGTCAACGAGGGTCAAGCCACAGTCAACAAAGGCAGCTTAAACGGTGTTGCGTAAGCTGTTGGGTCATGTCAATGCAACTGGTGATTTGTCCGTGTTACGCAGGTTGTGGGAAACATAATCCAACTCTGGATTCAATTCCCATAATGACCAGAACCTCCAGCTCATCCACGAGGCTTATGACGTGTTGCTGAACCTTTATTACGCATGACAGATTAGTTAATTTTCAGTTTCTAGCTTTACGCATTAGGCAATCGTTTAGATGAATATAAAAACTTGCGTCTATGTACGCTTAATGTTACTTTTTAGTTACTGTGTTTTATGAACTTGTTATAATTTTAGTGCATTTCAAGACTCGGTTTTGATAGTGCTGTTCTAGCACTCTTGACTGTAATTTTCTGCATATGGAGTAATAGAAGACAGTGTTGTTCTGACGTTTTCAAATCCTTGAGTCTTCTTTGGGTTGTATGAATGGAGGGCCCCCGTTCATGACCACCCTTGTATAGTATTTTATGTTCATATTCTTGCTATTTCTTTATTTTCCATTCAGCATTTCCTTTTCTTTGAAATATGTACAGCTTGATTCACTTTCATTGTCATTTCATTTGCAGCATTCACTTAAACTGATCAGTATTGTTCTTTTGCAGGTTTTTAACCCGGGATTGTTTTTGTCTTTATGTATTTGCTTTATATCTGATGGCATTTTCAGTTGACAGATTCAAAGTTGCTGCCTTTACTTTATTTTCATAGCTGATTTCTAGTTTAGTTTCTCAAAGTTGTCTGCTAACATATTGATGGTCTCTTTATCACAAATTGTTCATCTTTTAGAGATCAGAATACTAATAAATTCCAGCTGACTTTGAGTACTTTTTAGACTAATCTTTAACTACTTTCTAATCGTGCTTTACATAGTACCATATGTTAGAAGCAGAGAGTTAGAAAGAGCTGAACATTATAACTAGTCTTTAAAGTAGATTTTTCTCATTTTTTATCACTTTTTAAACTCATCTCTAGCTACTTCCTAATCGTGTTTTACACAGTACTATGTGTTAGAAGCAGAGAGTTAGGAAGAGATAAACATTATCATTGGTTTTTAAAGTGATTTTCTTACCTTTTATTTGCAGCAGCATGAATGGTGTCTAGTGCCATTAGAAAGTGGTTCTTTGCTTTCAGTTCATTTCAATTTATTTATTTCTTTCAAGCTTTTCCTTTTCAGCAAGTAGTTAGAAATCACCTTATACACACACTCACTCATCTGTTTATAAAAACTCCATTCCATCTTAGGAAGATAAATTAACCACAAACAACACCCCAAACGACAAAAAGCTCTAAGAGGTTGCTTAAGTACATATAGTACACCTTCACTTCATCAGCTTACGAGCCCCGGGTTGACAATTAATGACATCAATTTAGGAACACTAAATTGACTAAACATTTTGGCGTCGTTGCCGGGGAAGTGAAATTAAGTAGCCATATTCTTAGAAAAAAAAAAAACATAAAAATTTCAAGGAAAGAAGTTGATAACCTATCAAAGTATGCTCTCCTCTTGCACTTCAAGGTGATCTGGAGGATCAGAAAAGAGAAATTTATTGATTTGGTAGCTTCTTGAGTATGCTCTCTTCTTGCACCTAGAGTGAACTGGAAGATCAGAAAAAGAACTATTGACTTGACTTGAAGAAAATAATAAAAAATGACATGCATAGAGCTAGAGATTCTAGAGGAAGGTTTTTAGCTAGAGCTCGAAGTTCAATTTTTACAAGTCCATCTGCTTCAAGGGATAGACAAGAGGCACCTCCCTTATCTCCAACCGACACTCCTAGTCCTAGAATTCTTGGAATTCAAGAGCCAAGAGTTGACTCTCCTACACCTTCTATTGAATTTGAACCAGAAAGAGACTCTTCTCTCTCTCCTATAGAAAGACCAATTGTAATTGAGGAAGTAGAATCACCTGAAGAGGAAGGAGAAATCTCTTCTCATTCACCTTTTGTAGAGGAACCAGAAGATTTTGAAATCCCTAGGAGAATCATCATGGCAGAAGAAGAAGGAGGTGGTAGGGGTAGAGGTAGAGGTAGAGGAGGAGGAGGAAACAACAATAACAATAATGGAGGTAGAGGTCCCCTTGGAGGAGGAAATAGAGACGGGGATAATTCATTTGGGTTTCCCATTGTTAATGAGGATTCCCGAGCCACTATGAAAAAAATATCACCATCTGTCCTCCCAAATTTCCATGGGTTAAGGACTGAGGACCCTGAAACATTCTTATTTGAGTTTGAGGTGGTGTGTCGAACTTATGACTACCTGGATGACTCTCAGAAACTCAAATTGTTCCCTTCAACACTGAAGGATCAAGCCTTGAAATGGTTCATGGGGTTACTCACTCAATCCATTAGGACTTGGGATGAAATGAAACAGACATTTTTGGACAGGTATTTGGACTATTGTATGCCTACTAATCACAAGGACGAGGTTTTTAAAATGATACAAAGAGAAGATGAGAGCTTAGAAGATTTACTTGAAAGATTTCAATATAACTTGAAAAGAGCAAAAATGAGTACCTTGGATGAAGAGACCTTAAAAGCCCTCTTATTAAAAGCCATTAGGGATGAATGGATAGATATCTTAAACATGATGGGGAAAGGGGATATTTCTCAACTTTCACTCAATGATATAGCAGAACTCTATATCCATCTCTCAAGGGGCAAATCAAAAACTCAAAAAGGGCCTAGAGATCCTTCTCTCCTTAGGGCAAATAAATCTGCAACAGGATCAGTAAGTAGGGCTGAAATCGGCAGTATGCTTGATGAATTTAAAACTGACATCTTAGGGAGTCTTAGTGAACAACTAGATACCCTTAAGATTCACAATAAACAAAAAGCAGAAGCTGAGGCTTTGGCTATCTTTTGCCCGAAATGTAGAAAGAAACATGCTTTAAGGGAATGTCCCTTAGATGCACACGTTGTAGAAGCATGTGTAATTTGCTCAGAAACTCATGAGACCAAGGATTGTCCTTCAATTCCTGGCCTCAAAGCAGTCTTTCAAGAGGATCCAGATACACTTGAATCTCTCTGTTTTATTGCAAGGAGACCTTGGCAAGGACAACAGAATCAAGGGTTTAACAACTCTATGAATTCTCAATCCCAACAAAATTGGAATCCTTGGCAACAACCTTGGCCTCAACCTCAAAATGCTTTTCAAGCATGGATGCAAAGCATGCAAAATCCTTATGGGAGATTTGCTCAATTCTATCAATATCCTCCATCATTTCAGAATCAGCAGGCTCCACAACTTCCAAATCAAGGTCAACAACTATCATTGCCATATCCTCAACAACAACAACCTCCTCCACAAAATCAAAATTCTCAATTATCGCTTCAATCCCAGCAGAAATCAAATCAACTTCCCTCTCAGCCATTACCAAATCCAAATAATAGGAACCCTCAAAATGCTTACATGATGGAAGGTCAAGCATTCCCTACCTATATGGTTGTTCCTCTCAATGAAGTACAACTCAGATCAGGTAGAATCTTAGATCAACCTTCTACAAGTGTTCAACAACCAAGCATTTCTGAGGAAGAATCTCTCAAAGTCAATAAAGGTTCTGAAGTATCACTTCAAAACCAAAATATCCAAAAAGAAAAAAAAAAAGAATCAACCTCCACAACTCCCATAGTTGAGCAACCTACACCTTTAGCTACACCTCCTTTTCCTGAAAGATTACAAATTGACAAAGGAGTGGAAAAGCAAATATGGGTTCCTGACTATAGTTTTCTAGATGAATTGAAGAATGTTTGTATCAAGATCCCCTTGTTACAAGCCATTAAAGAAATTCCCATTCTAGCGAAGACAATAAAGGAGTTGAGTTTGAAGAAAACAGGAAAAAGAACCAGAGATACTAAAAGGATACATCTAGTTGGAAAAATTGCAGACATAATGATGGGTAAGATTACCATGCAAAAATATGTGGATCCCGGTAGCCCTATTGTCAAAACTCATATTAATGGGGTTGAAATCCCAAATACTTTGATTGGCTTAGGAGCCGCGATCAACATCATGAGTAGACAGACCATGGATCAGTTAAAGCTTCCTAACCTTCTCTTTACACCTACTTTGCTGCAGCTTGCAGATAGATCAATCATTAAACCTGATGGTGTATTGGAAGACATTCCAGTCTCCCTAGACTCTTGGGAATATCCAGTTGATTTTATGATTTTAACTCCCAAGAATAATCTAGGAGGACATCCTCTTATTTTAGGAAGACCTTGGCTGGCCACAGCTGATGCTTTCATAAGTTGTAGGTCTGGGAACATGTATATATCAGATGGTAATTCCACCAAGAAATTCAACTTGTATCCTCCAGCAAAGGCAATAACAGAAATAGGAGAAGATGAGTGGGTTGATGATGAGGATACTATTCAACCTGTTCTAACCATCTCTGAAATCAGTGAGGATAGTCAAATTCTAAATACATTAGAAAATTTTGAAATACCTTTAGAATATGACCCTACATAGTTTCAGTTAGATGCAGACATTGAATATCTCTCCTCTAGACAGATGTCTCTCTTCTCAATGGAAGAATTTGGTAGTTCTACAGTTGAAATCCTTCCAGGAAAAACATTGAACATTAACAAAAACTTGGAAAGACCACAACAAGAAGAATTAACTAAACTGTTGCAAAAACATTCCACTGCCTTTGCATGGGAATACACTGACATGAAAGGAATCGATCCTAAGACTTGTATTCATCACATTTACATTGAAGAAAATAGCAGACCTATTAGGCAACCACAAAGAAGGATGAATCCAAACCTTAGGGAAATCGTGAAAGAAGAACTCCAGAAATTGCTCAAGGTAAACTTCATTTACCCCATTTCAGATAGCCAATGGGTTTCTCCCTTGGTTATAGTGCCCAAAAAGAATGGTAAATGGAGAGTTTGCATTGATTATCGAGAATTGAACAAGGCAACCTTAAAGGATCATTTCCCTCTACCTTTTATTGATCAGGTACTAGACACTTTAGCAGGTAAAAAGTATTTCTCATTCTTGGATGGTTTTAGTGGGTATAATCAAATTCAAGTAGCACCTGAAGATCAAGACAAAACCACATTCACTTGTCCATGGGGAACTTTTGCCTACCGAGTACTCCCTTTTGGATTGTGCAATGCACCCGCTACATTTCAAAGGGCTGTACTAGGAATCTTTTCAGATCTGATTCATGATTGTGTAGAGGTATACATGGACGATTTCACAGTTTATGGTAATACATTTGAAGAAGCTTTGGAAAATTTGGAAAAAGTACTGGTAAGATGTAAGGAAACAAATCTTTCTTTAAGTCATGAAAAGTGTTTTATGATGTTTACTGAAGGGATTGTTTTAGGACATCATATTTCAGGAGATGGGATTAAGGTTGATAGATCCAAAGTTGAAGTCATCTCTAAGTTACCTATTCCAAATTGCCAGAAGGATGTTAGAAGTTTTCTTGGGTTTACTGGGTATTACAGAAGATTTATTGAAAACTTCACTAAGATAGCATCCCCTCTTTTCAAATTGCTTACCAAGGACTGTGAGTTCAAATGGGATCCTGAGTGTCAATCTGCCTTTGAAGCTTTAAAGACTAGAATATCTGAAGCACCCATCTTAAGGGGGCCAAACTGGAAAATCCCTTTCCATATTTCCACTGATGCTTCAGATACAGCTCTAGGAGCTGTTTTGGGACAAAAGGATTTGATCCCTTATGCCATTTATTACACAAGTAAGAATTTGACTCCCACTGAGTTAAATTATACTGTTACAGAAAAAGAGTTCTTAGCTGTGGTACATGCGATCAATAAGTTTAGACACTACATAACCGGCTATGAAACCTTTGTCCATACTGATCACTCTGCCATAAGATATTTAATGAACAAACCTGTTACCAATGGTAGAGTTACAAGATGGCTTTTACTCTTACAAGAATTCAACATTACTGTGTTAGATAGACCTGGAAAACAAAACACAGTAGCTGATTTCTTGTCTAGAATCCAAAACACTAATGAAGATTCTCCAGTAGAAGATAAGTTTCCAGATGAATACTTGTTTGCAGTAACTACCAAGACTCCTTGGTATGCAGATATGGCTAATTATCTAGTTACAGGGAAGCTTCCTCTACACTTATTTCCTAATGAGAAAAGGAAAATCATTCAGGAGAGTTCACATTTTTCTTGGATTTCTAATGAATTGTTCAAAACAGGGCCAGATTGTATAATCAGAAGGTGTGTTCGGGGAGATGAAATGCCTGACATCCTTAAGGCATGTCATGATGAACCATGTGGCGGGCACTTTGCTGATAAGAGGACATCTTATAAAATCCTTTCTCTAGGATATTATTGGCCTTCTCTCTTTAAAGATGCAAAGCAATATGTTAGAAGGTGTGACAGCTGCCAAAGAGTTGGGAAACCAACTCCTTCAAATGAAATGCCACTACAGCCTCAGGTATGCATCGAACCCTTTGAGAAATGGGCTCTAGATTTCGTTGGACCAATTAATCCACCATCAAAGCAAAAGAAGTATATACTGGTTTGTACTGATTATGTTACTAAGTGGGTAGAAGCGAAAGCATTGCCTTCTGCCACTGAAAATTCAGTTGTTCAATTTCTTTTTGAGGATATTTTCACTCGTTTTGGTGTCCCAAGGGAAATTGTAACAGATCAGGGCAACCAGTTTACATCTAAATTGATGGAGAAGCTGATGGAGGAATATAAGATCAAGCACAGAACATCTACTCCCTACCATCCGCAATCCAATGGCCAAGTGGAATATACCAATAAAGTTCTTGAAGGCATTATCACCAAGACTGTTCATCTTCATAGAAGAGATTGGGCGGAAAGGCTCCATGAAGCCTTATGGGCCTATAGAACTACATGGAAGAACACAACAGGACATTCTCCCTATGAACTTGTTTATGGGAAGGAAGTCCTGCTCCCCATTGAGTTCCAAATCAAGACCTTCAAGATGGCAGTCCAATTGGGAATGAGCCTCTCAGAAGCCCAAAGACACAGAATGGACCAGCTAAATGAGCTAGATGAAACAAGACAAGATGCAATTCTAAGGACCGATCTAGTTCAGCATCAAAGATCTAAATGGCATGATCGTCATATCAAAGAAAGAAAGTTTCAGAAAGGAGATTGGGCTCTATTGTTTGATTCAAAGTTCAAAGACTTCAAAGGAAAGTTTCAAACTCATTGGCTTGGGCCATATGAGATTGATGAAGTCTTTAGCAATAGAGCAGTTCGAGTGAAAACTATTGATGAATTTTGATACTCCTCTTATTGTGAATGGCCATCGCTTGAAAATCTACCAAAAGCCATTCTCAAAAGAAGAGTTTGTAAAGTTGTTTAAAGAAGATTCTGTAATCAGGTTGGTGGAGAAGGATTCTTCTCCTCCATCAGCCTACTCTTTGGTTTTTGAAAAAATAAATAAATAAATAAATAAATGTATAAGCCTGAAAACCAATCTCTGATTGACAGTCTTATGCAGAAAACCTGAGGTGAAAATCAGAGTCACCTGACACCTCATGTTTTCCAAAAAAAAAATATCTCTCTCTCTTCCATCTCATTTCGCCATTTCATCCACTTCATTCACCATCTCATTCATTTAATCACTCTCACTCCACCTCATTTCTTTCCATCCATCCATCCATTCATTACATTTCATTCCATCAATAAAGTTATTTTTTTAGATAACTAAAGTTGTTTTGTGCAACCGGAGGGTACCACTGCAGTTTTCGCAGCTGTCTGGCAATTCTGCAGCCATTCAGCAATTCCGCAGCCCTCTGCACCTGCATAAAAAACACAGTATGTTTGAAAAGAAATTTACAGTTCAGAAGTCATCAACAATAAGTGGAAAAGAGTCATGCAACAACAATAAAACAATGAAGGGTTAGTGGCAAATGATCAAAGGCAATCCAAGCGCGGATATGAGGTATGATCTAAATCCTAAACTTACGGTTATCTCATTTTGCAAAGTTTCCGGGTTATGTTTTCTGCCATTTAATGTAATGATTACCAGTCTTTCCCATCATGCGACCAAAAATCCACGTATCCCCCACACTTATCGGTCCTGTTCATCACGATTTTGAAACTCAATTGCGGCTGCTCCTCCATTAAAGTTTTCGTACCTGAGTGACGTAGACTACTGTACTACGTCTCTCTACGTCATAATCCCGCAGCCAAGTGTAAATATATGACCGAAGCCTAAGAACCTAACCGTTTCTACCCATCATTTCATAACCCTCCTACGCTCGTATCATTCCATTCATGATGTTTCATTTCCACAGTTCCCTTATTCCGCTGTGCTCACTACGCTGCTACCTTAGCCATACTCTGTTTTACTTCTTCCTCTCTGCTAATTCTGATTATCAGTGAAAGTATGTTACGGCTGTTACATTAGAGCCGTAAATTTACTGTGTTAAGGCCACTGTTGAAGCCGTGTAACCATTTTTCCAAAAGTTTTAGAACAGAGCCGTAGAGCCAATGGGTAAACTCTTAAGAGCAGAACCAGAGGGTTCAAAATTTCTGGAGGGGTATCCTCAAGTTAAAGAGGCTTTGCAGAAATCAAACTGGCTCCAATGCATCCAGAAATTCAGAGGTTACCACAAAGATGTTACGAAGGCCTTTGCACGTTCCTTTAGAGACAAAAACAATCAAGTGGAGATAGGGGACCTAAAGTTTACAGTCACTGAGAGCAGTATAGCACAGACCACTTCACTCCCACAAACTGGAGAAAGATGGTTTAAAAACAGATCAGTACAAGACCAACAGTGGAAGCAAATCTTAAAGAATCCAGGTATGGATACCAGCATTTTTACAAAAGGGATTCCTGTTACTTATGTCAAGGAAGAATGGACAACTTTACTTTTATTAGTGCAAAAATTCTTTACTTGTGAGGGAAGGTTTGGAGTTTTATATGTTTACCATGCCAAAGTCATGATGCATTTCTTAGGAGATGATATTAACCTTCCATATTTTCTACTCTCAAGTCTTAGAAAAATGTGTTCAATTGTCCAAAGGAACCCAAGAAACATTGAACCACATCTGTATCATCATGGTCTTGTTAAGATGCTAGTTGAGGAACAGTTGAAAGCAAAAAGAGATACCTGGGAAAGATTTCTTGTGAGAAACCATTTTGAAGAAGTAGGAGAAACCTCTGTACCTAGAAAGAGTAGAAGAAAAAGAGAAGAGGCTACCCCTGAAACTGTTGTCCAAGAGGAAACTGTCCCAGAATAGATTGAAGAAGAAACTGATGTACATCATTCTGAACATGAAATTGACCCTGAGCCTGCTGTGGACATTGATCAAACAGCCCAAAGAATCATCACAGAAACCCTTTCAGAACTTGCCCAAGAAGTTGCTCAAAAGAGAAAAGAGAGTAGGAAGAAACAAAAGAAAGATAAAGGCAAAGCTGCAGCCCAACAAACTTACTTTACTCCTGAAAATTCCAGTGAAGAAGATACTCAGCCCTTAGCACAAAGGTTGGCCCAACTCCATGAAACTTCCATTTCCAAGAAGATGCAAAAACAAAAACAGAAGCAACAAAAAGAAAAACAGAGCATCACCACCGTGAGAAGGAGCAGCAGGTTACAAAGAAAAATGGGGGCCGCCGAGAACAAAGAGTCATTCTTTATTGACTTGAGCACACCCCAAAAGGTTGCTACAAGACATGACTTTGAGAAAAGCCCTCCACACGCTGAGTATGTTGAGACTAGTCCTCCACGTGAGGAAAGTCCTTTTGAGCATGAACCTGAATATGAACATGGATCCGAATTTCAGTATGAGCCTAGTCCAAAGAAGTCACCAGAGGTTGACCCAGATCAGCAGAAAGTTTATAATTACCTGGAGACGTTAGAACAAGTAGCTGCTGGTCCAAGCACTGTTCAACCTTTGGAGCAGCAAGTTCAATCACTGAAGCAAGAAGTATTTGAGCTAGAGGTACTAAATCGCCACATCAAACAAGAAAATGAAAGACTGAAGGAACAGAGAAATGTGGACAAGATGGTCCAAGATAATACCATGCTTCATATGGGCCTTTGGCAAAAGGAAAACAAAAAGCTCAAGAAGAGATATAGGAAGTTAAACAGAGCTTTGATCAATTTAAAATTCAGATGTTTGATGAAAAGACCAAGAGTCAATGTGGCCACACAGAGGAAGAAGAGAAGGCTAGATGTCTTAGCAGAGGCATCTCAGCAGGTGGATTGAACAATGTTTTCGTTGCATGAGGACATGTAACACCCTCGTAGTGGGGGTATGTAGAGCCTCTAACTTACACTTGATTATCCATCATTACCTACAGCTTTTCTTCACTTATCCCTCTCTTTTGCCTTATTTTCCTTGTAAACCTACCCAGATCATTACATTTGATGTCTTTAAGCATGATTAAGTGAACTTTGCTAATGTGTGACTGTTTTGTTTAGATTTTGACATATTTACAGAGATTCCGCAGCTGTCTGGCAATTCCGCAGCCATTCAGCGATTCCGCAGCCATCTGGTGATTCCGCAGCCTTTTTGTTAATCTCAAGGTTCCACGTGTCATTTTGCAAAACGAGCCACATGGGCACGTGGGAATAAAGGTGCTCAAGGATCCTGTGCTATTGGTTCGGTCAGCCACATCATCTACACCTCCGGTCAACGAGGGTCAAGCCACGGTCAACAAAGGCAGCTTAAACGGTGTTGCGTAAGCTGTTGGGTCACGTCAATGCAACTGGTGATTTGTCCGTGTTACGCAGGTTGTGGGAAACATAATCCAACTCTGGATTCAATTCCCATAACGACCAGAACCTCCAGCTCATCCACGAGGCTTATGACGTGTTGCTGAACCTTTATTACGCATGACAGATTAGTTAATTTTCAGTTTCTAGCTTTACGCATTAGGCAATCGTTTAGATGCCTATAAAAACTTGCGTCTGTGTACACTTAATGTTACTTTTTAGTTACTGTGTTTTATGAACTTGTTATAATTTTAGTGCATTTCAAGAATCTGTTTTGATAGTGTTGTTCTAGCACTCTTGACTGTAATTTTCTGCATATGGAGTAATAGAAGACAGTGCTATTCTGACGTTTTCAAATCCTTGAGTCTTCTTTGGGTTGTATGAATGGAGGGCCCCCGTTCATGACCGCCCTTGTATAGTATTTTATGTTCATATTCTTGCTATTTCTTTATTTTCCATTCAGCATTTCCTTTTCTTTGAAATATGTACAGCTTGATTCACTTTCATTGTCATTTCATTTGCAGCATTCACTTAAACTGATCAGTATTGTTCTTTTGCAGGTTTTTAACCCGGGATTGTTTTTGTCTTTATGTATTTGCTTTATATCTGATGGCATTTTCAGTTGACAGATTCAAAGTTGCTGCCTTTACTTTATTTTCATAGCTGATTTCTAGTTTAGTTTCTCAAAGTTGTCTGCTAACATATTGATGGTCTCTTTATCACAAATTGTTCATCTTTTAGAGATCAGAATACTAATAAATTACAGCTGGCTTTGAGTACTTTTTAGACTAATCTTTAACTACTTTCTAATCGTGCTTTACATAGTACCATATGTTAGAAGCAGAGAGTTAGAAAGAGCTGAACATTATAACTAGTTTTTAAAGTAGATTTTTCTCATTTTTTATCACTTTTTAAACTCATCTCTAGCTACTTCCTAATCGTGTTTTACACAGTACTATGTGTTAGAGGCAGAGAGTTAGGAAGAGATAAACATTATCATTGGTTTTTAAAGTGATTTTCTTACCTTTTATTTGCAGCAGCATGAATGGTGTCTAGTGCCATTAGAAAGTGGTTCTTTGCTTTCAGTTCATTTCAATTTATTTATTTCTTTCAAGCTTTTCCTTTTCAGCAAGTAGTTAGAAATCACCTTATACACACACTCACTCATCTGTTTATAAAAACTCCATTCCATCTTAGGAAGATAAATTAACCACAAACAACACCCCAAACGACAAAAATCTCTAAGAGGTTGCTTAAGTACATATAGTACACCTTCACTTCATCAGCTTACGAGCCCCGGGTTGACAATTAATGACATCAATTTAGGAACACTAAATTGACTAAATAAGGAAGTTGGTTCAAAATCTATAAACAATTTCAATTCACAATCATAAGAAACATCCATATCAACAGGTGAATTAGAGTCATCTACATCACCTCCATTTTTCTAGTTTGAATTTCTAGTTCCTATCTTTCCAACCTCATCAGGATGAACACTTTCAAGTGTTTTTGTCAGCCACTTTGGGGGACCTTTCTTAGATGGTCTAGGCTGCTCCCTTGATTGAGTTAGGACTGAATCAAGATTGAGTCTCCCAATTCTATCAATTACATCACTTAAAGCATCATCCATTGTTGGAGTTTCATGTGGGGGAGAGTGTTCTTCAGAAGAAGATTCCACATGTTGATCTAGTATAGGAATCCCCCCTTCAAGATGTGGAATCTAATTATTAAATTCTTGAAATGATTTTGTTTTTGCAAATCTATCCAAGCGATCAAGTTGCTGCTCAACAACATTGTCAGTTTTGGATGATTCAAGAAAAATTACATCTCTAGATAAAACAAACTTCTTATTTACTTCATCATAGATAGGGTATGCTTTGGAGATGTTTGAATACCCCAAAAAGATACACTTACTACTTCTAGCACCAAGTTTGTTTCTATGTACCTTTGGTATCAAAGCATAACAGGTGGAACCAAAGACCCTAATATGCTTTACCGAAGGAACATGTCCATACCACATTTCATACGGGGTCTTGTTTCTTATAGCATTAGATGGACATCTATTCTTTATATATGCAGCACATAGAACAACATCAGCCCAAAACATTATCTTTACATTTTTGAAGAAGAGCACAGATCGTACCATATTTAAGATTGTCCTATTCATTCTTTCAGCTACACCATTCTACTGGGTATTATAAGGCACAGTTTTTTGATGTTTGATCCCATGTTGGTGAAGATAGTTTTCAAATTCATTTGATGTGTATTCTTTTCCATTATCAGTGCGAAAATACCCAATATGAGATTGTGCATCATTTTCAGTCCATTTATGAAAATTCTTGAATGTTTGAAAAGCATCAGATTTTTTCTTCAATAAATAAACCCAACACATTCCGATGTAGTCGTCAATAAATGTCATGATATATTTATTTCCATTTGCAGAAGGAACAGGCATTGGACCACATAAATCTTAATGAATTAGTTCAAGTTTTCTATGTGCTCTTGAATGTGAATCATGAAAAGACTGTTTGTTATGCTTTCCTAGAATGCAAGCATCACATTGCTTAAGTTTTCTAGGAATTGTAGGCAAACCAGCAATGCCATTTTACTTCAACAAGCGGAGACTGTCATAGTTCAAATGTCCAAATCTAGCATGCCATAATAAACTTGATGGAAGTATACCTTCTTCATGATGAGAATTGTATGAGAAATGTTGTGCACAAGCAGAGGTTCCTTGCAGCTTGAGAAGCCTTTCTTCTTCTATTCCCCTCATGACAAGTGAGTGGTCAGATGCTTTTCTTACCTCAAGCTTTCCATCAAACATATGAATGGAGTGACCTTGCTAGCAGATGTGGACCAAGGAAAACAAGTTTCTCTTGAGCTGTGGGAGATATAGAACATGATGCAGAAGAAAGTCTGAAAGACCAGGAAGTTTAAGCCTTATTGTGCCAAGCCCCGATGGCTTGATTTTTTATTGATCTACAAAGTATACTGCTCCATCAAAATTGTAAGTGAAATCTTCAAAAAATATTTTCTATGAGTCATGTGGCAGGTTGCTCCTGAATCAAGCAACCAATCATTTTTCCAAGAAGCAAGTGAAGAATTAAATAAATCTTCATTTACTCCAATGTTACATTGTGCCACAACATAGTGAGCGGATTCAAGTGCTTTACCTTTGTCTGTATCATCAGTTTTACCTTTCTATAGGTTTCTTTGCTGCTCAATTTTGTCCCATGGTAGCTTGCATGTAGAGGCATCATGTGATCCATTTCTTTTGTAGCGAATGCAGTGAAAATCTGCGTTTTCTCCTTGAGAATGTCTGCCCCCCCTCCCTCTGAAATATCTTCCTCTTCCTCTTCGACCACCTCTTCCTCTTGTAGAATCTTGAGCAGGATGCTTTTCTTTATGAGCAAGGCACACAACCTCTTCAGAAGATTTAGGGGCTGTCTTCTTTCCAAAAGCTTTCTCTCTTTGAGCAAACTTTTTCACAAGAGAGTCAAAGGTTATATCTTTGAGATTTCCATTTGCTTGCAATGATTCAAGATAATTGGAGTAAGTAGGATAAAGTGCCTTGAGAAAAGAAATAAGAGGAATATCCAATTCAACCTTAGTGGATTTGATATCATGCATTATAGAATTTACTTCAGATGCAAGAGCAAGAGGATCATTATTTTGCAGTTCAAGAGTCAAGAGTTTAATATGAGTTGAACAACTTCAAGTGTAGAATGTGAGTCATAGAGTTCTTTCAGCTTTTGTAAGGCTTCAAAGGCAGTTGAATATGATGAAATATGACGACTCACCTCTTCATTTACAGATGTTGTGATTATTGCATAAGATTTGATGTTCTTGTTTTCCCAAATGACGAGCTCTTTGTCTAAGGTAGGCTGTACTGGTTCATTGACTCCATCTCCGACACACACTCCTTTCCACAACTCATTGAAAATGAGGGTGTGTTTTATCATCCAGGACCATTCAGGATAGTTCTCCTTGCCAGTGAGAACTATTCCCACCATGGATATGATTGAATGCATACTGTAAAAAAACACTTCTGCTGGCAAAAATCTGTGTACTGTAAAAATACTTCTGCTGATAGAAAAATACTTCTGCCAATATATAGTAAAATTATACCTCTGGTGGTAATTTTTAACAAATTACAATTCAACAGGGCATTCTCTCCATATAGGGCATTGTACTATCTTTGTCTTTAATGAAAATAGAAAACATTTCCCAAAGAAATATTCAAATCAAGAATGCACTCTTCAAAAAACTTTCAAATCTCTTCCTCATAATTTTTTTGTTCTTTGGTTCCTGTGTAGCGCGTTTCACTTACTACTAAAACAGAAAGAATTGAAATTTTGTGTACAGCTTTGCGTACTTTGCTTCATAAAGAAGATTCCACATCACACGGGCAGCTTAATTCATATTACAGGTAGCGTAATATCATATTCCATATGCCAGCAGCGTAAATCACACAGCATTCAACGCATATGCCATGATTCCACATCACACAAGTAGCTTAATTCATATTACAGGTAGCGTAATATCATATTCCATATGCCAGCAATGTAAATCACACAACATTCAATGCATATGCCATGATTCCACATCACACGAGCAGCTTAATTCATATTATAGGTAGCGTAATATCATATTCCATATGCCAGCAAAGTAAATCACACAGCATTCAACGCATATGCCAAAAAACAGCATATAGCCAAAAAAACACTTAACATATATATATACCAGCATTTATCAAAACAGGAGCAGTGTTCAAATCAGTGGAGCAGCATTCTTCACAATCGATTTACTGCAACATCGATGATAGCAAGAGAACCGTCCTTTGAAAACAGAACAAAATGCAGCAAGAGCTATTTTACCAAAACGTCTCCAAAAAATATTCCAGAAGTCGTCCCTCTCTCAACAGTTTCTGAATTTAAGCAGTAAGAATAGTGAACAGACTATGAACACACTGTGTAGTAGACATAGAGGACAAAGGGCACAGTAGGCAGTGGACAGAGAGCAGTAGACAGTCGAGTTACAACTATTTTGGGAGTTGGCTCTGATACCATGTCAGACCAGGCAGTAACTCCTCAAAGCAAAAACTGATTCATGTGTTATTCCATCAGGTAGGTCTTCATTATATACATGAGGGAGAGACTGTTTAGTTCATCTCCTGATGACTGTTCATATTTCTAATTTATCTATTTACATAAATTCACCCAATCACAAGGATTAGGTGTCAACAAAACCTAGGAATTGTTTAGGGATCAAATATTTCTAGATGCAAACATCTTTTTGAATACAAAATTTGGAAAAAAGTTTATACCTGAAAATATTTGATTGCTCTAAATGAGTGGTAAATCTATATTTAATATGGATCTATATTGTTTCTTAATAATATTTTTTATGTTAGATTTCAGGCTTTTGTGATCCATAATTTAGTAAGCATGTCTTTCGAATTAATCACATCAATATTATTTGGTCACGTTGGTTTATCCTCAGGACGAAGGTTCGAAACGTGGACCAAATAATATTAATATGATTAATCCAAAGACATGTTTTCTAAATATGTTTTATATTAATATAAATTTCACATCTCTATATATAGAATATCTTTATTTTTAATTTTATTAAAACTCTTATAATATACATAATTACATATATATGTTATCGACATTTTCTTGACATGTTCTATAAGATATTAATTTAATTTTTTTAATGTGATATGGAAATTATGATTTAAAAAAAAATAAAATTATTACTAAGAACAAAATTACAATATAACAATTTGAATTGAATGAATTTATTATCTTTATTGGTTTTTACATTGTATTTAATGTTTTTGGTTTAGTTGACATTATATTTTATTATTATTATTATTTGATATATTATTTCATCTACAACTCTACTATGACATCTCCCCATCATAGTTTGTAAAGAACTTCTTAGTATGAAAACTCAACATTTACAGCAAAGCTCATTATGGCACTTACTAGTATTGAACTAGAGAATAACAAACTCTTTTCAACAAAGCTAAAATAAACCCAATTAATTTAAATAACCAACACAATTATAATACATTTTTAAACATTTTATAAATAAAAGTTAAATATAATTTCATAAGTAAATAAGATTAATAATTGCAAAATAACATAGTTTCTCCCTCTACAACTATCACTAACTAATTGATTATTTCCCAAAGTGAAAACACTCTGCATAAACATTTATTCTCCACACCTACTTCCACCACACCTCCACCTCCACACAACTACCTTTACCCTCAATAACACATTTTTAATCCGTCAGTGATATTGGAAACTATTATTTAGCCATAGGAGACAATCTTATGGATACATTTCTAGAAGTGCAAAGCAATGAACTACAATGTATGTGTACAAATAAACAAGTCTGTTATAGACATTTTTGTGCCTCGCATCATGGAGCATGAAATGTCAATAATCACAGGGATCCTCAGTCCCTAAACATGTTGTTCTTACCCCTAAAAGAACAAGGTCATCAAACAACAGCACTTCCAATCAGTTCTCCACCTGAAAACACTTCAAAACAGGCTTATTTTGGATCATGTCAGCTGCTCCACTGAGCTTCTGCGCTGGAATGCAACTGTCCCTCCTTGTACCTGCGCTGGAAGTCAAGATTAATGAAGGCTACCTGCGCTGGGCGAGATTGGCCAAGTGGCACAGTCATCCTGCAAGGTGTCAACTGCCCAAGAAGCTTCCAAACTGACACTTGGTTCATGAGATTCGCCCTGTGATGAGTAAGAGGTACTTGATCACCATGTGTAAGCAAGGATCTCCAAGTGGACTCAAGAACTGAAGATTAACTGAAGAGGGAGAGGACACAAGGCAACTTCATGTCAGTCTCAAGCTGACTCATCCTCTCTTCTTCTATCCTATATATAGAGCTCTTCTATGAGGTCTAAGGAGGCTGGAATTTTGTGTAAAGCAAGGAGGTGATGTTGGTTTACAGTTAGAGCTATTGGGTGATTGTTTTACTAGAGGTGAAGAGGAGAGTTCTTGCTGCTGGGGAGGTGTTGCTGGATTGGAGCCATCATTGGTTGTAACCTTCTCAGAACCCTGTTACTTCTATCAATAAAGTTTTGCATGTTCTCCTATATACTTGTATTGCATTGATGTATTGTATTTACATGTATATTTGATTCATCCTAATCCATGCTTCAGTTATGAGTACATGTATCTTGTAGTTTGCTCTCTCGTTTGTGCAGGATCTGTGTGTAGCTGGACCGGCAAAGAGAGCAAGGAGCTGGGAACAAGAGACAAAGAGAGAGGATAAGGATCGACTAAGCGAAAGACACCAGGTTGGTTAATCTTTCTTCATTCTCTCTGTACTTTCATAAAGGAAATCATCAAAACTTTACTTTCAGTTGTTGCTAAAGACTGTCACCTTTAGAGTAGGGATAGGCTCATCCGCATCGGATACTTTTCCCCACAAAAAACTGGCGACTCCACTGGGGAGCCTAGTATCTTGTTGGTGTTTGTAGTATTTTTCTATTCATTTCTTGAAGAAAAGAGTACCAAATCGAAAAGCTTTTGACTATATCAAAAGCGAAGTAGAGGGACTGCTACTCTTGCTCATTTGCTGAGCAAATTCAAGATTTGAAGAGCTTATCTACAAAAGACTCTTTACTCTTTGTGATAGATCTTCATCCTCTTGATCATCCCTTAGCCTGTACTTGACCTATAGCTTTTTATTTCAGCAAAAACAGTGCATTTTTGAGCTTTCTATGACCCGGAAAACTTTGTAGACGTAACTCTCGTGTGTCAGTGCAGGCTGTCCACAGGCAGTCTGCATTACAGCGCAGGTACTCCCTTCGGGAACTACGCTGAGAGTCAAACTGACAGACCAGAGCCTGCGCTGGTCCAGTTAGCCATTGTCTTGCTCAGTTTTCCCATTGTGTCTGAGCCCTGTTTTCACTGATTTTTTGCTGATTGCTTGCTGGTCATTGTACTTGCTGAAAACCACTTCTCCTTGACATTATTCCGCCTCAGTTGTGTGATGAAACTGTGAATGTTCTTTCAGTATTTCTTGCTTTAGTTACAGTTTCCCATTGTGAAAAGCGAACCAGTATAGCTGTGGCCTCTTAGATCCTGAACTGTAAAAGTGTCTTTGTGATCTTAAGAGCTAGTTTTATTACTGTTCATGGCTGTTTGAGTTTGTTTGTTTTTCATTTTATGGTTTGAATCTATACATTTCCTGTGTTTTAAACAAGTCTATCATAAGGTGTCTTTTTGATTGTGGACAAGCTTGTTTATTTCTACTTGAAATTAGATTCAAAATTATACAACAGTTTCCTTTCTGTCTAGCATCAACATTAAGGATAACGAAAAGAAATACATGCATTGTGCATTTTGCATTTGACTGTATGCTTGACGATTTAGGAAGATGTGCATTTTAGTGTGTGTTCTATGATCTGTGGAAAAAGTTGTGTCTTTCTTTTCCCTCAGTAGATTAAGGTTTTCAAAGTTGAAAGATTGAAAAGATTTGCTTCTCATTCTTAGATTGCATATAGGAAGTTGTATATATACATCTCGTGGCGAACCTGAAAGGCAAACTGTTAAGAAAGATCAACATTAAAATAAACTCAATTTACATAACAACGCTTTGGAATTTAACGCAAGCATCTAGAGGTCTAGGTAGAGACGTGTTCCGGCGTCGTTAAACATAGTGACTGGCGATCTCTACGAAGGTGGGTGATTCCTCCTGAGAGTCGGTGGCACTAACACAGACTTGAGCTCCCGCGTACCGTCGCGTATATTGGGAGACCCCTATAGGCTTTTATCCTTTATCCTTAGGAAACCATGTCAGCCGCCCTACTGATCGCGATGCAGTGAACACAGCATTCACGAAGATCGACCACCCGTACCGTAAAACGTATTCTGTGGTTTCGCGAAAGGTTTGGCACACCCTCTGCCTAGATCTCCAGAGCAGTTTCTTTTGGCCTTTTTCAAACTCTATAACTGAAAAAGTCCAACCGAGCATTTGTCACTTCGGGCTCGTTAATACATCGAAGGCGACTAGAGTCATCTTTAGCTTTTTCTCGACTCTTAAAACATGAAAAAGCAAGTTTGTGTCTAAAAGCGTCGTTAATAAAATTTATTTTAAGCGGAACATAATCACCTATTATTCCCACGTTGATCTTTCAGTTGAAAAGTATGGAGCCCACCAACCAAGGAAATAACCTTGGCGGAAGTCCAAACCCCTTCTCCTCTTGGGGAGATGTTGGTGCGCCTCATATGGCTACATTGTCACTTCCAGGGTTGACAATCGGCCTTCCTGTATGGCTCTTTTCAACTAATGTAGTCCAGATCGCCACTAATCCTGAGCAGTCGAATCAACAGTCAGAACAATCTAAAACTACCCACCAGCCTTCCGCTTCTTATGATACTTCCTCTGATCCTTCATCTTCCCAAGGTAGAGCCGGCAAAAGTCAGCCTCCCAAGGAGAAGAAGGAAAAGAAGAAGAGAGAAAAGAAGCAGAAGGAGCCTCTGGCGAAGGCGACTGGGGGCAAGCAGAAGAAAGCTGACAAAAACCCACACACTGCACCGACCGGGCCTAAATCGCCATGTGTCATTTGCAAAGGGACCCACTTCCATCGTGATTGTCCTTGTATTCCCCGGATACTAAGGGACTGGTCCCCAAGGTTGCACAATCCGGTAGCATCAACCTCTGGTTGTCATGTTGATTGCATTCCGTCAACTAGCGAGAGTGAAGGATGAAGAAGGGGACCAAGATCACCCTGTCTATTGTGTGAAGGCAATCATGCCCTCCACAAATGTCCATTCTTAGATGAGGCAAAGAGAGTTTTGGAAGATCGCCCGGTTTCACCGTTGCAACTTCCTCCTGGATACCGAAAACTCACGCCTAATCCCTCAATAGTTGAAAATCCAGTTGACCCGCTCAAGTGGTCAGCTGAAGTGTCGGTCGTTGAGAATGAACCTGCTGAATCCAGACCAGACGAAAGTCTAAAGGTCGATACGGCAGTTGGCCCGGTTCTTCCTTCAGAGGTTCTATCGTCCAATGACTCCGTCATTGAAGACCCGTCTTCAAATGACACCGTCGCCGAAGAGTCATCTTCATGTGACACCCTCACTGAAGAGAATAAGGATGACACCATCCAAGTTCTTTTCATCAGCACCGACTCCGATGAGCGTCAGGGCAATGTGCCCATTCCTTTATCGCAGGAAGGAACATCATCAGAGTCATATCCGGCCGTATATTCGGTCCCACCACCAAGCAACCTGGTTGTATCCTTTGATTGGAATCAACTAGGCAGACCCCGGTTACCAGCCAGTGTACCATTCAGAATCATTGTCCAGATCTATAGAATGATCATGGCTGGTACTATCATTGATGAAGGGGCGTCTGTGAGTATCCTTTCCTCTGTTGCTTGGAAAGCACTGGGTTCCCCAACGCTTTTACCTGAGTTGAGAAATCTCTCAGGTTTTGATAAAGGAACCAGTCGACCATTAGGGATCCTCCCCAATGTACCTGTTACATTGAAAGGGAAGACCGTCGAGATGAACGTGATGGTCGTCCAAGGACCTTTGGATTATAACCTACTCCTTGGGCGGTACTATATTTATTGCATGGGAGCGATAGTCTCCTCACTCTTTAGAGTAATGTGTTTTCCACACGAAGGAAGGGTGGTCAAGCTCGTAGACCAACTTTCGTTTCCGGGATCTCGTATCGCAAATAGTCAAATACCATTCCTAAATGGTCTGTTCACTCAAGATTCGCCTCCACCCCCAGTCCTTCTTCCCGATGAGTGCGAGTGATTCGGAAAGAAAGACTGGAACCCAGGGGGCATGCACCCTGGTCTGCTTCGGGCAGAAGAAACCCCAGGTATAAGGAAGAATTTCCGCAGAAGAATATGACTAGTCCGTACCCCGTCCGTGGAAGGAAGTGGGGTTGTTCTGGAATAGTGTTCTTTTGTTAAAGTTATGTGTTTGGCAAAAGAGTCATTCACCTTTGTCTAAAAAAGTGGGCGATGCCCAAGTAGGAATTCCCTTATCGCGACGAATAGTAACCATCTTTGAATTCAAGCCTCGCCCATTAAAACATATGTTTTGAAGGATAAGCAGGGGCAGCCTACAAAGTAGGGGACTATATTGTTGTGACAGAGGGTAACCATCTTTGGACAACCCAATGATAGACACCGCCAAAGAAAGAGATTGATTTGCGGCAGCAAATCGAACCGTCTTTGGAATAATAAGAAAGAGGCAAGCCTCCCTCAATAATACCAATGTTTTATCTTTGAGTAGTGTTCTTCCATTGTCACAAATAGCTGTTTGTTAAAAGTGGGCCGACGGGAAGCTTGAGTACTGCGTAAGACCCCTTAGAATAATGAGAAGACAAGTATCGTTAACATTAGATTGGCAAGATGACAAGTAACTGTGAACACCCAAAGAAAAGCAGAGGTAGGGGAGAGGAGGGGCAGCCTCGAAATTCTATCCTATACCTGGGGGCATGCAAACCTTCTGGAGTGCAAGCTAGGGGCGGTTATTTATCTGGTTTTAAGATTAGCCGTTTCCAAACTTGCATGAAAGAAGCCTGTGGGGCAAAAGTAAAATTTGCCAAAAGTGAGCATAGTTGTGGTAAGGCATAAGCTCTATAAAAATTGGTCCTTACGGGAGGCATTCTTTTTATGACTGGTATATCGAGCAGTTTTAGCATATAGTTCATGCTCGTTAAAAAATAAACGCAAATTCGAGCAGTTTTATGACTGAATTTATGCTCGTTAAAAAATAGAAAAGTGTGAGCAAAAGTTTCCCCCAGAGTTCAAGCTCATGGAAAAAATGAACCGGTAAATAACCTTTTGAGATCGTAAATTCATTAGCCATAAGAACCTTGATCATGTTTTCATCCATCACCTCCACTGTTCATTTGGCCGATCATTCACTTCCATTTGTGTGTTTACCTCTTTTGAGAAACAGCTGCGAAGAGTGATTCCACCTAGCCATCCTCGTAACACTGCCGTGATTGGAAAATTCCAATTTGTACCTGGAATCAATTGCTATCCCTGTTTATCACTCGTTCCTCAAAAGACGAGTCTTCTTTCAGCTCTTTTCACTGACTCGTAAAATATGAAAAGTTTGCCGAGTTTTGGCCTTCCAGCTCGTTAAATGACCGGAACGCTATCCCTCCTCTAAATTTTAATCTTTTTGGACCTGAGGGATTATTGCACAAAAGGATCGAGCGCTTGTCTTGTTCGGCTCGTTAAAAGTACCGAACAGCCATCCCTTCTGTATTGTTTTATACTTTTTCGGACTTAAGGGATTTGCTGACGAAAAAGGAATTATAGAGTTAACTTTCCGTACCTTTTCAGACTCTCTAAAAATGAAAAGGACCGAGTTTTCTTTGTCGTTAGACTCGTTAAACTGATTAAACAGCGACAAACTTGTCTTTAGACGAGAACGAGTTTCCCTATCGCTAGGCTCGTTAAATCATAGCGATGGGCTTGCCCGAAGGGCAGGTTATAGAACAAGCATATGTTATCCTCCTCAAGCTTGACAAAAATAAAGAGGTACTGGTCAGAAATGACTGGGGAAAAATTGGGAGAACATCAAAGTTTAATGGTAGCAAGTCACTCTTGAACATGACACTTTTCCTCCGTACCACATCGGGTTGGGTTGTTTCATTCACCGGTCTCATCGCCATGGTCTTCGCCAAACCATCCACATTTGGGGTAATGCTACCGATCCATCGCATCAGTGTCGTTATATGTTCAAGAGGGGTCATTCTGAAAGTGTCAACCGTGTCCCATCCACTGCCATACATTATCCTTCATCCATTCATGATCGCCACCCTGAATCATATGTCACAGTTTGTTTTCACCTCCACTAAAGTCATTAGCTCCGTTCCGTGTCATTGTTGTGGGATTCATTAAGGCCCTCCTTTGATGGATCGCTTCTTGTCGACTTCAGCTCATTATCCAAGAAGTTGATCTAGGAACACCCCCATCAGTACTTTGAAGCTTGCATACCTCAATGGCAAGTTTCTCACTTCCGGCGACAGGTATACATCAATGACCTTCGACCAGAAGATTTTGCGTGGCGTTCGACGCCAAGTCCTTTATTCACGCCACGTGAATTGTACTGCAGTACCTTGAGGGTCATCGTCATTATTGGTGATTCCTCTCGCGCTTGTTAACGGTTTTCATTATTGACCGGTAATCAAGCAATGTCTTTCCATGTTCGACTTCAGCGCAATTCTCACATGGATCCACTTGTACTTAGAGTGAAGATCAAACGAGTTTGAAGACCCCGGATCTAGTTTCATCCATCCGGGCTGCGATATATATTCAGGAAATATAAAAGCATTTGTCATGTACATCATTGCAACAGATGATCATCCTATTCAAAGGATGATAATTTCAGCAGAAAATTATCAATCTACCTTCAGACGATCGTCTGTCATATGTACCAAAATGTATTTATAAAAGCTGAGCATGGGAATGCCCGCCTCAGCTAGATCATGAAAATAGAATGAAAAATAATGTATTGTATTGTATTGTATTACAGGGCGCCTCCTCAGCACTGGAACGAACTTCGGACCCTCTAGATAAAGCATTTCACCCGATAAACGGCCTCATACTTTAGGGGGCAACTGTTATAGACATTTTTGTGCCTCGCATCATGGAGCATGAAATGTCAATAATCACAGGGATCCTCAGTCCCTAAACATGTTGTTCTTACCCCTAAAAGAACAAGGTCATCAAACAACAACACTTCCAATCAGTTCTCCACCTGAAAACACTTCAAAACAGGCTTATTTTGGATCATGTCAGCTGCTCCACTAAGCTTCTGCGCTGGAATGCAACTGTCCCTCCTTGTACCTGCGCTGGAAGTCAAGATTAATGAAGGCTACCTGCACTGGGCGAGATTGGCCAAGTGGCACAGTCATCCTGCAAGGTGTCAACTGCCCAGGAAGCTTCCAAACTGACACTTGGTTCATGAGATTCGCCCTGTGATGAGTAAGAGGTACTTGATCACCATGTGTAAGCAAGGATCTCCAAGTGGACTCAAGAACTGAAGATTAACTGAAGAGGGAGAGGACACAAGGCAGCTTCATGTCAGTCTCAAGCTGACTCATCCTCTCTTCTTCTATCCTATATATAGAGCTCTTCTATGAGGTCTAAGGAGGCTGGAATTTTGTGTAAAGCAAGGAGGTGCTGTTGGTTTACAGTTAGAGCTATTGGGTGATTGTTTTACTAGAGGTGAAGAGGAGAGTTCTTGCTGCTGGGGAGGTGCTGCTGGATTGGAGCCATCATTGGTTGTAACCTTCTCAGAACCCTGTTACTTCTATCAATAAAGTTTTGCATGTTCTCCTATATACTTGTATTGCATTGATGTATTGTATTTACATGTATATTTGATTCATCCTAATCCATGCTTCAGTTATGAGTACATGTATCTTGTAGTTTGCTCTCTCGTTTGTGCAGGATCTGTGTGTAGCTGGACCGGCAAAGAGAGCAAGGAGCTGGGAACAAGAGACAAAGAGAGAGGATAAGGATCGACTAAGCGAAAGACACCAGGTTGGTTAATCTTTCTTCATTCTCTCTGTACTTTCATAAAGGAAATCATCAAAACTTTACTTTCAGTTGTTGCTAAAGACTGTCACCTTTAGAGTAGGGATAGGCTCATCCGCATCGGATACTTTTCCCCACAACAAAGTCACCTAGAAAGAGTTACGCAGCTTGCATTCCATAAGTTGTAAGGTGCAATGTAGATGCGTAACCGAAAAAATGAGCCTACTTGACTAGTTTTTTATTACTGATTTTTCATTAATAGATTTGCGGATAATATTGGTAGATACAGGGACTTTGGTCGTGTGGAATTATGACTTTGTGCGGAACGATGTTGTGCACAACTTCTGTGAATGGAACTTTTGTACAAAGAACCTCCCCACTCTGTTTTTAATATGAACTTCAAAACTCTTGGTTTTTCAAACCTAAAACCACCACAGATTAATAACCTCAATTAATTTAATGAAGTTGTTGGTATAGTCCTTCTGAGAGAAAGGTTGTGACTAGATGTACCCATTAAGCTCGATTAATGAAGTTGCTGGTATAGAGTGGTATAGAGGACAATATTAAGAAAAAAAAAAAAAAACTTTGTAATTTGGCGAAGAATTTTGGTAAAGAATTTTGTTAATATAATAATATTTAAAAAATAAAAAATTGAATTATTTATATTATAATTTAAAAATTTATAATTTTAATTTAATTGGATAAATTTCTATATATTAAAAAAAATATAAAAGTATAGTAAATAGTAAATTGCATATTAAAAATTTACGTTGTAAAAATTAGTAAATAAGAGATAGTAAATTTATAAATGTTAAAAATAATAAATTCTTTTATAAATAAGTAAATAAAAGATAGTAAATTTATAAATACTAAAAATAATAAATTCTTTTATAAATATTAGTAAGTTATATAATATAAAAAAAAAATTCATAGTCTATTTTTTTTTCAAATTTGGTAATTATGTTTGGTACACTTCAATGCTCTTCCCCATTGGTAACTAAATCTAGAATCACAAATTAAAGTTTGGGTGTACTTCCCTCTTCCTATGTACTTTGGCTTGACTAAAATGTATAACCTTTAACCAAAACGGAATGCACGCTCAACTAGCTGGAGTGACATATCCTACAATGAAAAATTTAGGTTTTAGTTATTAATTATATTAAAATTTATGATTTGAAGTTGTTACATATTTTTAAAAATAATGCAATTTTATGGTTTTTTAAGGTTTTAGTTATTAATTAATAATAAAGTTATTAATTATATTAAAATTTATGATTTGAGGTTGTTACACTTTTCTAAAAATGATAGGATTTTATGATTTTATGATTATTTTTAATAAAATTATATTATATTAGATACATGTATAATATTTTTACTTGTTTTAATTTATAAATAATTAATTAAGAAGATCTAAAATTAAAATATATAAAATAATTAAAATAATTTAGTTTTATAAAATCTATACTTCCCAATTTTTCCAGTATTAAATTTTAGGTAGTTGACATTTATTTTTTTCATACCAGAATTCAAATGGGGTAACTATCCTCTAAATCCGTGGAAATTGCCTTTTAAAAAAACACATATATCTATATAACTGGCGGCGAAGCAACTTTTAGAGAAACTTGAATTTTCCCAAAATAACACAACACGCAAAGTTTGAGGGAACTTGTTGGTACCAGCCAGGCTTTAAAGAAAATTGATTTTTTCGAGCAAACAAAAAACCTTGCTATTTCATGGGGCCTCCCCTAGGTCACTGGCAAAAATGAAGTGTTCTTCCTGGCTTCACAAAACTCAACTTTGACATATTCAATTCCATGTGGTTGGTTACCGAACTCGTTGTGCTGCTTTGCATCGAACAATTTTGTGCAGGTGTTTTATCTACATGAAGATACATTGAAGTTCTTGAAAGGATGTCGGTTCGATAATTATCAAATTTCTATTTATTCATGAGATGCGCAGTATGTGTCACCTAGAATGAAATGTGGAATGGATTGGTACCGTGTGGAAAATTCAGTGAATAACGAGTCAAACCTCGGTATTGTTAGTAGCTCAATGAAAGCATGCAACAGTGTAATGTCTGAAAATATTGATGTTACATTATCAGAGAGCTCAGATTGGCATAGTGATAATTATAATTGATGGGATAAGCATACAGATATTCAAAGAGCTTATGTTAATTGTGCATACCAATAATAGAATTCTTATTGTCAACTTCAGTGAAGCGTTGTCGCGAGGATAAACTATACAAATTCATCATGATATTTAAGAACTATAGCAAAATTTCCATGACATTTGGAACTTATGAGAATAGAAATTATGGGTTTCTATTCTAAGCCCTCGTTTCCATGCAGAAACTAGTTAACATCACCGTAGATGACTCGAATTACCTGCCAAGAAGAAGCCAAGAGATCGTCCTTCATAACGGGTATCTGCCTATTCAATATCCCAATGGTAGTTAGAATATGAGGCGAATACCCAGCAGTTACGGAGGGGAGAAGTGGTGGCTACCTGTGCTTACTGGGCGGCATAGCATTTCTCTTGGTTGGCATAGTGTGTTAACTTATTTACATGGCGGGTGCTTCCTTCCCATCTCCAGCAGGCAGGTGGATGTTGTTGGTTCGACCGACACGTGCCTTGGCTCTACTTACTTTTCATTCTCCATCCAATATGCCGCCTAGAATGAGCGATTGTCCAGCTCCTTACTTAGGGAAGAGGAGAAAAGCAATAGTTTTGATCAAATCATTGGCCGTGAGTTTTTGCTATTTATTAGAAAGAGAAAGAGAGAGAAAAATTACACACAACACAAATCACTATTTTTTTATTTGTATTGATCTCAAAAGTTACATATGACTTCAACAAATCGAGATCCTAAGAAGGTGGATCTATCACTGGGACATGACATAACAACAGTTCATATACATGGGAAACAATGACATCTAGAATAACACTTCAAAATACTCACTAACAGCGTGTAATGCACATAGGACAGATGACATGGAAGCATTACTTCCAACACCATTCCTTAATGCTTACATGGAAAACCACAGGATGTGGGTGTTAGATAAGTCATTAATGCTCATGGGTCGCCGGACAAGCAGGTGGCTAATCCGTCAGGCAACTTGTGCCTTCCCCTATGGGAAATTAAGGCAAGTCTTGGCTCTTTGGCCAGCTCTATTAACCAATTTGGAAAATCGAGAAATTCTCTGCAATTTCAGCAATATGGAGCAGAGCCCCCCACATTCACCTATTCGGCCTCTCAGTTGCTCTTGCCATCCCTCTGTAAAAGAGCCGAGCCTTCACACTGCTACAGGAAGACGTTGCAGACTCCTCTGCTGCGTCGACCTGGGCAATGGTCACCATTTTTCTCAGTCCTTTCTCTGTCACCTACGTTTTGAGATCCCGGCCCCTTCCCCTGGCCCAGATTTGAATTCCCCTGCTCCTCACGTCATCCCCTCTGCCGCTCTTGGCCTGCCCCCTGACCCTGTAATTCATCACTTGTTGTAGCTTTGTAGACGAAGAATCATGCGCCAATGTCATAGAATGAGGTGCAGGCGAGGTGGTAGTCGGGGTGGCGCCACTCGCCCTTCATCCTTGCTCCCTTCTATCTCTAATTCCCCGTCTGCCTCCCCTCCCCTAAGCCCCTCCAATTCCCGCTTCCTTGACAGATATTTGAACACTCGTAGTGGCCGAGGCAGAACGGGCTCCAATGAGGTTCGACATTTAGGGGAATTCGCCCAGCACACTGCTACCACTGCTTCCTCCTAGCAAGCGCATTTCCAGTTTCGCTGCTCCATGGACAGACTGCTCATCATTGCCACCATCACGGTGGACTTCAGAGAGGTCACTGACTCCTGTCCCAAACCAAAGCTCCACCCAGAAGTTAACCAGGATCCTCCTAAGCATGACATCTTTCAAGGGGAGCCGAGCTCCCGCCACCCGCTGAGAAACATGGACAACCCGTCCAGTAGCAGACAGTAGACTCTGGGAGGCGAAGACACTCGCAAGGACAAAGGAATTCAAATGGAGGACACTGCAGGTGGCTGGCATGTAGCGAATATTGGTTCAGAAGACTATGGCTGTTGTCCGATCGTGGAGGAAGAGCCAACAGAAGCCACGTTGCTGTTGCATGCCAGGTCACGTGTCGGATCCTGAGTTTGGTTTACTTATTTTCGTTTCCAGCTCAATTTTGAACTTCGTTTCTTGTCGGGTCAATTTTGAATTTCGTTACGAGCTTTGGTTTTCATTCATTGTTTTACTGTGGAGAACTTTGAGCTAAACTGTGGGTTTCACTATGGATGTGTTACTGAAATTTACAGTCTTTTGATTAAAATTTTTGACTTTTGGAACTGTAGCCCCTGCGAGGGTAAAATGAACCTTCCTTATCTCGTTCTTGGATTGGCTTCCCCAACTGGGGCAGTCACAATATCAAGACTTGATGTTTAAAAAGGTCATATAACTGACCTAGTACAGCAGAGGCTGGAGCCTCTTTATACATTATGTCTTTATTAATAGATCAATTTTACTTAGAAAAAAAAATGCTTACATGGAAAACATTGAAAACACATATTACAACAACAAGGATAATTTATGTACTTGTCTTTATCAACACTCACATCCACTCTCGAATCTCGCAAACACTGCTCTTTCACCACATCTTCGAGTTGTCACTTGACCTCCATTTAAAATGTGACCGCCTTTGACCATCATTGATGAGCATTCCAAGATCAACAATATTGACACCTCGGCTCGTCGGGGCTTCCGCGATAAGAAATGTCAAGTAAAGAACCATCCTATGGACCAACCATCATCTGTGAGATATTTCACTTTCTGTTATATGCCAGTTGCTAGGATGAGGGTCTGGATACTGAATGTGTTCAAAAGTTGATCAAACAACTTGACCTTACTAACACACAATAATTGATGTTTTAGACACCGAGGCTTCCAGTTTAAGAACCACTAACCCTTTTTATAACCATAATTGAAACATTTCACTACTACAAACTCAATAATCATCAAACTACCTGCTGGCATTCAAGCATAGACAAGTCACCATGTCCCTCCTTAGCACTGGTGAAAAGTTTTTCATCTAGTTCAATCTTTGTCTTGGAGCTTTTTCGTATTCATAAAGCAACATTTGTTAGAGTGGTCAATTCCAACAAGCATACACTCACATATTGAGATGACCAAACTCAATATGTTTAAAATGCAAACTTCAAAATTTAAGATTGGAACAAGATTGCAACATAAACATCTGACGTAGAGATATACCTCCAATTTTAACACTTTTGACATATATCATTGGCCACTTGAAACACCTCTGTCCCAGATCTCATATTGAGATCTCTAATCCAGATCCATGTAGCGACATGTACAGTTCGTGGGCATGATTTTGCAGATATATAATATGATAGTGCACACAACTTTGACAAAATGATCTAGGTATGAATTTAACTTATTTGCAAAGTTTCAGGCATATAAGCACAAACAAAATCTAACAATGTATGATAGTGCACACAACTTTGACAAAATGATCCAGGTATGAATTTAACTCCTTTGCAAGGTTTTGGGGATATAAGCACAAACAAAATCTAAAAATGCTTGAAGACGTTGCAAGCAAACAAATAGATCTACACAGGATCACAAAAAAATCACACCCTAAAAATAAACCCCCACACATCTATACTAATATGTACAAAAATAATAACACTCGGGATCCCTCACATATTCCTGGCACTCCCTTGAGGGAGTCAGGCCAGTACCAACTTTGATACCATATTAGAAATAGAAGGAGAGAGAAATTACACACAACAAAAATCAGTCCCTTATTTTTATTGATCCTAAATGTTACATATATATAGAATACAAATTACTGATTTTGACAAATATAGATCCTAAGAAAGTTGATCTATGACTGGGACATGACACAACAACAAATCATACACATGGAAAACAACCACATCTAGAATAACATCTTAGAATACTCACTGACAACATGTAATACACATACAACACATGACATGGAAGCATTACTTTCAACATTTTTCTCGTGTTTACTTTCCAACCTAAACTACTCTTTTTCACCTAAGTCTCAATAGTTCCTCCTCTTTACCAAGAACCAAGAAGGAGACTCTGCACTTACCCAGAAGGAGAAGTAGCCTCTCTACCACTGACTTATGCATATCGCAGGCTTACATTCATTTTCCTTGAGTTAGAGAAACTGAAATGCAGAGCTCTGCCCAACTACCACTCTCCACACTTTGCACTCTGGATTCATTTTCCCACCTCATCAAGAAACAAGAACACATCAAGAAACAAGAACACAAAAGAAAAAAGTGTGTAGGTATTTGATTGTGTGGAGCTTTCTATATGCACAAAGCTCAACACAACCAAAGCTCTCCATCGCTAAAGAAAAAAAAGTGTGTAGGTATTTATTTGTGTGGAGCTTTCTGTAGCACAAAGCTCAACACAACCAAAGCTCTAGCCTACCCTCTGCGTCAGAAATTCTACATGCTTTTGATTAAAAAATATTAAAAAAAAGTCAAATACTTGCGCCTTTCATTTTGATGTAAAGGTCGATAACCACTATCATTGAAATACACCATGCGAGTGCCGTCATACAACACCATTATGAGAAGTTATCACCATGATGGAAAAGTTTGTTTGATGAAGATGTTGGACAAGAAAAGCCTGAGATGACCATTACTTACCATGGCACAACATTAACATTGTAAAAATGAAAAAGACTTATGATGATGTAGCTTGTATACATGCACTCGTTACGAAACTTTCAATGAAAGAAACGACTTATGATGATGTAGCTTGTATACATGCACTCGTTACGAAACATTCAATGAAGGAAACTAGCTGTAAGGACGAATGAACGAATGATAAATATAAAAGATCATCCACGTATCCAGCTTTCATGGAAATTTATCGACGTGCTTTATGGTGTCGCGTACAGGTTATATATTGTTTTGCTGATATAATATGTCAATCCCACCACAGCATTAAGTAATTACGGCATGACATGGAGAATAAGCGGGAATTTTAGGGCATTTCTAAACATCGCATATTTAATGACATGGAGAATAAGCGGGAATTTTAGGGCATTTCTAAACATCGCATATTTAACTCCAAACCTAATAGGTTATAGCAGTTGTTTTTAGTGAGATTTTTTGGAGGTTTTTTTGGTGGAATTTTCAAGTCAAATTTCTCTAAAAATCGGCAGCAATTTATTGAAATCGCAAGGTTGATAGGCAATTTCTGCACAATCAAAGCGTCCTAGGGGTTTTTCAGGGTGCTGAATCCAAATATGCAGTTAAAAAGCCATTTTAAATCATACAAATCAAGATTTAACCTCAATTTTTTCCAAAAGTCACACTAAAGACAACTCCGATGTTATAAGCTATAGCAAGGGATAGGCCTATAGTGTATGGGAGTTTATTTTCTTGTGTGAGCTTTTCACACATGTAACTTTTTTCATAAGTAAAATTCTACACAAGAGATATCATAATGAACCATGGTATACATCTCCACACAAGAGGTATCATAATGAACCATTGCATATGGAAACGAAACACATAATAGTTTGGAAAAATATTTAGGTGTTTTTAAATACATTTTAATTGGTAAAAAAAATATTTTCAAATAAATTGAAATCACCTTGTTTTTACTTTGCAAATGCGATATAATTTTTAGTACACAATGTATCAACGTTTTTCCACCCCCCACCCATGTAATGGACCTACAACATTAGGCAAAGCAATAGCAGTGTCAAGCATAACATTGTCAGTGTTATAACAACCACTCATATATATATATATATATATATATATATATATATATATGCATGCACTTACAAAAATGGAAAGTAAAACACCCTTCACTAACTGAATTATGTCCAGGCATAACATTGTCAGTGCCATAACAACCACTCAAAAAATTTGTTTGTTTGTTTTTTTTTTTATTATTATTTGTCATGCATTTACAAAAATGGAAAATAAAACACCCTTCAACAGGGAAATTATGTCCCATGAGAGCTTCCTCGACCCATTGAAAATTAGAAATAAGATTTCCAAATGATTACAAAATTACTTTCTAATTTACCTAAATTAGAAATATTAAGCATTTTCATGAAAATTTGGTTAAAATTGCAAAAACACATCAAACAAATGCAAAGTCAAAGCACTTTGACCACGAGGCAAATGTTATAGTCCCTTGTGAGGAAAGGACTAATAACACATAGATTAGACACCAAAACTTTCTTACTTGCCTAGTAAGTTGATTATGTGAGCAATCAAAAATTTATACTAGTCACTATTCACGCTTTTGGAACTTAATTGAATTGAGAGTGATGAGAGTAATTCAACCAATAATTTTCTAGACTAACCCCTAGTAATCCATTCATGGTAAACATGATTATACTAATAAAGTAAAAATCATAGAAGTATTGAGAGATAGTTATTCTTATATAGAGAAAAACACAACTCAATCATTTGAAAATAATTACAATCTATATGAAAATATAAACACAGTCTAAATCCTAAAAATAATGGAAGATAAGTTATTTATGCTAAACCTAGACCTTTTCGAGGTGATTCTATAACTAATTAGTTTTAATTTGATTTTCTTGATTATTCCTAAAAATCCTCTTTAATCAAGAAATTAATTTTCTAACAGGCTTTCCAACAAGCTTGGTAAATATGTCAGCCACATTTTCATGAGCATTACAATATGCCAAGTCAATTTATTTTAATTGTATCTATTCTCCTACTTAATGATATTGTGCTTATATAGGTGTTTACCTAATGTGGTACACTACACTTACTTTGATTATCACATTTGATAATCGTTGGTACTTGATGCCCTTCTCCAATATATCTGAACATTCTTCCAAGCCACACTGACGCACCAGTAGCAGTGTTTAATTCTTTGTGCAGTTCTCGTTGTATGGATGAAAATGGAACAATTGGTTGTTTTCTACTTATCCACGATAAAACACAAGATCCTATATTGAACACATATCTGGAAGTTGACCTCATGTCATTTAGATTGCTAGACCAGTTAGAATTAATATGAATTATCAACTCAACACTACAATCATTAGTATATACAATACCAAAATTAATAGTTCCTTTCAAATATCAAAGGGCACTCTTTGTAGCATTTCAATGATTGTTGCGATGCTTAGACATGAATTGTCTAAGTACATGTTGTAGCGGCTACAACCACCCTCCAAAATTTTGGCTCACATGCAAATTTCGGAGCCTGTCGTGGATCCTGTGATCAATTGATCCCTGGTCACTTATTGATAATTTGATGATCTCAAGCCCCCCTCCTTGATCTTAAGAGTTGCTCGTTCTCATATTTATGTAGGTGTTATCTTTGGGCATGGGGATAATCGTTTGTCTTGCAAAGGGAACTTTGTTTTGTTTCAAGGGGAAATATTTGTGCATATGAGTTGTTCTCATTACATAGACATGTTTCACAATCACTTCATGCACTCTTGTCATGAAGGTTGTTGCATCAAGTAGAGTATGTTTTATATGTTCTCGATGGTCTATGTTGTATCAGTAAACGTTCGAGTGTGTGATCATAGTCAAGTTCTATCACAATTCATATCAGTTTCACTAATCTCACACTTAGCAAGTTTCCAAGCAACCTAACCTCATCCAACTTTTCGGAACTGCACACTTCAATTATGTAACCCTCAATATTTTTCCCTTTCCTCCTGGAACTGCACAATGCACAGAGACCTTAACCTCCCTTGGAATCCAAAACTACGAAGTGGTTTCCTCCAGTGTCCTTCCCTCAGCCAGAACCCACTATCTCTAGAAATTACACAGTATGGTCCCTCCATTGTTTAGTCTGCCTTATCTCCAGAAACTATGCAGAGGTGTCCTCGGAGGAGCCCCTCCCACAACAGTGTCCTGCATCCCAAAACTTCACAGTGTTGTCCCCAACTACCTAGTCCATCTTGAAACCTGAAACTACGCAGAGTTGTCCTTTAAGTACCCCATCTTGCAGGAGTGTCTTGCATTCAGAAACTGCACAGTTTTTCCTTAGTTATCCAGTCTGCATTGCATCTAGAAACTATGCAAAGGTGTCCTCCCAGGACATCATCTTGGCAGTAGTCACTTCCCGTTGAAACTGCACAGATGTATCTCTTAGTGACCACAAGGAAATATGACATTCTAGATGACTCTCAAGGATTTGAGGAGAAATACGAAGGAACTGAGTTATGATAAAAGATCGGGACCACATGCAAGCTTCGTTGGATGCATAACCATTTGGAGGGTAAGTATAGTAAGTAAAGTACATCTCTTAGTGTAGCTTAAAGTATTGTTGATCATCATCATATCATTCTGTCTTCAATGACACGCATGGTTGAAAGCACTGAAAGTCATTCCATGGGTTTCCTTTATGTGTCTTGCTCCCTATCACTTGTTGAACCAACAGTCGTATTTTAGCATATTGATTGCTTTGTCATCCTTGCGATCATGTTCTAGAAATTTTCAAGGTTTGTGTTAGCTCTACTACAGTTTACAACATTTGGTGGGTTAAATCAGGACAGACAGTGCCGGTTTCAGTTGCAGAGGAGTTGTAGCTGTTTATTTTATCCTTCTCCTTCATTTTCATTATGCCCTTATAACTCCCGCCACCTCCATTTCCTCTTTCCCCTTGAATTCTCCTTATTCTCCATTAAACCCCTTTTATCCCTGTTTTACACCTTCTTTGGTATAAAACCCCTATTTTCCTAGCTCCCAGGTGTTTATGTTTAAAAAACCTTAAAAAACCCTACCTAAACCCTTTATTTTACTCACTCTCGGGCATTTTGCGTTTTAACATCATTAAAACCCGATAACCCTTTATAAACCATATTAACCTATGCTTTTGTTTTACCCCGCGCACATAATAAAATCATAACCCTAAGCTTAAATAAAGCCCGCGCCTATGGCTTTCACCTGTCATATCACATCCTCTAACGTATGATTAAATCTTGCCTGCCGATCATACCTGCTTCGTCATCTAATGCTTTTCGCGTTCCCCTCCCCGTGAAATTGCATGCCCGTTAGGCAACGGGGAAGGCAGTTTCTCGCTGGACCTGCCTACCACACAGCACCATATTACAAGATCGCTCCTCTATATATGAATTCTGCCCTCTGCCGAAAAGCAGTGCGGGGAAACCGCCCGCCCGCGAAACCGCCCGCCCGCGAAACCGCCAACCCCCACTTGTTAACTCTCTCGCATCTTCTGCTCCCGTCAGCCATCAGATCTGCCCGACAACAATCCAACAACCATCGTTCACCCATTTTTGTTTCTCCCCGATGGCCTCCATAATCTAATATCCACCATCCGATTTTGTGATCCGACGACTAACATTCATTATTAGCTCCTCAGTCATTTTCAATGCATTTTCAGTGTTTTCGACTTGTTTTGTGTGCACAAAGAAGCAAGAGATGATCTGGTATTCAGTGTATGAATTCCTCAGCTACCACAATTAAAGAACAGCGCGGTCAAGGAAGAGAAAGTACTACCTCGAGTAGTTGAATTCATTTAGCAGTTACGGACATTTATTCATGAAACATTCCACTTGTTCAAGGAGTACATCAAAGTACAGAAAGAGCCATTTTGTTCATTAAAAACAATCAAACTATATCAGAAGTCCATGTCTAAATTGTAAATTTGGTTGGTGGTTAGTTATGACCCCTGCACGCATGGGTTGGCAGAGCAATTTTGTAGTAAAACTCTATATATACCAAAAAAACAGAAGGTAATGGGGTTGGATGAATGCAATTCTGGTGTAAACTTCAACTTCTGGAGACTGTAACTATTATGAGACCTGCAGCTTCTGGTCTTCATTTCCAGCTAATACAAGCTTCTTTTGTTGTTGATTACTCACTTTCCACTTCTTCTTCTTTGTTCCAGGTTGTGCCTGTTTTGCATTATTTCATGTGCTGTTAATTTTTAGCATTAGAGGGGCTGTCATCCCACCTCTGTGTTAGGATTTAGCATGCATCATTGAATTTGTTTGCAGGTTTCTGTTGTTTTAATGCTAGAGAGCTGTCATCCTATCCGTGTATTAGAAAACATATTTACAGACCTTTTAAACTGGTTGCAGTTGGCCATCATAGGGTCCTGTGCACCTGCTGGTGTGATTAGTGTTCTCCATCATCACATTGTCTCTAAAACTGTGAGTAATTGGTGGTTAGAAGCCTTGTAGTTTGGGGGTGTTCACCCATGTCTAGGGTTAAGCATAGTAGGAGTGGTTATCTGGCTTTAATATGCAACATTTGTTTCATTCATCCACCAATTTATCCAACTTTTTGTTGAATTTGTAATGTTCCCGAGCATCTCTGATATGCAACCTAGGAAAGTTTCTCGGGGTGATAACATTAATTGGTGTCGTTGCCTGGGAGAGGAGAATTGAAGCTCAGCTTCCCTGGGAGAATGACACAGCTTCAAGCTTTGATGACAGACAAGGTTTGAACACAGTTTTTGGTTGTAATCATCTATCTGGTGACTCCACTGGTGGAAGATCATCTGTCTGGTGACTCCACATTAAAGTTCTGGCTCAATTTATGGGACACACTCAAATCAATCCTCAGAAATCTCCTACAGAACTAGTGCCTAAACCTGAGAGGATTGTTAAATCGAAGAAAGCTTCACAGAAAGGGGCATCAGGATTAGGTAAGTCCAAGAAATCTTATTTGTCTTTACATGAGGAGCTTTTAGTTGAAAATACACAATTTGAAGACCTAGAGCCCAGTGCTGCTAGTGAACAAAAACCTGCAAAGATTACTACAGCCCCTTGTTTAGTTGGTTCCCCTTTGAATCTCAGCCCAAAGAAAGCTTCTCATTCAGTCCAAACATCCCTTTATCTCTGCCATCCATCACATTACTCCCTACCAGTCAATCTGCTACTATTCTTCCAAATATTCCAATCATGGCAGGACATCAAGCACCTACGAGGATAGAAAGAATTGTAGCTGCCAGATATGGACCATTGGTATTGCCTGTGCCTTTAAATCCTATGCCTGTGGGATAATATCAAAAATATATGCCTAAATTCACTGGCACAGATGGAGTAACAATAGAATAACATCTAGAATCTTTTTACAGTTATGTTGATAATTTAGACATAAGTGAAAATGATGTGTGGATGAGAGTTTTTGTCCAGAGCCTTAATGGAGAGGCTAGGAAGTGGTTTAGAGAATTACCCCAGAGATCAATAACAGATAATGAAGCATTAGATGATGCATTTTTGAAGCAATGGGGAGATAAAAAATATTGTTGTATTATCATACTGAGTTTGGTAATCTGAAGAGGGAAAATGGTGAATCTTTGTCTGATTTTAATAAAATATTCAATCGAATGTATAGTAAGATACCAGCTGAGGTAAAGCCTACTCCTACCTCTGCCAAAATCACTTATGCCAATGCCTTTGACTTTGATTTCTTCCTGTTATTGAGAGAAAGAAGATGTGCCACTCTAGCTGATATGCAAGATGTTGCACTAGAAGTGGAATCCAATATCTTGGCTGCAAAGAAGTTAAAAAGTCAAGCTAACAAGAGAATACAAAGAAACTAGCCTTCTACTTCCTTTGCATCATCTTCCAACCCCAGGTTTGATAAAATGACTAAAATGATAGAGTCATTGGCTGCTAAGATATCCAAGCTGGAGGTTGAGCAGAATTTAGTAAAAATAAGGCAGCAGAACACATTTGCTCCAAGAAACCCAAATCCTTTCAGAAGAGCAAATGAGCAGTTACAAATTATGCAGAGGGGTGAAGAATCAAAAGAGGATCAAAAAGTTAAATCTCATTTCCAAAATGTAGTCATGGAGGAGGAACAATTTGAAGAAGATGAGGATGAAATTCACTGCATGGAAAATAAAGGTAGTGCTGCATTTTTGACATTGATTGAGTATGAAGAATCATTGCTGCAAGAACAAAACAGTCAGGAGTGGGACAAAGGAGCTGTTCTACAAACCAGTGACCAGCAGAGATATAATCTGAGATCCAATGCAAAAAATTCCAAGGAAAATCCTACCCAAAGAGCTGTTGTTCAAACAGAATCTCAAAATGTCAAACAAAAAATACCAACTGCTGATCCAGTCATCGTCAAAGCTCCAGTTCAAGAGGTAAAAAGTTTTGATAAATCATCTTCTTCTTTCAGCTTTGAGTCAGAAGTTCAGAAACTGAAAAGATTTGTGCCTCTGGTTGAGTTGGTGAAGAGTGAAGTATTTAGGAAGCCTATCCTTGAAGCCCTTGAGCTAGAAACCAAACAAACCTCCACTGACTCTGTTAATTTGTAAGATGACAATCCTGCCATTGTGCTCAGCCCCATGATTGAACCTGCTGATAATAATTCTCCATATTTGTATATCTCGTTAACCATACATGACAAAACCCTCCACAATTGCCTGCTAGACACAGGGGCCAGCCACAATTTGATGCCTAAAGCTGTCATGGAAGAGTTAGGCCTTGATATCACTAGACCCTATCATGATTTATTTTCTTTTGATTCAAGGAAGGTGAAATGTCTGGGATTGATTAAAGATCTAGCCATTTCCTTAACTCAGTTTCCCATGAAGAGTATGATGATGGATATTGTGGTAGCAGATGTCCCTCCTAAGTTTGGCATGATGTTGTCCAGAGGGTGGATTAAGAGACTATGTGGGACATTACAAAATGATCTATCTTATGCTACTGTCCCAGTGTTTGGAGGAGAAAGCAGGAGATTGTACAGAGAAGCACAGTTGGCATATATCATCAGTGATGAGAAGAATCCTACAAATCATCCTATATATGCAGTGGACACTGATTTTGGAGCATGCATTCTCCAAATAGAAGAGTCTCAGAAGGCCGAAATGTAGCTCAAGAAACCAATTTTTCAGGCCGAGAAAGAGCAAGGAAGTCAGATTTGGGAGTTATTCTTTGATGGAGCATGTTCCAGGGAAGCTGCAGGAGCAGGGGTGGTGCTAGTATCTCCACAACAAGAAAGCATTCAGCTGTCTTTTAAGTTGGTTTTTCAAGTCACAAATAACATAGAAGAGTATGAGGCTTTGTTGTTGGGCCTTAATGCAGTGAAAGACAGAGGAATCAAGAATCTAAAGGTATTTGGAGATGCTAATCTGATTATTCAGCATGTAAATAAAACTTTTCAAGCAAAGCACCCAAGGCTGAAAGCATACAGAGATGAGGTATGGAGAATCAAAGACTCTTTTGATTTTTTCTATATTTCATACATTCCTAGAGTCCAAAATCATCTTGTTGATTCCCTTGTTGTTTCTGCTAGTCTATTTATACCTCCCATGCCTCCCAGACTAGTGTATGAAGTTCAAATGAAGTACAGACCATCCTTGCCTAACAATGTCCACCATTGGAAAGTTTTTGATGATGATGATGAGATAAATAGGTTCCTTCAAGTCATTGATGAGTTTTCTGAAATGCAAATTGACCAAGAGAATGATGCCTTGTTAGAAAGTCACCAGTCCCAACTTAGAAATAAAATTGGTAAAAACAACATTGTCCAGCTTCCTAGTAACCATATCCCTAAGGGCCTAATTCCTCTTGAAAAGTTGTTTGACAAAAATGATGTGCCTTAAAAAGCTGCTCAAAAGGAAGACCAATCTGCGGTCTGTAAACATGATATAGGAAGTCCAGGTAAGCCTAGGTATGTGAATTTGTCCACTCATTTGTCCATTGATAAAAGTGTTGAATATTGCAATTTAATGAGGCAATTTGCTGATGTGTTTTCCTGGGAATATAGTGACCTGAAAACCTATGATAAAAATATAATTCAACATAAAATCCCTCTGGAAAAAGACACTATTCCTTTCAAACAGAAGCTGAGAACAATAAATCCTATGCTTCTTGATCCAGGTGGATATTGGTGGCCACCTGCCAAGTCCACCTAGACCCCCACCATTGTCCCTCTTGACATTTTCAGTTTCCTTAATTACAGCACAATTTACTATTTTTAGCAGTTTTCGGGTCCTAAACTTCAGGAGCCGTTTTGAGGCCCTAAACGATGTTTTTTGGGAAATCCCGCTCCTGCGATTTTTTAGATAAAAAATCATTGTTTGCGTTATACTCCTCAGAAAGATCTTTTCAACGGGCTATCATGCGTGTAAAACGGAGATCGTATGCCAAAGTTACGACCCCGGGAAGTTGATGTACCAATTTACCCAAACGGGGCCCATAGTTTGGCGTTTTCATCTTCTAGGGTTAGGTTTTGGAATGTGAAGGGTTTTCCATTGTTTCTCAACTATAAATAGGCCCTCGAGCCTCATTGTAACACAGTTCAAAACAGTTCAGAGGCATGTAGCCGACACATCTCTTCTCAGAGATAAGCTACCATCGCCCTAGCTGGGTTATTTCTATTTGTAAGCATATTTCAGTATTCTCCATTAATGAAATGAAGTATTATTTCCGCGGCATCTCTGTTTTTATGGTTATCGCATATTATTATTTCTGTTGCATCTCTGTTTTTATGGTTATCGCATCTCTGTATTTATGGTTATCTATGTAATCTATTGCGTTCCTGCTTAAATCCGGATCAGTGGTATCAGAGCGGTCTGCTTTTTCTCGGTTTTTCTTTGCATGTCCCCAACGAGGTCGGGATATAAGGAGTTAGGTCTTGAACTGGTCGAACCTTTGCAAGACCAACCTCGCAAATCTCGACGGCCTCCCATGGCGGATGAGAAGAAAGACGAGGGGGCAGGAGATCCTATCAAAATCTTGCTCGAGGAAGCGCTCGAGCGGCAAAGGAACGCGATGATGGATAGCTTTGCGCAGATCCTTCAGCGGCTACCCAGAGGCGACGCATCGGCTTCCAACAGCTACTCTGGAAACGCCACACCGTTTAAGGTACAAGTTAATTTTGAAATCCCCATCTTCGAGGGTCAAATAGACGCAGATGCCGTAGATAAATGGTTAAATCTGCTAGATGGGTATTTTTCTGTTCACGAATTTTCAAGTCGGGAGAAGATTGTTTTCGCTCTTCTCAAAGCAGCCCCCCACGTCAAGGACTGGTGGGAAACCTATTGCGAGCAGAAGGATGAAAGTACAGGCTCACTATTTTCAACCGCACCCACTTGGAATGACTTTCGGGATGCCATCAAGGAGCAGTACTACCCCGTCGGAAGCTATGAGGACAAATACATCAAATGGACCACACTGCGGCAGGGACGAGACCAAGATGTGCCGGAGTTCACAAACATTTTTCATACCCTTCGCACACAGTTGGGTATCAAAGATTCTGAGCTGCATCTGGTACTCAAATACCGCGGCTGCCTACACAGATACATCCAGGAAGAGATGGAGTTCTTGAACATCTCCTCACTCGGCACAGCATACCGATACGCTGTCAAAATCGAGCAAAAGTTCAAACAGAAGAAGCGAGACTTTGGATCTGCAAATCCAAAGCCCAAAGGACAAAGCCAAGGCGGGGTGACCCAAGACAACCCGTCGAAGCCGCAAGAAAAGAACAACACCACGAAGCCGAAGAAGGACACAGGAAAGTGGTGTGAGTTCCACAAGAGTCCCACTCATAACACAAGTGAGTGTCGGACCAAGCAGTCGCTGGTGGCCGAGTTGAAGGCTTCTGAATCAGATGCATGTTCCGACTCTGAGTCAGAACCTGACAAGGGGAATGACAAAGGGAAGCAGATTATTGATGCGGATCCCAGCGCCACTGTTGCTACTGCCAAGATCCAGAAAAATGAGCCCGAAGATCCAGAGGAGGGGGAACGTCTTTTCCACTCACAGATGTGGGTGAAGGGTTCGCCGCTGAAATTCATTGTCGACAGTGGCAGCCAAAAGAACCTCATTTCAGCAGAGGTCGTGAAGCAGTTGGGCCTACCAACTACACCACACCCACAGCCGTACAGTATCGGTTGGCTCCACGAAGGACGAGATCTCAAAGTTCGCCAGCAGTGCCGCCTTCCCTACAGCATCAAGCCCTTCACAGACGAGGTATTGTGTGATGTTACAACTCTGGATGTTTGTGATGTACTATTAGGCCAGCCATACTTGTGGAGGCGACATGCTGTGTATGAGTCAAGGCCTCGCGCTGTCATCATTTCTTTGGATAATTCATTATACAGGATACCGGAGGTAGCCCCACCTACCGCCACCTCTTTGATCACTGCTAAGAAAGGCAGCAAGCTCATCTCACAGACTAGGAAATTTATTTTCTGTCTGGTTCGCTCCCAAAGTAAGGGGAAGACCGTTGCTACATCCATGACCCCCGCGAAGGGTTCCTCCACACAGCAGCAGCAACAGAGGGATACAGTCATGACAGAACACAGGAACAACTTCTTGTTACCCGGAGGGGTATCACACAAGTTTCAGGTGGGCGACAAAGTTTGGTTACATCTGCAGAGGGAGCGCCTTACCAGAACCCATCAGAAACTCAGACCACTTCGACATGGTCCTTACACCATTACCAAGGCTATGGGAGACAATGCATTTGAGCTCAGCATTCCCCCATTCCTTGGCCTGCACCCAGTGTTCAATGTGGACCGCCTTCGGCCATACTTTCCACCATTGCTAGATACATCCGACATTGCAGAACAGCTCACCCCCACAGAATTAAATCCAGATTGCATGGAACAAGCTGCAACTGATCGAATCATGGACACACAGATCAAGAATACTCACCAACAGAATATTCAACTGTATCGAGTTGTCAAAGCAGGCCAACTCCTTCACAATGGCAAGTGGCTCACCAGGGACCAAGTTCAGCAAAAGTTTCCCCATCTCATGGAGGAACTCAACGCAATGGGGACCATTGCTTCCTAAGGGGGGAGGAATGATCCAGGTGGATATTGGTGGCCACCTGCCAAGTCCACCTAGACCCCCACCATTGTCCCTCTTGACATTTTCAGTTTCCTTAATTATAGCACAATTTACTATTTTTAGCAGTTTTCGGGTCCTAAACTTCAGGAGCCGTTTTGAGGCCCTAAACGATGTTTTTTGGGAAATCCTGCTCTTGCGATTTTTTAGAGAAAAAATCGTTGTTTGCGTTATACTCCTCAGAAAGATCTTTTCAACGGGCTATCATGCGTGTAAAACGGAGATCGTATGCCAAAGTTACGACCCCGGAAGTTGATGTACCAATTTACCCAAACGGGGCCCATAGTTTGGCGTTTTCATCTTCTAGGGTTAGGTTTTGGAATGTGAAGGGTTTTCCATTGTTTCTCAACTATAAATAGGCCCTCGAGCCTCATTGTAACACAGTTCAAAACAGTTCAGAGGCATGTAGCCGACACATCTCTTCTCAGAGATAAGCTACCATCGCCCTAGCTGGGTTATTTCTATTTGTAAGCATATTTCAGTATTCTCCATTAATGAAATGAAGTATTATTTCCGCGGCATCTCTGTTTTTATGGTTATCGCATATTATTATTTCTGTTGCATCTCTGTTTTTATGGTTATCGCATCTCTGTATTTATGGTTATCTATGTAATCTATTGCGTTCCTGCTTAAATCCGGATCACTTCTTCCACTAATTGAAAAAGAAATTAAAAAGTTGTTGGCTGCCAAAATCGTTGTTGCTCTTAGATATTCAAGATAGGTGGCCAACCTAGTGGTGGTGAGGAAGAAGAGTGGAGAAATCAGACTCTGTGTTGATTTCAGAAATTTGAATGGATGCTCCAAGAAAGACAACTATCCCCTACCAAAGATGGAGCACTTGTTGCAAAAGGTCTCAAGAGCTAAAGTGATGTCATTTTTGGATGGATTTTCAGGCTTTAATTAGATTGCTGTGCACCCAGATGATCAAGAAAAGACTACATTCACCACTCCTTGGGGCACTTTTATGTATGTTAAGATGCCTTTTGGGTTGATCAATGCTGGAGCTAGTTTTTAGAGAGCTATGGATATAGCATTTGTGGGAGAGAAGGAAAAAATTGTGCTTATCTACCTTGATGATACAATAGTTTACTCCGACAGCCATCAAAATCATTTGCAACATTTGAAAAAAGTGTTCTTGAAGTGCATGAGGTTTGGAATATCAGTCAGTCCCAAAAAATATCAATTTTCTTTAAAAGAAGGCAAGCTATTGGGACATGTTGTGTCTGCTGTAGGTGTTCAGATTGATCCAGAAAGAGTGAAGGCAATACAGACTTTGTCTGTTCCTAGATCCAAGAAATATATTCAGTCCTTTCTGGGCAAAATTAATTTTGTAAGGAGGTTTATTCCAAATTTTGCAGAATTGGTAAAGCATGTTACCTCCATGTTTAAGAAAGGAGCAGAGGTAAGATGGACTTATACAACAAAGAAATCATTCGAGTCAATTAAGAAATCTATTATGGAGGCTCCCACATTAATCGGTCTGGACTACATCAAGGAGTTCCACATATTTTCTTTTTCCTCTGAAGACACCATTGCAGCAGTTTTATTGTAGCAAGATGAAGAAGGTTCAGAACATCCGATGACATTTTTTAGCAAGAATTTGAAGGATGCTGAACTGAGGTATGATATCATAGAAAAACAGGCATATGCTATTATTAAATCTTTAAAGGCTTTTAGAGTTTATATCTTGCATTCAAAAATAACTTCATATGTGCCCTCTGCTGCAATAAAAGATGTCTTGACACAACCTGATGTTGATGGAAGGAGGGAAAAATGGATTGCTAAAATGATAGAATCTAATATAGAGTTGAAGCCCACCAAGCTGGTCAGAGGTCAGGGTCTTTCCAAATTGTTAGCTGAGGAAAATTGCAGGTCTTTAGATATTGACTTCTTGTGCACTATTGCAGAAAACAGCCAGACAGAAGAAGAGGAAACAACTGAAACAGAGAGAAAATAGTCAATGGCCGAGAACCTAGCTTCATGTAACTGGTATGCTGAAATAATTAATTTCTTACTGAAGCTAGAAATCCCTTCAGAATTTACTCAAAGTCGGGCCAGAACTTTAAGACATAGAGCAGTAAAATTTTGCATTATGGAAATCTGCACTACTGGAGGGATCCATCTGGAATATTTCTAAGGTGTTTGGACAACGAACAGTCAAAAGAAGTGATGCAGCAGTTTCATAACAGCATGTGTGGAGGGCACCATTATTGGAAAACTACAACCCACAAAATTCACAGAGCTAGGCACTATTGGCCCACTTTATTTTCTGATGTATTTGCTTTTGTTATATCTTGTGACAGGTGCCAAAGGTTTGAAGGAAAACAGTAGTTGAAGTCCCTGTCCCTAAAACCAATACATGCAAAAGGACCTTTTTAGCAGTGGGGTTTGGATTTCATTGGAGAAATCAATCCACATTCCAGTGGCCAGCACAAGTGGATATTAGTAGCCACTGACTATTTCACTAAGTGGATTGAACCAATCCCTACCAGGAAGGTTGATCATAATGTGGTCATCAAGTTTTTAACAGAAAATATTTTCAATAGATTTGGTTGTCCACATAAATTAATCAAAGATAATGCAGCAGATTTTAGGGCAAAAGAGATGGTGGAAATGTGTGATTCAATGGGCATTAAACTTGTTCATTCCACCTCATATTATCCTCAAGGAAATGTTCTGGCAGAATCCTCTAATAAAAGTTTGATAAGGATAATTAAATAGTTGTTAGAGGACAATAAGAAGAATTGGGATTCCAAGCTCAAGTATGCACTCTGGGCTGACAGAGTGACTATTAAAAAATCCAAAGGCAATTCTCATTTCAAGCTGGTATATGGAATTGAGGCTGTATTTCCAATTCAGCTAACTCTCCCTGTGGCAAAATTCCTTCAAGAAGAGCAGGAGGAGGAAGAAGACATGGAAAAGAGGATCACTGATTTAGCAGAGGTACATTAGATTAGAGAATAGCTGGTTGAAAAAACTGTAGCACATCAAATAAAGGTCAAGGAAGCCTTTGAAAAAAAGGCAAAAACAAACAATTTTTAGATTGGTGACCTGGTTTTGAAATGGGATGCACTACAGGAAAAGAAAGCCAATCATGGGAAATTTGATGCTTTTTGGATAGGGACTTTCATCATTTCACAGATTCAAGGGAACAACACCTTCAAACTGAAAAGTATGGGAGGAGAAGCAGTTTTTGATGGCCCAGTTAATGGGCGGATTTTGAAAGGTTATGTTGTTTAAGGTCTTCTGGCCTTAAAGGCTGTAAATATTTAGTTTTTGTCAGTTTTTTGCAGGCAAAGTAGACTCAATGCCCAATGAAACACTAGTAATTTTTATTAATTTGTTTTTAGCTAGAAAGGCATTGGTCTGCAGGTTCTTGAGTCCTCACAGGGAGGATCTCATCCCCAAAAGGAGCCAGTGTTAGCTCTGCTATAGTTTACAACATTTTGTGGGTTAAATCAGGTCAGACAGTGCCGGCTTGGGTTGTAGAGGAGTTGTAGCTGTTTATTTTATCCCCTCCTTCATTTTCATTATGCCCTTGTAACTCCCGCCACCTCCATTTACTTTTTCCCCTTGAATTCTCCTTATTCTCCATTAAACCCCTTTTATCCCTGTTTTACACCCTCTTGGTAGAAAACCCCTATTTTCATAGATCCCAGGCATTTATGTTTAAATCCCGCCTGCCGATCGTACCCGCCTGGTCATTTGACGCTTTTCGCTTTCCCCTCCCCGTGAAATTGCATGCCCGTTAGGCAGCGGGGAAGGCGGTTTCTCGCCGGACCTGCCTGCCACACGGCACCATATTACAGGATCGCTCCTCTATGTACGAATTCTGCCCACTGCCGAAAAGCGGTGCGGGGAAATCGCCCGCCCGCGAAACCGCCGACCCCCGCCTGTTAACTCTCTCGCATCCTCCGCTCCAGTCAACCATCGGTTCTGCCTGACAGCGATCCGATGGCCATCGTTCACCCATTTTCATTTCTCCCCAATGGCCTCCATAATCTAATATATGTCGTCCGATTTCGTGATCTGATGGCTAGCATTCATTCTTAGCTCCTCAGTCATTTTTAATGCATTTTTAGTGTTTTTTGGCCTGTTTTGTGCGCACGAAGAAGAAAGAGATGATCCGGTTTTCAGTGTATGAATTCCTCAACTGCCAAAGTTAAATAACAACACGGTCAAGGATGAGAATGTACTACCTTGAGCAGTTGAATTCATTTAGAAGTTATGGACATTTATTCATGAAACATTCCACCTGTTCAACGAGTACATAAAAGTACAGAGAGAGCCATTTTGTTCATTAAAAACAATCAAACTATATCAGAAGTCCATGTCTAAATTGTAAATGCAGTTGGTGGTTAGTTATGACCCCTCCACACATAGGTTTTCAGAGCAATTTTGTAGTAAAACTTTATATATACCAAGAAAACAGAAGGTAATGGGGTTGGATGAATGTAATTTTGGTGTAAACTTCAACTTCTGGAGACTGTAACTATTATGAGACCTGTAGCTTCTGGTCTTCATTTCCAGCTAATACAAGCTTATTTTACTATTGATTGCTCACTTTCCACTTCTTCTTCTTTGTTCCAGGCTGTGCCTATTTTGCATTATTTCATGTGCTGTTAATTTTTAGCATTAGAGGGGCTGTCATCCCACCTCTGTGTTAGGATTTAGCATGCATCATTGAATTTGTTTGCAGGTTTCTGTTGTTTTAATGCTAGAGAGCTGTCATCCTATCTGTGTATTAGAAAACATATTTACAGACCTTTTAAACTGGTTGAAGTTGGCCATCATAGGGTCCTGTGCACCTGCTGGTGTGATTAGTGTTCTCCATCATCACATTGTCTTTAAAACTGTGAGTAATTGGTGGTTAAAAGCCTTGTAGTTTGGGGGTGTTCACGCATGTCTGGGGTTAAGCATAGTAGGAGTGGTTATCTGGCTTGAATATGTAACATTTGTTTCATTCATCCACCAATTTATCCAACTTTTTGTTGAGTTTGTAATGTTATTGAGCATCTCTGATATGCAACCTGGAGAGTTTCTCGGGGTGATAACAGTTTGTCTTTGTGTGCATGAGTTGTCTTCGCTCTATGAACATCATTCACACTCTCACACAAGGTTACAAGCACAGTCGCGCAAGTGTCGTCATGGTCATTTGAAGGTCTATCTCAAGTATCGCACTTGTCGCTCTTAGCTTTAAGGCAATCTCACTGAGCACCTTTTTGGTATTTTTGGTCTATGTTGTCTCATCATCAATATATGTTAAGTGTATGATCATGTTGTCTATGCACAAATTCACTTTCTTTTGACACTTAGCCATTTTGTTGAAAATATGCTTGACTAGACAACCTCCTTCTACCGAACCCCGATTGAGCTGAACTGCACAGTCTCAACCCTTAGTGACCTTGTTGTGCTACTCAGAAATGAAAATTGATTGAGGTTTTCCTCTGGATCATCTGCACTGAATAATCCTGGAAATGAGCAGCCTATCTGGTTCCCAGAACTGTGCAGAAGTTGCCTCCAAGCTTGATCCAAATTGCGCTTCCCACAAGATCAGTAGTCAATAAGACCCAAGGCTGCACTAGTCTCCAAAACTATGCAGACATGGCCACCTGATCCCCTTACTCCATGCCTCGCACTGCCTTTAGAAATGGCACATAAATGATCAACAAGGCCTCTCTTGCCTTGCTCTTCACTGTCTCCAAAAATTGCGCAGTCCTATCTAGCAGTTCCTCTGCTGCCTTGCTCCACACTCCATCAACAAATTTCTCATAATTTCCAACTTCTCTCCCTGTGGCATGTATTTTCTTCCTCTTGAAAACTGTGTAAAAGTTCCCATATACTCGGTCTTGTCTTCCTCCTGGGAAATGCGCAAAACTAACCAGCACTCCCTCTACAGGCCTGTTCTATCTTCCCTTCATAAATTGGGCAGAAATTCCTAGCCGCCTTGCTCTATCTTCCCCCTAGAAGCTGCACAAAATTTCCCAACAATCCCTCTGCAACCCTGCTCTTTCCTCCCTCTGGAAACTGTGCAGAAGCTTTCCCTTTCAAGATCTCATCTCGCTACTGACACTAGTGATTGTCACTACTCGATTCTGCCTCCCAGTGATCACTGTGCAGTTTTTCTTGACAGTGCAGACAGAGCTCCAGAATTCCTCATCTTAGCGTGATCTATGCTCTATGTAGTTTCAATGTCCTGTCCTCCCTCCCAGTCACTGCACCCGAACACGGAAAACAATGCATCATGCTAGACTAGGAGATTTTTGGATTTGATATCGTTCCATCATGAGTGAATTATAGGAATAGGTACATTGATGGAACATGGTGAGATGATTAACAGGATGATGAAGGAGTGCACATGCTAGAAGACATACTTGCAACTGGACGAACCAACGAAGCACATCAAGTAGCAAGCAAAAGAAACACATGCATGGAACCATCTTGCAAAGACAAAGACCATTGAAGACCCCACAACACCAAGCTATGTGGAGGTGAAGAAAAAGTACATCCAATAACACATCCATCACTCAGCAGCACAACAACTTGACATGGACACCATAGTTAACCAATACATGTCAATAGTGTCATGTTGAGTTGTGTTAGGAGTTGTCTCAGCCACGTCACTACTATGGGCCATATTGTCTGTAATCAAATGTAATGTAAAGTGAAATGCCAAGTGTCATTAGTGGAATGCAAACAGTAATATGTAATGTAAAGAGTTATATGTAATGAAGTGGAAAAGTCATGAAGGTAGTCCAAGAGTCAAAAGGGAATGTCGTCACCCCACCCTTTGCTATATATAGAACCTCATAACTCATAGAAGCGGCTTTTGGGAGCCAATATTTTTCCAGGCATTGCTTAGAGAGGGCATGGACAGTATTGTGATGAACCTTGGCTTCTACATAGTGCAAAGCGAGTACATCTCTTTAGAGGAGCAAGCATTGTTGACTGTAATGTTCCACTATTGGGGCTAGTGGCTATCATGGTTGTATGTACAGATGGAACTTTCACTTTATATAATATAACATTGCCAACACATTTTCATTCATATGTTGTTATTGTAGTTGGACTATTCTGGTTTCTTTAGTAATGCATGTCATTTAACTTACTGATTCATGTATGAACTACTTTGTATATGATTGTATGAACCTTGTTGGAATTTTTTTGTTGGTTTAACCTGTCAACTTGGATTGTGGACTATTCCCCTTCCAACCCATGACGTCATTCTACTCATGTGTTCCTTTCAGGCTATGTACTATTACAGGCTTCTAAGGGACACACTTCCTTTTCCCCTTCGTGTGTTAGAACCTCCCTGTGCATCTCTCTTGACTCGCCACAAGGTCACACACTTGCTTCCGACAAAAATATATTGCTTACCTCGGCACGCTACCACAGTCAAGGCATTAATGTACTACCCACTGTTGGGACTCCTACTCCAAATGGTATGAGGTCTAGTTGGGACTTATTACCAGGGAGATCCCCCAAAATGTTAGCGGGTCCAACACCGTCAACAATTATGGCGCTAGAAGAAGGGCCAGATGACAAGCTGAGTCCTCAAAGTCTATTTTGAATCCCTTCACATCTTTCATGAATTATTCTACAGTTTATCCTCCGACATTTCTTTCTTATGGAGAGGATTTTGAAGTATCGAAGTATCTCTAGAATGACTTGTCACATAACACATACGATGGTGAAGGAAGAGAAACCTGGCTTAGACACAGAGCTACCTTGATATCCTTTTGTATAAGGCATGAAATCCATGAAGATTACATTTCTTGATCATTGTTTGCATTCACGCTTCGAGGGCATCCACTGCAATGGTGTGTCACATTGCCCACAAAATCCATTCACTCTCTTAATTAGTTGGTTGGAGAGTTGAATCATGCTTTCCATCATTATGGTCATAGAGAAATCAATAAAAAAAGTTATGGAATTACATAAAGAAGCTGATGAATCCATTGAGAAATTTCACAAACGCTTTCGTAATATTGCATTTCAAATTCCTGAAGACAAAATTGACTGGAAATTTCTCAATGAGAGATTTCAGTACGTTGTTCACATATCTGAGAATCCACATATCTTATAATCATTCAAACCCCTCCCAACATACCTTAGTGTTAGAGCTTCGAAATCTAAGATAGACAAGGTTGGTTTCACAAGTGATCATTCGTCCTCTTCTCATCAAGTAGCTAGCACTGCAATGCGAGGTGGTAGAAGGTGTGCGCACATCTGTTGAACTATCACATCCTCCCACCCCACCTACTCTAGATATCTGTGAAGATGTGGTTTGCAATCCCATTAGTTTTCATGTTTTCTTGTCTTCTCAACCTCCATATTCTGGTTCCATTGATCCTCCGGATTGTACTATGTTGTGTTCTGCATTCCAGACTCCACATCTTGTGTTCATGAGGATCAAGTTGTTGATGGATTTGATGTTATGTAGCCAACCTGCGCTATCATTCATGATGAGTGTGTGTGGGAATCTAAAGAAGAACCCATGGTGAAGGATGAATTGCTTCCAGTCGCGCCTCATCCTCTCTATCCTGACATCTCTTATGATTCTACTAATTTTGATTTTCCTTGTGAAAACTCATCACTGGATGTTTCTAGTTTCGATCATTGACAGGACACACTAGATGTCATTATGTCATTGCATTGTGGAGAGGACACATATTTCTCTGAAAATCCATTCAATCTTTCATCTGCCATTTTCGAAAATGTAGAGTGTGAACATTCTTGTTTCTCATCAACCACTCTGCATGATTCGTCAGATCATGAGGATGCCAATGAAAATCTCAAATTTTCTGATCGTGGTTGTCATGATCTCTTTACTCCTTCATTCGATCATGATGCTAATGCACTCGCCATTGATCTTTCTAAGCCATTGGTCAATAATGGTCTATCTTCTCATGAAATGGAAACCCCTCAAGCTATCAAGGCACTTCAGCCTGCGGTGATGGTTATGTTAGTCCCCTGCTATCCTGAGGTCAGTTCCACTCCTGATCAGAAATTTGTTGAAACACTCGAGGCTTCTTATCACTCTCTTGTTTGCATTGAAGATCAATCTAGTTCACAGATTTCACTCCCTCCACCAACATCACACGATCCTATTGCCCATGCACTGCAGGAGTCTTACACAATGAGCACTCTTGTGAAACGTAATTTGTCTTCCTTTTTCATGTTTTCTCATTTGTCACAATCAAAAGAGTGTACATGCTCATCATCTGTGTATAGTTTGTTTCAACACCACAGTATTTCTGCAGAATGTTTGTCTTGCGCATTTACTTTTTTATTTTTTGCGGACGCTTTTAAACTTTGAGCATGTTGGTCAGCACTACCTTATCTTTTTTCTTAGCTAGTTTACATGCTTATCTTTCTTGTCTACCATGCCTTCACCAACATGGGCTAACCAATGCGTTGGTGGTTGCATTGGAAATATCCTTTCATGTGACTAGGCCCATGAACTATTTAGCATAGGAGTAGAAGTAGTGTTTGCTTTCTTACTTTGCATTGCTTTCTTGTTTTCTTTGCTTTTCTTTCATATCTTTCTTTTCTTTCTTGTTTTTCCTTGCTTACTTATTTTTACCTTTGCTTCTTTGTTTGTTCGCATGTTTGCACTGTAGGTTAGCTTCACATGAAACTGTGTTTTGATCTTGAGACAAGCCTAGAAAATATAAGAGGGCTTGTACAACTATCAACACTTCGTTATATGTTGTCCTCTCTTTTTATGAAGAGCTTGTTGCCTTCAATCGATGATATCCTGATGGAAAATATGTTCTGTTTAGAGCAAGTCTTCATGAAAACACAATGATTTCACTTTTAACTAGCACCGCTTACTCTAGTTGGTTTTTGGGTTGACCCTTTTCAATTCAGTCAGGTAGAGTAAGGTGAGGGGGGAAACCTTAACAGGTATGTCACAGGTAAATATAACACACTTCTCTGAATGGGAAACCTCTTCTACTCTCAATAAGTTTGGATCCCTCTTCAGCCTCTGAAATGAATAAGTGCCTATGCACAATTATTTGAAAAATAAAAAATAAATGAATGAAAATGAAAAATAAATAAGGCAAAAGAAGAGAAAGGATTCCTGTAGAGAGAGGTGATGCAATTAACTCCGCTGGGGTACTGACCAGGTTCGCTGGTAGTAGAGTGATGCTCATGTTGCTATGTGACTCCATTGGGGTACTATCGAGGCCTGCTGGCAGTGGAGCAACACGAGAGATGAAACTAAAACTTTGACAGTCATATTACTTGTGCATCAATACACCCCTCATCCCCAATCGAAACAACTCAGTTGACTTGGCTTGGTAAGTGTGTTGACCGATCAAGAGAATGGTAGGGACTACATCTTTCCCTCAAGCTAGTGAGGAATCCATGAAGATCAAAGAATCAAATAATAATTTTGGAAGAGTTAGACTCGCTTTCACAAGACAAGGTCCATAAAAAGAGTTGGAGTTCTACTAGTGTGTCGCCAATATTGTAGCGGCTACAACTACCCTCCAAAATTTTGGCTTGCATGCAAATTCTGGATCCTATCGTGGATCCCATGAGAAATCGTTCCTTGCTCACTTATTGGTAATCTTGTGATCTCAAGCCCCCCACCTTGATCTTAAGATTTGTTCACATTCTCATCTTTATGTAGCAACTATCATCTTTGGGCATGGGGATTATCATTCGTCATGCAAAGGGACTTTTTTTCTTCTTTAAGGGAAATCTTTGTGCATATGAGTTGTTCTCATTACATATACACATTTCACACTCACTTCACGCGCTCTTCTCTCGAAGGTTGTTGCATCAAGAAGACTATGTTTTATATGTTCTAGATAGTCTATGTTGTATCATTAAGTGTCTGAGTGTGTGATCATAGTCAAGTTCTATCACTGTTCACATCAATTTCACTAATCTCACACTTAGCCAATTTCCCAAGCAAACTAGCCTCATCAAACTTTACAAAACTACACACTTCACTTACGCAACCCTCAAGCTTTGTCACTTGCCTCCTAGAATTGTGCAATGCGCAGAGACCTAAACCTCCCTTGGCATCCAAAATTGCACAGTGGTTTCCTCCAGTATCCTTCCCTCAACCGGAACCCACTGTCTCCAAAAATTTTGCAATATTGTCCATCAGCTGCCTAGTCTTCCTTGCATCCAAAAACTGCGTAGATGTTTCCTCCCAAACTCCCTCCCACAACAGTGTCCTAAATCTCAAAATTATGCAGTTTTGTCCCCAGTAGCCTAGTCTGTCTTACAACTAGAAACTACGTAGAGGTTTCCTATAAGGATACCATCCCACAGTAGTTTCTTGCATTCAGAAACTATACAGTGTTTTCCTTAGCTGTCCAGACTGCCTTGCAACTAGAAACTATGCAGAGGTGTCCTCCCAGGACATCATCCTAGCAACAGTCATTACCCACTGTAACTACGCATATGTATCTCTCAATGACCATAAGGAAAGATGACATGCTCCATTACTCCCGAGGAGTTGAGCAGAAAGACCAAGGAATCGAGTTATGATAAAATATTGAGACTGCATGCAAACTCCACTGAATGCATAATGATCTGGAGGGTAAGTTGGTACATAAAGTACATCTTTTTGAAGTACATATTTTAGTGTACCTTGAATTATTATTGATGATCATCATATCATTATGTCTTCAATGACATGCATGGTTGAAAGCACTGAAATTCATTCCATGTGTCTACTCTATAATTCTTGCTTCCTGTTGCTTGCTCATCCAATGATCATATTTTAACATATTGATTTCTTTTTTCATACTTGCGATCATGTTATGGAAATTTTAAAGGTTTGTATTTGTGTGCATGAGTTGTCTTTTCTCTATGAACATTTGTCGCATTCACAGATAAATTTTCAAGCACAATCACGCAAGCGTTGTCACAATTGTTCAAAGGTCTATCTCAAGTGTCGCACTCGTCACTCTTAGATTTAAGAAAGTCTCACATAGCACATGTTTTGTCTTGTTGTTCTATGTTGTCTTGTTGTTAAAGTATGCTAAGTGTATGATCACATTGTTAGTATACACAAATTCACTTTCTTTCAACACTCCCATTTTCCTAAAAATCTGCTTGACCAGACAACCTCCTTTTAGCGAACCCCAATTGAGCTGCACTGCACAGTCTCAACACTCAGTTACCCTACTCTTCTACCCAGAACTATGAAGTGTTTGAGGTTTTCCTCTGGGTCATCTCCACTATACAATCCCATAAGTGAGTGGCTTGTCTACCTCCCATAACTATGTAGAACTTTCCTCCAAGCCTGATCCAAACTGCACTTCCCGCAAGATCAGTTGTCAAGCATCCCTTTGGACTGCTAGAAACCTTCACTGCACTAAGACCTGGGGCTTCACTTCTGTCAAAAACTATGCAAACATGCCTAGTTGATCCCTTTGCTACCTACCTCGCACTCCCATCAGACATTACACAGAAATTATCAGCAAGGCCTCTCCTACCTTGCTCTGCACTATCTCCATAAATTGTTCAATCATGTTTGGCAGGTCCTTTGTTAGCTTTCTCTACACTCCCTCAGGAAACTACGTAGAATTTCCAACTGGTGTCCCTATGGCTTGTCTTGTCTTCCTCTTGAACACTATGCAACATTTCCCTTGCACTCTGCCTTGTCTTCCTCCCATAAACTACACAAAACTGACCTACAATCCTTTTGCAGGCATTTCTGCCTTCACTTCAGAAGTTGCATAGAAATTCCCAACAACATTTCTCTCTCTTCCCCCTGGAAATTGTGTAGAAATTCCCAGTAGTTCCTCTGTATCCTCATTGTTTCCTCCCTCTTGAAACTGCGCAAAATTTTTCCCTTTCAAGGTCTCATCTCGTAGCCGACACTAGTGATTGTCACAGCCCGATTCTACATCCCATTGATCACTACGCAATTTTTCCTGGTAGTGCAGACTGAGCTCCAGACTTCCTCATCCTAGCCTGAGTTATGCTCTCCATAGTTTCAATGTCATGTCCTCCCTCCCGGTCACCTGGACCTAGACACGAAAAAATATGCATCATTCTGGACTAAGAGATTTTCGGATTTGATGTCGTCCTATCATGAGTGAATTGCGGGAACAGGTACATTGATGGAATGTGGAAAGATGATGAATGATATGAGGAAGGAGAGCACACGCTATAAGATGTACTTGCAGCTGTGTTAGGAACTAAATCTGCCTTAGGCTAAAGGAAGGCAAAATTCAGGGTAACCACAAACCACGCTCAGTCTGGTAGCTAGCCCTACCAGAACAGGAGAGGGTTCTCTCCGAGTCATGCTCAGCGAATAAGTAAATGGAATGGTCTGAGATGACTAACAATGGAATATTGATCTTAGGCTAGTAAGTAAATATGGATACAAGAAGCAATTTTTATGAATGACTGAGTTTCTGGGATGGTATGGGACCAACAGACAACAATGAGCAGAGAATTTAATACAAAGGCACAGATTATTTCGTGAGGCAAGATAGGCAGAAAGTCTAGCAATTTAGTTTGGAATAATGCAGAATGGAGGAATTTCTTAGCAGGGTGAAAAGGGCATAAGTACATGAATCCTTTTCAACAGAAGAAGAACACTGAACATGAAATTTTCCCACAGGCAGAGCAATAAAAATGGATTCTACCTTATCTAACTTAGAAAATTTCACTGGAAATGAATATGAAATGAAATGTGAAACATTACGAAATACATATGACACATAAGAGACACATTTTCTACACTCACAACCACATGAATCTCATGAAATAGAGCCGATGCCTTTCATTAATCCTCTGTCAAAATATACAATGAAGAACTGAGTTTCTCTCCCACAGTCTCCTAGAAATTTCAAGCCAACCAACCCTTTGCAAATAGTTTGCATACAATATATAGAATGTGCCATGAAGAGATAGAACACCCAAGTGTTGGGGAGTTACTCGAATCATTACAAAATGGAGGTGGAAAGCCAACCATTAGCTACAGGTGAAACGTTACAAACATGACAAATGGCTGGGTGACTGTTTGCCTTCCTTTGCCACTTGGATAGAAGCCAATCTGGAGTGAAAATACTTTAAATTCTGCCTTAGGTGCCGAAAAATTGAAATGTATATGAGTGGGCCCACTTGGAGAAGTTGTGAATCGAAATTTCGCGAAACAGAGGTGAAATTGGCCTTTTTTCCTATATGCGTCGCGCCATTTTCTATATGCGCCGCACCACTTTGGGGCCTGTTTTGAGGCACTTTTAGGAGTCCAAAATGTGCCCAAGTGTGCTTGTTGGAAATCATGTCCTGTCTACTTTCCAACCCAAGTAGAATTTCTAAATTTGGTGCTCATTTTCCCCCCCAAATCTTCATTCTCCCAAGACTGCTTCCTGTGTGTTAAAATTGGGGCAGAGAGGTCATTTTTTGGGTGTTTTTGACCTCCTGGAGACTCAAATCATGCCCAAATTTCTTGTCCAAGCACCAGTAGTCGTGATTTTTCATGCTAAATCCAAAAATGCAATCCATTTCCAATTTGGAGCTCCCAATTCCAAGCATCGCACCAGTGGCGCAACGCACAAGGAGAAAAAACCTGTGTTTTGACCAAAAAATTACCATGTGACCAAAATTGCCCCAAATTTCCTGAAATTTGGGTTGGAGGTTCTCTATGAAGTGCTATGCTATGCCAAAGAAGCTTCAGCCAAGATTCAAAGCCGATCTTGCTCTTTTGCATCTTTTGTTGCTTTGCTCAATTTTGCCTTCAAGCTCTTTATCCGGCCTTTGCACTCATATTTCGTGCCCTGTAATGGAAAGCCGTGTGTCTCAATAAGGCATGGCCCTTTTCAGCCTTGTCTAGCAGCCTCTCCAAGTGCATGCTAACTCTCTCGAGATTGGCCTCCTAGTCATCATTGATCTCTTGCTCCAATCACGTGAGCTCAACTCTTCTCCTTTGTGCAGCTTGGCGATGCTCACGAATGTTTTGTAGCTCCATGATCGCTTGCTAATCCTCAAGCTATTTGTCTCTCTACTCTAGATATTTCATGTTCCATTTGGCTCTTTCTAAATCAAGGGACAAGGCTTCAATCTTTGATTGCTTCTCCTGGATGATCTCTCTAAGCTCTGCATTGTCGGTTGTGTATCTGTCTCATCATCATGAAGGAGAACGAATTTGGTCTCTCATTCACCTGATGGCTCACCTGAAGGCCCCTCATCATGCATTGGCTCCTTACCTCTTTCCTGTTCCTATGTTGTCGATGCCGGAAGCGAGGCCCCTTCCTCCTCGGGTGGAGATAACACTTGATTTGCCGCTGCAAACAAATGTCTACTGCCTCTCTGATAGGTGATGAATACTGGCATAGTAGCGGCCTCATGGCGCTCATACTAGTGAGAAGGACCACCTATCTCATGCTCTACCTCTGATAATACATGTGGAGTGTTGATGAAGTCAGGGGAGATGAAGTCCTCCCGAGCAATGCCCTGCAATCCCAACTGATGATCCACCAAAATCCGGATAAGAGCAAAGTGATAAACACTGTTAAGTTGCTGCTGAGGGGTCTTATGCTGCATGAAAGTGTTCATCCTCTCTATGTTCCTGCAAATGAAAAATGGGAGGTTCATCATCCGCACCCTGGTAAAGTGCATGAGCAACCTGATGTGATAGGCATATAGATGAGAGAACCTCCCCTCACAGCTGAAGTACTTCATGATCAACCTCATGAGTGGAGCATACTCATTTCTCAAATATCAGAATGGAAAGACTCTTGTGAGCTGCCTCAAACAACTGGCCTTAATGTAAGGCTCATAATGTTGCCTATCCACCTTTTTCTTCTTATGCCACTGTTCTCCAAAATTTGGTATGCTTGTTGCCACTAAGATAGTTTCGGGTGTCAATGTGAAGGTGACCTCGGCCAAGATAGACTGACCTCCATGGAGGTGAAGCACAAAAAGACGGGCCAACTCATGATGAAATATAACATTAGCCACCCTTTGACAAAATTCAAAACATGCTAGGTGCTGGAAACATGACATAGCGAGAGGGAATGCCTGCAATTCAGTGAGTGTGTTTGGCTCATAACTAACATGTTTTCCACTCTTGTGATGTCTCCTGGGAGCCTATTCTTCTGGGGATGTATCACTTTGAGTCTCCACCTCATACTCTGATGAACCCTCAGATGCCATGACTGTTGTTTATGTACTGTGCTTGGACTGCCCTTTGATGATGGTGAAACTAGGTGTTGTTGTGATATCTACCACCAAGGGGAACAATGAAACAAAAGGGAGTATTATGAGGGGAGTAATGTGATGGGAATAGGGGTTATGGGGAGAAGTTTTTTTAGGGATATGTAGGGGGTTTGGTTATTTGATAGGGTAGGTTTTTGGGGTTTTGACAAGGTAAGGTGTTGGGGTGTTTTGTTGACAAATAAGAGGAGGGGAAAGGGAATAGGGTTTGGTAGTGTTTTAGGGTAGGGATAATGGGAAAAATGATAAAGGGAGGATAGGGAAAAATGGTGGGTGAAAATGGAACCTTGGCTTCAATACCACAAATATGCAACCCTAGCAACAATTGCCTTTGGTGTTTTCTTGTGGTTGAATTTATGAGTTTTGTTGAATTTCAAACATTGCTATAAATCATCATATCATTTATAAAATTTGAGGAACAAGTCATGTCATAGAGCCTACCTATCAATTTGAGGGGCTTCACAAAAAATTTGGGGAAGTTTGGCACTGTTTTGGCGCTTTGTCTGTGTGCACCGCGTGCAAAACTCAGTGCACCGCGCTCATTGGAAAAATACTCTGAGGGTTGGATCTGTGTGCATTGCACCCTCTGTGTGCTCCACGCCCCTGTGTATATGTGTCACGCCCTCTGTGTTCGCCGCGCCCCTGTGTATATGCGCCGCGCCCTGAAAACCGCCTCCAACCTTGCTCCAAACACGCACGATGCACACTCAAACACTTTGCAATGTTTCCCTATGCACTTGCTTTGCACAATGACTTTGATTTTGGTGGAAACTTGTTTATAAAGACTTGGAAGTGATGGGTTAAATTTTTTCTTCTCCAAAAACCCATTTTTCTAATGTTATGTTTTGACACTTTTTCACTGACTTAAAGCAACACTAATTTTCACTTTCCCTTTGAAATTTTAGCTCAAATGATGAAATTTTCGGCACTTTTTGCAGGGATTGCATGACAGGGAATTTTGCCACGGAAACCATGACTGCATATGAAGAAATCAATTGGCGACCTTTTGAAAATTTTATCACAAATGACACTGTTTGACTTTTCTTCAAAGCAAAGTTTTGAAGAACTGTCGAAGTTTATCAATATGACGATGAAACTCTCTGAATCATTACTTTGTAAGGGCCTCACTCTAGCCTGCATGGCTTTACTAGACATATTTAAAGACCAAATTGATTAATCCCTAGACCTGATGTTCGAAAATGACTTTTGTCCATTAAAGGACCAGACCTTGACTGTCATGGACTTTGGTGATCATTGACAAAAGACCTAAGGCAGCAGGAGCCGGACATGGGGGGGGGGAATGGCTAGCATGACCTTTTCCGTTAGATTATGGCATGCCCCTAGCGGAATGAAGCTGAGTGAATGGAGTGAAACTCCTAAAAATGAAATGCATAAAGAGTTTTGATCTCTGACGGAGGACTGACCAGACCGACTCTAACGTTGTCTCCAATGGGGGATGGTAGCTCCTTGGAGGTGCCAAGAACAGCAGATCTCTGGAAGAGCTAGACAGTGCCTTTGTCCATTGGGCTATGGAGTCATTTTTTCGACAAACAACACAGGACTCTGACTCATTTATGAAACTAAAATGACCAAAAAATTGACTCAAACTTGACATTGAAATGACTTGAAGACTAACTTGACAAACTCAAACCAAACTGAAATAAAAATGGTATTTACAATGACAGTGGAAGCAGTGTTAATAACTCAGAAATGGTACCACTTGAGCAGCCGACCATTGATCGGCCCTCCTGGACAATCTTCCCCATTCATTTCCTTCAGAAGAAAGGCATTCTGACCCTAATATGCTGCAATTTTGAAAGGACCTTTCCAAAGATTCTCGAACTTACTGTGCTTACCTTTTTCCTCATTCCTTGCATCCCACTTTAGCACCACATCATCCAACTAAAATTTATCCACCTTGGCCTTTCTGTCATAAATTTTCTTTATTTCCTCCTGCAATTTGGATGTGTTCTTGAAAACTTTTCTCTGATCTGTTGCAAGTGGACCATTTGATTCAACCTTCTTTGCATGGGATCTTCTTCACTGCCGGCCTCCTGAAGAAGTCTGACTACCAGGGTAGCGAGAGAGGTAGGAAATACTGTATCAACTCCATAAACAAGCTCAAACGGTGACGTACCAATGGATTTCTTCTGGCTGACCCGATCTGCCCAAAGTGCATTGACCAACCTCTTATTCCAGCTCTTCTTATTTATTTCCATCAGCTTCTTGATGATGTTGACCAATGATTTGTTCGAAGACTCCGCCAATCCATTGCCTTGTGGATGATAGGCAGTTGAGTGACCCAAAATGATGTTATATTTATGACAAAACTCTACCATCCTTTTTTATTTGAAAGCTGCTACGTTATCAGTGATTAACTTATTTGGGCAACCAAAGCGAGATAAGATGTTATTTTCAACGAATGAAATTATTACTGCATCAGTAGCTTGCCTGGTGGGAATTGCTTCGATCCATTTCGTGAAGTAATCTGTCGCTATGAGGATCCATCTATGCTGACCGGAAGAAGCGGGATGAATTTCACAAATGAAATCCAATCCCCGTTGTTGAAAAGGGGCACTCACCTCAATAGGCTTAAGTGGCAAAGGTTGTAACTTCTGATTTCCTTCGAAAATATGACACTTATGACAGTGCTTGACCATCTTATATACATCAACGAACAATTTCGGCCAATAGTACCCTGCTCTCAGAATTTTATTTGTTGTTGACTTCTAAAAAAGGTGACCACCACAGTCTCCTTAGTGGCAGTCCTCCATGACCTGCTTTGCTTCTTCTTCCACCAAACAATTCAAAAGAATGCCATCGAGATCTTTCCAATAAAGTGCAGAATTAAGAATGCAAAACTTGGCAGATTTCAACATGAGTGTTCTTGCTTTGTTTCTAGTCATGCTAGGCAATGGTGACAAATTTTTAAGCACATATATGATGTCTGAATACCACGGAGAAAGAGCAAACATTTCCAATACCTGAATTGATGATGCTTCTTCATTCTCATCAGACATAGCAGAGATCAGATTTATGTCCAAGGCATGCAAGTTTGATTCGGCCATTAACTTTTCCAATCCCTGTCCTTTAACCAGCTTTGTGGGCTTTATTTCTACATCATATTCCAGCAAGGCTGCAATCCATTTGCCTCGTCTTCCTTCCGGATCGGTCTGCACTAAAACATCTTTGACAGTAGCATTAGGAACATAGGCCAAAATATGAGAATGTAGAATATATACCCAGAAATATTTCAGTGCCTTCACAAGTGCAAGGGCTTGCTTCTCAATGTTGTTGTATTTTAAGGCTGCATCTCTTATGACTCTGATGAAGAATGCAATGGGTCTTTCATGATCATCTCTTTTCTGCAGTAACACAACTGCCATAGTGTGCTCCGAAGCAAATGAAAATAATATGAAATCCTGAGTGTAGTCCGAGCTAACTAGAACTGGAGCTGAAGAAAGAGCCAATTTGACCAAACTAAAAGATTTTATAGCCTCCTCCATCCATTTCACTTGGCTGTCTTTCTTAAGCATGTTTGTCATTTCTCTTACGTGCTCAACAAGATTAGGTACAAAGCGACGTAGAAAATTCATCTTACCATTGAACGATTGTATCTATTTTTTATTCTGGGGTAGATCGATTTGCTGAATTTCTTGCACACATGCTGGGTCAATACGAATGCCATATTTTGAGATAATGTGCCCGAGTAATTTTCCTTCCTCCTTGGCGAACAAGCTCTTTTTTGTATTGAGCGACAAGCCATATTTTCTACAATTTTGAAAGACAGTTTTTAGATGGTACATGTGCTCTTCATCAGATTTGGAAAATACCATCAAATCGTCTAGGTACACGACCAAAAGGACATCCTTCTCATTTGCAAAAGCAAAGTCCATTGCACGCTGAAAGGTGGCACCTGCATTCTTTAAACCGAAAAGCATTTTAGCATAATGAAAGGTTCCCCATGGAGTGGTGAATGTTGTCTTGTCTCGGTCATCTTCCTGGACAAAAACTTGGTTATATCCGGAATAACCATCAAGTAGTGACATACGAGATGCTCCCACTACTCGCTGAAGTATATGGTCCATTTTGGGCAGTGGATAGTTGTCCTTCAATGAAACTTTATTGAGATTTCTAAAATCAATGCATAAGCGGATTTCACCTGTCTTCTTTCGTATGGGCACCAAGTTAGAGATCCAATCCGAAAATCTGATGGGCACAATGATCCCTGATTTGTACAACATGTTTACCTCCTTTTCAATAGATGGTAGCAAATTTGGATTTAGCCTCCTTAACTTTTGTCTGAATGGTTTTTGATTGGGCTTGATGGGTATAGTGTGCTGAATTATATTGGTATCATATGTCTTTAAGTCAGAATAGTCCCAAGCAAACACATCTACAAATGAAGCCAGCAAACTGATGTATTTGTCCTTGATCTTTGGCGGGAATGCTTTGGAAAATTTTACCAACTTAGGATTAGCAGTTGTTCCGACATTGACCTCTTCCACACCCTTCTCTGTTGGCTGCAATGTTGGCTTGCGAGCTACATCATCTTGATCAAAAAGTTCTTCTAAAGGTATTAAGCCTTTAGGAATAACGTTATTCTTCAGCTACAACATGTCCATTTCATTGATCTACACCTCATCTGTACCATTACCTTTACCATCGTCATTTTCTACATCAATTGAGGTCTCTTTGAACTTGCCTTTGTTTTGCAGAAAATCATCAATCTCCTCATCATCTTGGAACACTTTCCAATATCTCTGATTGTCTGGAACTGTTGGACAATGCTTGACATGGATTTCAAATTTATTGCTAGAGTTCATTGGGATCTTCAAACTACTTGCTGCCTCGGCAAGAGCTTCAGCAATACTATTTTGTATATGAGGCACGCATGTCAAGGTGTATTCTGAAAATAATTTCAAGATGTGTAGAATTGCATTACGGTAAGCCTGCATCCTAGGATGCTTTGCTTGATACTCGCCTCTGACCTGCTTGATTACCAATTTTGAGTCGCCATATACTAAAATTATCTTAGTATTCAACTTTCTTAGAATCTTTAGGCCAGTAATCAGAGCTTCATACTCAGCTTCATTGTTTTAACACTCAAAAGCCAACTTGTAAGAGCATACCTGTACGTTACTAGGCACTTTATTCGGGGTGGAGAAAGGACTGTGTACCCAAATTCCAATTCCAGCGCCATCATTTCCTACTGCTCCATCGAAATACATGGTCCACAAACCTTCTTCCTCCTCTTGCAAGTGCTGGAAATCTGTTTGTTGTGCCTTGTTTGCTTGTTGTCCATTACTTTCAGTTGATTGCCCAATAGTGTTCTGCTGTCCTTGTCCTTTTTCTTTACAATTTATCTGAAATTTTCTGTTATTTCCAGAATATCATCTGCTTCAACTAACTGACTATCTATATCATTGAAACTATTTGAATACAAAACAAAAGACTCTAAATCTGTATGTACATAGTTAATTGGATGATTTATTGGTTTCTCCTTGCTTGTGATCATGTATTTCATTTTTTATTCTCGATACAATTTCCTCATTTGTCAAAACACCGGAATCGTTGCATAGGAGAAATCTAGCTGTAGTGTCCCTTTCAATTTCACTACCCAAGACCTGGAAAGAAGCATGCCAAACCTGGGAAGAATATCTGCTACAACAACATCCATCAAAACATTCTTCATTGGGAGCTGATCCAGACTCACAACCAAGTCTTTGATGAGTCCTATACATCTTACTCTACTGGAATCAAATGAATAGAGATCATGGTATTGTCGGGTGATGTCCAGACCAAGCTTATCCATGATAGCCTTGCGCATGAGATTGTGAGAAGCTCCAGAATCGAACATGGCATTATGTAACACAAAATCATGCAACCTTAAACTGATATAAAAGGGTGGCACATCATTATCAGGAGACTCACCATTCGATGCTGGCCCAAAAATCATTTTAGGTTGATCATCTTCGACATTCACCATGTCAGACATTGGGTCCAAATTCAACATTTTAGATACTTGCCCTCTATAACTATTGTTCCTCATTATTTCAGTCAAGGGAATGGATACTTTCAATTTAGAAATCTCGTTCTCTAAACTAAAAGTGGGGATATTTTCTACCTCTTTTATTGGGATTTCTTTCCTTTCCTTTTCTTTTGAGGCAACTTGCTGATGTGATTGTTCTGCTGATGGTAATTTGTTGCTCTCTGGACCAACCGCCTCCTTTCCTTTCCTTTGTGTAACTGATGAATCATTCTTTGATGCCTCAACATCCTTCCTTTTCTGAATTGGTTTGACCGGCACATCTCTGTTTCTAAGTGAATATCGCTGCTGCTGGGCAGATAGAGCATTCATGTAGCCTCTTTGGTACTCATCTGATTCTTCCTCCAAGATGGTGTCATTTGCTAGAATGAAATCTACATCTTTGTGTACAGTCGAACCTTCTGCATACTCCTCCTCCTCAGTGAGATAAATAGGCAAATCATCAGGAGTAAAGAGGTGGTTTTCTTCACCTATTATATTCCCGTCCTCATCTGACTCTGGTCCATGCACAAAATTTTGCTGCAAAGGTGTTTGTACTAGCTGTTGTGTTGTCTTCTCTTGGGCTCAATGATCTCTCTCTCTTATTCTATATTGGGGTTGTTGCTGACCACAAAAGTTAGGATTTCTAACTTTTGGCTCTGGTTTGTCAAGTTTCACCCTTTCAAGCATCTGCTCTACCTTCTTGAGTAATAGATCCATCGAGGAAGACTCTTCCTTCACTGTGACCTTCTTTTCTGCTTTCGATCTAGCTCTTTTAGATAGCATATTTGCTTCAACGCTGACCGCTATCTTCTGCATATCTTCCATTGTGGCCAGTTCTCTCTCTCTTAATTGATAAGCCATATCAGCATCAAAACCATCCGGGAAATTCACCATGGCTAGTCCCACAGGTGGCCTTAGATGATTTGGAATTTCGTTATAAACTGAATTGAATCTAACGCAATAGTCTTGGACCGACCCGCCAGCATTTCGTTTGATTTGCTCATATTCAGCTAGAATTTGAAGAGGATTCTTTTTCACTTCCCATCGGTTTAAAAATTGTCTTTTTAGGCCGGCCAAGGTAGCGATACTTGCTGCCAGCAAACCTCTGCACCATTTCCTCACATCACCTGCAAATGTCTGTACAAAGAGTCTAATTGCCACATTCTCCGCGTCGATCTCATGAAGTTCATAGAAATCTGCCATTCTGTCCACATGTTGCTGAGCAGTAATGCTGTTAGGAGTGCCATCAAAAAACAAGATTTTGCTTTGATAATCTGCGGGCATATCATCTAGAACTTGAGGCAGAACTAGGGGTGCAAAACGGGCAGCCATCACTCTTGGTGGATTTGGCATTGAAGGTGTTGGAGGAGTGTGCACAGTTTGTAAGGGGCTAGCAATTGGAGTTTGAAGCTGAGCTATAATGTAATTATCAATTGATCGGTTAGCCCTTTCCGTCTCCAAGTCTACAGGAAATTGTGGATTGGGGACAGTATAGTCAACAACCCTTTCGGATTTGGTTTTGAACAACGATAGTTCAAACTGCTCATCAAACTCAAGCTCTTCAAGATACTCAAAAACGTCAGGACATGAATGGGATTTGAACACGGGAGTTATAGTGCTCTCTTGACGAAGGAGTTTTGGAATCAAGTTGGGGATTTCGTAAATATGAGGAGGATCCGGATCTGGATTGGCTACGGTATATCGTCTCGAAGCCAGCGTGCTATTTTCGAAAATATTAGAAGGACATGAACAACTTACTCAGCCTATCAAATCCTAAACTTATTATCCAGAAGCTTAGAATTATCAAGATGTAAGGGGATTAATTTCTTCCCCAGTGGAGCCGCCACTATGTTAGGACCTAAATCTGCCTTAGGTTGAAGGAAAACAAAATTCAGGGTAACCACAAACCACACTCAGTCTGGTAGCTAGCCCTACTAGAACAGGAGAGGGCTCTCTCTGAGTCAAGCTCAACAAATAAGTAAACAGAATGGTTTGAGATGACTAACAGTGGAATATCGATCTTAGGCTAGTAAGTAAATATGGATACAAGAAGCAATTTTTATGAATGACCGAGTTTCTGGGATGGTATGGGACCAAGAGACAACAATGAGCAGAGAATTTAATACAAAGGCACATATTATTTCGTGAGGCAAGATAGGCGGAAATTCTAGCAATTTAGTTTGGAATAACGCGGAATGGAGGAATTGCTTAGGAAGGTGAAAAGGGCATAAGTACATGAATCCTTTTCAACAGAAGAAGAACACTGAACATGAAATTTTCCCACAGGTAGAGCAATAAAAATGGATTCTACCTTATCTAACTTAGAAAATTTCACTAGAAATGAATATGAAATTAAATGTGAAACATTACGAAATACATATGAAACATAAGAGACACATTTGCTACACTCACAACCACATGAATCTCATGAAACAGAGTCGATGCCTTTCATTAATCCTCTGTCAAAATATACAATGAAGAACTGAGTTTCTCTCCCACAGTCTCCCAGAAATTTCAAGCCAACCAACCCTTTGCAAATAGTTTGCATACAATATATAGAATGTGCCATGAAGAGATAGAACGCCCAAGGGTTGGGGAGTTACTCGAATCATTACAAAATGGAGGTGGAAAGCGAACCATTAGCTACAGGTGTAGCATTACAAACATGACAAATGGCTTGGGTGACTGTTTTCCTTCCTTTACCACTTAGATAGAAGCCAATCTGGAGTGAAAATACTTTAAATTCCACCTTAGGTGCTGAAAAAGTGAAATGTAGATGAACGGGCCCACTTGGAGAAGTTGCGAATCGAAATTTCGTGAAACAGAGGTGAAATTGGCCTTTTTTCCTATATGCATCGCGCCCCTTTGGGGCCTGTTTTGAGGCACTTGCAGGAGTCCAAAATGTACCCAAGTGTGCTTGTTGGAAATCCTGTCCTGTCTACTTTCCAACCCAAGTGGAATTTCTGAATTTGGTGCTCATTTGGCCCCTCAAATATTCATTCTCCCAAGACTGCTTCCTGTGTGTTAAAATAGGGGCAAGGAGGTCATTTTTGACCTCCTGGAGACATTTCTTGTCCAAGCACCAGTATTCGTGATTTTGCATGATGAATCCAAAAATGCAAACCATTTCCAATTTAGAGCTCCCAATTCTATGCGCCGTGCCAGTGGCGCGGTGCACAGGGAGAAAAAACCTATGTTTTGACCAAAAAATTACCATGTAACCAAAATGGCCCCAAATTTCTTGAAATTTGGGCTAGAGGTTCTCTATGAAGTTCTATGCTGTGCCAAAGAAGCTTCAACAACGGTTCAAAGCTGATCTTGTTCTTTTGCCTCTTTTGCCTCTTTTGTTGCTTTGCTCAATTTTGCCTTCAAGCTCTTTATCTGGGCCTTTGCACTCATATTTCGTGCCATGTAATGGAAAGCCATGTGTCTCAGTAAGGCATGGTCCTTGTCAGCCTTGTCCAATAGCCTCTCCAAGTGCATGTTAACTCTCTCGAGATTGGCCTCCCGGTCCTCATTGATCTCTTGCTCCAATGACGTGAGCTCAACTCTTCTCCTTTGTGCAGCTTGGCGATGCTCACGAATGTTTTGTAGCTCCATGATTGCTTGCTAATCCTCAAGCTATTTGTTCCTCTACTCCAGATATTTCATGTTCCATTTGTCTCTTTCTAAATCAAGGGACAGGGCTTCAATCTCTGATTGATGCTCCTGGATGATCTCTCTAAGCTCTGCATTTGTCGGTTCTGTATCTGTCTCATCATCATGAAGGAGAACGAATTTGGTCTCTCATTCACTTGATCGCTCACACGAAGGCCCCTCATCAGGCATTGGCTCCTTACCTCTGTCCTATTCCTGTGTCGTCGATGCCGGAAGCGAGGCCCCTTCCACATCGGGTGGAGATAACACTCGCTTTGCCGATGCAAACAAATGTATACTGCCTCTATGATAGGTGATGAATACTGGCATAGTAGCAGCCTCATGGTGCTGATACTGGTGAGAAGGACCACCTATCTCATGCTCCGCCTCTGATAATACCCGTGGAGTGCTAAAGAAGTCACGGGAGATGAATTCCTCCCAAGCAATGCCCTGCAATCCAAACTGATGATCCACCAAAATCCGGATAAGAGCAAAGTGATAAACATTGTTAAGTTGCTGCTGAGGGGTCTTATGCTGCATGGAAGTGTTCATCCTTTCTATGTTCCTGCAAATGAAAAATGGGAGGCTCATCATCCGCACCCTGGTAGAGTGCATGACCAACCTGATGTGATAGGAATATAGACGAAGAACCTCCCCTCACAGCTGAAGTACTTCATGATCAACCTCATGAGTGGAGCATACTCATTTCTCAAATATCAGAATGGAAAGACTCTTGTGAGCTGCCTCAAACAACTGGCTTTAATGTAAGGCTCATAATGTTGCCTATCCCCCTTTTTCTTCTTATGCCACTGTTCTCCAACATTTGGTATGCCTGTTGCCACTAAGATAGTTTCGGGTGTCAATGTGAAGGTGACCCCGGCCAAGATAGACTGACCTCCATGGAGGTGAAGCACAAAAAGACGGGCCAACTCATGATGAACTCTAACATTAGCCACCCTTTGACAAAATTCAAAACATGCTAGGTGCTGGAAACATGACATAGCAAGAGGGCATGCCTGCAATTCAGTGAGGGTGTTTGGCTCATCCCTAACATGTTTTCCACTCTTGTGATGTCTCCTGGGAGCCTGTTCTTCTGGGGATGTATCACTTTGAGTCTCCACCTCATACTCTGATGAACCCTCAGATGCCATGACTGTTGTTTATGTACTGTGCTTGGAATGCCCTTTGATGATGGTGAAACTAAGTGTTGTTGTGATATCTGCCACCAAGGGGAGCAATGAAACAAAAGGGAGTATTACTAGGGGAGTAATGTGATGGGAATAGGGGTTATGGGGAGAAGTTTGTTTAGGGATATGTAGGTGGTTTGGGTATTTGATAGGGTAGGTTTTTGGGGTTTTGACAAGGTAAGGTTTTGGGGTGTTTTGTTGACAAATAAGAGGAAGGGAAAGGGAATAGGGTTTGGTAGTATTTTAGGGTAGGGATAATGGGAAAAATGATAAAGGGAGGATAGGGAAAAATGGTGGGTGAAAATGGAACCTTCGCTTTAATACCACAAATATGCAACCCTAGCAACAATGGCCTTTGGTGTTTTCTTGTGGTTGACTTTATGAGTTTTGTTGCATTTCAAACATTGCCATAAACCATCATATAATTTATAAAATTTGAGGAACAAGTCATGTCATAGAGCCTACCTGTCAATCTGAGGGGCTTCACAAAAAATTTGGGGAAGTTTGGCAGTGTTTTGGCGCTTTGTCTGTGTGCGCCGCACGCAAAACCCAGTGCGCCGTGCCCTGTGTGTGCACTGCCCTCGTTGGAAAAATACACTGAGGGTTGGCTCTGTGTGCGCCACGCCCTGTGTGTGCGCCATGCCCCTATGTATATGCGTTGTGCCCTGAAAACTGCCTCCAACCTTGCTCCAAACATGCGGGATGCACACTCAAACACTTTGCAATGTTTCCCTATGCACTTGCTTTGCACAATGACTTTGATTTTGGTGGAAACTTGTTTATAAAGACTTGGAAGTGATGGGTTAAATTTTTGCTTCTCCAAAAACCCATTTTTCTAATGTTATGTTTTGACACATTTTCACTGACTTAAAGCAACACTGATTTTCACTTTCCCTTTGAAATTTTAGCTCAAATGATGAAATTTTCGGCATTTTTGCAGGGATTGCATGGCAGGACATTTGGCCGTGGAAACCATGACTGCATCTAAAGAAATCAATTGGCGACCTTTTGAAAATTTTATCACAAATGACAATGTTTAACTTTTCTTCAAAATAGAGTTTTGAAGAACAGTCGAAGTTTATCAATATGACGATGAAACTCTCTGAATCATTACTTTGTAAGGGCCTCACTCTGGCTTGCATGGCTTTACTGGACATATTTAAAGACCAAATTGATTAATCCCTAGACCTAATGATCTAAAATGACTTTTGTCCATTAAAGGACCAGACCTTGACTGCCATGGACTTTGGTGATCATTGAAAAAAGACCTAAGCCAACAAGAGCCAAACATGGGGGGGGAATGACTAGCATGACCTTTTCCATCAGATTATGGCATGCCCCTATCGGAATGCAGCTGAGTGAATGGAGTGGGACTCCTAAAAATGAAATGCATAAAGATTTTTGATCTCTGACGGAGGACTGACCAGACCGACTCTAACAAGTTGGACGAACCAACGAAGCACATCAAGCAGCAAGCGAAAGAAATACATGCATGGAACCATCTTGCAAAGACCAAGACTATTGAAGACCCTGCAAAACTAGCCTATGCAGAGGTGAAGACAAATTACATCCAAGAACACATCCATCAATTAGCAGCAGAACAACTTGACATGGACACCATAGTCAGCAAGTACATGTCAATAGTGTCATGTCGATTTGTGTTATGAGTTGTCTCGGCCATGTCACTACTACGGGCCATACCTGTTGTAATCAAATGTAATGTAAAGTGAAATTTCAAGTGTCATTAGTGGAATGCAAACAATCATATGTAATGTAATATTTATATGTAATGAAGCTGAAGAGTCACGAGGGTAGTCCAAGAATCAAAGGGGAATGTCAAGGGTCACCCCACCCTTTTCTATATATAGAACCTTATAACTCATAGAAGAGGCCTTTGGGAGCCAAGAATTTGATAGGCATTGCTTAGAGAGGTCTTGGAGAGTATTGTGACGAGCCTTGGATTCTCCACAATGCAAAGCGAGTACATATTTTTTGAGGAGCAGGCAGTGTTGACTATAATTTTCCACTATTGGTGCTAGTGGTTGTCATGGTCGTATGTATGGATGGAAATTTCAATTTATATAATATAAAAGAGCCAATAGGTTTTCATGCATATGTTTCTATTTTAGTTGGATTATTTTTGTTTCTTTAGCAATGTATGTCATTGAAATTATGCATTCATGTATGAACTACTTTGTATATTATTGTATGAATCTTGTTCGAATCGTGTTGTTGGTTTAACCTGTCACCCTGAATTGTGGACTATTCATCTTCCAACCTATGATGTCATTTTGCTCGTGTGTTCCTTTCAAGTTTTGTACTATTGAAGGCTTATAAAGGACACGCTTTCTTTTCCCCTTTGTGTGTCAGAACCTCCCCATGCATCTCTCTTGACTCGCCATAAGGTCACACACTTGCTTCGTACAAATATATCTTGCTTACCTCTGCGCGCTAGCGCAGTCAAGGCACTAGTGTACTACCCACTGCTGGGACTCCTACTCCAAATGGTCTAAGGTCTAGTTGGGACTTCTTACCAGGGAGATCCCTTTTCATGTTGGTGGGTCCAACACCATCAACAATATAGTAAATGAATAAGAGATGTGAGGCGTGGTTGTGGTGAGATAATTTAGACTTCTCACCAATTAGTACCATAAACTTGTTTTGTTCCATCATCATTATTGAGCTTGACATTTTTTTCAAATGGAATGTAAATTACCTTACATTTATCCATGTTAATTTTTTTAGAAATTCCTTTAGATATTTATTTTGTCTTATTAAGGTCTTATCATTATCATTCTATACTTCTAGACCCAAAAAATAATGCAACCTCTGAGATCTTTCATCTCAAATACTTATGACATCTATCTTTTCATGTCTTTAATCAAGTTAGTAGCAATGTGTCAATTATCATCTTACTTGATATACAAATTAAGTTAAATTTTACTTTTTATAAAGCCGTACTAAAGGAAGAACATGTCTATTTTTTCATGCCATGACTTTGGGGCCTATTTAAGTCCATAAAATGCTTTCTTCAACCTGTAGACAACATGTACTTGAACCCAATTCAAAAAACCTTCCTTCTGAAAAAGATAAATGTATTCTTTATATCTCCATTTAGAAAATATGAATTTACATCTAACTCATGTAGCTTCAAATTTTGTTTTTTGGCTAATGCTATCCTCATTTTATTTTATTTTCATTTTTTCCATTGGTGCAAAAGAACTCTCATAACCTATACATTCTTTTAACCAATGTTATCTTTAATTTTTCTATGCTACCATCAACATTAAATTTTAACTTATGCAACCACTTTGATCCTATATGGACTTTCTTTTTAGGAAAATATGTTAATTCTCATGTTTCATTTTTCATAATATAATTATACTAGTTTTCCATAGATTCCATCCATTATTTATTACATTTATCTTGCTCATAATTTAATGCTTATGTCATTTGAGTCATTAAAGCATAGTCTTCGTACCTTACAAGTGTCTAGGTTAGTCATGTTGACCTTCTTAGCACAACACTGCTCTAGGGAGTTCCTTCATCTCTCCTTCTACTTTGTTAAGTATCATCATATTTTCTTTTGGGTTAATTTGTGTACTTGAGGTGTCCATGTTACTTGAATCATTGTCTTGTACTTTTTCAACAAATTATTCTACTTTAGAATTTTCATCATTTTCTTAAGGTGGATTCCAGACATCATGACCATTATCTTTTCTTCTTTCAATTGAAAATTCATGAAATAAAATATCTTTGATTCAAAAAATTTTGAGTGATGTTATCAAATAATCTATAAACCTATAATATGTATAACAACCAATGAAAATAAATTTAATTGCTTTGACATCATTTTTTTCGGGAATATGTGAAAATAAAGTACTCCCAAACAATAAGATGTTTAACTTTTCATTTAAAACCATAATGAGCTTCAAATGGTGTATTATGTTCAAATAATTTTGTTATATTTTATTTTTGAGATATGTAGTATTATTAATAACTACTACCCAAAATCCATTAGGAAACCTTTAGCTTTGATTATACATCAAGCAATTTCAATTAATAATTCATTCATTCTCTCAACTACTCCTTTTTGCGAAGATGTCTATGGACCTTATATTGTTGCAAAACTCCATTGTCTTTGGAGTAGTTAATGAAGGGTCATAATCTATAATCTCTTCTTTGACCTACCTTGATAATTTGGATGTACATGCATGTTTTTTTTTTAACCATATTATTGAATTATTTCAAATACTCAAATACATCACTTTTTCTTTGTGATAAAATACACTCAAGTATATTTAGCATTAATATCAATAAATATAACAATTTAATAATATGCTTCTCCAAGAAAATGGGCATTGCTCTTCTGGGACTGGCTTAGCAAACCCACCAAACACGGAGGGTTAGGCTTGTGGGACCCTTACACCCTTAAGCAAGTGATGGGAGCAAAATTATGGTTGTGGTGGATACAGGGAGGGCAGGACTTGCGGAAGAAAATCTGGGAGAAGAAATACGAGGCGACAGAGTCTCTCGAAGACAAGATGAGAAGTCAAATAGAGCAAAAAGGATTAGCAATATGGAACCTAGCTAGAACCAATAAAGATCTAATAAGAGATTATAGCTTCTGGGAAGTACGAGAGGGGGACACCGCAAAGTTCTGGGAGGAATCCTGGCAATAGAGAGAAAAGATTCTCAACAGAGAATCCCTCCAAGAAATCCATGAATTCACCACTCGAGCAGAAGGTGAATTGGTCAGAAATTTCTGGAAGCCAAGTATAGGGGAATACTGGAGAAACTGGAAGCAAAAGGATGACTGGGCAGCAGCCCCAGAAATAGCAAGCTAGGAAATTTACAACAAAGAAATGGCATCCAGGAAAGTCGCGGTGAAAATAGGGAAGGATATACTACGATGGGGAACTCGAATCAAAGGAACGTTTTCCATAGCAGAAGGTTATCATTTAAAGGCAGGGCAGAATCGACCAACAGAATAAAAAAAATGGAAAAACATCTGGAAAATTAAAACTTGGCCAAAAGTAGCCTTCTTTGTCTGGATTTTACATCATGGTCGAGCACTAACCTGGGATCAAATACGGAAGAAAGGCATGCAGGGACCCTCGCGATGCACATTATGCCAAGAACAGGAAGAAACGATGAAGCACCTAACCAACAGCTGCATCGTCAGCTGTAACCTATGGAGCAATCACCAACAAATGTTCGAAATCAGTCATAGAAACTACAACAATATAACAAATACAATGGAGAATTGGCCGTTAAAACCTTACCAGAACCAGATCCTAAACCGCGCATGGACGTTGTCCATAGGTTTTATGCTTTGGAACATTTGGAAGGAAAGAAACAGAGTGATCTTCAACGAAGACAGGAAAGCCTCGGTTGAAATATGGAAGCAAACCACACAAAACATCAGAGAAACTATTTTAGCAGAATGGTGGAATGATGAAGACTGGAAATCAACAAAACAGAGGAGAGAATCTTGCAACGCTTACAATTAAAGCAGAGCATGACAGATAGAACAAAAAGACAAACTCAAACTAGAGAGGTTGAGGAGATTACCACTTACCGACATCCACCCCAAGTTTTTGTCAAGCTAAACTTTGACGGGGCAGCAAAAGGCAACCCGAGCAAAGCAGGAATAGGGGGAATATTCAGGAACGATGGAGGTACTACCCTAAGAATTTACGTGATGGATTGCGGTGAAGCAACAAACAATGAAGCTGAGTTACACGTGCTAAAACATGGACTTGAAATTTCCATCCGGGAGAAGTATCAGAAACTTCATATAGAAGGAGATTCGAAATTGGTCGTTGACATGGTAAAACGACTACAAAACAATACTTCGGCGGACAAGATCAGCCGAAGCTGGAGAACAGCATTTATGACCAGTGAAATAGGGAAACTGGCAACCAATATTGACTATATTCTACCTACTCATGTAAAGTGAAAAGGAAATGGGTCAGCTGACTGGCTGGCTAATTGGTGGAGCCTAAACAGTGGAAGGCCAATGGATCTCAGTGGGACAGAGCTTCCTCACCTGGAGGAGAGGGTGCAGCTGTAGAAACTTCTGGAGGTCGATAACAATGGCAATAGAGACCCAGAAAAGCAAGGAGAGAGGTGACAGAATGATCAGGAAAAGGCAGAAAGTGGCAGAGGCGGGGAAAGGACACAACTGGTGATGACAGAAAGGACATACGAGCAAAATGAAGGGAATAAATGGCCAAGGGGGTAGCTGACAGAGCAGGGCAGGGATGGATCGCATCCTGAGATTACAGCAGAAGGGAAATCAGAGAATGAGATAGTTGAGGGCAGGAGCGAGGACGGGTAGAGGGTCAGAGAAGGGATGGCAGGTGGTAGTAAAAGGGAAGATAGTACATGGCAAGAGCAGCCGGGAGGACGTAGGAAGTGATGAGGAGTAAAGGCGGACAAAACGGTCGAGGCACATCCTGAGATGGGGACTACGGAAAGTGTGCTGGTAAAGGAATAAGACAGGTGGAGGTAAGAAGGGACAGAAGGAAAGGAATAACCCCAAGAGGGCCAGAGGTGGTAACAACTATTTGCATGCATCAGAGAACGAAGCCGGCTGGAATGATGAAAGGTGGTGGAAGAAGGGAACAATGAATAGGCAAAGGAGACGGAAGCGGCTGGGTAAGGTGGTATGTAGTTTCAACCTCTTACTCTATCTATTACACTATAGCTAGAAGTAGGAGTATAGGCATCATGTTTGAGAGGACCATGAAGCCCAGACCAGGTAGTAGACAAAGACAGTCTGTAGGAGCCCTCAGACAAGGGTAGTAGTGTCCTTTAGCCAGAGGAAAAGGCCAGAAAGTCTTGGCTCCGAGGAAAAACACGGGTCACCTAGGGAAAAATTCCTATGGCCCCCTGAGGAAAGGAAAGACCAATTTTAGGAATGTTATCCGAGCGGGGAAGGAGGGGAACTCAGGAACGAGAGGAAACCCCGCAAGTATCAGGACCCAATTTCTAGGAAAATTTATAGAAAAGGCCAGAGGAAGAATTGGTAGGAAATCCCCAATAAAAAGGAGAGAAAGCCATTGCCTTAGACATTCACGGGGGAGAGACGATATGTATAGGCCCTCAGATCGCCAGAAACCTGGGCAACATGGGGTAACCTCAGTCATGTTGAGTGGAGGAAATGAACTGTGGTGTTTCAAAGGCTGCCCCCCTGCGCAAGACACTCCTTTACTCCATTCTCCTATCCCAGGAAACCAGAACCCTAGCAAGGAAAGGATGGTAGGTAATTGGATCAAAAATCAAATTATAAAATTTTTACTGATTTATGTTATAATGTTTTTATAGGTAAGAAATATACAGTAAAGAGCAGAGCTCAATTCAGCGAGGAGGAAAAGGGAACAAATTCTCAGACAAGCAGGAAAATGGCCCCAAGAAAAGGGAAACGTGTACCAAAATAGGAAGAGGGCACCAGCAAAATTATGAAAAGGAGAGGCAAGAAATCTAAGACATAGTAAATGAAGAGCATCATAGATGCATACATAACCAGGAACCCACCTGAAATCAGAGAGCAGATAGCTGGCTGGGAGAGAGAGCTGAATTCTATCAGTAGGGACCATGAGATCCCAAGGGAGGAATGGGAGCGCATGGTGCCAGACCCTGGAAACACGTGGAGCCACAATTCCCTCTTCAATAAGACTCTGCAACAATACTGGATCATGAAGCACGTGGTGGTTAGAGCCATGAACTTGAATCGTGATGTCCGAGAAGAAGAAGAAGCAGAAATGCGGCAGCGGAATGAACAACAAAGGAACCAATATTAGGATGAAATGGAAAATATCAAGTCTGAGCTCCTCAAGGCAATTGCAGCTGTGCAAATTCAGGCCTCTCGCAACAACCTCATATTGGGGAGAATTGAACAAATGCTGCGAGACCTGAAATGGACGATCGAGCAGAGGAGTGAGATCCCTGGATCAAGCGCCAAGGTGCCAACCCCTATAATATCCTCGGATGAGTATTGACTCAGTATGTTAAGTCTGTTAGTGTTTTCTTTTTGTGATGAACTGGAATATGATGTATTACTGTAAAAGAAAGGATAGGATAATGAGTAGAGCAAGTAGGAACAAAGATGCTAGATACATAGAGATGAATATTTTCAAGTTTTGGACTGGTTTCAATGCATACAGGTGGTTACCTGGTTTCCCTTGGGCAGGTTAACCACCTGTAACAAACGATAGATGTAAATTTTTGAAAATGAAATATAGATAGCAGCTCTGCCAAAGTTAACAAAAAAAATAATATGCTTCTCCAAAATACCGTGTTTACATAGGTACACATACATTAGTTTCTACTAATTCCAGAATTTCATGTTTTATTTCCAGTCTATATATCGGAAATTCTTCTCTATATTGTTTACCTAGAGCACAACCTTCACACTCAATATGTTCATACTTAAGATTTCAAATCTCATTTACCTTATTTTTTTTGTAATAAAAACAAAATCATTATGACTAAATTTTTTATACTTTTGATGCCAGTACCCTTCATTTGACATGGATGCAGATGTTAATACTTAATGACCTCTCTTTTTTACATCAAGTTTGTATATTTATCCAAATCTTACTCTTTTTACTAAAACTTTATAATGGTCCCACATATACTTCACTAAGCATTGAGATTTCAAAAATTCAACTTTTAAACATTGATACGCTATGGTGAAGATTCAAATTATTTTTTATACCTCGTACATACATGTAATTTTTTATTTGTATTTCCTATCCATGAGCAAAAACCGTATATATGTTCATGCCCTTTGATTTCATCATATCTATTATCTTGCATATAAATATGAGCACCATTAATACTTTCATAATATGTATCTATTATCTTGCACATAAATATGAGCACAATTAATACTTTCATAAAATGTATCAAGCCATTCTCTATTACAAGGCATATGAATTAATTCAAACACACATTGGTATCGCCAGTAGCAACAGAAAAAGAAGCCTAAAAAACAAATAAATTCATAATTTTGAATTGATTACTTATTAGGGCATCACCGTCTGAGAAATTCCATGTATTTCATCTATGTTTGGATTGATTATACCTTGTTTCAAATAAACTCTAAAAAAGAAACCAATCTTACCATAGTTGTAACAAGCATCATTTTTGCATTTTGTTTGTTCTTGCATATAAAGGCCCTTGAAATGGATTTTGATGTGGTTTTCGCCATTTGTTTTTATCACTATTTTTCCCTGAAAGGTTACTTTCCCTTTGCTACCAATGGAAAACCAAAACTTTGAGACCCTTGATTAAGATTCTTTTATAGATTTTTTTCCTACATAATTATATCCAATACTCTTGAAGCCCATAGCACAACAAGATTTATCAACATATAACAAACTCACACAACACAACTAGTGATACGTTCTCTCGGCACTGAAGAACATCAAGAACCACTAACTTGCACTATGTTTCTTTGTTCATTAATTGGTCTTGCAATTTTTATAAACTCACTTACAAATACACAAATTTTACACACAACATAGATTTTACATAACCACACAGTTCACCCCAAAGAAAAAATTTAACCACTTCACTCTCCATAGAGTTTCACTTTAACTAATTGTGCTTAGTGAGCTTGTCATATGCCTTGGACAAGTAACTCTGCTCACAAAACCAATACCACCATGAGTTCCCTAACTAGCTAACACAAATACAAATTCCCATATGTGAACAAATTGTTGGTATGATCATTTGTTGAAAGCAAGCAACTGGGATTAATAAAATGGAATAACTGACTAATTATTTTTGTTGCTTCAAAATATCTACATGTCACCCTTAGTAATGTCTCAAATCATTTTCAGTATCTGTTATTATGAAGAAAAAACAAAAATCGCCTACAATTCTGAAATTTGGAAAATTCCCATGGAAGTGTACACAAATTGACATGATGTGATATTAATAAAGATGACAAATACCTCTTTGATTTCCCATGAAAATTGGTTGTGTACAAATTCTGAGAGCTTAGTGATGGTGAGGGTTGAGAAAAATAATCCGCTATTGCCTATATCTCAATGCTGACAGTCTTTTGTGATGGGGATTTAGGCTCCACAGACTTGCCTATAACATTGTCTAATAGCATACATGGTGAGAACCAGTTATGCAGCAATAATGCTGCAACTCCTAGGTTACCTACTTTACTCTTATCAACCCAGTAGTTTGTAACAAACTTGGAAGCGACGATGTTGTATGCACAAGTACTAGTTCTTACTACAGGCTGTCACTTGGTCAGCTGATGCAAGATCACTAGGAGCACAAGCCAACTTCTATGGATTCCAAAAGAAGCTTTATGTGTGATGAAAGAAAGGAAAGCTTACTCTATAGAGGCTACTCTAATTGCAGAAAGGAAAAAGACTGAAATGTAAAGTAAACCTAGCAAACCCTACTTAACCAACTAATCCTACTTTTGTAGAAAGAACTATGAAAACCATGAAATGAATTCCATTACATACTCGAGGAAGTAAACATCTACTCAAGCTATTTCTAGAAGTAAATGAGAAAAATACATATTTTTGGATTTTTATGTATTTTTATGTGAAATTGACATGCATGTATTTTATTGTGTGTGAAGGTGGAAGCGAATACGTGGTGTTGAAGGGTGACATTAGTGTTTGAGGAGATGTAGGGTGGTGTAGATGGGTACTAGGAGGTCTCGGGTGGCCTTCTGGAGGTTTTTCCCACACTCGTCCTTCAAAAGAAAGCCTACAAGAAAATCTATAGGAGGACACAGGGGATCTACAGGAGGTCTAAAAGATGATGTCGAGAGTATTTTTGAAGGTTTTAAGTTGTGAGAGTGGGTGGAAAGGGTAGATGAACGTTGGTATGATGTGTTAGGGTGCCTAGGGTTCACCGAGGATCACTAGGAGAGGGAAAGATGGTCGGGAGAGAGGAAGAAATCCTATGGAAAAAGGCAGAAAAATAAGGTAGATTTGAGGTGAACTTTGGGCAACCTGTAGGGCATAGATCAAGGAGAGAATGTTATGGCTGATAGGCTATCCTGCTATGAGATGAAATCTGCTACAAAGGAACTGACAGTAAAACAATGAACTCAAGCAAGCAAGGAAATTAAGTACATAAAAAAATAGAATTTTGCATCAAGCTAATCTACATTATCAGCTATGGAAAGAAATGTTGAAACATGCGATAATGAGAGAAAGCATGGAAGAAGACTTATTGTAAGGACAGAAATGAGCATGTGAAAGAGATCTAAAGCAAAGAATTAACCTTCTAACAAACTGCAACACTAGAAATCCTATGGAGAGGGAAAATCTGTGTTTTTGTGGCAGCAAGAGGGTCTTGGCCTCAGTTCATGGTCCCAAAGGGAGGAAAGGATGTGAAGGCACTATTTCTGGCCTTTTGTATCTTCTTTCTATCATTGTTTACCCTATTATAGAAAACACAAATGGAAACAACCTTCTAAATCACCAAAAGCAACCTATTCCTAACCAAGAAAGAAATTCATTTAACAACAACTAATCCATAAACTGAAACAAAGCATATAAATACAAACAAGAGCAGCATGGCTGCTTGGATTGGGCCCTAACCCAAGAGCTTCAGCCCTCTGAGGTAACTCAGTGCTACCTCAAGAAGAATCTCATCTTTATTGTCAAAATAGTAATAGGATTACATGAAACTGTCACCAAAAGTAAGCTCGAAGTTGAGCAGAGCAAAACTGCAACAAAAATTCAACAAAAATTCAGCCCTATTGAGGCCCTAGGTCTCTCTACTTGTCCAACTGAAGCTCCCAACAGCTTCCTTAAGGTCGGGGAGGCTTGGCTCCCAAAACTCGAGATAAACATAAGTTATCCTCCACTTTCTCGGCTGCCCCCTAGTGCATTGATTTGGTTGTTTGTGCTCCTAGCTGCATGAAGGAGAATACGAAGTGGGGAGTAATAAATGAGGGGTATTCCCTCCTTTAAATCCTCTCCTTTGTCTACTTCGAATTATTGTTGCCAATTGTCCGCTAAATCTTTGACTTTGTCTTCAAAATTCAACAAAAATCTGCATTAAACACATATTAGACCTCATGGCATCATAACTGACCCAACTCACTCCATAAGCATAAATATAATAAAAAACATGCAATAAGCTAAGAGAATGGTTGATTTAACTATGTTAGGAGGTAAAATGAGCCCATATAATTACCCATTTATGCGGCTCACCATCACCCCCTATTGAAGGTGTTGCTCACCCTCTGAGCAATTTAGTCCATCTCCTCATCTTTGATGGCCCTGGTGGCCTCCCTAACATCCCATGCTTCTGATGTGATCTCCTCTTCTTTGTCATGGAATCCTGCCTTTCTGTCTACCTCTTCCCATTGTTGTTGCTCTTCTTCCTCTTTTTTGCCTTCTAGCATGCCTAGGAGTAGTGGGGGGCTCAATTTGAGGCCAATCCAATTGACCTTCAAACTCTACATGGAGCGCTTGTACAGTGGCACTCTCCTTAATGCCTCTTTCATCCTTGTTGGGGAGTGATACTCCCTGATCTGCAAACTGTGTGGTAGGGTGTTCCACCTCCTCATACAAGCATGAATACAGTCATCCCCAAGTAACCTTTCCATATCCTCAAAATGTGCAATGGCTTGAGCCTGATCATTGATATATTTAGGGGCAATTTGGGGATTATTTGCAAGCAGGTTATGTGTGTTGATGAGTGCCATGGGATCTAATGGCTTAGCTCTAATCATTAAGGGCTCATTCTGCTCCTTTATCATCAACTTTCTTATTTCTTCTGCCCTTAACTCTTCATGATTCATCCATGAGGCCATGGCCATTAGTTGCAAGTCCCCTAGCCTAGCATTCGGGTCCCACACATACATGTCTGTGAGGGCCATGTTATGCAGATAGAATTCTGCTATTTTTGCCTTGTCTTCTGATGAGATTTGGTCACATAGGTCCATAAACTATCTGTAATCTTGAAAAGGCATTGTGCCTCTCTGTGCCAAAGTCTTTATCTAAAACTGTAGCCATTGGTCCTTGAGGTATAATCCATAGGATTTTGCTGGTGTTCTACATTGCAGTGCCTCCATGGACCAACTGGCCATGCATGCCAATTGTGTCTCTTTTTCTTGTAGCTGTCTTCTTAGCAATTCATTTTCTGTTTCAAGGTGAGTTCTTGTGATTGCTTCTCTATGTCTGACAACACTTAATTCTCTACCCATTTCTTTGAGTTGATTCTCCATATGGCCAATATCCTCAACTCCCTTGGATTTGGCTATTTGCATCCACCTATGGGTCCTTATTCTTTCTTTCTCCAACTCAAAGAATAGTGGAATTGCAAATTTTTGTGGAATGATTCTCCCCCCCTCAAGAAGATTGTAGTAAGAGCCAAGACTAGGTTGGGGGTTAGGTTCTTATGCCTCTATTGCTTCCTCCTTCCCCTGTGGCTATCCTTCTATCCCTTTTTCAAGTTTTTTGGTCTCCTGTAGTCTTGAGAGGGTCTCCTGTAGAATAGTCTATGCCTCCTGTAGAACTGTTTTTGAGTCCTATAATTCTACTTTTTCCTTCCATGTGGGAGTTCTAGGAGTCCCCCTTTCATAAGTGATAGGTGCCTTGGAAGGGGATTCCTTTCCTTGGGCAGAGAGTGAATCTTCAATAACAATAGGAACTTTAGAAGAAGGCTAGGGTTTCCTTGTTTTGATCCTTGTGCTCTTCCTAGCCCTGAAATACATTGAGATATACCTCTTCCTCTTTTGTTTTGGTTTAATTGGGGTGCTGAGGGAAGTGAGAGTAGTTGTTGCCTCTCTTTGTAGGGTCTCAAGAGACACTTCTATCTTTTCTGCCCCTCTTTCTCCTCCTCCTGTCTTCTTCTCTGTCTTTGTTTGTTTTGTTTCTTCCTGCTCTGTCTTGGTTTCTTCCTTCTTCCCTTCTTATTCCTCGGTTTCTTCCCCTTCTCCCCCTTGATGTTCTTCCTCCTCACTATCAGAAGGACTAATATCATAGGTGAGGGCCTTTATGTCATCTTTTGCTATCATGTTTTGGAAAATTTCCCATGCTATGGGGAGTGTGAATTTATGGAGGGCTTCTTCCACTAAAATTTTAATTAACCCATGGTGAGGCAGCTGATCTGGACTCCCTGCCTTGAACTTAATGCTGGAGGCTATGAGGGATTGTAGGAGGAAATAGGGGATGCTGAGTTTCTGGGGTGTTAGAGTGTCCATGCCATATCTCAGCTTATGAAGGATTCTAAAATGGTAGCCATAGACTATGCTATACCTCCCTTCACAGGAAACATACTTGATGATTTGGTGACTAACATCATCCCGGGTAGCGTATGCTTGTCCTTCTAATGCCATTCTTATCTTCTACAGGATGTTCATTTCTTTGGAAGAAATTTTTCTTGGCAGCCTGTCCAATTGGTTTTTCATCTTTGCTCCAAGGCAATCCAAGAGGAAGGGTAGTAAACTTAGTGATAAATATTGGGGTGATTTCCATGGAAAGACCTCTAAGAGTGACAGTGGCATGGGTTCTTGAGTGAGGGACTAAAGAAAGGGAAAATTCCTAAGCAACTTCCTCATCAAACCCTCAAAATTTCTCAAAAAATGTCATCCAATTTGCCCTAGTTAATATGGCTACTACTTGGGCATGTTCATGGATCCTGGTTGAATTAGTTGGCTCATTCCTCATGAATCCTCCTGTCATTGTGCTTATACACCTTTTTAACACCAAATGTAGAGATGGAGACAAGAATTTTGAAGAAAACAAGAAAATGGAAGAAAACTGTGTTTTTTTAAGAAAACTGGCAGAATTTTTTTATGTAATTCCTCTTCTTCTATGGACTCAATTCCTCCTTAAAATGATATCATTCCTTTCATATATTGATAATCAAGGTGGTTATGCATGGAACCTACCTCCTCAAGCCAGAAATCAAGCAAAAAAACCCATGTTTTCTTCTTAAAAACATCTCATTGCCCCTCTTGTAGAACAACCTGTAGGTGCTCCTGTAGAACCTATAAGTGCTCCTGTAGAACGTCGATAGTAGGAGGATGGATAAGAGAAATGAAGAATGATGTTTTTGAGGCTGTGAGGTGATAAGGAGCTTGTTGTAGCTAAGTGGACGAGGATAGAATAGGCGGTGAGAGTGTTTCGAGGAGGAATAATTATTCCTTCTTTTAGATATTTCCGGTGATGGGGTGAGTTGGCAAAAAGGTACGTTGGCCATATTTGGACCATTGGTCCCCACCTGCCTTTTCATCATGGTTTCTTCCCGCAATCACCTCTCATCATTGCATCGGAGTTTGCAAACCCTCCACTACCTATCCTTGGGATCTTTCTCTGAGTTGACTATGCGCATGTGTTGTGACATTTTCAGATGAGTGCAGTCAACTGGATGAAGGTGGCCAAGTTAACTGGCCACCTTTTCTTGTTCAACCCCAACCATCTCATTCGCTTATGCATATCTTTCAATTACACAAATGCAACAAAGGAGCGGGTTAGTCACTTACCTGTTAGTCGAATGTATGTGCTGTGAGGTATTTTGGCTCCTTTTACTGTTGCATGCTTGTATTTCCTTTGCTGCATGCTCTCTGCTTTCTGATGTGTGGCTATTTGTCTTGTGAAAGTATCCTTTGGCTGGATCTAAGCTTTAGATATCTCATTCAATCCCATGATTGTACTTCTGTTGCTGCTGTGGCTTGATTTTAATGAGATCAACTGCTAAAGGAATTCCTACAGGAGCTCTTGTAGCTGCTTCTCCCTTTAAAATTTCAGCTTATTTCTATACTGGAAGCTGTGAGGATGATGCCAGAGATGCTGATGGAGATGGAGAGGTACTAGGTAAGCTGGAGGTGAGATTTGAGGTGCCGCTTCCATTATTTTTTGTTTTTTCCAAAAACTAGTTTTCTGTGTTTTTCTATGACAGGAAGGGAAAAAATGATGATGATGATGTGATGCAAGTGTGGAATGGATGGCAGGGAGGGTTGATAGCTGTAGGAGGGTTTAAATGTTCTTCATAAAGCTTCCCAGCCCCTCAAACTTCTTTTTGGAACCATTTTTGGCTTTCTGTGATTCCTACAGGAGCCTCCTATAGAAAACACAGGGCCTCCTGTAGAACACACAGTTTCTGGAAAAAAACATAGTGGGGTGGAAGAAAGGTCAGAAATTATGGAGAAGTGTGTGGAGGAGGTGAAATAGACTCTTTGGCATCTCCTCGTGCTCCCTGTGGTCCTCTTGCAACCTGCAACACACATTAAAATTAAATTTTCCTTTTCTTATATATATATATATATATATATATATATATATATATATATATATATATATATATATATATATATATTGAAAACAACTAGGGCGCCTCAAGGAGGTTTTCACCCTAATTGCCTGCCCTAGGCACCTCCAAGGGAGATTTTCACCCAAGGATAATATTGTCTTTTTTTTTGGCATCACTGAGCCGCCTCAGAAGAATTTTTCAACTCAATGATGGGACTCAAGTGCCTCATGTAGGTTTTCACTTGAGTCCTTATTTTTTATTTCTCTTTTATGTTTCTTAAGTGAGTGGGTGAAGTGGAGGCTAAGACATGCTCCACTACCATCGTTGTCTTATTCAGATCTTCAATGAAGTCTCGTTTGGAGAGGGGCTTCCTGTAAATTTTCAACCTATGTCCATTGAAAAGCATGGGGATGGCTTCCTTATAAATGGTTCTGATCAGAACTGAACCATTTTATTGCATTTTTCCACAGTGTAGTGTCCCAGCCATCCTGTCCTCAACTTGAATTTGAATTCTTTATACCTTGAATCATAGAGCAGTGCCCAATCTCCCCCTTGGAATTGCTTCTCCTTTATATTTTTTTCATGCCATATCTTCCTTTGAAGCTAAACTACCTTTGTGTGGAGAAGGGCCTGCAATCTTTGTTCATCAAATCCGTTGAGCTGGAGTAGTCTTTCCTTCTGTGCATGGCTAAGGCTTAGGTCCAGCTGAGCTACCATCCTTAGTGTATTGAATTTAAATTCTATTGACAGCAAAGCCTTCTTCCCATGGACCAGTTCATAGAGTGTGAACCTTGTGGTGGTCTTCCATGTTGTGTTGTAGGCCAAAGTGGCCTCAACTAATCTGTTTGCCCAATATTTTCTGCTGCTGCTCACTACATTGGTCAGAATTCCTTCCAAATCTCTGTTAGTGACTTCCACCTACCCATTGGCTTGTGGATGGTAAGGGGTGGAAGTCCTGTGCTTGATTTTATGATGTGTGATTAGGTTTTCAATAAAATTGGAAGTGAACTGACTACCTTGATCTGTGACCAATTCTCTTGGATACCCGGACTTGTAGAATATGTTTTCTCTCAAAAAATCAACTACTTTTTCCTCTATTACTGCTTTGATTTCTTTTGTTTCTGCCCACTTTTTCAGGTAATCAGCGCACACAATGATGTATTGCTTCTGTTTTGATGGAGGGTTGATAGGACCCACAAAGTCCATGCCCCACTTCTCAAATGGCTCAGAGGTCACTTGGGTTGCATGGGCATCTCATCCTTTGGAGTAGGTTTCCCCATAATTTGACACCGATCACATTGGCTCGTGTATCTCCTCGCATTTTGATGAAGAGTGGGCCAATAGTAGCGTGCTTGCAAGATTTTGAAGGCAGTTCTCTTTGCTGCAAAATGACCTCCACACGGCTCGTCATGACAGGTCAGAAGGATGTCAAAAACTTCCTCCTCCCTGACACGTCTTCTCAAGATCTTATCTGGGCCAAGTTTTAAGAGATTACCCCCAATCCAGGTGAAAGGGGTGCTTTTCCTCGCTATCTTTCTCTTCTCCTTTGAGGACAGGTGTGGTGGGAACTGTGTTGAAACCAAGTAGTTTGCTATATTAGCAAACCATGGAGAGAGTACTGAGATAGCAAACAGGTGCTCATCTGGAATTTGATCATCCACCATTCCTTCTTCACCTGCAGGTAAATTTACTCTAGACAAAAAGTCAACAACAAAATTCTCTTTACTAGGCTTATCAACAATGGTCAAATCAAACTGTTGCAGTAAAAGAAACCATCTAATAATGCGAGCATTTACATCCGGTTTGTTCATTAAATATCTAATCATAGAATGATCAGTGTGCATGAAGGTATGATAGCCTGTGATATATTTGAATTTGTCTAAAGAATGCACAAGAGGTAGGAGTTCCTTCTCAGTCACTGTATAATTTAACTCAGCCTTTGACAATTTTTTTCTTATAAAGTATATGGCATAAGGTAAATTTTCATCAATTTTTCCTAAGGCTGCTCCTATTGCTTTGTTCGAGGCATCCGTGTGAATGTGGAAAGGTAGGGCCCAGTTTGGGCCTCTTAAAATTGGGGCAGTCACAAGGTTACTCTTCAAGGTATCTAAGGCTTCTTGACAGTGTTCCGACCATACAAATGCGACATCTTTGCCTAGAAGACTAAACAACAGAGAGGCTAGCTTACTGAAATATTTAATGAATCTTCTGTAATACCTAGCTAACCCTAGGAAGCTTCTGACATCTCTCACCTTTTGAGGAGGTGGAAACCTTTCGATGATGGCAATTTTTTTGGGGTCCACCTACAATCCTTGTTGAGATATTGCATGACCTAGCACGGTCCCTTCAGTCATCAAAAATTCACATTTTCCTGGACTGAGGGACAGGTTCATCTCAATACACTTGTCCAAAACTTTTCCTAGGGTAGATTACATTGAGTTCTGATGGCTTGGTTATATGTATTTCATGCTCGGGTTGCCCTCTGAAGCTTTAAGATGCTAGTTTCAGATGATTTACAAATGATACGTGTGTTAATAATCTCTAGAGCTTGTTTCAGAGGCATGGAATTTGCATCCCCAGCCCAACAACACCCGTGATATTATGTGGAATCCACTTGCATAGCCTCAACTTGGTCACTTTCTTTCAGACCTTCAACGTGTCTGTCTCCACACGAAAACACCATGTCAAGGTCGCCTCTCTGGTTGTGCGGGCTCTCGAGAAAAATTGTAGAATGCACATGTTTTCTTTGCATTCGCAATCTCTCAAAATTTCAATAACGACATATAAAAACCTAGTAGCAAAGAGACGAAGATCTACAATCATATAGACACAACATCCCAACTTTAGCAAAATGTAATTTCTTCAAAAAAAAAATAGCTACAAGCGATGAACACACACAAAACAATTAAATGAAAGTCATGAAAAAAATTGAACATTCCTCAATCCTAACTTATTTACCATGGATCGAATGTCATGAACCTCACATCTCACTTATTTACAGTGCATCGAATATCTTGAATCTCACATCTCACTGGGCACTGCTTTAAGGGGTCAGGCCCATATGGGCTCTAATATGAACAAAGAAATTTGGAGAGAAAACATTGTGGATAGATTCACAATTTGTATATTACTCACACAAAACCAAAATACAAGCCACATAAATAGTTCTCATGAGATTTACAAGATTCCAAACAAGGAGATTATTGTTGATAAAATCTCTGAACAAATTCTAACAACCAATGAACCTAATCTATCAATTTACTAATGTAAGCATTATTTCCAAATTTATACAAATTTTTGAGTATTATCTATGACTTATTAAATGTCTTGTAATATTCTATATGAAGTATAATATTGTCGTATGATATTCTTAGGGGCACTTTCACCTTCATGTCTTGTGGCTCCTAGTATTGAATTTATGTTTTCACAAGTAATGTGGCTTTTGCCTTAATTTCTTCACCACATTCAATAGAAAAAACACTATATCCTTTGACTATCTATATCTTAAATTTCCAAATTTCCAGTATGCTTAGTTTTCACCATCAAATCAGTTGGATTTATTTAGATAACTTTTTGCCAATGAATGTTCCATTTTAATCACACTTCCCCCCAAAATATAAGCAATCTCATAGCTTAAATTACAAATTACCTTTTTCATGACTAGACTTCCTTAATCTCCAGCCTCCTCTCGAGTGTAACCCAATTTACATCTTCGTGCAAAACTTCCAATTTATATAACGGACATAATATTTGTGGCATTTGAGTGTAGAAAGTGTTTTTAATTTTGCACCGACGAAGGAGCCAACCCTATATTAGGCTTAATATACTCACACCTCCTATATATCTCATCTAGAACACCATTTTTTTAGCCTTAGTTATACATTCTTACTTTTGTGATTATCGTGGATGACTACAATGCATAGATTATAATTGTTATGGATCACTACACTGCGTAGATTATAATTGTTAAAAATTGTAATTACTCTGGTATGTCAGGGTTTGCTAAATTTGGAGAGTCATTCAAGTCAAGTGAGTTCAAGTTAAGTTATATTTTTGGAAAAGTCAAATTTAGAGTGTGTGTGTGTGTGCATGTTGAGTTATTTTGAGCGAGCAGCTAGTCCAAAAAGTATAAATACCCTTCACTGGGTTCATTGTAATCAATCAAGTGTGATTAATAGAAGAGACGCAATTCATGTTATTGTGTGTGAATTATTTGTTTTATTTTGTGCCTGTAGTCCTCTACCTTTCTAACAAATTGGTATCAAAGACGAGGAAAGATCACAAGATCCATGGTGCCTACAAAGCCAGTAAAAAGAGATCCAAATGAAGAAAGCTGTCATTTTTTTTAGATTGTGTTACAAAACTATCACACTCTTGAAGAGTTAAACATGCACAAGTCAAATGTGAAATTCACACTTTTTTAGTTAAAAAAGTGTCATAGTTTATCGCAAACTTAATGTTAGGCAGAAATCGAGGGATTTGCGTAGTTCCTTGTGTTAGGGTGCGCAAACCTCATGAGGAAATAAAAGCTCGAATTAATTTTATTTCAAATGGGTCAAAGAACACGTGGGCAAGGTGTTGAAGCTCCATGGAATTAAAAGGTTTGACCAAAAGTAAAGTTATTGGAAATGTTCCCATAAAGTTTGAATGGTTTTAAAATAAAACATCATAGGAAGGTTTGTGCTATTATTGTGAAGAGTTGATAAAGTTTTTTTTTTATCAAAACATAAAATCTTGCTGATAAAAGTATAAATGACTTTTGAAATCTTTTTTTCAAAGGCATGATGAGATGGACATTTATGAATCATGTTTCATGGTTTTATAAAGGCTTTATTCGTAAAAGGATTTATAAAGGTTTTTAAAGGGTTTTGTTAAAAGGTTTAGAAAAGTGTTCATAAAGGTTTATAGAGGCATATTTTTTGTGGAATATTTATAAAGTGATTTTTTAATTGAAAGAGAATTGAGGAAAAAAAGTTTTATTGGCAAGTGAATTTAGGGTTTTTCTAAAGTCTATTTATGAGTGAATTTTTTTCGTGTTTTATCAAGCATGACAATGTTTGTTTAAAATCATATTTTTTTCGGGAGTGATATAGAAGATAGCCTCATGCAATCAGGAAAGCATCTACAAGACAAAGGAAATACCATAGTCATGGGTCGCAAAGAATCATAGGAGAATACTAAAAAAGGGGATAAAAAAGAAGAGGCAGAGCTTGTTTTCGTGTTTAGAGAGGTCCATGACACAACCGAGGAACTGAGAAGTCTAGCAGAAGAGAAAGAAAAAAAAAGAGAGAAGAAATCAAGGTCGATTGGTGTAGCATGAATCTACTACCACCTCCTATGTTTACTAATGCCCTATCTTTGAGTCTCATTCAACAGGCAATTAATGAAATGGTTATGTGCAAGGTAGCAAAAACTACAAATTCCAAGGAAGCATGGAAGATCTTGGAAGAAGAATTTGGTGCAAGGGGGAGTGACATGCAACAACAAGTTATGTCACAAGAAAATAAGTTAGTCGTAGATCTAGGAGTAGATGAGCAAGACTCTAAGAGGACAAAAAGGCTTGGAGAATCCCACTAAAAAGTTCATAATTTTTGTCAAGGCCATAAAATTGAAACCCATTATGCAAGCATACATATGAACAAATAAGATGCAACAAATATTACACATAAAGAAGCATAAAACTTTGTATGTGAAGCAGAGAAAGGGAATATAAATGCTCAAGGACTCCACTATAATGTCGATGGAGTAGATGATGGTGAATCCCAGTGTGACAAAACACATGTGGATGATTAATGCAAAGTGAGATGTGAATTGGTGCATCCAGTTGTAGCTAATGGATTTGGTGAAGTTGAAATTTTTAATGAGCACATGCATGCTCGGATATCCCACCATAATGTGGATAAAAATTATTTTGATGTTATGTTTGGTTTCTTTTTTGAAACAAAGATTGATTGTGGTAATATCGTATGTGCCATGTTTGATGAAGAATTGAAGGTTGAAGCTGCCACTATAGCGCAAGTTATGAAGCAGTTGGAACTGCTCATGGAGAAGTATGTGATCTAGCAGCAATTGATAATCAATAAGAGAATAAAGTGATTGAAGATTTTTTGATGAGAATATCTACTAACAACATAATAGTGGAAGACAACCTTCATGTAGTGGAAAAAAAGGTATAGAATGAAGAGGTAGAGAAGGAAGCTCTCACCGAAGAGCATAGTAAAGATGTTTTCAACATTGTTTTTGAATATGTAGTTGTTCAAAATAACATGAGAGCATAATTTGAAAGCGAGGTTGTTAATAAGTTTTATGAAAATTTCAAGCTCATTGTAGAATGGATTTATAAGCCAATTGAACAAATTGATGTGACTCTTGAAGAAACATTTGGAATAAAATAATTGAATGAAAAGGTGAATGTTGATCTTGAGTGTGCAGATTACAAAAAAAACCATAGTACTTGATAATGAAAGTGAAAAGAATGGTATTGATGTTTATGATGACACGAATGAATGCATTGAGACAATTTTTCTGTAATGGAGTCAACGATGAGATAAGATTTTTCTATCAAGAAATCTGGAAGAAAGGAAGACAAGAATATGAGGGACAAGTAGCAAAGGGAAGAAGTTAGTTTGAAGATGAAAAGTTGTGGCAATAGTCCATAGTTGAATGAATCATTGAATAAGAAGTTGTAGAAGATCGACTCAGATCAAATTCAAGCAATTTCGAGGATATATAATTCGAAAGAAGAGAAAATGAAAATGAAAAATTGTAAAAGTTTTGAGTCATTGTATGCCTAGATGAGACATAGACCAACAACCAAGTTTGCTTGATAACTGAGTGAATTTCTATTGTAATCCTAACATGCATAGTTAAATAATGTTAAGTCATGTTGAGTCAAGTTACTTAATGTTTGAGTTATGTTGAGTCATATGGTCATAATTAAGGGGGAGTGTTAAAAATTGTAATTACTTTTGCATGCAAGTGTTGGCTAAATTTGGAGAGTGAGTTAACTTAGTCAAGTTGAGTGAGTTCGAGTTAAGTTATAATTTGGAAAAAGTCAAATTTATAGTGTATGCACATGTTGAGTTATTTTGGGAGAGTAGCTAGTCCAAAACGTATAAATACCCCTCACCAAGTTCATTGTAACCAATCAAGTGTGATCAATAGAAGAGTCACAACTCGTATTATTGTGTGTGAATTATTTGTGTTATTTTGTGCATATCCTCCTTTGTCTTTCCAACAATAATGGAAACCGTCATATGCGAACAACACTAGCACTTTCTCATCAACTTCCACTCATAACTTCACAGAAAGGAGAGACTTCATAGCATTCGACACTGATTCTACAATAGGATAGTCCAGTGCTCCCACTGATTTTTTTATGCAACACGTCACCACATGGCTCCCAAATGATCTCATTATAGCCACACATGTAACCCTTCAATTATTCCCAAGATATAATAGGTCTAGTAGTTTTTTTGTTCAACCAAACTATTTTTTAATTTTTTGTTTTCACCCCATGGGGATTTGAACTTTGAACTTCATACTTTAGATATTACTCTTCTCACAACTTCACACAAAGGATTACTCTTCTCACAAATGAGAGACTTCGTCACTTGATGATGTATGTAAAAGTGAAAGATTGAAGATAACTTTTAATGTTATTAATGCAAATGTAAGGAAGTAGTATTGTATTTGGAAATGCATGAAAAAGTAAATATGAAGGATGATTTTTAATGTTATTATGCATATGAAGGAAAGTGAAACATGAAAAGATGTATAACATACATAAAATTATTAGTGATAATCGGTAGAGATTGGTTATTTGGGTTTTGTTAAATGGATATTTTGCCTAACCATGATGTTAGAGTTGCTAACGATAGTAATTGCAGGAAAGAATTGTGACTTATGTGAAGAAAGGATTGATAGTTCTGATGTATTGCTTTTGCAAAACCTAAAATATGGATGATAACTGTAACTATTGTGGGAAATGAGGTCATCATGTTTCACTATTGGTTCAGGCGGAGTGAAGGTTAGTCAAACAAAATTTACAATGGATAACTTACCATGCCACAAAGATAATGCGCTTGAGAAATGTGGGGAAAAGTGTTTGACAAACATGACATCATGTTGAATTTATTGACCTCTAGTCAATTATGTTTGAATTAAAGAATTATCTTCTTTTATAAATTCTAACGAAGGATAGGGGATGAACTCCCTTGTTTCCATTGAGTGAGGGGTGAACTCCCTCACACAACGTTTAATAAAATAAGCGTTTGTTGGTTTTTCACTTCGATGATTCTAGGGTATACTTGTGTCTATTTATGTGCGTGCCTGGTCTATTATCTTGATGATATTGCTATCTTGCATGATGCTTGAACTTATATAACTAAGTATGTTTGATTAAATGAATATTGCTAATGATGCAAGTCGTAGTAGAAATAATTATAGTAATAAGTTGCATTAATGGTTATTACTTTGTCAGGCTTTTCTATTCCTTTGTAAGAAAAATTCACTGACTGATCATGATCAAATCATTTCATTATCAGTTAAGGAATATGGGATAAGTCATTTGTTAATATTATATGCTAATAAAACTTTATGGAAACTTTTAACAATGTGTACACTACAAGGAAAATACCTTCCAGCGAAGGTTATAATGAAGGTTTTTAGGGTTATAAAGTTGACAAAAATTGTCAAAAATTCTCTACTACAACATCTGTTTATAGTAGTGGATGTTTTAGCTAAGATTATAACGGAACTCCAACACAACTAAAAAAATAATGGTGGCCGAAGGTTTTAGTAGATGTTTTTTTAACAGCGCACTTCATAGAAAAATAACACCGGTGCACTAAATATATAAAATAATTGGGTTATATACATAACTAAATGCATTGAAGCATTGAATGCAAAGAATATTGGTGCCTGAAATGTATACTGTCCCAATGTGTATATATTAAAAAATGCCCTGGGGTGTTCTTTTCAAGAACGACACCAAGGAAAGAAAAAAATATTGTAGAGTAGGTGATTTTATTTAAACTTGTAGCTCTAATGCATTTATATGAATCATATGCATCAGAGCTACGATTTTAAATAAAAACACTAGTTCTTTTAGAATTACAATGCATTGGGGCATTAAATCCAAACAATACCGATACTTGAAGAATATAATTTGTTGATGTTGTCATCTTCATAAAAGGCAACGACGATGCAAAAAATATTTCCATAACAGTGCTTTTAGATAAAATAACATACTCATGCATGTTTATGTTATAGACACACTAGTGTTTTGTATGTTATTTTCTCTTTTTAGAATCATCAACCTGTGACAGTGCAATTATTGTGATTTTTTAAATCTATTATTCATTAAAAAAATGACATATATCTTATAACAATATTCATATAAATTTAATTTTGATTAGTGCAATTGTATATGATGTTTGAATTAATTTGTTATATCATCAAATTTCACATCTCTTCATTATAATATTTAATCATCCACATATTTATTTAGTGGTGTAACATTTCATAGTGACATTGGATAACACAATAGAATACATTAAAATGTATTTTATTATATATCAATATGAGGCTCTTTGTCATACAAAATGGGATAGTCATTGGTAACCCCTTGTCTAACAATTGAGATAATATGTCCATTACATTAGACGAAATGCATGATTTTCATAGACAAATATTTCAAAAAATACAACAACTTGCATTGATATCTAAACAGATCACCATTTTTTGTTGGAATTGTTTTTAGTGCTCAAGCTACTTCCATGACTTGGGTTACCTAGATGAATATTTTGTTGATTGCATTGATTGTTTTCGTCTTCTTGAGCATGATCCATCTGCAAATATAAAAAAAAAATGTATAATGAGTGTATCTACATTGGTGAGAATAATGAAAATTGAAATAAATAACATATATCAATATAAATATAATATAAATGTACCGTAACATGAAGTGACTCATGAACTATACACATGGTTTCAAAACCAAATCTCATGCCTTATTGCAACAATGCTTCTGTTGGCATAGTTCCATACTTTATTTCTGCAAAGTTTTATATCCCATTATAAATCATAGATTTAACAAAAAGGATTTCTTTGTTCTATTAATGATAAGGTCATAGAAGTAAAACAACATAGATACTTACAAATTCCATAATTAATTTTTGATATGTCAACATATACTAACAACCCATATTTAACCCATTGTCAATTAATTACTCCAATGACTCTTCTTTGTATGTTAGCACATATTTGAAGACATTCAAGGATGGTTGTTGTAAAACAACTTAGAATATACTAAAATGACATCTTGAGTTGTTATAAGGAAATATTGAAAATTATTTACAAACTTCAATATTGACCCTTTTATTCCTTCTTTTCCTATTTTATGTGTTGAATGAGTTCCAGTTTGTTTTCTTTTTTGCAAGAAAATACTTGAAAATTAATATTTTATGCTAAATTAATTTTTTTATATATACAAAATCAATGATTACATACATTTGAAGCATGTTTTTGTTGAGATGGCTCCTCCTATCATGCAATTATTTCCATTCCTTTGACCATCTATTTTTACAATTTTTTTGACATTCCTACTCGCATGTTTCACATATTAGCTCGTTGATTCTTTGGGATTTTCATAATCTTCTTGAAAAAAGTAACAAACTATTTTTATATTGATATATGAGAACTAAATATAATAAAATTGATATTAATAAATGAATGGGTTGCAGTAATATATACATATAATTCTAGAAAATCATTTTAATTAGAAATATTACCTTCTAATTTTTATTTTTATTGTTGTATATTTTTCTATTGCAAGAATGAGAGATCTCATTGACCAATGCTTCGGAAATGCTTCCTATAGTTTATATATATAACTTGGTTCTTAGATTCATTGGATTGATTTTTGTATTGTCACTGGAAAGTATGTTTATACATTTGTTCGACTATATCCATCATAGTTTTGTAAAAAACTTTGCCCCATTCATTAACCTCCATCACCACTTAAGGCAAACTAAGGATCGATTACTCGTCATTTACATGTTCCATAATTTTTCTTTTCTTATAATGACATTGATCTTTTCCTTTGTTGTTGCTCCCTGTAGAACATTAAATATTTATGAATGAATAGATTGTTCCAAACATGCTATCTAATATTCTTAAGTACAATATTAATGAAAATTATAAAAAAAAAACTCATTATGAATAATATTTTTTCATTCTCCTGATCCATCCTTCTATCATTTTTCTAACGGGATTTTACGCCCTTCTACACTTAGATTAGAAGTAATCTTATTGGCGTTCTTCATTTTGTGTCTCTGCAGGACAGGCACTAACTAAGACATATTAGTTAAACTTACATATAGTCCAAAAATATTAATTTTGTAAAGAAATTACCAAAAAACTTGCCATTTTTGCTTTTTTGGATGTGCTATCATTGTCTCAATCAATATTTTTATTACTTGACGATTTCTCAGACATTTTTTTATGAATACACAACCTATACCATTCAATATAGAATCTATTAAATATATGTTATACATAAATCAAATAATTTTAAGCCAAAAAAAGTTATGGTAACTGGTGTGGTTATTTGAATAAACACCATGGTGCGGTTGTTATATTAAGCACACCTGGTGTTAGTTTCAAAGCACTGACAATAGAAATTACTTTCTTTTAAATAATTCTAAATTATGATGGTGAAATTTGTAACAGTAAAAAAACTTCCATCACAGTAAAAAATGAAAACATAAATAATTAAATACAAGTCACTTAACGGTGCTATTTGGCAGAGGTGAGGTGGTACGTTATATTACAACAATCCAAATGATAAACAGACATTGTTTTACAAAAAAACAATCCAAATGAGAAACAGACATTGTTTTAAAAAAGACAGGGTTGATAGGATTTGGTGTGGTATGGAACGATGGTGTGGTATGGAACAATAAAAACACCACCAACATTAGTGTGTTATATTACACAGGGCGCACCGCGAAACAAATGTCGTTCTTTTAAAAACTGAATAGGGCCAACAAGGTTTGGATGTAATTCAATAAGTGTTCCCCCTAATTTATATGTTAAACACCATATATAGTAAGTACACAAACCCATTTAATCTAAATTTCCTAAAATGGAAAACCATAATTGTTAAGTGGTAGAGGATATTAAACCCTAAGGTGAAATTTTGCAGTCACATAAGCAAGAAGAAGCAAGGGTTTATGGTAAGTATTGATTTTTTTTGTTTTTTTGTTTTAATTAAATTTAAATAGGAACATAGGTCGTAAAAATGTTTACTAGTAAAATCAATTGTAAATTTTTTGTTATGCAGGGTTTTAATTTTTTTCTTAAGTTTGAATAAATCTAACAAAAATTGTAAAACAATTTAATAATAAAATTTAAAATGTAGGGTTTTGACTTAATCACCACACCTTTGAAATTTTGATCTTTCTACGGTTCCAAAATATTATGCTGCTCTACAGTGATCCCAGTATTCTCTCTTGCAAATGATCTCTCTTTTAATTAAACCTAATAGAAATTGTAACAAATTTTATTAGTAAAATCAACAATTAAATTTAAAATTTTTACTATGTAAAGTATTGAGTGAAATACCATACCTTTCAACTTCTCATCTTTTGAATAGTTCTATTATTCCAAAGTATTATGTTGATGCACAGTGCTCCCAGTGTGTCTCTCTTGCAGATTTCTCACTTGAAATTTTGGGAAAAATAATGAAATAGTGAAAAAATATTACTATTTAAAATAATTTATGAAATTAGATTTTGAAAAATCAATTGTCACACATTTTCCAAATTGAAAAAAAACACGTGCCTTTTTCTTCACTCTTTCCGAACATTAGTGCATTAGATAGTAAACAACAATGGTGCATTTACAAGTAAAGCGCACTTATTATGACAAATTACTGACGCACTAAATTTTTTAAATACATCAACATGACATAATTCCTTTTTCTTATTTTCAAAATCTTGGAAATGTCGCTGTTAATATTTTAACACAACGGTGTGGTTTTTATTTAAATGCATCGGTGACATAAGTGCTATAAGAGTAAAAACATGATACAAATCCTTTTTATTTTTGAAATTCTGGAAATAGGTACGGATCAGTGTTGTTTTATTTAACGCATCGATGTTGTCTTGTTGACAAAAGCACTGATATCATAACCTATTTTTTTCTTCTTCTTTTTTCGAAATCCTGGAAACCAGTGTGATTATTATTTTAATGCCCCACTATAGTTTTTTTTTGTAAGCTTGGTAGGATTACATCTTCATTATGTCCAACTTCTCACTCGATCGGGGGATAGCACAAGATTTGAACCCAAGACTTTCAGTTTGGTGAGAGTGGAGCTAAAGTTTTTATTCAAACACATTGGTGTCATTAATTTCAAAAGAGAACCAATATGATATAATTATTTTTCTTAATTCTCAAAATCCTGGAAACATGCGTTTTCTTTTAAGGATCAGTGTGGTTTTTTATTTAAATGTATTGGTGCATGTGGTTTTACAAGAGCACCAATATGATAGAAATCCTTTTTTGTTTTTTAAATCCTAGAAATTGGTGCAGTTATTATGTTAACGCATTAGTGTTGTTAGTTTTGATAAGAACACTAATAGGGTTTAAAAGTTATCTGAAATTTTATTTTCACATAAAATGGTATATTTATCTCAAATTATTCTTTAGGATGCATCCACATGAGTTAGATTACTTCTTAGTGTACATTATCTACTTAACATCCCCTTATTCTTGAAAAATGTTTTGAAAACTATATTGAAATTTAGATTGTGGTTATATGGTTCTTGAAATTAATTTTAGGTATGTAGACAAAATTTTATTTCTAATTTTACTCAAATTTAGGGAGAAATCTCATAATATCAAATGGTCAGTTCTTCAAATTCTAACTCATTCCATATTGCTCAAAGTCTTTTGTGGAGTTCTCCCTTTCCATCTCTAGTAAGTTTAGATTTTATTTATATTTCAATTATGTAATTGATTTTTTTTATCCATGTCAATTTGAATATAAATGTATCCAAATTTGCAAGATCTTGATTCAAAATCGAGTTTAGATGCAGGAAATATTCCTCCATTTTAGAAACGTCAGAAGCTCTTATCAGGAACAACATATCGTAAGTAGATGATAGATGAAAATGGACATCTGCATCACGCTACCAAGTAGAACAAGTCATATTCCAGTTGCAATCATGGATCAATGATGGTAGTAATTATTTGGTATAATGTAATTTCAACAAAAAAATTGCATTGTTCTTACTAATATCATTGATGTACTGATGTTCAATATTTTCTGAAATTAGGATCTAGTGATGATGAATGACCCACCTATCATCTTCCGGTGCACCCCCCTACAACATCAAATTGAGATAAGGTTTCATTAAGAGAAATACTTAGAGAGGAAGCATACCAAGAATGGATAGATCAACCACATATTCAATTCCCACTACGTCCATATTCAGCCATTATAAATGAATACAACAATACTAGTTATTCATCACAAGTTGGCAATGAAAATCACATCGAGGTTGGTATGAATGATTACTTATGAGATATAAATTCCATGGAATAAATGTTTTTAGATGCATTCAAGAACGATGAGATAGAGGATTATTCTCATATCATTGATACCTTATTCGAAAGCCTGAAATCTACTTACACCACCCCTTTATTTGGACATGGCAGCCAATCAAAGTCTACTTAGCTAGGAGAAACAATGTTACTATACAACATGAAAGTAAATCTTGGCATGTTGAATGCATGTTTCTTAGAAATATTAAGGTAATTGACCTGCATGATCAATCAAGTCCCTTATATTTTGAGAAATCTTGTCACACAATCAACATTAAAAATGGCCAATTTTATGAACATTAAATATTGGCATTCTACATTTATATTGTCGACCAACTACATTTTATTCGAAGATAATATTCTTCTAAGTGCTAATGTCTTGTCAGGCATCTACAAAGAGGAAATGTTGTTGAAAATGTTTGGTGTTGAGTGCATATCATATCATGCATGTCTAAATGATTGTATTCTATATAGAGGAGAATATGCAGATAAAGAGATATGTCTGAAATGTGGGCATGAAAAGTACTGTAAATAAAAAAATGGGTAAATAACATGGTCCTCCAAATAATATATTGAGACACATGCATATAGTCCCAAGTATTCAAAGGCTCTTTCATTGCAAATAATTAGCTATGTTGTAGGGATGGCATGCCTGACATAGAAGTGAGTCAAGATTTATGTGAATCCAAATAGATTCAATAGTTGTGAAGCATATAGACGATACATGGCCTGAAAAAATCAAGGATGAAGTACAAATTCTACAACTTAGCATAGCCGTGGATGATGTCAACCCATATTCCCTTCAAAAAAAAAATTATTCTATTTGGATTGTAGTAGTGATCAATAACAATACCCCCCCATGGTTTTCTTTGACGAATGAACATCTTATGTTGGCTCTAATAGTCCTTGGTAGAAGAGAAGTGAAGAATATGGATGGTTACTTACAACCATTGGTAGATGAATTGAAGGAATTATGGGAAGGTATATATTTATATGATGTATCAAGGCCCATCAGAATAGAGAGAAGTTTTACATTGTATGGCATATGTTATTACACCATACATCGTTATCCAGGCTTAGGAGTTTGCTCTGGCAAATTAAATGTTTATTTATTTTTTTATATACATAAAAATATTGTTTTGCATATTAATTTAATTCTCTACAATTGTTATGATCTACGTGATGAGTAATGTGCCTTGTATACAATAATTCCTAGATCTTGTAACAAAAGGGTATCATGGATGATAGATGCATGACAAAATACGGTGGAGTGGAAGTCAATTTTGACTAATATAGTCATGATAGCCACTACACTTAAAACCTAATACAGGGGACATTAAATTACATTGGAAAGATACACCAGATCATTCAAGTGGACTTCTTTTCATTGCAATTCTTTATTTTTAGGTGCAAGTGGTGGGACACCTTTGATTAGAATAATGTAAAGGAAGATCATGATAGTGGGTTGACACTATCAACTCCAGAAAGATGTGGCATGAAGCTAGGGAGCCTTACGTTTTCCCCAAACATTGCAACCATGTTTTGTTTACCCAAGTGTGTTGGATAGGGATTGGTGGTTCGTATTAAGACACAATCCTATATCAAAACATATTTTGAGAACAACCATGTTATCGTTCCAACCGAGGAAGATAATTAGGGTGATGACAATGAAGAGTAATATGTACTTGTGTTATTTCATCATTTATACTATTATTGTATGTTTTTATTTTCTTTATTTTGCTAATTATGTTGTTTTTTATTCACCTTATTGGAATTTTATATAATTGGAAAAATTCACAAATGTTTTTAAACATTTTTTTGCAGTGGAAAAACCGTTATACTTAAAACTAAGTATTTCCAATTGTGTAATTTATAATTTAAAAATTAAAATGTTAACATATTTGTTTAATGTCTTTAAATCTTATTTATAGTAGAATTATTCTATAAGCTGTGGATAGACAACATGATGGATCAAAAGATTGTAGTTATAAGCACGAGTTATCAATTTATAACTATATTTTATTAAGATATCAATCTAAATATAATCATATTATCTCCTTTCTCAATTGAGATTATGAGTATCAATCTAAAATAGCTCACAAAGTGATAGAAAGCGGAGAATGAAAATCATATTTGTGTTATATATGTGTACTAAACGACTTACTACAACTATCATCAAAGTTTTTCAATATAGTACAATCACGTCCCTTATTTTCACCATCCAACATATCTCCATAAATATAAATGAAATTTCAAACATGGTGCACAATATCTATAATAATAAGGATTAAAGTTAGAAATCCTTCTTAAGTAATAAAATGAGAAGGATACAACCAAAATGAGAAAATAGGGAATTTGGAAGAAAAATTGAAGATTTATTCTAGATTTAGATACTTATTGGTTTATTAATTAGTTCACATATTTTTTCTTTAGGTTTATTTAAAAATCAATATAAATTGTGTAGTGATAAATCTATGAGGACTTTCACAATGAAAATTGTGTGTATTAATATGTAAGATTAACTTCTCGACATTCAAGGTATATTCATGTTTACTATAATTAAATTCTAGTTCTTTCAACATTATGTAAACTAAAAGGAGGTCATATGCGTTTATAAAATGTTGATTACATATTTTTATGGACCATAAGAGAAACAAATGGGCTTACAAGGATGCAAGACAGGTTTTAATTTTTTTCTTCGTGGATAATGAATGAGTTTTTACTTTTCTTTTCAATGGTAATTATAAATAAAAGTTGAATTAATAAATATGTTATGGCTAATAATTAAATGATAAATAATGTGATGGTGATTAAGAGGCATTTGTTTGATTTTCTAATAGAATTTGTGATGCAATTTTCTTTCCTATTTAGATTATGTAAAATAAATATCAATTTTTATGTATTTAGAAGTAAATCATTTAAAGTAGACATGGCGTCTTTATCATTGTAAACACGATGTAATATTATCTAGGAGAAATGTGAAAATATGAATTTTAGTAACTATCTTGTTACAAGGATGCAGAAAAACTAATATTTCTTGAGTTGTTCATTAAGCAATAATCAAATATAATATTCGTCAAAAAGATAAATCTAATATAGTATGATTTTTGTATTATTTAACTCATATTTATTGCTAAAAAATGATAACTTGAAACTATAATAGCAAATAAAGAACCAAAATAGCACCAAAATGTTATATCTTTATTACTAGAGAAAAGTCCACTTGCCTCTTGAAGGGAGAACTTCCAATAGAAAAAGTCCTTAACTACAAGTAACTTCACAAGCCTTATTTTACATTTATTGATCCTCATCTTTAGAGAGAGGAATTTCTAATTTAAATTGGTAATAGTTGCTATAAATATTAAATTTAAATTGTTTGTAATGCTCGTAACTTTAGTGATAAATTCAATGTTACTAAAATATAGTTTTTTAAGTTATATTCAATCTAAATTAATAATAAAAAAATGGGCTTAAGTTTTTTAAATTTAACAATAGATTGAATTTTGTAAACCAATATAAATCTATCTTAACAATGGATCTACCAAGAGACAAGAGGGATTGAATATCATTATATGAAAAACTTGAAGAATGATGTATATGTCAAAAGATTTAGTCTCTTCTAGTGATTCATAAATATGTAATTAAGATGGATCTATAGTGGCTTTCTATCTATATATAGATCGACCATAGCATAATTTTTCATTATTTAAATTTTATTTTTCAATCATTTATTATTCTGAATATTTTATATTAGAAGTTGAATGAGTTACACATTTTCGTCTTACTAAAAACTAACTAAATTATTTTACCTATAATTATTTTTTCGTTGTGAGTAGTGAAATATTTTACCAATTAGGTAAGAATGAATATGACTGAACTATCTAAGAAATAGAAAAATATTTATGGTAATTTTACAATTACTGTTTCAACCATACTAAACTTTATAATTTATAAAAATATCTTTGCATTTTTTTTGTCGTTCTACATGTACTTGCATATATATAATTTTGATATAACTTCACCAATACATAATATATAATAAATATTATTTCATAAAAATAAGCATCATGATGATAACCATCTAACATCATCTGAAGTACAAATTAAAATTCACTAACATCATCTAATTATACACACCTCTAGCACATATAAATGTCATTAGCTAGCACACAAACCTAATAATATAATAGGGAATCATCATCGTGATCAACTCTAACAAAACACAAGCATTGTAATCTAGCATCATCACCACATACATCCTCAAATATACATCTCATGTCAAATAACTGATATCAAACACACATATATCTGCAGGGACATTAAATGAACATATCTAACGTGATGTAACAATATGCACATCAACACCAACATATAAATTATGTACATCCACATCAACAAAAAAAAATGCACCATATATATATATATATATATATATTAAGTAAAATAATTGCTATAAAATATGTGATACAAAAGACATAGTAGTGGAAGTTTGGCCTATAACAGAAGACGGTGGATGGTCAAATACTTCCTCAACAGTCAAACTATGAGGTAGAGGAGAAGGTGGCTAGTCTTCTCTCAAGAGAGAAACATGAGGCACCACCACCAGTACTGGGTGATCATCATGAGGTGAATGATGAGGAGGTGGAGTACTACAAGAAGTATCACTGAAACCCTGACCACGATCTGCTAGGGTAGTACTACTAGAAGCATCACCACCATAATCATCATGATTTGATGGGGTAGCACTAGGTGAAGACTCATGTAACATATTTGCTGCATGCCCATCCCTCCTCATTGTCAATATCCTGGAAGTTCTGATGATATGAAACATAAGACTCATCATATCACATGAATAGCCTCTGAAGAGCTCTAGGAGCCTAGGACCTACCCTGATGTCTTGAGCCCTCGCAGGGAAGACTCCCTCCTCAACCAAAAGTGATGTAAGAGCACTAGAGATTCCACAAGCCATTAAATCTTTGATGTGAAAATGTTTAAAACTTGGGTCTTGATTTTTGAGAAAAAATTATATTCTTCTATGTAAACAAATTGTATTTTCCAAGTTGGTATATTTTATAAGTTTTAGGACTAGTAAGTCATAGTTTTGGAAATTCTATGGATAGGTGATATTTTTTCCATAAGGAAAAATTAAATCTACCTTGAAAGGTGTGAGAGATTATAGGGATAGATTGAGTGATTTTAGAATGTAGAAAAATATGATATCTGGAGCGATTTATGGATGAATTATGGAGTAATTTGAGGATTTAGGAAAATTAACTATGTGGAGTGATTTATGGATGAATTATGGATTGATTTGAGGATTTAGGAAAATCTACTGTGTGGAGTGATTTATGGAGTGATTTTAGGATCTAGAAAAGATATTTCTTTTCTTAATTTTATTTACTGTAAGCCTACAAGAAATGAGAACTAATGGCCAAATAAATATAAGATCAAGCCAAGAGATTAAATAATACTTTTGTAATTGTTTTGTAGTTGTATGGACATGAATTTATTAATCAAAGGAATTTTCATTATGTTCACAAATTGTCTCATGTATCTATGTGACTGATAATAGTTCTAATATGTGCATGCTTTAGAATTCACTGTAAGTGAAGTAGAATTTTTTATATGAAATACTTTTGCAAAACAAATTAAGGGCTTAATGATGAAATTATTTGTTTTGTGATGTATAGAAGGTGAATTTGCAAGAAGAGGTGAATTTTCTTGCATCAAGTAGTATCATAGCTAATAAGCTCTTTGGAATTCAGGATTGCAACCAGAAAAAAGATGACTTCCAACAAGTATCAGTTGGGTAAAATATGTAAGAGGGTAGTTTTCTCTGTGTGTATGTGTGAATGAACAATTTCAATTTTATGTGTAATTTGGAATTAAGTAGAGCTTTAGATCTTATATATGGGTTTGAAATTAAATTATATGAGATTTAAATATCACAAGTGAGGGTGAATAGATTTTTTGTGTGTTTGTTTTATTGAAAGAACAAATAATGAGATCAAAAAGTGGTTAAAGGTGTATGGGAACCTTGATGTCAGTATTGCATTGAAATCCCATAAGTAGAGAGTCAGAATTTGTAGGAAAAGTGAATTTTCCTGCATAAAGTGGTATTAGAGCTAGTAATCCCTTTGGAATTGAGGATTGTAACTAGAAGAAGAATAACTTAGAAAAAGTAGTAGTTGGGTATAAGTTGTAAGAGGGAAGTTCCACAGTGATTGTAGGTAGAATTTTCGATGGAAGGTTCTAGAGAAGGAATGATAAATACCAAAAGGATAAGATGGGGAAAAATCCTTGTGAGGTATTGGTAGCAGATGAAGCAGTGGCTAGAAAAAATGGTGAAAGAATTGAGGAATGGACTTTATGTTGGAAAAAAAGTCCAATGAACACTTAAGAAGTTACATGCATGAAATCAAAGAAGATGGATGAGGCATCTGGTAAGACATTAGCTAAGGATGCTAGAAGAATGGTTGATTAATCCAAGAATTAATGGAGGATACTGCATGAAATTTGCAGGCATAGAAGGAGTGATTAAGGCATAAGATGAAGGGAAGGGTAAGAATTTTTCAGATATCAAAGAAGAGAACATGAAAAAACATCCAATTAGGAGCAACAACAAAAAAATTTGGCAAACAAGGAGCAACATATACCAACTAGGAGGTAAACTAGACATCGAAATTGATAGAATGAGAATATTGATGATGAAAGTACATGAGAAATTTCACACTAATGTAATAAGGGTACTCAACCACAGAAGGAAAATGAATGTACAAGAGTACATCAACAAAGAGAGTGGACAACTACAACATATAGTTTGGAAACCTCGAAGGTAGAAGAATACAACGATAGCAAAAACAGAGAAGCAACATAAAGAAGGAAGTGATTGGTTGCAATACAAAGATTCGGATCTAAGAGGATTTGACAATTAATGACACATGACCAGGAGGTCATGAATTATTTCTACCTTGGGTGTCTAATGTAGGAGAATTAGAGCTTCCACAAGCCATTAAATATTTTATGTGAAAACTTTTAAAAATGGGGTCTTGATTTTTGAGAAAAAAATATATTCTTCTATCAAAATAAATTGTATTTTCCACGTTGGTATATTTTATGATTTTTAGGAATAATAGGTAATAGTTTTAGAAATATCATGGATAGGTGATATTTTGTCTATAGGGCAAAGGAAAATCTACCTAGAAAAGTGTGAGATTCTAGGGATAGATTGAGTGATTTTAGAATTTAGAAAAATATTATTTATGGAGTGATTTATGGATGAATTATGGAGTGATTTCAGAATTTAGGAAAATATATTGTATGGAATGATTCGTGAGTGATTTATGGATTGATTTTATGATTTAAGTGATATTTCATTTCTGAATTTTATTTATTGTAATCCTATGGGCAATGACAATTAATGGCCAAATGAATGTGAGATCAGACCAACAGAGGAATGAATACTTATGTAATTATTTTGTAATTCTATGGGCATGGTTTTATTAATAAAAGGAATTTTCATTATGCTCATAAATGGTCTGTTGTATCTATGTGATTGATAATAATTCTAATATGTGCATGCTTTAGAATTCACTGCAAGTGAGCTTGAATTTTTTATATGAAATATTTTTGCATTACAAATTAAGGGCTTGATGATGAATTGATTTGTTGTGTGATCTAGAGAAGATGAATTTGCAGGAAGAGGTGAATTTTCCTACATCAAGTGGTATCAAAGTTGGTAAGCTCTTTGGAATTGAGGATTGCAACTAGAAGAAGGATGACTTCTAACAAGTAGCAGTTGTAAGAGTGTCGTTGTTTTTATGTGTATGAGTGAATGAAGAATTCCAATTTTATGTGTAATTTGAAATTAAGTAGAGCTTCAGATCTTGTATATGGGTTTGAAATTAAATGATATGATATTTAAATATCACAAGTGAGGGTGCATAGGTTTTTTGTGTGTTTTTTATTGTAGGAACAAATAACGAGATCAAAAAGTGGTTAAAGGTGTATGGGAACCTTGATGTTAGTATTGCATTGACATCCCAAAAGTAGAGAGTCAGAATTTTCAAGAAAAGTGAATTTTCATGCATCAAGTGGTATTGGAGCTAGTAATCTCTTTGGAATTGAGTATTGCACCCAGAAGAAGGATGACTTCCAACAAGTAGCAGTTGGGTACTTGTAAGAGGGTAGTGCCACAGTGAGTGTAGGTAGAATTGGCAAGAGAAGGTTCCAGAGAAGGAAGAATAAATACCAAAAGGCTAAGATCGGGAGGAATATTGGTGAGGTATTGCTAGTAGATGAAGCAGTGGCTAGAAAAAAAGATGAAATAATCAAGGAATGGAATTTATGTTGGAAAAAGAGTCCAATGGCCAGTTAAGAAGTTACATGCATGAAATCAAAGAAGATGGCTGAGGAATCTAATATGACATTGGTTAAAGATGTTGGAAGAATGGTTGATTAATCCAAGTATTAATGGAGAATATTGCATCAAAGTTGTGGGCATAGAAGGAGTTCTTAAGGAATTAAATGGAGGGAAGAGTAAGAATTATGTAGATATCAAAGAAGAGAACATGCAACAATAACCAATGAGGAGAAACAAAAACAAATTTCAGCAAACAAGGAGAAACATGTACCAACTAGGAGATAAGCTAGACATTGAAATTGACAGGATGAGAATATTGATGATGAAATTGCATGAGAAATTTAACACTAATCTAATAAGGGTAGTTAGTCACAGAAGGAAAATTAATGTACAAGAGCACATCGGCTACGAGAGTGGACAACTACAAAATAAAGTTTGGAAACCCAAAAGGTTGAAGAAGACAACGATAGCAAAAACAGAGAAGCAACATAAATAATGAGGTGATTGGTTGCAATACAAACTTTTGGATCCTAGAGTATTCAAAAATCAATGACACGTGATGAGGAGGTAATTAATTATTTCTACCTTGGGAGTCTGATGTAGGAGCATTAGATCTTCCACAATACATTAAATATTTGATGTGAAAAAGTTTTAAAATAGGGTCTTAATTTTTGAGAAAAAATTATATTCTTCTATGAAAATAAATTTTATTTTCCAAGTTGGTGCATTTATGAGTTTTCGGAATAATAAGTCATAGTTTTATAAATGATATGGATAGGTGAGATTTGTTCCGTAAGGAAAAAGAAAATTTACCTTGAAAAGTGTGAGAGATTCTAGTTATAGATTAAGTAAGATTAGAATTTAGAAAAATATTATTTATAGAGTGATTTAAGGATGAATTATAGAGTGATTTGAGGAAAATCTTCTATACGCAGTGATTTATGGAGTGATTTTAGGATTTAGAAAATAAGTTGCATCTCTTAATTTTTTTATTGTAATCCTATGGGTAATGACAACTAATGGCCAAATGAATGTGAGATCAGGCTAGGAGAGTAATGAATACTTACGTAATTGTATGGACATGATTTTATTAATGAAAGGAATTCCCATTATGTTGAAAATATTTCTGGTGTATTTATGTGACTAATAATAGTTCTAATATGTGCATGCTTTAAATTTCATTGTAAGTGAAGTAGAATTTTTTATATGAAATACTTTTGTATAACAAATTAAGGGCTTAATGATGAAGTGATTTGTTATGTAATATAGAGAAGGTGAATTTGTAGGAAGAGGTGAATTTTCCTATATAAAAAATCCTAGAAAGTTGGTTGCAGTACTCCATCCTAAATCAAACACCATCCCTACATACCCACATCTTGGTGCCCCTCTGCATTTGGGGATCTACCTCACCCGTCGGGGCCTCACCTATCTCTGCCTCTCACTCCAATCAGGGAGTAGGCATGTCCCAAACAAAACTATTGATGTCTACAAAATATGTAGTACACAAAAATAATTAGATAGTTTCTTTAAATAATTTAATAAAACAAGTTAAATAACGTGCTAGAATAAATTGTATTATAATAAATTAAGACAATAAAACGAAAGTATATTAATTTATAGAAAACACCAATATTACCTCTATTATTTGCAAGCTCATCCAGTGTGAAGAGGATGCTGGGACACTATCTCCAATCCATCCCTATGTATGGACATGGCACCAAGACAAACATGTGGTCATCCTCACTGGCCAGTAGCCACAGTGCCTCGGTAGAAATCTTGATCAGATACTTTGGAGTGCCCCTCTAGGGAATCATCTCAGCCCACATGCACATCGACCTAGGAGGGTGAGATGAAAAGTAGACCTCGTCTCTGGAAACATCTCAAAAAATAAACAAAAAATCTAAAAATCAAAAGGGATTTTTTTCCTCCCATGTATCATAGCATGAAATCTATCTAAAGCCCTACAAAACTACTGCAAAAAAATGGTAGACCAATTGATACATCCTGGTGCCTTCACCAAAGAATTGACATAAAGCAAAAGAGGGAAACTAATATGCTATCCATCACTATTATAGTGTGCAATGGTACTCAATAATAGTGGGAGGCACCTAACCTCCTGTGTGCCAAAAGAAGCAATCCAGAGTTTTCCACCAAACACCTGAAGATTTTATGGATGCACTACATGAGCCCCAACATATCTATGAGAGTAAAAAAGTTGACTCTTTGCTACAACACAATGGGGAACATTATGGAACTCGGTAAAATCCTCCCCTCTCCTGGATAAGCTAGTGATAAAATATATGTACTCCTCATAGGGTCTATACCACGTTTTAGGACCAAAATGGAAAAAATGTTGCTAGAAATCACATCGATGAATCAATTATGTCAACAAGCTAGAGTACGTCTTCAGGGATGTAGCCTCCTCATATTACTTAAGGAGCCTATAGTCCTCAGTAGCACTCAGGTCATTTCCCTTATAGGGTGATGGTATAAATCTCTCTTGCTCTCTCGTGCCTCCCATGGTCCGACAACATTGTATTGGTTTTCCACTTGCTCATGTTTGTACTACTGCTCCCTCTATTGATGTCTCTGCTACATGATTGAAATATAAAATACATTAGCTGCATACATAAAACATAGCTTTTTTTATTAAATGAGAAATGTATTTATAAATATGGACTTATAAATTTCAATTTAAAAAAAAAAATCATCCCTAGTATACCCGAAAAATAGTAATGCACTAGAACTGGTGTGCCATCAAATAGGAAAGCACCGGAAATAGTGTGCACATACATATGATGCACTACTTTTGGTTTGCATACATACAAAGAAAATTATTATTTTTTACTTCTAATGTAGTGCGTCAAGACGACATTAAACATCGATGCGTACATATAACCTTTTGACACTGAAATGGAACATTCAGGTTATCAAACGCACTGAGCTATATTTTTTTAATATTGTGTGTGCGATGCATTTGGTAAATATAAATGCACCGGTAATAAATTAAAACCATACGCACTAACGTAAAAATTATATATATTCCCAGTGTATTTTAATTTACAAAATGAACCAACAACATTGAAGTACGTTAAGTTCATGCATCGGAATACGGTACACCCTATCAAATGCACCACACAAGAATATGTTTTTTTCAAAAACAGTTGATTTTTGGACCTTATTTGCAATTCTTATCTGCTAAAAAATTTAATTAGAGAGAAACATAGGCATTACTCGAACATTTTCTCATCAAGGAGGCATAACTGACATGTAAATGAGAAAAACAAATTTCACCATCGTTTGAGAAAATTTGAAAGCCATGCAATAAGCACAAGATGAAAGGATGGTGAGAAAGAGAAGCACCGATGGAAAGTTGCTTGAGTGAGGAAAGAGTGGCACTAGTGCTTCAGAGCTCTACAACACTACAAATAGTAAAAAATGAAATTTATGGCTATTACTTTTTTTTATTTAACCGTATTACGGTGTGCTATTGTAACAACACTAGTGCATATTATTTCCAATTGCACCACATTTTTTTAAAATTAAAAACCCTCTAGCAGTGCTATTGCTAAGTATGTATTGGATAATTTTAATGCATGAACAACATCGGTGCATTGTGGGCATAAACCATCGAAATGGTGAAATGAATTTTAGGACCAACATTTTTTAAATTTAACCTTTGTCGAGCACTATTGAGTATTATAAGCACTAGTGACTTGGGAGTTACGCATCGGGAAATTTCAATACATGAACAACATTGGTGCTTCATGGGAATATGCCACTGAAATGGGGAAAATAATTTTACAATCCAAATTTTTTAAATTTAACATTTTTTCGGTGTTATTGAGTAGTGTACGCATCGATACATCATATATAGGTGGAACACCATTGTATTTGTTTGTATAAAAAGTAACATTTCAATTGTGCATCACTCTCTATTAATAGTTAAGGATTTTAGTTCCATTAATGACACTGGTGCATATAATCTAATAAATGCACCACTATTTGAAGTTAAGAACTCCACAATGGTGCACTATATTTTGTATGCATTGGGGACTTAGTACTATTTTAGCACCATTCTGTCATTGTATTATAGTATCAAAGTGGGTAAAATGAATTTTACAACAGACATTTTTGTAAATTTAACCCTTTTTGAGTGTTATCAAGTAGTATACACATCGATATGCTTTGTTTAATTAGCGCACTGTTATTTTGTTTTAATATATGTAATGAATCTTCCAGAGTGCACCATGTACTATTAGGTACTTATGTGTATATATATAGCAACACACTAGTGCATTAGTTTCTTAGAGCTACACAATTAAAAAACATCTGCCCAGCCAACTCTGCTAGTGACCTCAACTACAAATTGATTTTTGGGCTATTTTTATAGGGGATTCCATAAAAACCTTTGCTAGAGGGTATTTTCTTTGTAGTGGTATCTTGTATGAGGTGTACCAAGGAATTTTACAAGTGGTATCAGAGTAAAGGTTGTAGCACTAATTCCTCTTGGTTTCTACAAGAAAAAGGAGGAGTTGAGGTTTGATGTTATTAGGTATAAGCTCAGTTATGACACTAATGAAATATTTAATATGAGATGCATGATGGTGTTAATGATTGCATTGAGGAATGATATTGTTAATAATTGCTCTCAATAATAATTGTACTCATGGCATTCGATTCTTTATATGGATAAAAGACAATTAGAATTTTGTTGCATTGGTTATAGCTAAATCATGGACATTTTTAAATACTCACCCTGTAAATAGTGATAGTGTGGATTAATGACCAAAATTTGCATTCATAATTTTATGATAATGTTCAATCGTGCATTACAATAAAAATACTTAGAGTTGCAATGCATTTCTTATAATAAAATATTGAATGTATGCATTTCATTGTCAATAATGAAAACATTGTGATAATGAATGAATCTAGAAAGAAAGGGGTTGTATTTGATGTGGATAATAGCATGGTTAAATGGACATTGAAAGAACCCCTTTGAATGTTGAAAATAAACAATGAGTCAAGTGGTAGGTCTTGACTGTAATGGATAATGGTCGATTGTGTCATGTCATGAAATTACCTTGAATTTTGATGCAGTTGATGATAGTTGGTAGCATTGATTATTTAGTGTATTTCACTACCTCCTGTAAATTAGCAGTGCATGAAATTATTATTGTAATTGCAATAATAATAAATTGTATGTGATTTGTTAACAAACTCTTAAACTTATCTTCAAAGTATTTTGCAATATGAATCATTCGGTTTTGATTGAAGGTGATTATTAAAATTTGTAAGCAATGTGATAATGGTAGTTCATTTTCATTTTATTGGTCTAAGGGTGACAATACGTTGTTGAATTTGGGTCCGATTGGATTGTTACCCTATTTGTTATCGACACTCGAGTACTAATGGTGAATTAGTGTTCTTGTTTGAGTAAAACTTTGTACAGGGTTATTTTTGCATATTAAGATAGTATGCAAGAAACTATGATGAATATGGAAGTAGATATTGTTTAACCATGCATAAATATTTGAATGTTTTATAAGAAATTAAATCATGATAACAACGATGCCTTATAAAAGAGAATGATAGAAATGCATAGTTATGTCAATAATAAGAACATAAACGAAAAGGATTGTGGCCTTTTATATGAGCATGCATATATGGTAACTAGTGTAATAAGGGATTAAAGATCACATATGAGATGGAATGTGTATGTTTCAGAAACTTGATGATAAACCTAGTAACAACTACGTATTTTTAATTATATGAATTGATCAAAGTTTTAAGCATGAAAATGTAATTCTATGAGTTGATGTTTCAATAATGGTGTTGGTATGAATGCACCTAAAAAATATTTTCATTTTCATCCTTTGGAAATTCATTCAGTTTGCATGAATATTGTATGTGACACTACACTAAAATTAATTAGTTATGTACAATATGCTATAGAATTGTGATGTCTTCATTATTACTGTTAAGTAGAATTTGTATGGCATTTTGAACTAATTGGCATTACTAATTTATTTAACCAAGAAAAGTATATGTGATTGACTTGAATTTAGTAATCTTGCATAATGACTAATGGTTAGATATATATGCATAAAATGAAATGTCATTTTGCATGAATTAGAACTATGGTGAATGTCAATAATTGTGTTAGAATTGCTATATATTTTAGAAGCTCATATTCCTTTGACTATTAGTTTAGACACCATCTTCGTGGAAAACTTTGTTCTAAAGTACATTAGATGTAGTGTTTGGAAGATGTATTCTTATTTTCTACTTTTACTCTTAATTCATGAAAATCTAAGGAAAATATCGATAAGACCAGTACCAAACGTTGATGAATGTGAAAATTGAAATGCATCTTGAGTATACATAACAAGATGTTTTGAATAACATGATTTTATAAAGGGCATAGTTTTATGAAATACAATTGTGACTAATGTTGCTAGTATGGATAAGAAGAGGTAGCTTAATGGAAACATAGTGATGCCACTAATATTCTGACAACACATAAGAAAAGAACCAATGGAAGGTAAAATGTTGCAATGTGATTTGCAAATAGAAATGTGAAGGAATAATGTTTACTATAATGTAAATATGATACACAAGATTTTGCGTAGAAGATATAGTGATGTTTTTTCTAAAATGCATGATTATTAGGTAGAAAACTTGAAATGAACACCACTCATGTGACATGAGATTTCAGTCATGACTCTTGTGAATTGTTGGATTTCATGGGACACCTTGATTGAGGATAAAAACTAGAAGGACACTCAGATATTAGGGCTTGAAGCTTTTCAAGGAATCATGGGCTGATGGGAATCATAAGTTGGTAATTGGAAAATGTTTCAAGGAAACATTTGATGATAGTGGGAATCGAATTGTGACTTTGATTTTAATTTTTAAAATAAATATTGATAAATAATGTTAAGGAAAAGTGTTAAATCTATTTTAAAATGACTTTATGATTTTCTAAGATTGCATGTGGCTGAAAAGCCAAAAAGTGAAAAGTAAATATTCTTTATGAGAAAGTAAACATGTATTTTTTTATTAAATGTAAGTGTTTTATTTACTATTATTTTAGGGAATATTATAGTAGCCACCACATGAAATCTTAGACTCCTAACAATCTAGAAATAATGCAATGGAGTTATGGTCCATGAAGGGATAGGAAAAATCCTCCAATATTTTCTCCAAAGGGATGACCCTGTTTGGCAAATATAACCACCAAGAGCTAACATGACTAGAGATATATGTCATGGGTGGAAGATGTATGAAAAGGAGGTGGGACATAAAGGAAATCCGATCTTAAAAGTGCCCGTGAGAGATAAAGGCTGAACCTATAATTAGATCTAGGAGGATGCTACTTGGGTTTAGGGCGTGTAAATCCGTGAAATATTTTTAATTAGTTCCCTAAGAGGAAAGGAGCCTAGTGCTCAGGGAGGAACTACCCAAAGTGTAGATTGAGGGTAACCTCTATTGTATTACTAGCCTTGTGGATGTCGTTAGAAAGGGCTAAGCTAGTATGCACTTTGTGTAGTTATAACTACTTTGACCATTTTGATCATTAGAGAGCTATGTGCTATCTGAATACTTTAAGAGGTACTATGATAAATGGTTTATAGCTAAAAATGTTGTGATTAAAATTTATGTGATTACGATTTAGAGATACTAATTGTATTTGTTGATTATACACCATGGTGTTCTTGCCATCGATGTTGATAAACCACTCAAGCTGCTTGTTGTCAGGTTGATAAACCACTCTTAGAGTGCTTTCCATAGCTAATAAACCACCTGTAATTAAATATTACATGAAGTGTCCATGGTTTCCAAGATTATTGGAAATTAACAATAAATTTGTATAAATACCTTGATTTTATTTTTATGAAATTGAATAATGGCTAAAATATTAAATGTAGAATTCGCATATTTATTAATAAAATATTATTGGGAATTTCCTAAAAACAAAATCCTTCATTTTGAAGGGGACGGATTTTTTTTTGGTTGTCCTAGTTATAGAACTACCATGAATGGAGATATATTTCATGTGTAAAAGTTGATTTAAGAAGCATATTATTAGACATCATAGAAATACAAATGAAAAGACAAAGTTCCAATGGGAGACAAATATTGGATAAAGTATACCAATGAAGAAAGGAAGAAGAGATAAACACTGAGGATGGTGTTATCTTTAAGGGTGGAGAATTTAATATCCCTACAACCACTACAAATCATATAATGTAATATCGAAATTATAATTCATGATAGCATATTTAATATTTGGAATTTAATTTATTTACCATTATAATAGATTTAACACTAATATTTAAACCTCCTTGGCTATATTCTATGCATAGTACAGATGCACGCCATTGGGATTTGAATAATCAATGGTTGAGACTCTGTATGATCGGCCACGTTTCCTTGATGTGCAAACCCTAATATCACTCGATTTTTAGAGGTAGTGAATTTCCATAACTTGGGAGGAGATTTAAATTAAAAATGAAATTAAATAAGTTATTGGATATCAAGAAATGATTATGTAACCATTTGTAATTGGATCTCTTTTTAGTTTAGGAAGATGAGTGGAGAGGAGTATCACTAGGGGAACAATCTTCATGGTAAGTGAAACATGGACAATAACACTATCATCATGTACAATTACTTGGTTTACGAGAATGAGGGTTTGTAGTTCTCCCAAAATCTTGTAATGGCTTTCTTAAGAAAAAAAGGGATTTGTTGGCACATGAGACGTGCAAAATGAAAAATCCTATGGGAGTTGCAACAAAGGAAGAGAACACTTCGGTGGTGTGGAGAATCAAACTTTTTTTTACTCTAGACTTGAATGTAGGTAAGTCGCTGAGGTACTAATAAATACGACCTTTAAACATCTAAAATCAATGGAGAACAAGTTGTTAAGGAAAATGAATACATGTTTCGATTATTTCATTGCACGTTTAGCTGTACGCATGATGTAGATCTAGGATTTTCTTCTTGTTTTGTTTCCTTTTTTAAAAATATTTCAAGCAAATATTGAGTAATTCACTTCTTTGAATTATGAGTTCCCTGTTTTAAATGGATGAGTAGAATTAAGGAGAAGGTGGGGGCTTTTACCTAAACAATTTCAAGGTGATTGATTAAATATATAAATATACGATTTTTTATATGTGTAATTTGAACAGTCAAAGGGTGTCTAAGAGACCTTGGAAGATGAATCCAAGAGTCACACCAATATATTTTAAATGTATATCTTGTGAATAATAAAGCATATCACGATTATCTATCCTAAATGCTATCCACATTCCGTGTGTTTTTAACATGGTATCAAAGTAGGTATGTTCCTGATCTGCTCAATCTTGTTAGAACCACTGGTTTTGTGGCATTTCTCTACCTATCGTTGCCAATCCTCAGAACCATTCTCTACCACACCTACCACATTGTAAATCTTGGTATCGCTTCCTGCCATTAAAGAGTTCAACATTGTCCCTAGATTTGTCATTTTGTTAGCCTGATTTTACTATCAACATGCACTACTCTCTCTCACATTGTCTCATTACTGTATTACCAGTTTGTCATATTCTCCTTTAGTCCACATTACTTGCCAACTTGTATTGGTTAGTCTTTTCACTGGTGTGTTTTAGTCGTTTCCATCTTGACATATGTTTCACATTTTTCTAATATGTGTTTCATATTTCCTCATTAGACATCCCCGTGTTGGGAGAACTTAGCTGGAATTTTAGTGATTTATTTCTATCTAAGTAATGTGACATGCATCTCTTACACATTCATCACTATTTTGGACATTCAATCTTGGAGCATTTATTTCTTTTCCTTGACCCTTCTCATTGTCAGTTCCCTCTTTGGTACTCTATCCACAACCTTGAAAGTTGTAATGCCCCTTACCTTCTCTTCCTAACACTTGTCCTCTTTAGCATTCCTATTAGGTAGAAAATCGTTGCCTTTGTCCTATGTTTCCACGACAAAATTAAAACAGGTGATCTCTAGTGGTTATTAGATTCACTTGAAAAGACTCATATTGTCATCTTTGATTGGATTTCTTGGCTTCAAATTGAAACAAACGACTTGATCCTTTGAAGAATTATTTCTCTGGTCTTCATCTTCTTTAGAATTGGAATTAACATATATACAAGGATCAATACATTTCCTAGCTTAGTATGAAATAGAGTCACGTTATGTTGGAAGAAATAGAACTTTAAAGTCATGAACGAGAATGTAGCAGACTTGTAAAGGCCTGGGCCTCTTTAAGGGCACCTATGTTCTGTCAAATTAAAGATAATTAAGAAGGATTTTATTGTATTAGTTCTATCTGAGAGATACCATCACAACTATATCAATGAGCAGTAGAAATTGTACATAATTATTACAGGTTTGTCAAAGACTGAGTCATCGCTTTCATAAACATTTTTCTCCAAGATAAGTCATGGGATATCGATTATGAATCCCATTAAATATACAGTGACATCATAGTGGAACCTTCTCTTTTTGGAAGTTGATGAAGCCTTGTGACCATGAACCCACATGTCTGAGTAATTTCCATTTTCAGTAGTGATTCTTGCCAGAGGCCTACTTACCTATACTAGTTAATAGACTCACATCGTTTTAATAGTGATCATGAAGTTAGGAATGTTAATCTAGTTGAAAATGTGGGTATGACACCTAGTGGATTACGAGTTCATATTATTTGTGCATACATAAATATGTTGGATAATGTGTAGCTTAGATATAACCAATGTGAAAATGTTGTTAGAGTCTCAGAGCCTGGAGGAAGACATGAAATGTGTTGAAGAATGGTACTATGAAAATTAGATCAAAAATATGTTGTTCTACTACTAATAAGGAAGCAGTGACATAAATTATCAAACTATACACGTGGTATATTTGTGTAAGTCTTTATGTTGTTAGTAACATTATCTCCTTCTCTCTAAATTCGAAGGAGTCTTCAACCAATAATGGGATTATCATTCTCTTAATTGGATTTACGATCTTATTATTTGGCACATTTAATTTTGAAGAATATTGCATTGCTAACTATCTGCTTTTACTAGTGCATTTTTTGGTCATTTGTTTACTTCAGTTGTTTGAATAGTGGAAAAATTCAAGGATTATTAGAGTTACTAAGAACTCTAATCATATCTACAGTGTAAAATACAAATTAAATCAACAGGGACATTCTTTTTTACATTTAAATCTGTTTGGAAAATTCACAAGAGAAAATAGAGTTTTTGCAGCTCGAATCACATCTACGACAAGATGAGTTACAATAGAAAAGGAATCCTTCTGAACTTGTTTTTGTTCAGAACAATCCTCTATTTGAGTTTGAAATAGTCACCCATTAGCAGCCATCAAGTAATCAAGTCAATAAAGTTGTGGATGATCCCCATCAAGTACTGTAACAACCCTGGTAAAAAATACATGTAATAAAGTTAATAAAGGCAAAATAATAACAAGGTCATGGGACACATATTCGAAGCTAAATGTTGGGAAAAAACATAAGTGATGGGGATCACTTGTAATTAATTAATGGCTAAGGAAATTGTCAAAGGCAATGGAAAAGGCTTTGGAAAGGCAAAGTGACATTAATTGACATTTTATTTATGAAAATAATGGAAATTATGAGAAAAGGGAGGTGAAAAGTCACATGTTGCATGTGAGGAGTAAAATGAAGGAAAATAATGGAAAATGAATAAAATATAGGCCTCATTAATATAAATGCTTCTAAGGATTAGTTTGTATCTTTTTTCAGTTCAGTTTTGGAGCTCTCATTTTCTACTCTCTCTCTCTCTCTCTCATACTCTTGGAGGAGTGTGGCATACTTGGGATTTGGAGCAAGAAGGAAAAGGAAGAGTAGGAGAGTGCAAGAGGGCATTATGATCATCAGCTACATTTTTTCTTTATTGCAAGTATTGAGTTGTATGGATGATTTCCTTACTAGTTTTAGCATGGATGGCACATGAATGTGGTTTCTCGGTTATGATATGTCATTGGCATGGAGGATTGAATGGATTGACAGTGGATTTGCCTAGCCTTTCCATTTCCTGGATAGCCATGGTGTTGTGGGTGTCTTTCCTTTTTTTCTCTAGTTGGTTCTCATGTTCCTTATGGTTGTGGGTTGAGTTACTAGTTCTTGGAAGCCTTGGTTGGACAAACGCTCTGGAAGCCTTGTAACATCTTGGGTTGAGTTACTACTCCTAGAAGCCTTGGTTGAAGAAATTCTTTGGAAGCCCTTGGTGGGTTGAATTACTAATCCTCGAAGCCCTAGTTGGACAAATGCTCTAGAAGCCTAGAAACAGTTGTGGGTTGAGATACTAGTCCTGGAAGCCCTCATTGGAATAAACGCTCTAGAGCCCTAAACAACATGAGTAGAGACTAATTTGGTGATGGTTAGTGATTTCCAACCATGAGGTGGAATCAATTTTTGGGGTTTGAGGTTGTTTGACCTTTGGTAGACCTAGTTTGGTTTTCTTTGATTTGTTCATGAGATCCCACGTTCATGCTTGGAATATGGCAAGGGGGAGATTGGTTGAAAGAAATATTTGGTTCAGAAAATCTATGGTCAGGTTGTTGGGTCCCTACAATACTAGTGATTACCCCAATACTATTGTAGTTATACCACTTATTTATATTGTTGTGCCGCTATTACCCCCATGTTGTTATTTCTGTGCCCCATAGAATCCCACTATTGTTATTTTTGTGGCTTTATATTATTATTGTTAGGTCGGCTGGATTATATTGTGACTCCTTAGACTCCTATATATAGAAAGGAGGTTTTGTCATTTGTATCATCCAATAATTGTTCATTTATGTAATGTAAAGGAGGTTTCCCCCTCGAAGAGGCAGAATTCTAAGGCGTTGAGCTATCTTTTCTATCTTTTCTTGAGCTGGTTTCATAACATTTGGTATCAGAGCTTTGGATTCTAGGGTTTCGCTGCTCCAAATAGGTCATCGTGCCAGTTTCGCTATAACTTTATTTCTGTGACATTTTAGAAGTCGAAAAAAAACCCATTTGAGAAGAAAGTGTGTTGAACCTTGGGTCCGAATGTCAGAGTTTTTCACGCAATATTTGCGGAGATATGATCTGAGGAAGTTGGTCTTTTTGCAGACTCCTGAATTACATTCAAAACAGGCGACCTAGGGAAAATCGTCATAACTTTCTCTCTGGGGATTGGATTGAAATTTCGTAAGAAGATACAGATAGAGGACGGACTGTAGTTTCTTTTATGCGTGTTTCAGCTCTAAAGGTTGAAACAGTGACTCGTGGCACGTCGTACAAGTTTTCTAAACTGAACTAGTCTAAAAGCAAGTCACTGTGGGAGATTTCACATAACTCTTCCTTGGAGAATCCAATTTGGGTCAGACTTGTGGCATTGGAAAGAGGACAAAGAAGGCTACTATAGATCGCAACTTCAAAACTTGATGATCTGAAATTATAGAGATACATCAGATTCAATATCAGGCTTCTATAAAGTGAAAAAAGGTGTGTAGTTTTTTTCAAATTTTTGTGTAAGCTTGGTTTAACGAAATTTAAAGGGCATAGTAAAGCATTATTATCAGTAACTGACGCCCCGAGGAAAGAAAATTCAAACACCTAGTAAGGAACCTAAAAGCTCTAGCATGACTCATGAAGAAGAGGAAGAAATGCTACATGATATATCAAAATTACAAGAACAAGTGCAACAAATGTCACGCTCACAAAAGCTAACAGAAGCTAAGATGAATGGGGTGGAATCTAAGATAAAGGGCATGGAAGCTAAGATGGATGATTCAAAGATAGATTTGAAGAGAGACATGGCAAATTTGAAGACAGATTTGAAGACAGACATGGCAGATTTGAAGACAGATTTGAAGACAGACATGGCAGATTTGAAGACAGATTTGACAAATTTTCTACAAGAAATACTTACTAATGGTGAAAAGGTTGTAAAGGAAACTCATGATGTGAACAAAAGTAATGTTAATCATGATTCCATAGAATCTAATGTTGGATCGAAGACCCACCATATTCCAAAAATCGATATGAAGAAGTTTGATGGCAAGGATCCCGCCACATGGATATTACAGATGGAGCAGTTCTTCGATCTCAATAATGTGCAAAACACACAAAAGGTACGTATGGAAACTTTATATTTGGAACCAAATTAGTTTGTATGGTATCAATGGCTTTGATCTCGTAAACAATTTATCACTTGGGCAATTTTTATGGAAGAATTGATAGCACATTATGAAGATACAAAAAGCAACACTTTTTTTAGCCAATTGATAAGTCTCAAACAAAAGGGTTCAGTAATGGAGCACATTGAGGAGTTCCAAAAATTGAACATAAGGGTAAAAGATATTCCAGAAGGGCATAGGATTGATGTGTTCATAGGGTCTTTAAAGGATAATATCCAACATGATGTTCGCCTTTGGGAACCTGATTCATTAGAGAAGGCATTCAAGTTAGCAAGAAAAATGGAAAGCAAAATTATGGCAACCAGGAAGCATACCACTCACAACTATAAAGACAGAAGTTTTGTTTCCCCTAGTCTTCCACAACCTATAAGGTTGACACCACAACAATTGGAAGAAAAAAGAGCAAAAGGGCTTTGTTACAGTTGTGATAGCAAATACACTAAAGGTCATAAGTGTGCTGAGAAGAAATTATTCTACATAGATTGTGAAGAGGAAGAAGAAAAGGAGCAAGAAAGGTCAAAAGAAGAAGATATACTCCAGGAACAAAGCCTAGATGAAGAACAAATAAATCCGACCATATCTTGTAATGCATTGGCGGGAATTACCACTCCTCAAACCATCAAGATAGAAGGACAAATCAAGAAGAAAAAGGTAATAGTGTTGATTGATTCAGGAAGCACCCACAATTTTATTCATTGTAGGGTAGCAAAAGAATTGAATTGCTTCCTATATCCAACACCAGAGTGTCAAGTGATGATTGCAAATGGAGGAACAATAAATTTCTCTGGAAGGTGCCATAATATCAAGCTATCCATGGGAGAATATGTATTGACTAGCCCAATGCTTTCCATTCCAATGGGAGGTGCTGATGTTGTACTAGGAGTCCAATGGCTACAATCCTTGGGTACAATAGCTTTTAATTTTCAAGAACTTTTCATAAAATTTTCTACGGAAGGAAAGGAAGTTGAATTAAGGGGTATTGCAGGGAAACCAGGAAAGATAATCAGCTCTAATGGTATGACAAAGCTTCTAAAAAAGGAGCAAAGAGGTGTAATTGCACAATTATGTTCGCTAGATGTTTCCACATCGGAATCATCTATTTCTCCAGATCTCCAAAAAGTCCTGGACAATCATTCCAAGGTATTTGAGACTCCCAAAGGTCTCCCACCTATGCGTGATCATGATCATGCTATTCATCTGATTCCAAGAAGTGTTCCTCCAAACATCAGGCCGTACAGATATCCCTATGTCCAAAAAAGTGAAATTGAACGTATGGTTGCAGAAATGCTAGAGGCTGGTATAATTCAACCAAGTCAAAGTTCTTTCTCTACTCCAGTAGTATTGGTGCACAAGAAGGATGGATCATGGCGCATGTGTCCGGATTATAGGGAGCTCAACAAGCTCACTATTAAAGATAAGTTCCCCATTCCTGTCATTGATGAATTACTGGATGAATTGCATGGATCAATTTACTTCACCAAGTTGGATCTTCGTTCAGGATATCATCAAATCAGAATGAAGATTGAAGACATTCTAAAAACGGCATTTAGAACTCATGAGGGTCATTATGAATTTTTGGTCATGCCTTTTGGCCTTACCAATGCACCTTCAACATTTCAAGGTTTGATGAATTCAATTTTCAAACCATTCCTTAGAAAATTTGTGTTAGTATTTTTTGATGATATACTAATCTACAGCAAGTCTTGGAAGGATCATGTTGAACATGTTGACAGGTGCTACAACTATTGGAGGAGAAACAATTATATGCAAAAAGATCCAAATGTTTCTTTGGAGTCCAGGAGGTGGAATATTTGGGTCATATTGTATCTCATGAAGGAGTTAAGGTAGACCCTAGCAAAATTAAAGCCATTAAGGAATGGAAAATCCCCACATCCATAAAGCATCTGCGAGGATTTCTTGGGTTGACAGGGTATTATCGCAAGTTTGTTAAGAATTATGGGAGAATAGCAGCACCTCTAACAACATTATTGAAGAAAGATGCATTTTCATGGACTCCGGAAGCAACAAAGGCCTTTGAACATCTTAAAGAGGCAATGTGCCAAGCACCGGTCTTAGCTACACCGGACTTCACAAAAACCTTTATTGTGGAATGTGATGCTTCAGGAAATGGAATTGGTGCTGTTCTAATGCAAGATGAAAGACCCATTGCTTTTGAAAGTCGTCCAATCAAGGGAAAGTTTTTAAGCAAAGCTATTTATGAGAAGGAAATGTTGGCAATACTCCATGCACTTAAGAAATGGCGACCCTACCTAATGGGAAGACACTTCAAGGTAAAAACGGATCATGATAGCCTTAAATACTTTTTAGAACAAAGATTATCCTCTGAAGAGCAAAAAAGTGGGTCACAAAGATGTTGGGTTATGACTTTGAAATCATCTACAAAAAAGGGAAGCAAAATGTGGTGGCAGATGCACTCTCAAGAAAGGATGAGGATGTGGAAGCATTGTTGTGCGCCATTTCTATTATCCAACCAGATTGGATAAACGAAGCAAGGGAGGAATGGAAGAATGACGAAGAAGTGTGGGCACTTATTCGAAAGCTACAACAAGATTCCAGTACGTCTGATACATTTAGCTGGAAAAATGATTCGTTATGGTACAAAGATCGCTTATACCTCTGTAAGAATTCCCAGCTAAAACAAAAGATTCTTATGGAATTGCACACTTCTCCCTTAGGAGGGCACTCAGGATTTTTAAAAACTTACCACAGGGTTAAGAAGGAATTTTTTTGGGATGGCCTTAAATCAGATATTCAAAAGTTTGTGGCGGAATGTTTGGTTTGCCAACAAAATAAAGTTGAAACAATTAAGACACCGGGTCTATTACAACCTTTATCCATTCCAAGCCAACGTTGGGAGGAGGTTTCAATGGATTTTATCACAGGTTTACCCAAGTCTGAGGGAAAGAGTGTCATCATGGTGGTAGTTGACAGACTTACCAAGTATGCACACTTTTGTGCATTATCACATCCATTTAAAGCCAGTACAGTTTCTACTGCATTTATGGAAACAATTCAAAAGCTACATGGAAACCCAAAGATTATTGTAAGTGACAGAGATCCCATTTTCACTGGAAATTTTTGGACAGAATTATTTTCTTGTCTTGGTACTCAGTTAGCTCATAGCTCATCTTATCATCCTCAATCTGATGGGCAAACTGAGATAGTAAACAAATGTTTGGAAGGATATCTTCGTTGCTTTGTATCTGATAAACAGACACAATGGGTCAAATGGTTGCCTCTGGCTGAATGGTGGTATAACACTTCCTTCCATACAGCAACAAAAATGACCCCATTTATGGCACTTTATGGGTATCAACCACCATCCATCACATCATATTTAAGAGAAAATTCTAAGGTTCAGGCAGTGGAACATCACATCGAACATCAACAACAAGTCCTCCAACTCTTAAAGGATAACCTCGTGTTGGCACAAAATAGAATGAAACAACAGGCAGATCAACATCGCAGTGAAAGAAGTTTTGATGTAGGTGATTGGGTATTCCTACGGCTACAACCATATAAGCAAATGTCCCTAAAGCAAGCTAAGAAGGATAATAAATTATCACCAAAGTATTATGGTCCGTACAAGGTGTTGCAAAAGATTGGTACTATGGCATACAAATTGGAGCTTCCTGCAGCTTCTCGATTGCACCCAGTTTTCCATGTTTCATGTTTAAAGAAGGTTATAGGTGACAAGCTCCCAGTTCAAACAATATTGCCAGAACTTGACGAGGAAGGAAAAATTATATTGGAACCGGAAGCAGTCACAGAAACAAGAACTCGACAGCTACGAAATCGATCAATTTCAGAGTATCTTATCAAGTGGAAGAACTTATCCACTGAAGATTCCACATGGGAGGATGAGAATTTTATGCAGAAGTATCCAGAACTACTCAAGCGTTGAGGACAACACTTTTTTGAAGGAGAGGGGCATGTTGGGTCCCTATAATACTAGTGATTACCCCATTACTATTGTAGTTATACCCCTTATTTATATTGTTGTGCCCCTATTACCCCCATATTGTTATTTCTGTGCCCCATAGAATCCCTCTATTGTTATTTTTGTGGCTTTATATTATTATTGTTAGGTCGGCTGGATTATATTGTGACTCCTTAGACTCCTATATATAGAAAGGAGGTTTTGTCATTTGTATCATCCAAGAATTGTTCATTTATGTAATGTAAAGGAGGTTGCCCCCTCGAAGAGGCTGAATTCTAAGGCGTTGATCTATCTTTTCTATCTTTTCTTGAGTTGGTTTCATAACACAGGTGGTACATGGAAGTCCAATACCTGATTGCATTTTGAATATGTTAATAAAAGCTCATTTCCTCTTGTATTTGATGGGTGAATATATTTTTCATATGTGGTTTTTATGGATGATATATATTTATTATTTCTATTGAATATATGTTGGTTAAGAGGATGTTTTATGACAGTCTTGATGTACAAATCTCATCATATTTTTATTAGAAAATGAATGAAAATTGAATATATGACCTAATAGATAATAATGAAACTATTTTGATATGGAAACAATGCTTCTTTACGAATCTTAGACAAGTATGAGACCCCAATGCTCAAATTTGTTGTTATGACCTGTAGATTACATATTTGTGACATGTTTGATGAAATGATTGTCATAGCTAGTAGGGATCAGATAAAACACTTGTATCAATTATTTCATTAGTAGCCTTATTCGATTTATATTTATCATTTTCAAAAGTTTCATGAAGTTCTGGGTAGTGGCGTGAGCCCTGGCCCTGAAAACATGGCACCGAATCCGGGGTCGCTAGCTCAGAACTGGGTGAAAAAGTCCACAATCGCTAGAATGCCTTGAATTGGGAGTGACTAGAAGGTCTCAGTCACATGCATGTATTTTCATGGGAACGGTTGGGGGTTTAGATCAGTGAAATGTCAAATTCTCTCAGGGGTTGGTCACCTGGAAGGGTTGGTTGGCTCCTAAAATTTTTGTAACATGTGTGGAAGGTCATATTGACTTTTTTTATCGGCTCCACTTCTTTCACTATACATGGGGTTTTAAATCACATCATAGTATACTCTTGTCACATGTTTACCCCAATACACCAGTTAACTTGGGTAAATGTGAGAGGAGGGTGTTACAGAGTGGTATCAAAGCATGGCTCACCCCTTGGATTGGATGGGTGGTGTGTTTTGGAAATGCATACATATCAGTTGCATATATGTATTATCTATGCTTGTGTTCTATGTAATTATTGTGTATGCATGGTGGTAGTCAAGGTTGTAGTGGTGTCGCCATGTGAAAGTGGATGGTGTGTTGTTGGATGTGGTCATCATGAGTGAGTGTTGGTTATGCATGTTAGTGATTATATGTTGTTATGCATACATTTACATGACTATAGTTATCGTGCATGATATCATGGTATTTGGTTGGTATGGTCATGCATGGTAACTGGATGATGGTTGAAAATATGTTTATGTATTGATATGAATATGTTTATACATGTATTGTGCTAATCTAGTTGATCTTGCAAACGAGATATCCTCCCCTAAACTAAACTAGGGTACATTGGTTTGTTTATGATTTGGTTTAGCTAACATGATATACCTTACAGGAAGAGAAGATTAAAGATAACTAGCAAGATGGTAGACTACAACTCACAAGAATCTTCTTATAGATTAAATGAGTAGCATGGTGAGGGATATTCTCCTGACATATCAGACACTCTAATAATTTTAAAGGAAGAAATATGGAGTTGAAAAGAAGATAATTACTGAATCGTTCAATCACAAGAGAGACTTTCTAGGGCAAAATAGAAACAAGCAGAGGTCAATGTGGTGATTCTTCATAACTTCTCAGACTTCCAAAAACAAGGACCACTTAGGATCAGTCATGGATAAGAGGATAGGACTAATGGGGCATATGGTAGCAGGTCACATGGTGGGAACAAGTTGGATATATATGAAATGGTAAGAGATGGTAGATTCTTGGATATACATAATAGGCAAGGTAGTGGACATGGGCTTTACTCTAGTTTCAGTTCATACAAGTAATGTTGTCATCATCGTTATCATCCTTACAAGAGGAGTGACATGGAATATTTTCGAGATGAGTTCAATAAAGGAAATCCACCTACATTCGATGGAGAAATAAAGAAGTCAGAGGATGCAAAAACATGGTTTCTTGGGATGAACAAGTTCTTCAGGTTGCATGATTTCTCAACTAACATGAAGGCCAAGATAGCGACATACAGTCCTAAAGGTAAATTTTATATCTAGTGGGAAGTTGCAAAGAATGTCATAGGTATTCATGAAGAGGAATTGACTTGGAGTGAGATTGAGAGACTATTTAGGAAGAAGTATCTATCATAGAGATATTATGACGACGAGGAAAAATAGATCTATGAGCTGAAGGTGGGATCTATGACCGATGAGGAGTTCACTAGCATATTCTTGTATTTATTAAGATATGTGCCTTACCTTAGGGAGGATAAGGCCAACTTCCAGTGATTCATCAGTGAGTTTCTTGTAGTGTTCAAGGACGAGATTGAGTTTGATGAGATCAAATCATTGGAGGAGGCAATCTGGAAGCTAAAGCATTGTTTTGAGAAATCAAAGTTCAGATTTGAGACAAAGGTGGACTAGAAAGGTAATGCAAAGAATAAAGGAAAATGGGATAAGAAGTGAACAAGACCTCAATATACAGGTAACAAAGAGAACACAACACTGCATAAGAAGTTCAATCCATTTGATAGAGGATATGGATTTCAGTCTGAGGAGAAGAATGAGGGTGCAGGTTGGAAGCCTTTGCACTGTTGGAAGTGTGGAGGAGAGCATCACAGGAGAGATTATCCCCAACATTAGGGTCGTAGACCACAGATCTATAATGCTTAGGAGGCATAAACAATGGGATATTTTAGAAATTGTATTCCTCGGATCTATGCAGCACTGGAGAACAGGAAGGAAGATCACCAAGCATCTATTATCGAGATGGATGATATGCTTTGTGATCAAGTTGTTTCTATTTTTATTGACCCTATATATAATTATAGTTATGTTAACCTTGACCTGGTGGAGGAGTGTGGTTTGAATAAAGAAGTGCATGTAGAATATTGGTTAGTGTAGTTGGATACAGGTACAAACAAGAGAGTTCGTCATTGAGTAAGTGCTTGTGCATTTGAGTTGAATATTATTTCTACATCGGCACATTTGAATGTAATGTCGTTGGGATCATATAGTATGTTGTTGGGCGTGGATTGGTTGTACCTTCATAGGACCAATGTGGATTGTTATTACAAGGCTATTGAGTGCTTGGATTACTTGGGGAACAAAGAGTCTTGCAGGGTAAGAAGAAGGAAACATCAATTAGAATGGTGAGAACTATGCACGCGAAGTGCAGTTGCAGGAAAGGGTGTGTGTTATTCGTAGTGCATATTTCCAGTGACAAAGGTAAGGAAGTTGAGGATACTGATGTCTTGTGCAAGAACCTAGCTCTACAATAGTTTTAGGATGTGTTTACCATAGATATTTTAGATTTTCCGCCTCATAGGGAAGTGCACTTTTCTATTGAGTTGGTACTAGGGGAAGTTCCAAAATTAGATGCACCTTACAAGATGAGCACACCAGAAATGGTGCGATTTAAGTTGTAGTTGAAGGAGATGCTTGATAAGGGATACATTAGGCCAAGTGTATCTCCTTGGGGTGCACCAATGTTGTTTGTGAAGAAAAAGGATGGTACTCTCAGTTTATGCATTGATTATAGGTAGTTGAACAAAGTGACCATCAAGAACATGTATCCCTTGCCGAGTATTGATGACTTATTTGATCATTTGAAGAGAGAAACAAAGTTCTCAAATATTGATCTGAGATTCGAATACCATTAATTACGCATCAAAGAAGAGGACATCTACAAGACTTCTTTCCAGACTAGCTATGGTCATTAGGAGTTTTTTGTAGTTCCATTTGGTTTGACTAATGCTCCAACTAATTTTATGTGCTTTATGAATAGTGTGTTGTGTCCTTATCTGTAAAATTTTATTATTGTATTCATTGATGATATATTCGTATATTCTAATAATAACAAAGAACATGTCAAACATTTAGAAGTAGTATTGAGATTGTTGAGAGAGCATCGATTGTATGCTAAGATCAGTAAATGTATTTTCTTTTAGACAAAGGTACATTACTTGGGACATGTGGTTTCCAAGGAAGGCATAGTAGTGGATCCAAAAAAGATAAGGGTTATCATGTAGTGGACAACTCCTTGAAATGTGGATGAGGTAAGATCATTCATGGTATTAGAAGGTTATTACAGGAGGTTCATCAGGAACTTCTCACATATTCCTTATCCTATTATGTTGTTGCAAAGGAAAGGGAAGAAATTTTAATGGACATAGGAATGTGCATAAACTTTTGAGAAATTGAAGCAGTTGTTGACAAATGCTCCAATTTTAAAAATTGAAGATCTGGACAAAGAGATTTTGGCATGTACATATTCTTGCAAGAGAGGGCTTGGTGGAGTCCTTATGTAGGATGGACATATAGTATGTTATGAATCAAGGAAGACTAATGAGAACAAGTAGAATTATCTAACACATGATCTTGATTTGGAAGCGATCATCTATTTTTTGAATATGTGGAGGAACTATCTTCTCGATGGATAGTTTATCTTGATGAGTGATCATAGTGGATTGAGGTATCCATTTGACCAACCTAATCTGAATGTAAGATAAGTCAGATGGTTGGCCATGATTAGCAAGTTCAACTTTGATATTAGGTACATTAAAGGTAAATAGAACAGGGTTGAAGATTCTCTTAGCAGGCAGATATAGGTAAATCGCATAGTAGTTATGAGTTCTTATGGGACAAATTTATAGGATCATATCTTGCATGCATGACAGCAGAATGACAAGTATATGGAGCTTATGCATAGGTTATAGCAGGGTATATGTGATTAGGATGTGGAATATCATCTCACAACAGATGGCTTTGTCAGATTTAGTGACAAGATATATGTGCCAGACAACAGTGAGCTCAAGAAGCTTATATTGAGGATGGTGTTCCCCAAGGGGGAGGGTTCTGTATTAGACCTGGCCAAAAAAACATGTAATATAGTTAATAAAGGAAAAATAATAACCAGGTTGTGGGACACATATTCCATGCTGAATTTTGGGAAAACACATAAGTGATGGGATCACTTATGATTAATTAATGGCTAAGGAAATTGGAAAAGTTAATGGAAAATTCTTTGGAAAGGAAAAGTGTCATTAACTTGCATTTTATTTATGAAAATGATGGAAATTAGGAGAAAATGGAGGTGAAATGTCACACATTGCATGTGAGGACGAAAACAAAGGAAAATAATGGAAAATGAAGAAATAGAGGCCTACTTAATAAAAATGCTTATGAGGATCAAGTTGTAGCTTCTTATTTTTTTCAGTTTAGTTTTGGAGCTCTCATCTTTTATACTCTCCCTCTCTCATAATCTTGGACACTTAAATTTTCTTGGCACTCTTGGAGGAGTGTGGCATACTTTGGATTTGGATCCAGAAGGAAAAGGAAGAGCATGAAAGAACAAGAGGACATCAGGATTAGAAGCTACAATAGTTTTCCTTATAGGTACTAGGTTGCATGTATGTTTTCCTTGCTAGTTTTGGCATGCATGGCACGTGCATGTGGTTTCTTGGTTTTTGTCTGTCATTGGCATGGAGGATTTCCTGGATTGATAGTGGATTTTCCTAGCCTTCAAATTTCCTATAGAGCTATGGTGTTGTTAGTGTCTTTCCTTCTATTCTTTGGTTGGTTCTCATGTTCCTTATGGTTGTGGGTTGAGTTACTAGATCCTAGAAGTCTTGGTTGGACAAATTCTCTAGGAGCCCTATCACAGGTTGGGTTGAGTTACTAGTCCTGGAATCCTTGGTTGGAAGAATGCTCTAGAAGCCCTTGGAGGGTTGAGTTACTAGTCCTAGAAGCTCTGGTTGGACAAACGCACTAGAATCTCGACAGCAGTTGTGGGTTAAGTTACTGGTCCTGGAAGTCGTGATTGGAACAAATGCTTTAGAACCCTATACAATGTGGGTAGAGACCAATCGGGTGATGGTTAGTGATGTCCAACCGTGAGTTGGAATCATTGGTTGAGGGTTGAGGTGGTTCGGCCTCTGGAAGCTCTGTTTTGGTTTTGTTTGATTTGTTTCATGAGATCCCATATTCATGCTTGGAATATGGTAAAAGGGCGAGTGGTTGAAACAAAGATTTGATTTAGTCAATATATGCTCAGGTGGTATGTGGAATTCCCAAAACTGGTTGCATTTTTATATGTTAATAATAGCTCCTTTCCTATTGTATTTGATGGGTAAATATACTTGTTCATATGTGGTTTTTATGGCTAATATATATTTTTTATTTCTCTTGAATATATGTTGGTTAAAAGGATGTTTTATGGTAGCCTTGATGTATGGCTCTCATCATGTTTTGATTAGAAAATGAATGAAAAGTGAATATATGACCTAATATATGATAATGCATCTATTTTGATATGGTAACAATGATTCTTTATGAATCTTGGATAAGTATGAGACCCCTATGGTCAAATATGTTGTTATGACTTGTAGATTACATATTTGTGACATGTTTGACAAAATGATTGTCATGGCTAGTAGGGGTCAAATCAAGTAATTGTACTGATGATTACATTAGCAACCTTATTCTATTTTTATTTATCATTTTTGAAAGTTTCATGAAGTTTTGGGTAGTGGCCTAAGCCCTGGCCCTGAAAAAGTGGCACAAAATTTGCAGTCGTTAGGTAAGAACTAGCTGAAAAGATTCACAGTCACTTCCATGCCTTGTCATGGGTGCAACTAAAAGGCCTCATTCGCATGCATGGCTTGTCTTGGGAGCAGTTGGGGGTACATCTCAGTGAAATGTTAATTTGTCTCAAGGGTTGGTCACTTGGAAGGGTTGGTTGGATCTTAAAGGTTCTGTAGCATGTGTGGAAGGTCGAATTGGTTTGGTTTTGTCAAATCCACTTCCTTAACTATACATGGGGAGTCGAATCACATCATAGTAGCCTCTCATCACAATTTTATAGAAGAAAAGCAGTTAAGCTGGGTAAATGTGTGTTATGGACATATTTGGGCACTGCAACCCCAATCTTATATGTCGTTAAAACAAGGGCTCTTTAACCCCTAAAAGTGTTGTTTCATACCCTAAAGGATCATGGTCAACTGATTACATCATTCCCCAAAAGTTCCACCTGAAAAACCACTCAGAATTGGCCAAAACTAGACCATACTAACTGCCCCACTGTCAAGGAGTGATGCATACTGACTTCTACGATAGCCAGGTGTGATGGATACTGAAGAGGCCTCCTGTAGGGTGCAATGAGCGAGGATGGACAAATGTCTAAGATAGTTTGCTAAGTGGATGCTCATGGAATCTTCTAGAAACTTCTCCTATGACACTTGGCTCTCTAAATTCGCCCATGGATGAGTAAGAGATCCAAGAAATCTCCAAGTGGAACCAAGAACAAAAAGTGGAATGAAACTAATCAAAAACCCAGAGATGACTCACACCCTTGCAGACATCTATAAATGCATCCCTCATCTAAGAGATCTGGATGCTGAAATTTGGTAATTTGTAAAGAAGTGTTGATAGTTTGTCTTTGGGAAAAGGCATTTTATTGTTGGGTGATCTTGCTTTTCATGAGGTGAAGAGGGTTTTGATGCTAGGAGGATGATGCTAGATCACACAGCTCGGTTGTAATTATCCTTTCTACTATTAGTAAAGTTCTTTTAGTTTTCCTCCATACAATTGTGTATTTGTGAAAGTTGTTATTTGTGAATGCCATTGTATGATCAATGTATTTCTGAGTCTGCATTTTTTATGATATAATAGATCGAGATGCTTTGATGGTGTTTTGTTACTTTGTCTCTATAGGTATTCATTGAGTTGGATAAGTAGGAGAAGAGGTGCAAGCTCTATCAAGGGAGAGAGAAATCAAGTAAGGAGTCAAGCAGAAGATCCAGGTTGGTCCCATTGCTTCTCTTATCTATCATACATAAATGAAATCGCAAATTGCTTTGATTGTTTGTTTCTAGGATAACTACCAATTCTAATGGGACTAGCAGATCGAATAGACACTAGTTTTCTCGGAAACAAAATGGCGACTCTGCTGGGGATCGAATAGTTTTTTTTTTTGTCATTGATTATTTCTTTTATAAACTATAGACGGAGCCTAAAGTTAGCCAGATAGCCTTTGAACTACTTTTTCTCTGTAATTGCAAAGTAGATGAATGTTGCTTCAGTCAATCTCTAGTTTAGTTTATAACTTGAACATCTATTACAAGCATTCTAGATGCCCTACTTGTAGCTCAGTAACCTTCCAAGATCATATCCCTATACTTTGTTCTTTACTATCCATAATAGCTCAGCTTAACTCACTGAATTCAACTACAAATTTGAGCCAAAACCCACCTCAGTTGCGCTCCCTGGCCCATCGCACTGTCTATCACTGGAAGCCAGTATGCATCGCACTTCCCAAGTGTAGCAGGTGAGATGCATCCCTGTTTCTGTGAAGCACATGTGCGATGACTGAGTAGTCCTATTTCTCTCATTGAAATTTGGGTTTTTTGTCCTTGTTTTCAGCTCTGTTCAATTATTTTGCTGCTTATGAACAGTACCTCATTGTTTAAGCCTCCTTACTTTACATAATTCAGCCTCCATTGATTAGGATTAAGAATTTTTTTTATGTATTTGTCCATCACTTGCAATTCGTTGTCGAAAAGTTGCTTAAATCGAACTGTCATTTTGGTGCAAAAGAGTGTCGTAACTATCGTTTTGTATCAAAAAGTGAAGTGTCGTTGAGTCTTCCTTCCTTGGATAGTTGATTGAAATTTTTGTCATGTACTTGAATTGATTTGTTGATATCTTGAAGTGTCGAAAGCATTCTCTATTTGAAATCAAAAAGTGTCTTTTAGTCTTCCTTTCATTTTGAAGAGAAATTGTCAAAGTGTCGCTTTGAAGAAAATATTTTAGATCTATACCTAGTTTTCCTTTTGGAATTCTTCACATTAAAGGGAACAAAAAACAAATACATGCATTTTCATTTGCATTTAGGCTGTGTGCAAAAAATGATTTAGTAAAAGTGCATTTAGTGTGTGCTCTTTGCTCTTTGTTTGAAAGAATCGTAATCTTCTTTCCTCAGTAGCTAGGATTTTCATTGTTAAAAATAAACAACGACTGTTTATCATTTTAGATTGCATTTTTAGGAATTTTACATCTACATCACGCGATGAACCTTGAAAGACAAACTTCTAAACAAGATCAACTCTAAAATAATTTTCAATGAACTTAACAATGCTTCGGAACCTAACCCAACACATCTAGAGGTCTAGGCTAGAGATGTGTTCCAGCGTCATAAAATCTAGTAACTATCTTTTTCATCAAAGGTTGGGTGATTCCTCTCTTTGATATGACAAGTGATAGCACATACTTGTGCTCCCCGTATCATCGAGTATATATTGGGAGACCACAATAGGCTGATATCCTTTATCCATAGGAAGTCGTGTCTACCTCCCTATCGGTTGTAATGCACTGAACACAGCATTCAGGAAGATTGACTGTCGTACATAAGTCCTTGGTAATTTCTCTTTAATTTATCACCAAGGTGTATTTTGCAGTTTTACGATTGGTTTGTTAATCCTTCTATCTAGATCTCCAGAGTAGTCACTTTCATTCCTTTTCGACTCCTTAAAATAAAAGGTCCATCTAAGCACTTGTCACTTCAGGCTCATTAAAAATCGAAGGGGACTAGAGTCATATTTAGCTTGTTCTCGACTCTTAAAAATTGAAAAAGTAAAACCCCATCATTCGCGGAGACTAGCAAGTCAACCATCTTTGACTCTGGAAATGAAACCATTCCAAGCAAAACGGTCTCATTTAACTAAGTCCAATTCACCTGATTTATTTGAAACTTGTGTTTCAACATCATCAGAGACTACAGTTACTCCGATCATTTCTGGTACATCTGTCTTTGGATAAGGAACTTTGCAGTTGCAAGAGGACATTAGAACTGATCCTAGTGTAACGGTTGACATTTTTATACTTGAAACAGCTCCAGATAGAGCTAATCCAGAAACTGAAGTTCACTTACCTGAACATCTAGAAGTTGATTTCCAGAATATAGAAGGTGTCACCCCTCCGGTATCTACCACTGCAAAAGAAATACCTTCTTCGGCTCCAGAAGTATTTTACGGACCTGACGGTCTACCTCTTTCACCTAGGCTAATTGCAATAGAAGAGATAGTAGAGGATCCTCCATCTAGTATCCCATTGCATTTTGGAACTGGGATGCACTTATATCCTTCTAATCCTGAAGTTAGTTCTTTTAATCATCATTCATCGCAAGTTCATGTCGAATCGCTAGAAAATCTATTGGATAGACTAAATATGTCTGAACAACCATCAACATCTAGTACTGTATCATCTGATACAGCTACAACACAGCTTCCTGCTACTGTTCTTACAATGTTTGCTAGTATACCATCTGTCCCGACTAGTTACCAATCACTAGCTGGAGTCTATTCAGGGACTGTTTCGACGACATGGTATGTTCCTATTTGTTCATCCAGAATCTCATCTGTTATTTCTTATATTGAAACTCAGCAAATGGATCCTGCATGCCAATATCAATTTGGGCAGTTCAGTCTTCAAAGATCGATATATCCTTTGAACACTGGACTGCCGCCATATGGAGGGCAATATGCTTTTTCATTGTTCTCTCGTAGAGAACAACCATATGAGAGTTTACAACAAAATTCAAGTCAAACTGGAATTACATCTAGCGGTTGGATACCAATACTACCTCAACAACCAAGGGTTGTATATTCAATGTAATCGACCCAACCTGTGTTGAATATTCCCACTACACCTCCTATTGTGACTGTTTCACAAGTACAAGCACTGCCTATTGTGTGTCAACCTCAGGTCTCTCAGGTTGCAATACAACAGCCTCTTGTCTCTACGTCTCAATCACAACCTCAAGTTAGTGCTTCCTTACCTGGAACGACTTAGGCCCAAACGGGTATGATCACTCTACATCTTGGTCAATCTTCTAGTATTGGGAAACAGCAAATGGTCCAACAACCATGGCTGGTACAATACCAACAACTGCAATTCCAGAAAACCTACCAAGGACCTGAGCAACAAGGCTTTGTAGGTAATGGACAACTGCATTTTCAAAATGGTTATCAACAACCATACTATAATGGTTATGTCCAACAACCTTATCAAAGTTACCAGCATCAGATACATTATGCTGGTATGCAAAGACCTACTTCTAAGGCGACTCCATCTTATCCTAGGTATTCTTCGCCTAACCTGAATCAACAATTGCCTTTTGTGGCAACTCTAGAATTACTGGATTTAAGCCGGCTGACGAATGATCCAATTGCTTATGCCCCTTGGTGGCTAGCAATTCCTCATAAACTTCCCTCCGATATTCCTAAATTCAATGGAAATCCAAGTAAAGATCCATTGAATCACTTAATGACCTTTCATTTGTGGTTCTCGTCTAACACCCTAAATGATGATTCAAATAGGCTTTGCCTTTTTCAAAGAACGCTCACTGGTCCGGCAGCAAAATGGTATATTGAATTGCCTAGAGCTTTGTTCAATAACTTCAGCACCCTTGCCACTACCTTTTTAACCCATTTTTAGTTACCCATAAGGTACGAAATAGGACAGAACTCCTTACCAATTTTAAACAGACAACAGCCACTCACATATCTGATCATATTCATGAGTGGCAGTGTCGTCGTCAAATGGTAAAGACATATGTTCCTGATCAACTTTTAGCTAAATGGTTTATTAAGTCATTATTGCCCTCAATTATTGAGGATGTGGCTAAGGGAGGAGTTGTCACTGAAGAGCAAGTCATTGCTCATGCACAATATTTAGACTTGATCTATACTCAGTCTGGCATGCTCTACAATAAAATTCCCGATGCTCCTAGACCAGAATTTTCCATTCCTACCCCTCTTAAACCAAACAAGGACTCTCATGTCAGTGATGGCGTGATCGGTACCACAAGCACAAAAACTACAAAGGCTCCATCTAAAAAAGCCCTTGTAGTTTCTAGTCAAAAAGAAAATGAAGAACCTCTTGCCTCGGAGATTAATGTCGTGTCATCTAACAAGGGCAAGAATCCAAAGAAACCAGGGGGCAAGAAGAAAGAGAAAAATAATAAGAAGAAACAGGAAAATTCATCTCCTGAAAAATATTCTCAAAACACTACCAGGCAAAAGAAACCTCATTATCCATGTTACATATGCGACGACGAGCATTTCACGAAAGATTGTCCACATAAAGCTGAGGTTATGAAATTTTTAAAGACTTCAAGTACCTCAGTGGTGTTGACTGATCCGTTTCCAAGCCCAGAAACCAATTTGGTTGCTATCGATCATGCTTCCCCATCCCAAGTGCTTATGTTATCCATATCAAAACAGCAAAATGATGTATTGATATCAACAAGGAATAAAGATTATGGGAATCCACCGTCGTCGAACAACAAGGCTACAGATCAACCCAGTAGTTCGAAAACAACTTCACCTGAAGTTGTTTTGCCCATCATTCCTGGATTAACAATAAAGCTGCCAAAGGTAGTAGTACATAAATCAACATTTAATTCTCACGCTCAAGCTGCAGTAAATTATAATATAGTGGAAGATCTGGCACAATCGCCATCCGCTATGTCAACACTTGAAGTACTGCAAAATTGTCCCTCCCAAAAGTAGGCTTTGTTATTAGCAATAGGTGGGATTGACCCAGCAGATTCCAACCTTGTGGCCTTTAACCATAAAGGATATGAACCTCGGTTACCGGCCCAACTCGCTTTCTTTATATAGGAAAAATCCCTCAATAAAACTGTTCATCGAACAATCATTGATGAGGGGGCATCAACCTGTATTATATCAATGAGTTTTTTGTAGTTCCATTTGGTTTGACTAATGCTCCAACTAATTTTATGTTCTTGATGAATAGTGTGTTGTGTCCTTATCTGTAAAATTTTATTATTGTATTCATTGATGATATATTCGTATATTCTAATAATAACAAAGAACATGTCAAACATTTAGAAGTAGTATTGAGATTGTTGAGAGAGCATCGATTGTATGCTAAGATCAGTCAATGTATTTTCTTTTAGACAAAGGTACATTACTTGGGACATGTGGTTTCCAAGGAAGGCATAGTAGTGGATCCAAAAAAGATAAGGGTTATCATGTAGTGGACAACTCCTTGAAATGTGGATGAGGTAAGATCATTCATGGGATTAGAAGGTTATTACAGGAGGTTCATCAGGAACTTCTCATATATTCCTTATCCTATTATGTTGTTGCAAAGGAAAGGGAAGAAATTTTAATGGACATAGGAATGTGCATAAACTTTTGAGAAATTGAAGCAGTCGTTGACAAATGCTCCAATTTTAAAAATTGAAGATCTGGACAAAGAGATTTTGGCATGTACATATTCTTGCAAGAGAGGGCTTGGTGGAGTCCTTATGTAGGATGGACATATAGTATGTTATGAATCAAGGAAAACTAATGAGAACAAGTAGAATTATCTAACACATGATCTTGATTTGGAAGCGATCATCTATTTTTTGAATATGTGGAGGAACTATCTTCTCGATGGATAGTTTATCTTGATGAGTGATCACAGTGGATTGAGGTATCCATTTGACCAACCTAATCTGAATGTAAGATAAGTCAGATGGTTGGCCATGATTAGCGAGTTCAAATTTGATATTAGGTACATTAAAGGTAAATAGAACAGGGTTGAAGATTCTCTTAGCAGGCAGATATAGGTAAATCGCATAGTAGTTATGAGTTCTTATGGGACAAATTTACAGGATCATATCTTGCATGCATGACAGCAGAATGACAGGTATATGGAGCTTATGCATAGGTTATAGCAGGTTATAGGTGATTAGGATGTGGAATATCATCTCAAAACAGATGGCTTTGTCAGATTTAGTGACAAGATATATGTGCCAGACAATAGTGAGCTCAAGAAGCTTATATTGAGGATGGTGTTCCCCAAGGGGGAGGGTTCTCTATTAGACCTGGCAAAAAAAAACATGTAATATAGTTAATAAAGGAAAAATAATAACCAGGTCATGGGACACATATTCCATGATGAATTTTGGGAAAACACATAAGTGATGGGATCACTTATGATTAATTAATGGCTAAGGAAATTGGAAAAGTTAATGGAAAATTCTTTGGAAAGGAAAAGTGTCATTAACTTGCATTTTATTTATGAAAATGATGGAAATTAGGAGAAAATGGAGGTGAAATGTCACACATTGCATGTGAGGACGAAAACAAAGGAAAATAATTGAAAATGAAGAAATAGAGGCCTGATTAATAAAAATGCTTATGAGGATCAAGTTGTAGCTTCTTATTTTTTACAGTTTAGTTTTGGAGCTCTCATCTTTTATACTCTCCCTCTCTCATAATCTTGGACACTTAAATTTTCTTGGAGCACTCTTGGAGGAGTGTGGCATACTTTGGATTTGGATCCAGAAGGAAAAGGAAGAGCATGAAAGAACAAGAGGACATCGGGATTAGAAGCTACAATAGTTTTCCTTATAGGTACTAGGTTGCATGTATGTTTTCCTTGCTAGTTTTGGCATGCATGGCACGTGCATGTGGTTTCTTGGTTTTTGTCTGTCATTGGCATGGAGGATTTCCTGGATTGATAGTGGATTTTCCTAGCCTTCAAATTTCCTATAGAGCTATGGTGTTGTGAGTGTCTTTCCTTCTATGCTTTCGTTGGTTCTCATGTTCCTTATGGTTGTGGGTTGAGTTACTAGATCCTAGAAGTCTTGGTTGGACAAATTCTCTAGGAGACCTATCACAGCTTGGGTTGAGTTACTAGTCCTGGAAGCCTTGGTCGGAAGAATGCTCTAGAAGCCCTTGGAGGGTTGAGTTACTACTCCTAGAAGCTCTGGTTGGACAAACGCACTAGAATCTCGACAGCAGTTGTCGGTTAAGTTACTGGTCCTGGAAGTCGTGATTGGAACAAATGCTTTAGAACCCTATACAACATGGGTAGAGACCAATCGGGTGATGGTTAGTGATGTCCATCCGTGAGTTGGAATCATTGGTTGAGGGTTGAGGTGGTTTTGCCTCTGGAAGCTCTGTTTTGGTTTTGTTTGATTTGTTTCATGAGATCCCACATTCATGCTTGGAATATGGCACAAGGGTGAGTGGTTGAAAGAAAGATTTGGTTTAGTCAATATATGGTCAGGTGGTATGTGGAAGTCCCAAACCTGGTTGCATTTTTATATGTTAATAATAGCTCCTTTCCTATTGTATTTGATGGATAAATATACTTGTTCATATGTGGTTTTTATGGCTAATATATATTTTTTATTTCTCTTGAATATATGTTGGTTAAAAGGATGTTTTATGGTAGCCTTGATGTATGGCTCTCATCATGTTTTGATTAGAAAATGAATGAAAAGTGAATATATGACCTAATATATGATAATGCATCTATTTTGATATGGTAACAATGATTCTTTATGAATCTCGGATAAGCATGAGACCCCTATGGTCAAATATGTTGTTATGACTTATAGATTACATATTTGTGACATGTTTGACAAAATGATTGTCATGGCTAGTAGGGGTCAAATCAAGTAATTTTACTGATGATTACATTAGCAACCTTATTCTATTTTTATTTATCATTTCTGAAAGTTTCATGAAGTTTTGGGTAGTGGCCTAAGCCCTGGCCCTGAAAAAGTGGCACAGAATTTGCAGTCGTTAGATAAGAACTAGCTGAAAAAATTCACAGTCACTTCCATGCCTTGTCATGGGTGCAACTAAAAGGCCTCATTCGCATGCATGGCTTGTCTTGGGAGCAGTTGGGGGTACATCTCAGTGAAATGTTAATTTGTCTTAAGGGTTGGTCACTTGGAAGGGTTGGTTGGATCTTAAAGGTTCTGTAGCATGTGTGGAAGGTCGAATTGGTTTGGTTTTTTCAAATCCACTTCCTTAACTATACATGGGGAGTCGAATCACATCATAGTTGCCTCTCATCACAATTTTATAGAAGAAAAGTAGTTAACCTGGGTAAATGTGTGTTATAGACATATTTGGGCACTGCAACCCCAATCTTATATGTCATTAAAACAAGGGCTCTTTAACCCCTAAAAGTGTTGTTTCATACACTAAAGGATCATGGTCAACTGATTACATCATTCCCCAAAAGTTCCACCTGAAAAACCACTCAGAATTGGCCAAAACTGGACCATACTAACTGCCCCACTGTCAAGGAGTGATGCATACTGACTTCTACACTAGCCAGGTGTGATGCATACTGAAGAGGCCTCCTGTAGGGTGCAATGAGCGAGGATGGACAAATGTTTGAGATAGTTTGCTAAGTGGATGCTCATGGAATCTTCTAGAAACTTCTCCTATGACACTTGCCTCTCTAAATTCGCCCATGGATGAGTAAGAGATCCAAGAAATCTCCAAGTGGAACCAAGAACAACAAGTGGAATGACACTAATCAAAAACCCAGAGATGACTCACACCCTTGCAGACATCTATAAATGGATCCCTCATCTAAGAGATCTGGAGGCTGGAATTTGGTAATTTGTAAAGAAGTGTTGATAGTTTGTCTTTGGGAAAAGGCATTGTATTGTTGGGTGATCTTGCTTTTCATGAGGTGAAGAGGGTTTTGATGCTAGGAGGATGATGCTAGATCACACAGCTTGGTTGTAATTCTCCCTTCTACTATTAGTAAAGTTCTTTTAGTTTTCCTCCATACAATTGTGTATTTGTGAAAGTTGTTATTTGTGAATGCCATTGTATGATCAATGTATTTCTGAGTCTGCATTGTTTATGATATAATAGATCGAGATGATTTGATGGTGTTTTGTTACTTTGTCTCTATAGGTATTCATTGAGTTGGATAAGTAGGAGAAGAGGTGCAAGCTCTATCAAGGGAGAGAGAAATCAAGTAAGGAGTCAAGCAGAAGATCTAGGTTGGTCCCTTTGCTTCTCTTATCTATCATACATAAATGAAATCGCAAATTGCTTTGATTGTTTGTTTCTAGGATAACTACCAATTCTAATGGGACTATCAGATCGAATAGACACTAGTTTTCCCGGAAACAATATGGCGACTCTGCTGGGGATCAAATAGTTTGCTTTTTTGTCATTGATTATTTCTTTTATAAACTATAGACGGAGCCTGAAGTTAGCCAGATAGCCTTTGAACTACTTTTTCTCTATAATTGCAAAGTAGATGAATGTTGCTTCAGTCAATCTCTGGTTTAGTTTATAATTTGAACATCTATTACAAGCATTCTAGATGCCCTACTGGTAGCTCAATAACCTTCCAAGATCATATCCCTATACTTTGTTCTTTACTATCCATAATAGCTCAGCTTGACTCACTGAATTCAACTACAAATTTGACCCAAAACCCACCTCAGTTGCGCTCCCTGGCCCATCGCATTGTCTATCACTGGAAGCCAGTATGCATCGCACTTCCCAAGTGTAGTGGGTGAGATGCATCCCTGTTTCTGTGAAGCACATGTGCGATGACTAAATAGTCCTATTTCTCTCCTTGAAATTTGCGTTTTTTGTCCTTGTTTTCAGCTCTGTTCAATTGTTTTGCTGCTAATGAATAGTACCTCATTATTTAAGCCTCCTTACTTTACATAATTCAGCCTCCATTGATTAGGATTAAGAAATTTTTTTATGTATTTGTCCATCACTTGCAATTCGTTGTCGAAAAGTTGCTTAAATCGAACTGTCATTTTGGTGCAAAAGAGTGTCGTAACTATCATTTTGTATCAAAAAGTGAAGTGTCGTTGAGTCTTCCTTCCTTGGATAGTCGATTGAAATTTTTGTCATGTACTTGAATTGATTTGTTGATATCTTGAAGTGTCGAAAGCATTCTCTATTTGAAATCAAAAAGTGTCTTTTAGTCTTCCTTTCATTTTGAAGAGAAATTGTCAAAGTGTCGCTTTGAAGAAAATATTTTAGATCTATACCTAGTTTTCCTTTTGGAATTCTTCACATTAAAGGGAACAAAAAACAAATACATGCATTTTCATTTGCATTTAGGCTGTGTGCAAAAAATGATTTAGTAAAAGTGCATTTAGTGTGTGTTCTTTGCTCTTTGTTTGAAAGAATCGTAATCTTCTTTCCTTAGTAGCTAGGATTTTCATTGTTAAAAATAAACAACGATTGTTTATCATTTTAGATTGCATTTTTAGGAATTTTACATCTACATCACGCGGTGAACCTTGAAAGACAAATTTCTAAACAAGATCAACTCTAAAATAATTTTCAATGAACTTAACAATGCTTCGGAACCTAACCCAACACATCTAGAGGTCTAGGCTAGAGATGTGTTCCAGCGTCATAAAATCTAGTAACTATCTTTTTCATCAAAGGTTGGGTTATTCCTCCTCTTTGATATGACAATTGATAGCACATACTTGTTCTCCCCGTATCATCGAGTATATATTGGGAGACCACAATAGGCTGATATCCTTTATCCATAGGAAGTCGTGTCTGCCTCCCTATCGATTGTAATGCACTGAACACAGCATTCAGGAAGATTGATTGTCGTACATAAGTCCTTGGTAATTTCTCTTTAATTTATCACCAAGGTGTATTTTGCAGTTTTACGATTGATTTGTTAATCCTTCTATCTAGATCTCCAGAGTAGTCACTTTCATTCCTTTTCGACTCCTTAAAAGAAAAGGTCCATCTAAGCACTTGTCACTTCAGGCTCATTAAAAATCGAAGGGGACTAGAGTCATATTTAGCTTGTTCTCGACTCTTAAAAATTGAAAATGTAAAACCCCATCTTCGCGGAGACTAGCAAGTCAACCATCTTTGACTCTGGAAATGAAACCATTCCGGGCAAAACGGTCTCATTTAACTAAGTCCAATTCACCTGATTTATTTGAAACTTGTGTTTCAACATCATCAGAGACTACAAGTACTCCGATCATTTCTGGTACATCTACCTTTGGATAAGGAATTCTGCAGTTGCAAGAGGACATTAGAACTGATCCTAGTGTAACGGTTGACATTTTTATACCTGAAACAACTCCAGATAGAGCTAATCCAGACACTGAAGTTCTCTTACCTGAACATCTAGAAGTTGATTTCCAGAATTCAGAAGGTGTCACCCCTCCGGTATCTGCCACTGCAAAAGCAATACCTTCTTCGGCTCCAGAAGTATTTTACGGACCTGACGGTCTACCTCTTTCACCTAGGCTAATTGCAATAGAAGAGATAGTAGAGGATCCTCCATCTAATATCCCATTGCATTTTGGAACTGGGATGCACTTATAACCTTCTAATCCTGAAGTTAGTTCTTTTAATCATCATTCATCGCAAGTTCCTGTCAAATCGCTAGAAAATCTATTGGATAGACTAAATATGTCTAAACAACCATCAACATCTAGTACTGTATCATCTGATACAGCTACAACAGAGCTTCCTGCTACCGTTCCTACAATGTTTGTTGGTATACCATCTGTCCTGACTAGTTACCAATCACTAGCTGGAGTCTATTCAGGGACTGTTTCGACGACATGGTATGTTCCTATTTGTTCTTCCAAAATCTCATCTGGTATTTCTTATATTGAAACTCAGCAAATGGATCCTGCATGCCAATATCAATTTGGACAGTTCAGTCTTCAAAGATCGATATATCCTTTGAACACTGGACTGCCGCCATATGGAGGGCAATATGCTTTTTCATTGTTCCCTCCTAGAGAACAACCATATGAGAGTTTACAACAAAATTCAAGTCAAATTGGAATTACATCTAGCGGTTGGGTACCAATACTACCTCAACAACCAGGGGTTGTATATTCAATGTAATCGACCCAACCTGTGTTGAATATTCCCACTACACCTGCTATTGTGACTGTTTCTCAAGTACAAGCACTGCCTATTGTGTGTCAACCTCAAGTCTCTCAGGTTGCAATACAACAGCCTCTTGTCTCTACGTCTCAATCACAACCTCAAGTTAGTGCTTCCTTACCTAGAACGACTTAGGCCCAAATGGGTATGATCACTCTGCATCTTGGTCAATCTTCTAGTATTGGGAAACAGAAAATGGTCCAACAACCATGGCTGGTACAATACCAACAAACGCAATTCCAGAAAACCTACCAAGGACCTGAGCAACAAGGCTTTGTAGGTAATGGACAACCGCATTTTCAAAACGGTTATCAACAACCATACTATAATGGTTATGTCCAACAACCTTATCAAAGTTACCAGCATCAGACACATTATGCTGGTATGCAAAGACCTACTTCTAAGGCGACTCCATCTTATTCTAGGTATTCTTCGCCTAACCTGAATCAACAATTGCCTTTTGTGGCAACTCTAGAATTATTGGATTTAAGCCGGCTGACGAATGATCCAATTGCTTATGCCCCTTGGTGGCTAGCAATTCCTCATAAACTTCCCTGCGATATTCCTAAATTCAATGGAAATCCAAGTGAAGATCCATCGAATCACTTAATGACCTTTCATTTGTGGTTCTCATCTAACACCCTAAATGATGATTCAAATAGGCTTTGCCTTTTTCAGAGAACGCTCACTGGTCCGGCAGCAAAATGGTATATTGAATTGCCTAGAGCTTTGTTCAATAACTTCAGCACCCTTGCCACTACCTTTTTAGCCCATTTTTAGTTACCCATAAGGTACGAAATAAGGACAGAACTCCTTACCAATTTTAAACATACAACAGCAACTCACATATCTAATCATATTCATGAGTGGCAGTGTTGTCGTCAAATGGTAAAGACATATGTTCCCGATCAGCTTTTAGCTAAATGGTTTATTAAGTCATTATTGCCCTCAATTACTGAGGATGTGGCTAAGGGAGGAGTTGTCACTGAAGAGCAAGTCATTGCTCGTGCACAATATTTAGACTTGATCTATACTCAGTCTGTCATGCTCTACAACAAAATTCCTGATGCTCCTAGACTAGAATTTTCCATTCCTACCCCTCTTAAACCAAACAAGGACTCTCATGTCAGTGATGGCGTGATCGGTACCACAAGCACGAAAACTACAAAGGCTCCATCTAAAAAAGCCCTTGTAGTTTCTAGTCAAAAAGAAAATGAAGAACCTCTTACCTCGGAGATTAATGTCGTGTCATCTAACAAGGGCAAGAATCCAAAGAAACCAGGGGGCAAGAAGAAAGAGAAAAGTAATAAGAAGAAACAGGAAAATTCATCTCCTGAAAAATATTCTCAAAACACTACCAGGCAAAAGAAACCTCATTATCCATGTTACAAATGCGACGACGAACATTTCACGAAAGATTGTCCACATAAAGCTGAGGTTATGAAATTTTTAAAGACTTCAAGTACCTTAGTGGTGTTGACTGATCCGTTTCCGAGCCCAGAAACCAATATGGTTGCTATCGATCGTGCTTCCCCATCCCAAGTGCTTATGTTATCCATATCAAAGCAGCAAAATAATGTATTGATATCAACAAGGAATAAAGATTTTGGGAATCCACCGTCATCGAACAACAAGGCTACAGATCAACCCAATAGTTCGACAACAACTTCACCTGAAGTTGTTCTGCCCATCATTCCTGGATTAATGATAAAGCCGCCAAAGGTAGTAGTACATAAATCAACATTTAATCCTCACGCTCAAGCTACACAAAATTATAATATAGTGGAAGATCTGGCACAATCGCCATCCGCTATGTCAACACTTGAAGTACTGCAAAATTGTCCCTCCCAAAAGTGGGCTTTGTTATTAGCAATAGGTGGGATTGACCCAACAGATTCCAACCTTGTGGCCTTTAACCATAAAGGATATGAACCTCGGTTACCGGCCCAACTCGCTTTCTTTATATAGGCAAAATCCCTCAATAAAACTGTTCATCGAACAATCATTGATGAGGGGGCATCCACCTGTATTATGTCAATGAGTTGCTGGAAAACTTTAGGCTCACCACCCTTGTTGCGATCATCAATGACATTAAAAGCATTCGATGGAATAACATACACGCCGTATGGGATATTAAGTAACTTGCAAGTTTAACTGGGGGCAAGATAGTAGAAATTGAAGTCGAGGTCATTGATGGAAACCTTGACTATAATATCTTGCTAGGAAGGCCCTGGATTTATGCTATGGCCGTTGTTGTGTCAACATATTTTAGAAATATTGCATTTCTCTTCCAAGGTGGAAGTACAATCATTGACCAACTAACCTTTTTCCCCAATAGTTCACAATCTACTGGAAGCATTCCATTGATCCATGGAAGTTCTCAATCGCTTCAAAATATCAGAGTAGGTCTCCTAAAAGACCCTTCCTTAATGGGTATTTTTGCCCTCCTACCTCCAAGTAATCTAGTGGAAGTGGCCACAGTGGAAACCTGTCATATGATATATTCTACATCATCAAAGATTAAGAAGAACTCTGACCATTTTGATAATCTGGATCATCACGAAGTGTTGACCCCAGGCCCCATAGAATCTTTGTAGCAATCAATTTTCTGGGCCTAGTCGACAAACCCAAATCAACACTCGGTGAGTGTTTGGATAGATAGGTCTCTAGAGTATGGTACCTCTTCCAATCCTTGGTCTTGTATACAATCTACAGACGAAGGAATCATTCAGTCTATGATGACAGGAGAGACGTCGTGGGAAGATTACCACCATCGTTCCCACCTTCAAGATAACAATGAAGATTATTCAAGTGACCTTAATCATCCTCCAGTCTTTGATTTTCTATCAAAAACTATAAATATAGTGGATTCCGAGCGAGATCCGTCCAATATTGAAGAAACTATAGCCTTTAATATCCCGACCAAACCTAATGTTGTATAGAATATTCATGTTGGCCAATCATGTTCTTCATCAGAACTGGAAATATACTATGCTCTCTTTCGCGAATTCAAAGATGTCTTTGCATGGTCATATGAAGAAATGCCAGGCATTGACTCAAGAATTGTTTAACATGAAATAAAGATGTATCCAGATGTCAAACCATTACGACAATGGCTTTGACCTATTCACCCAAAGAAAGCTACTGCCATTAAGGCAAAAGTTGAAAAACTTTTGCATGTTGGTTTCATTTACCCTGTTCTTCTCACTGTTTGGGTATCGCACATTGTTTCTATAATGAAAAAACAAGGAAAAATTAGAGTGTGCGTCGATTTTAGGGATGTAAATCAAGCTTGTCCAAAGGACAACTATCCTACACCCTTCATCGACCAGATAATTGATGAATGTGCCAGATGCGAAATCTTTTCATTTATGGATGGATTTTCCAGATACAATCAAATCAATATCCTCCCACAGGACCAGTCAAAGACCGCATTTATATGTCTGCAAGGCACATTCACATATCACAAATTACCTTTCAGTTTGAAGAATGCAGGAGCAACTTTTCAGAGGGTGATGAACTACACTTTCCATGACATCAAGCACGTCATTCAACTGTATCTCGATGATTTACCAGCTCATTCGCGAAAGCGGACTGATCATCCGCAGCATTTAAGAGCCATATTTCTACGTTGCCGACACTACAAGATATGACTCAATCCACACAAGTGTGTGTTTTGTGTTGGTTCCAGTCGATTACTTGGTTTTGTAGTTTCTAAGGACAGAATTCGACTCGACCCATGTAAGGTTCAGGCAATCCTTCACATGCCTCCACCTTCAAATTTGCTTCAGATTCAGAAACTCCAAGGAAAAGCAAACTTTCTGAGGAGGTTCATTCCACATTACCCTAAACTTGCTAAAGGTTATATGCATCTTTTGAAAAAAGAAGTACCCTTCAACTGGGATCAGGTTGCGTAAGCTTCCTTTGATGCTTTAAAAGATTCCCTGATAAAGGCATCATTAATGTATGCTCCTGACTATCAAAAAGGCTTTAACCTGTATCTCGCTGCCATAGATACAACCATCTCTATGGTTTTAGTGCAATAAAATGATGGAATAGAACATCCTATATATTATTTAAGTTGAAACTTAAATCATACAAAAAGAAAATACTCCTATGTTGAAAGGATGGCTTTAGCAGCTATTCAAGTAGCACAGAGATTTCGACACTATATACTCTTTCGTAAAACTATCGTTGTGTCAGATTGCAACCCTATGACCTAAATTCTATCGCGTCCATTACTGGGGGGAAAATATTCCAAATGGATAGCTATTTTGCAAGAATTTTATCTAGAATTCACCAAATCAAAATCAAAGAAGTCTCTCGTCTTAGCGGAGCTACTTTGTGACCTTCCATCATCATCCAACGATTTAACATCTAAAGAATCAATCGTGGATGAGACTCTGTTTCTGATATCGTCAAGCGATCTATGGTATGGAGATATACTGATCTATCTCCAAACCCAAACTTTTAGGCCAAACACCTCTCACTCAGAACAACGACGTATTCGATACCAAGCAAAAGACTACATGATCGTCGGTGATACACTTTACCGTCGTGGTGTTGATATAGTTCTGCGAAGGTGCCTCACGCATGAGGAGGCTGAAAAAGTTCTGAATGACTGTCATTCAGGTGTGTATCGGGGGCACCTATCTGGTTACGCTACTGTGCAAAAAATCTTACGAGCTTGTTACTTCTGGCCCTCTATCTTCAAAGATTGCATAATTATAGTCAGAAGTTGCCATGCTTGTTAGATTTTTGATCGCAAAACCAAATTACCACCTGCACCACTGCATTCAGTAGTTTCTGTTGGGCCATTCACTAAATGGGGCATTGATTTTATGACATGTAACCCCACCTCGTCTAGGGGGCATGGGTATATTATAGTCACTGTCAACTATTTTACAAAATGGGTTGAGGCCATGCCTACATTAAACAACAGCGACGAAATGGCTGCTCTTTTCTTTTTTAATCATGTAGTCTCTAGATTTGGTGTTCCACAGGCTGTAGTCACAGATCATGGATTGCATTTTCGAAATCACATGATGGTTGAATTGACTGCCAAATTAGGACTTTCCCACAATAGTTCTACTCCATATTATCCGCAGGCTAATAGACAGGTTGAGGCGATCAACAAAGTCCTTAAGTGCATGCTGCAAAGAATGATTGGAGTCCACAAATGGAATTGGCATTTAACCTTGTACTCAACTCGGTGGGCATATAGGACTTTGGTGAGAAATGTGACCAGATTTACACCTTTTCAGTTGGTGTATGGGCTGGAAGTTGTCTTACCAATTCAGTGTGAAATTTCATCTCTCAAGCTCGCAATTAATCTACTTCCTACAACTTCAGAGGAAGAGGCTCGTTTCTTAGAACTAATCCACTTGGATGAAACCCGCTGTGATGCCGCGCTGCCTAACGAAGCACATAAGAAACGTGTCAAGGCACAATTTGAAAAAAATGTCAAACCTCATGTCTTCTCAGAAGGTGACCTGATCTTGCTTTATGATCAGGACTCTCACAAATTGGGAGCAGGCAAATTCGAGCCATTATGGATGGGCCCTTACATTGTTAAATGAGTATCGACAAAAGGACCCTACAAACTGGTCGATTATGATGGGAATCCATTGTCGCAGCCCCAAAATGGGTTGTATCTTAAGCGTTCCTATGCTTGATTAAGTGTAGTACACTCTTTGTATATATACTTTTGTTACATTTTTGTTTTCTTTTAAGAGTTATCACTTTGGTTAGGTAATCCAATTTACATTTGATTTCACATTGTCAGACTTTTTGCGACCATTTTTTGGGTATGCTGATGGAGCTAGTCATAGTACGCAGAATCTATCCTCTGAGGCCTGGGCCATTTTCACTCCAAGCGGTGAGTTAGTGAGTTTCAGGGGGATATGTATTGGTCGGTTGACAAACAACATTGCTGAATATAGTGCATTGATTGAACTTCCATTTGATTCCATTTCATGTGATATACGTCGACTCGTTGTTAGGCTAGATTCATAACTCGTCATTCTACAGCTTACTGGCATTTATTATGTTCAGAACCCAGCTATTTATTGCATGTTCCTAAGAGTCAAGATTTTGGAAAGACAATTTGATTCCATTCAATATCAACATATTTCCAGAAATTTAAACACATTAACTGATTCATTAGCAAACTATGTGTTAGATAGACATTTGCAACATTTGTAAAGAAAGCATTTTACATTAATATTTGCATCAGGATTGCATAACTTAACTAGAATAAAACTCCGAAAATCAAAAATATATAACTGTTTGTAGTTTTTACAAAATGTTTTGTGTCCAAGACAAAATCGGTCACATGACCAAGAAACTCAAAATGAATGCAGAAAAGCATCCTAGACTAATGATGCTAGTGATAACATGTCACCGCCTATGCGATCATGCACAAGAGTCGAGTCCATCGACTTGACACACCAGTAGTGTAGCGCTATAACCTTAGGGGTAACTCGTCAGTCCTGACATCCTGAATACCAAGAGTAAGGCCCTTGACCTGATCCTACAGCACTGCTAGGGTCTCTGATATATCCAGATCTCGAAGGAAGGCCCTCCCTAAAACCTCTTCTGCTGGAGTGTCAGCTGCCACCCATGGGCATGTCGTTGGTCGCACTGGCCCAATATCTGCATACACATATGAGTTCAATTAGTCTTGATAACATTTTAAAACACAAAAGCATTATAAAACTGATAAAGAAAGATATGGTCAAATCATTTTACCTATCGCACTCCACTGCTCGCCAGCTGGTACCGCCAAATCTGGGTCGCCTCGGAAATCGATCCCAACATATGGATTCTCCGCAAAGACCATATCCTAACAGTCGAACCACTCAAAGAAGGCATCAGAGAAAGAAATTTTTGACTGACCAGCATGTCTGGCCATAAGATCAACCCATCTCTGCATCCATGGTTCCCTCGGTGCTGGCAATCCTAGTGAAATATACTGAGGCTGCATCAATGGAATCCTCTCCAAGGCAAAAGAAATCAATATGGAACCGTAGCCAAAATTCTTGGATCTTCCATTCTTTACTTTGGAGAGTTGTTCTTTTATAACAGGAAGTACCGCCTCACACCAGTTGAACACCTTTGGTTCCAGGCATTCCAGGGCATACTGCATGTAAGATCTATTTTCCAAATGAAGATCTGCACTACCAGCCAATCTAGCAAAGGTAAATAAGATGGTCCTCAAGGGCTGATTAGTGACATCCCGGATATTGATCTTGCCGTCTCTGCTAGGCTGAGATCCATCTCTACAGAACTGACGGATATAATCTCTCACAGATTCACCCCCATGGGCGGATCCTGATAGTGAAAGAGGGGCACCATGTCTCGATAACCTCGTCAGAAAGTAAATATCCTTGACTGTCAATGGAATATGTTTTCCTCTGATCTAGAATGCCTGGTCGATCGGATCCCAAGCAACGAGAAAATATTGCAACAAACTGATTTGTTGCCTTATGCTGGATATGCGGAAGAATTTGAGCAAACCACAGTTTTGTAATGCAGTAACTATGCCTTATCGTGTAAGGAAATCATGTCCTCTTCTTCATGTTCACGCTCACACCATGTGACAACCATCTTGATCCAACAAATATCTGAAACACAGACAAAAGATAAGTTAGGATCCAAATTTGAGCAAAAACAAGCAAAAATTTCATGAAAAATCACTATGCAAAGTTTCCCTTCTGCGCCCATCGCACCTTGCCTTTGAGCAAGGTGAGATGCATACTGATTGGCCAGTGTACAACTCAGTATGCATTGCTCCTTTCGATGTAGAATAGGTGCGATGATGAGAGAACAAATTCTTCAAACCCTAAGGGCCCAGAAGAATGGGAAAACTTGCTCAAAATCAAGAAAGGATGGAATGAAAATGAAGAGCTCAGGGTTAGCTCCTACCTGGTCCTGATGGCATGGAGAATAGTCCACTAGATCTCCCAAAATCAATTGGTAAAATTTTAGGGGGAAAACCACTCCAGAGCTCCAAAATCCCAAATTCGAAATGAAATAATGAAAATGAAAGGTAAAGCTACTTTTTATGTTTACTATTCACGTACTTCAAGTAAAATGTTAGTTTTCATTCATTTATCATGCATATATATGTATTTCTAATCAATTTGATGGAGTGATGGAGCAGGTTGAACAACCTATGAAAGAATCTAATGTGCTAAATGGTGAATTGAACATTTCTGACCGCTAATATGAGCAATGTTATCGTATGGTTCAAGCTCATTAAAAAATAAACCTACCACTGAGCATATGTTCCCCCAGAGTTCAAGCTCATTAAAAAATGAACCCACCTTTAGTAAATAACTCTTATGATTACAATTATATCATCCCCTTTGAACCTTGGTTGTGTTTCCTCCATCACCTCCATCCGTTTGGCCGATCATACGCTTCCACTTGATTGTTTACCATTTTGAGGAACAGCTGTGACGAGTGGTCTTGTTAGCCACCCTCTTCACATCACCATGTTTTGAGAAGTTCCAAGATTACCCAGAACCAGTTGGTACCACGAATACCACTCGTTCCTCAAAAATGAGTCCACTTTAAACCCTTTTCAGACTTGCTAAATATGAAAAGATTGTCGAGCAATTGGCCTCTCCAACTCGCTAAAGTGATTGGAAGTGCCATCCCTCCTATGCATTTTAAACTTTTCAGACCTGAGGGATTATCTCATGAAAAATTTCGAGCGCTTGTCTTTTTCGGCTCGCTAAAGTGATCAGAAAAGTCATCCCTTTTGTATTGTTTTAATCTTTTTTGGACTTAAGGTATTATGCTACAAAAAAGAACTATTGGAGTTCTCTTTTCGTCCCTTTTCAAACTCTCTAAACATGAAAAGGACCGAGTTGTCTTTGTCATTAAACTCGTTAAAACAATAATGACAAACTTGTCGACCCAAAAAAGAACGAGTTTCACTATCGCTAGACTCACTAAAACATAGCGACAAGTTTGCCCGAAGGGCAAATTGTAGAACAAGGATATGCTATCCTCCTCAAGCTTGACAAAATAAAGAGGTACTGGTCAGAAATGACTGGGGAAAAAGGGAAGAATACTTGAAGAATTTTGTTGTAGTAGGTCGCTCTTGAACATGATACTTTCACTCCATTACCATGATTGAGTCAGGTTGGGTTATTCTGTTCACCAGTCATATCACCATTGGTCCTCCATACCATCCATCTTTTGGTGTTAACGCTACCAATCCATCTCAGTGTTTCTGATATGTTAAAGAGAAGTCATTCAGAGAATTCACCATCCAGTCAATGCCTCATCCACTGAAATACCTTCAACCTCCATTTTTTCATGACCGCCATTCCTGAATCTTGTGTCGTCGATCGCTTTCACCTCCAGAAAATCATTTGCTTCGTTTCATGTCGTAGATGTGGGATACATTAAGGCCCTCCTACGATGGGTCACTTCTTGTCGACATCAACTTATTATTCGAGAAGTTTACTTAGAAACAACCCTTTCAGTACTTTGAAGCTTGCGTGCCTCAATGGCAAGTTTCTCACTTTCAGCGACAAGTTTACATTAATGGCCTTCAACCGAAAGATTTTGTATGGTTATCAACATCAAATCATATATTCACACCATATGAATTGTACTATAGTACCTTGAGGGTCATTATCATTATCGGTGATTCCTCTCGCGCCTGTTAACAACTTACATTATTGGCTAGTAATCAAGTAATGTCTTTCCATGTTCGACTTCAGGACATCTTTTCACATGGATCGACTTGTACATCGAGTGAAAATTGAACGAGTTTGAAGACCTCGTATCTAGTTTCATCCATCTGGGCTACGATATATTCAGGGATATAAAGACATCAAATGTACACAAAATTTACACAGATAGTCATCTAAGGCAAGGAATATGACTCTCCATATGAAGAACCAATCTGCGACTGCAGACAATTATTTGTCCTATGTACATGAAATTGAATTTATAAAGCTGAGCATGGGAATGCCCGCCTCAGTGAGGTCATGAAAATAATATAATGATGTATTGTATTGTATCTTATACAAGTCACCTTCCAGTTTGAATACCTCGGATCCTCATGATAAATCATTTCACCCAACATCAAAATATTTACGACTTCATGCTTTAGGGGGAAACTATTATAGACATATTTGGGCACTGCAACCCCAATCTTATATGTCGATAAACCAAGGGCTCTTTAACTCCTAAAAGTGTTGCTTCATACCCTAAAGGGTTATGTTCAACTGATTACATCATTCCCCAAAAGTTCCACCTGAAAAACCACTCAGAACTAGCCAAAACTAAACCATACTGACTACCCCATTGTCAAGGTGCGATGCATACTGACTTCTACACAAGCCAGGTGCGATGCATACTGAAGAGGCCTTCTGTAGGGTACAATGAGCGATGATGGAAAAATGTCAAAGACAGTTTGCTGAGTGGATGTTCATGGAATCTTCCAAAAACTTCTCATATGACATTTGCCTCTCTGAATTTTCCCAGGGATGAGTAATAGATCCAAGAAATCTCCAAGTGGAACCAAGAACAACAAGTGGAATGACACTAATCAAAAACCCAAATATGACTCACACCCTTGTAGACATCTATAAATGGATCCCTCATCTGTGAGATCTAGAGGCTGGAATTTGGTAATTTGTAAGGAAGTGTTGATAGTTTGTCTTTGAGAAAAGGCATTGTATTGTTGGGTGATCTTGCTTTTCATGAGGTGAAGAGGGTTTTGATGCTGGGGGGATGATGTTGGATCAGACTGCTGGGTTGTAGTTCTCACTTCTACTACTAATAAAGTTCTTTGAGTTTTCCTCCATACAATCGTGTATTTGTGAATGTTGTTATTTTTGAATGCCATTGTATGATCAATGTATTTCTGATTCTGCATTGTTTACGATATAATAGATCAAGATTCTTTGATGGTGTTTTGTTACTTTGTCTCTACAGGTATTCATTGAGCAGGATAAGTAGGGGAAGAGGTGCAAGCTCTATCAAGGGAGAGAGAAATCAAGTAAGGAGTCAAGCGGAAGATCCACGTTGGTCCCTTTTCTTCTCTCTTATCTATAATACATAAAGGAAATCGTAAATTGCTTTGATTGTTTGTTTCTAGGATAGCTACCAATCCTAGTGGGACTAACAGATCGAACAGACACTAGTTTTACCAAAAACAATGTGGGACAAGGGTGTTGCAAGTACCAATTTCAAGAGCAGATTTGCATGCATTTGCAGAAACTCAGCTTGCACTTCCCAAGCCCATCATTAGACCTTAGGAAGATCTTGTTAGTAAAAAGCATAGAATAGGTCTTGGAAATAGTAAGGAGGCATCCTTTCATATTCAAGACTACTTAAATCCCATCAAATTTCAAAGTGTTGGATTTCATTAGGATAGTTCTTCACCTGTTCTTGATCCTCCTCCACAACAAGAGATTATGAAATGCCAACATTGTAACAAAGTTATCCATGTGAAATATCATTGTATTTATCTTCATCCATGTGAGGATTTTGGTCAGCATAATCATCATTCAAACAGATTCTTTAAAAAAAAGCCTCCTATAGGAACAAAGATTTAGCCTGGATGTATCGCTTCTTCGAAATGGGCTTCAATAGCCAAGAATATATTTCAGTCATATGTTGGAATTTCTTCTAGTGTATTGAAAAGTCTTGCAGTTGAGATCTCTTCATCCTCTCACCTTGTATCTGAAAGGGATGAATTGATGGTCCTATGCAAGATCCAAAGCCACATCATGTGAGCCTAAGCCACAACCTGAACCTGTTGCTTGATCCTACAGCTCGAGACATCCATACCTAGATTTAGAGTTGTATCGAGTGATACAGAAGCCCCTAAGAATGCCTTTTGTTGGTGCCCTTCCTTAAAAAACCACAGGTTGTAGACCTCCTTTTTTTTCTAGATTTAAGGTCTCCCTCTACAAAACGTTAAGGAGAGCTTCCTGTAGCAAAATACTTCAGCTTCTTACTATATTTGGAAGAGTTCTGGGAATTGTACTAAGCATCCTTTGGTTGGTGGCCTTCCTTATACCACCACAGGTTGTAGACCTTTCTTTTTATATTTCATAGGTATCCCTCTTCAAAGGATTAGGGACACTTGCTCTTGGCATAAGATTTCAGCTTCTTTCCATATTTGGAAGAGTTCTGCGAACTGTACTAATCATCTAGTGTTGGTGGTAATCCTTAAACGATCATCGGTTTAGACCTCGAGCTTTCCCACCTTATGCCATCATCTCATAGAGAAAATTAAGTTTATTTTTATCATTCATTGTTCTATTTTGTATTATAGCTTTCTTCTTTGACTCATACATACCCCATCAGATTAAGGGGGGAATGTTGGACACCTAATCTACTAAGGGTTATGGTGTCGATGTTGAACAGTCAAAGGGGGTCTAAGAGAACTTGGAAGATGAATCCAAGATTCACACCAATGTATTATAAATGTATATATTGTGAATAATAAATCATCTCATAATTATCTATCCTATCTGTTATCCACATTCCATGTGTGTTTAACATGTTGTTTTCTTGAGAAACATTGCATGGTTTTTGTGCATAAAATGATAAGTTAACCATGATATTTTCATGAAAAGGATTAGATCTTAACCTTTCACATAAAAAGATAAAGGAACCATGTTATTTCTTGAAAAAATATTGCATATAAATATTTTGTTGAATAACATAAGTATTAATTCTACTTCTTAAGAAAAGTTTGCATATGAATTTTTTGCATAAAAGGATATGTATTCATGTTATTTATTGAAAAAATATTGCATATGAATCTGTTGCAAAAACAATATAAATACTCATGTCATTTCTTGTAAATGATTGCATGGTTCTATGTGTGGAAAGATAGAAATACTTATGTCAATTTGCATGGATTTTTTATAAAATATTTCATGGAATTTTGTGAATGAAGATAAGTTAATTAGAAAATATTTCATGGACTCTTTTGGTCAAATATTATTTAATTTTATGTTGTAGAATCTACAACCACCCTCCAAAATTTTTCCTATGCTTTGATTCTGGAGCCTCCCTTCTTAACCACCATAGCTCATCTTGTATTGATATTGGTATTCATGCTTTGACTGAGACTTATATTTTTCATTTGTGCTTTTGTTGGCCTTCTTTCACACTTAGTTGATCCTTCTAAATCAAAAGTTGATATCCCAACTTGTTCTCGCAGTCGTTCTGAGCTTGCCTCCTGAAACTACACAATCCTTAAGGGCAAGCAACGTTGATGGTGGGAATTGTGTTTTGACTGACAGTCATCCTTGAGCTCAGAAAATCCACAGTCATGGAAGGCATCCAAACACTAAGACCAAAAATTGTGCAATCCCTCACTAAGCTTAGAAACTACATAGTGCACTAAGCTAGAAAGTTGCCCAGTTCCCTGGAATTGCATAGTATTTCCCAGAACTGTGCATAGAAAGTTTCCCCGGAAAAAGAAAAAACATCCCTAAAAAATAGGGATCTATTTTTAGCATCCTTAAGGAGGTACTTTCACTATTTTTAGAAACTTCCACCAAGTGTCGTTTTTTCCTTGATTTTAGGAATGTGTGTTATAAACCTTAATTCACTCAAATATATTTAATCGACACTTCTAGAGCTCATTTGCAAATTTGATCTTGGAGATCTAGCATTCCCAAGGAAATCAAGGAACCTTCGATGCGGTCATCGTCGCTTTTCCAGGTGACTTTCACTTTTATCATTTTTTTGTTATTTTTTCTGTCATTTTTTGTCATTTCGATTGTGTGAGTGTTTCTACTTATTTATCTTCATAGTTGTTGGAGTTTCAACTTTTTTAACTTTTAGAAGTGTTGTTTTAAGTTTTAAATTTCCTTTCACAAGTGGAGCAATGGTTTTACTATTTTTGAACCAATAGTTGTCCTTGCGATGACTCTCCTCACATACTTGATATTCTTTTTGGTTGATTAGTTGTTGCACTTGATTTACATGGATTCACTCATACATAGTTAGTTTTGTACTCAACTTCACATCATTGCTCACTTTTGTTTGTTTTCTACACTTCCATTGGGTAGATCTGCACTTTCTTTGGCTAGATCTTGCCTTGCCTAGGTGGGCACTGCACAATCCTAAGGCTCAAGCCACAAGATTGGCCTTTGTAACTATGGAGTGCATATTACATACTGGCCCCAATTGTGCACTGCATATTTCCAGGGGTCATCCTATCATCTTGGCCAAATACTGTGCAAAGCGCAGTCTCTCTCGGTGTCTGCCTAGCCTACAACTGTGTATTGCGCAGTCCCAAGCCTCAAGCTTCATCCGTGGTTGTTGGACTACGTTGTGCATAGTTCCCAAAGGTAGCTATCCCTCTTGCCATAGAAAATTGTGAAATCCTTCTGATGAGATGCTTGCTTTGCTTCTTAATCATGTCTTGTAAGTAGATTTTATTAAGACTGATATTTTCTTTCCATGGGTGTCTTTTTTGTCCCACAGGAACACAATTTTTGAGCACTTCTCCCCAGCATTCATTATTACCATGGCACCAAAGACAGTTTCTTTAAAAGACACCACTGAAAGCAGTACTAGGGAAGCAATTGAGCAAACACCAGTAGACTTGACACTGTATGAAAACACTCAATTTTTTATAACAAAGGGGTCAACACTAACATGGCAGCAGGTTAATGAAGTTATTTCAACAAAGAGCCTTGAGGCATATCTAGAGGACTAGTAGGTGTATCTCAATATCTAGAATTCATGACTAGAAAAGGTTGCATACAGGTATCCGAAGTTCCCATGTGCAGATGTCATTAGCTGGATTATCTCACGCATTGATGAGAAGACTATGACATTGAGCAGTGCCAGCGGACATAAGATTGATAGCTTTCAATCATAAGATTATCAATGCATGTATCAGTTTCTCGAGCCAATGAAGCTCATGGACTCATTGTTCTATGGCACCCACATCTATGTGAATACAAGAGACATTGTCAAAGGATGGGCGAAAGAGCCATCAAATTTTCTACAGACACCCACCCATGTATACAAGACAAAGTCCCTTAGGAAGGCATAGTAGCTCTTGGTTATCTTAACTTGCAAGATCCATGGTCAGCAGAGCATGAAAACCTTTCCTAAAGGGTGGGTAGTCTTATTACACTAGGTTGTGAATGGGGGGCAGTCATTCAACTGGTCAGATCTATTAGCTCAATAGTTGAGGGCCCATGTAGCACAAGCTCAGGATCATCCCGATGGTGAGAAAGAAAGGTTCTACATGTCTGCATATTTACTGGATGCAATCTCTGCACAACAACAATTCCCTGGCATGAACTGGACTTGGAAACCACAAGAATTTATCATGCATATATATTTCAAGTTCCTTTTTTATTGTATTCATTGAGGAGTAACGACACAGTTAACTAATCACTTCATCATCCCACTTTATAAGCTTATCTTTGAAGAAGATCCATCGTGCATGTCACAAGGAGAAATGGAGGTGATAGCAGACATCACAGATTGATATCGCTCACAAGGTGACAACTTCCTTAGAGTGCGCAATGGAGAGAAGCCTATGCATGTTTTACCAGGTATGCCATTGATAAGCTTCTCATGCAATAAGTGCCATATCATCTTTCCTCATGGTTGTCAGCAACTTTGCAAAGGAAGAAGAAAGCACCATGCCCCACTTTTCCTTTGAAAATTGGATTATACAAGCTAAAGAACTTGAAAGTCACAGATACCAAGGAAAAGGAAATATTCAAGTTTGGATTCAGTACTTGGTACTTTAATCCATATGATCCTCATGGTATTTGTAAATACCACTATGTGAGAGTTTACTTTTCGTGGATCAGCGAGGAATTCCATTGACTAAAGGAGGATCCATGGAGGAATTTTTACAATTCCTCCAAACTCCATGAGCCGGTCATTTTAGCAAGGACTTCACAAGCTACTCTAGAAGCAACAATAACTGTGGAAGAAATGGCAACATAAGGCAGGAATCCCATGTATGACAAGGGAAAGAGAAATATTGACAAAATTCGGGAGCAGGAACAAATTTGCAAGATTAAAGCAGATACTATACTCATGAGAGAAAATTTAGCAACAAAAACAAAGAGGAAGCAGAGGATACAGAGAGAAAAGTAGAAGAAGAGAGAAAAACAGAGGTTGCAGCAAGTAGAACTAAGGTTGCAGGAAGCATAATAGATGTTGAAGGAAGAACGGGGGTCGAGGAGGATAGAATAAGAAGAGAAGAAGAAGTAGGAAGAAGAATAAATGCAAGGGGGAATGACAAAAGAAACAACACCGATACAAGTTGAAGAAGAGGAAAATAAATAGCTAGCAACTAAGGAGGAAGGTGAATAGATGTAGGATTTGGAGCTTGCTCAACATATTGAGCACTTGATTTAAATAAACAAACATGGAGATGGAACAAGAGCTACAGAATTAAGATGTTGATTTTATGTCAAGTGCACCATAGATCATTACTCAGTCTCCACCACCTCTACCAGCAGATCCATCGGTGAGAAAAGAAGGGTATGTTGTTCCCCTTGATGATGATCTTGTGGTGGATGTGTAAAATATGTCATTCGAAGAGTTCTAAAATAGGATTGTACAAGTATGAAGAAAGTATTCTTTAGATGATCACGCATCACCTACGTTCTTTAAAGAAAGGGTGATAGTGAAAAACTCTAGGAAGAATACAAATGCCATTGTCGAAGCCAACTTGGCCTTTTCGGGAGAAACAAGATAAAACTTCAATATTTGATGGCCTAGAATGAGAAATTGGCACAAAACTTATAGGTTGTGAGGTAATAGGCAGAAAAACTCCACATAGCAACATAGAGCGCAGTTTCCACATAGGTTTACTTGGAGGAGATGAGTGCAATGATACCTGTTGAAGTATCAACACTTGGAGAAACCATGCAGAAGCTCTATGAGGGGTTTGCAACTGTAGATAATTCAATTGTCCGTTTGCATGACCTATAGCAGCAAAGAAAATATTTTGTTAAAACTCTCAAGAATATACAAGTTTCCATCACCTATGTGCAAGAATGGACAATGCGATACAAAGGGGTACCCCTTGACTTAGTGAAGAAAATGAAACAACAGGTTGATCTGGAGAAAGCGAGATTTCAGATGTTGCTTCAGAATAACATGGAGCTAGCCTATTTTATTGGTATCATTCAGGCCTCATATGTACGATTGTTCTGTAGTCTCGATTTCTTGGTGAAATAACACAACATCCCATCTGTAGTTTCACTCACCAAAGCCAAACCCTACAACCAAGTCTAGTTGGAGATCGAAGAGTACTTGGAGAAGCTGGGATAGATTACCACTAAGGAAGATTCGAAGTTGAACAGACAGAATATGCACAATTACATTGGTGGTCCTATCCAATTCAGAACAACATTGCTCATGCTTGCAAATGAACTTGAAACTAGTTCCAAGACATTGTACCCAGATGCCATGGAGGCTAGAGTCTGCTTCCAGCCATACACCATCACGTAGTTTGGGACATCATCACACAATACCAAGCTTGGCACCAATATGTGACTAAGAAGTAGTAATTGGAGGTTGTTGAGCTAGAGTTCTCCCAAACTCAAGAATCATAGTGTTGTGTCTTATTAAGATTTCAAGTTGTCTCTATCCTATTTTGTCTTATATGGGTACAAGTGTAAAATGTAATATTATTTGTAATTATGTTGTAAGTGAAATTTTAAGGGTGAATATTGGAATATGTAGAATCATGATAATGTAATGATTCATTTTGTAAAGAATATGAAGAGTCATGAGGGTAGTCTGAAGGTCACAAAGGGGAATTGAAGAGTCACCCCCTCTTGTTATAAATATAACCTCATAACTCATGTAAGGATACTTTGGGATCCAAACTTTTGGCTAGGCTTAGGCTTAGATGGATCTTGGGAGTATTGTGAAGAGCCTTGACTTGTCCATAGCATAGAGTGAGTATACTTATTTGAAGGAGCAGGTGTTCTTGACTGTAATGTCCCACTATTGGGGATAGTGGTTCGTTAATGGTGTATGTATGAATGGAACTTTCACTTATAATAAAATCAGAGCCGAAATGCTTTCATGCATATGGTGTTGTTATAGTAGGACTATTATTGTTGTATTTTCAATGTATGTTCTTTGACTTACGCTTATTCTTATGAACTATTTTTTTTTGCATTTGTATGAATCTTGTTGAATGCATGTTGTTGTATTAACTCGTCACTTTAACTTGTGGTCTATTCCAAATCTGATCTTGCGATGTCATTACGCTCGTTTATTCCTTTGAATATGCATACTATTACAGGATTCCAAGGGTCGCGCTTCCTCTTCCCTTCGTGTGTTATAACCTTCATGCACCGCACTTGACTCTCTACAAGGTCACACACTTGCTTTCACCCAAACTTACCATACTTCACTCTACGTGTTTCTTAAGTCAAGGCATAACATTACCAACCATTACTGGGAATCCTACTCCAAACAGTGTGAGGTCTAGTTGGGACTTCATATCAGGAGATGCCCTTAATGTTGGCAACTCCAACACCATCAAAATTTTTGGTGCTAGAAGGAGGGCTAGATGACAAGTTGAGCCCTTGAAGTCTATTTTTAATTTCTACACTCATCTAATGACTTCTTCCACAATCATAACACTGACATGTTTTCCTATAAATGTAAGTTTGTAGGTGTTGGGGAGTATCATAAATGACTTGTAAACTCTCAAATTAGATGGCGAGGGTGAGACAACCTTATTTTAGCATAATACTCATTTTCTTTAGTTCTACATAGAAAAAAACATCCATTTTGAGGGTGTTGGTTGTAGGTTTTTCATCTTCACGTTCAAAGGGCATGTAAGGAAATTGTGTCACACATTGGCCGATGCCTCCATACACTCTTTTGAATATCTTGTCACATACTTGTTTAATGTTTTTGATATTTATGATCGTAAACATCTGTGGAATAAAATTTTAGAATTGCAAAAGTCACCTAATGAATCATTGCATCATTTTCACAATCGTTTCATGCATCTTTGCTTTGAATTTACAAAATATCAAGTTGATTGGAATTTCTTGTCAAGAATATTTCAATATCTTGTTCACATTTTAGAAAATCCACATGAGTTAGAAAATTTTAAACTACTCCCACAACACCTCTATGTTAGAGCTTCAAAATATGTGATGGATAAGGTCGTTGTTCCAAGTGAACCTTCGTTATCTCCTCATCATATAGGTCTATTTATGCAGTTGGAGGTGGGAGGGATCCAAAATTCATCAATTGATCTACCACTAGATTCTTCCACCCTGCATACTTAGAATTTCAGTGCAAATTTGGAATGTGAGTTTGATTATCATGATGAAGTGTTATCTCCTATTCCTTCATCCTTTAGTCCCTCTAATTCTCTGAATTGTGAGTTTTCATGTTCATAAGTTTCAAATCTCTCTTGTGATGTTCACGAGGATCAAGTGTTTTATGGTGTTGGTCTTGATAAGCCGACTTGCGATATCATTCACAATGATTATGTGGGGGACCTCATAGCTGAACAAGAATCTGCGATGAAGGATGATACTCTTCCTTCTGCACCTCTCCTTCATCATCCTCAAATTTCTCATGATTCTATCATTTCTGTTGAATGATGTGAAAATTTAGTTTCTAATAATGTTACTACTTCTGATCATTCACAAAACATGTGGGATGTCAGCTTTTCATATAGCTGTGGAGAGGATGAACCTTCTACTCTTGATCTTCCTAATCTCTCATCTCACCTTTTTGAAAACTTAGAGGGTGAAATTGATCATTTTTCATATTCCCGTCTTTGTGATTCTTCAGATCATGAGGATGCCTCCATATATGATCTTAGACTTTTTGATCGTGGTTTTCATGACCTCTCCATTGATTCATTTGGTCCCAATTTTGAAATTTCTGCCACTAATCTTTCCCACCCACCAACCTATGATGATCTACCTTTTGATGATTGGAACTTCCTCAAGTTGTCAAGGCACTTTAGCCTGAGCTGATGGTTATGTCAGGTCCTCATAGTCTTGAGGGAAATTCCACTTCTAGTTAGAATATTGTTGAATATTTTGAGGCTCCTCATCACTCTATCGCACATATTGAAAATTAATCTGTCTTACAATTTTGTATCCTCCATCTTTATTACACAATCATATCGCTCAATCATTGGAGGAGTCATACGTGGTGAATACTATTGCATAACAAAAAATTTCTTCTTTCTTCATCTTTCCTCACCTTCACAGTTTGAAAGTTTGTTCCTGCATGTCTTTGAATCGTAGTGTGTTTAAACACCATGGTACATCCACAGAGTGTCTTTCAAGCGCTTCTCATTTTTTCTTTTCTACGTGTTCATTTGAACTTCGAACTTTTTTGTTTGTATTGTCTTATATTTATCTTTTTTTGTTATGCTTGTATATCTTTCTTGGCATGCATTCCCTCACCTACACAGGCAAGCCAATGCACCAGTGGTTGCATTAGATATATCATTTCACGTGAGTCTAGCCTATCCATTTTTAGGTTAGGAGTAGGAGTAGTTGTTTTCTTTTCCTTTATTTGATTTACTTTCCATTTCGCTTCTTTCATTTTTTTAGTTTTCTTTTCAGTCATAGGATAGCTTCCACATGAGACTGTGTTTGGCTTCTCAGGAAAGAAGGGTGAAGTGCAAGCGGAATTCGTACTACTATAAATGCTTGCTTATCTATTTATTACCTCAATTTATGTGAATCTTGCATTTATTTTAGTCGATGATACTCTGATGGAAAATAGGTTCCTTTTAGAGATAGTCATAGTGAAATCATGATGCTTGCACTCTTAATTAGTACCACTTACTCTAATCAGTATCATATTTTCTGTTAATCCTTGTCATCTAAATCGAGTAGAGTAAGGATAGGAGGAAAACCTTAACAAGTATCTTAGAATTGTATATAAATATCCTTCTCTGAAGGAGCAACCTCTTCTACTCACAATAAGTTAAGATCCCTCTTTCACCCCCCATGAAATAAATAAGTGCCTATGCACAGTTCATTAAACACACAAAAAAAATGAAAAAAATGAAAAATGAAATAAAGGGTGAAAGAAGAGAAAGGCTTCCTGCATAGAGATGTGAAGCAAGCAACTCCATCGGAGTACTGTCCAGGCTCATTGCCAGTGAAGCAATGCTTGCATTCCTAAAGTGACTCTGTTGGTTTACTTTCGAAGCCTACTGGCAGTGAAGCAACACTAGAGATGAAAACTAAGACCCTAAAATTTTATTTTACTTGTGCATTTATATACTCCTAATCCCCAATCGAAACAACTCAGTCTAACTTGGCTTCGTATGCGTGTTTCCGATGAAGATAATGGTAGGGACTATATATTTAAATCAAGCTAAGTGAAGAAGTTGTGATATTCAATGAACTTAACAATACCTCTAGAAGAGTTAGACCTATTTTTCATGAGACAAGATCCAAACAAAGAGCTGGAGTTCTACCAGTGTGTCACTCGTGTTGTAGCGACTACAACCACCCTTCAAAATTTTGCATATGCGTTGATATTAGAGCCTTCCTTCTTATCCACTAGAGTTCATATTGCACCGATATAGGTATTCATGCTTCAACTGAGACTTATATATTTCATTTTTTCTTGTGTTTTTCACACTTAACTGATCCTTCTAACTCACACATTGATCTCCCAACTTGGTCTCACAACAGCTCCAGGCTTACCTCTAGAAACTGTGCAATCCTTGAGGGCAAGCAGCCCTAATTATGGGAATTTCATAATTATGGCTAGAAGCCATCCTTGAGCTTAGAAACTTCGAAACCATGGAAGGAATCCAAATAATGAGCCCAGAAATTATGTAATCCTTCACCGATATCAGAAACTGCACAATGCATTGAGCCGGAAAGTTGTTCAGTTCCCCGCAACTACGCAGTCTTTCCTGGCAGTGTGCATGACAAGTTTCCCTGGAAAAGGAAAAGAAAAAAGAAAAAGATAAAAAATAAAAAGCCATCCCTAAAAATTAGGGATCTAATTTTAGCATCCCAAAGGAGGCACTTTCGTTGTTTTTAGAAACTTCCGCCAAGTGTCGCTTTTTCATTGATTTTAGGCATGCATGTAATAAACCCTAATTCGCTCAAATCTATTTAATCAATGCTTCTAGAGTTAATTTTCACATTCGATCCCCGTATGCGGGTGACACGATGGTTGAGAATGAGGTGCCACATGGACACCATGTCCGGCCCCAAGCCTAAGACTCGCATTTACTGCGATCCGCCGCCATGGATCTTAAGCGTGGGTGCAGGGGCGATAAGCGATATCAATTCATTGCTCTGTCCGGGTTTCAAATGCGAGTTCAAAGTGCAGTTATGGCTTGCAAAGTTCGAGGAAGAGCAGAGGAGCATAAGAATGGTGAGGGAATGGAATGTAATGTGTTGGGTCGAGCTCAGATTCCGGAATTGGGTTTATGGTTTAAGGAATGCGCATCTGCCTGGTCGACGGCTCACAGAGCTAGTGCTCACGTCGCACCTTTGGCAATTGACTGTGGCCTTAGGTCTGCAAGGGTGGGTGAAGGGTGTTTCAATCTCTCCAACTCCTCTTATCCTGCTCTGTTTCGTTCTTCTGCTATCAGTGGAAATATGGTCAGGCCTCGACAGCGCCTTCTCAGCCGTCGAGGCTCTAGCAGAGGCGGGTCCTCTCGTCCCTCAGTTGCAACTCCCCCTTCCCGCTGTTGTCGATGTCTATGCCATCAAGTTGCAGAAGCCCATCCCATCCAATCGAGCCTTTTCCTGGACTCCAGCAATCCAGATTCGGACTCGGCTCCGCTACCTGCGTTTGGAACTGCAGTCTTCTCCTTCAGCAGTTCCCAGGGCAATTCTCGCATCAACGCCCATGTCTCGGTCCTTTTTCTTGAAGAACCGAAGGAGGAGGGCGAGGAACAACCCAGCACGAAGATGCACCAGGCAGGAAGCTCTAGAGATGCTGAGGGTTTGCCAGAGGTTGGCCCAGAGCCTGCTGTCATTCCACCTTCGACTCAGGCAGCACCTTCTCCAGAGAAGGACAAGACAGCATGGGACTCTCTCTCGGAAGGTTGGTGCAGGATCATCGAGGAGGAGCCGGACGAATAATTGTCCGTTCGCTCAGCCTCTCCCCTTCAGACGCTGCTCAGGTTCTCCCATGATTTGCTACGTTTGCTACTATGGCTTACTGTATGTTTTTGTTGTTTCTGTTTGGTTCGAGAAATATCTTGTTCAATGTTTGTCAATGCCCCTGCAAGGGATCCTAATGAAGGTCTTCTTTTTCTTTTTTGAGCCCCTGCGTGGGAGGTCATTTTTTGCTCTTACTGCACCTCAACGGTTTAACGCCCCTGCGTGGGTGATTTGTCTCAGTGGCGGTGCCCCTGCGTGGGTGATTTGTCTCAGTGGTGGTGCCCCTGCGCGGGTGACTTGTCTCAGTGGTAGTGCCCCTGCGCGGGTGATTTGTCTCAGTGGTGTGGCCCCTGCGTGGGCTGTTTTTTTTATCACTGTCAGTCCAAAGTGCCATCCATGGCCTTTGGCAGTATGACCTCATGACTGTAACTGTTTTCCTGTTTATGTATATAATAGAATAGCATAGTCTTAACGAGAAAAAAAAAAAAAATTCACATTCAATCTTGGAGCTATAGCATTCCATAGGAGATCAAGGAACCTTCGGTGTCGTCATCGTCACTTTTCTGAGTGAGATACACTTTATGCCTCTTTTGTCCCTTTTTCTATTTTGTTTTATTGTTTCGCTTTTGTGAGTGTTGTTTTACTTATTTTTCTTCATAGTTGCTGATGTTTCAACTCTTTTGAACTTGTAGAAGTGTTGTTTTACGTTTTAGATTGCCTTTCACAGGTGTTTTAATGGCTTTCTCCTTTTGCAACAATGGTTGTCATTGTGGCGACTCTCCTCACATACTTGATTTTACTTATGTTTTATTAGTTACTGCACTTGACCTACATGGATTTACTCATACTTAGTCAGTTTTGTACTTAGCCAATCACTTTTTCTTGTTTTCCACACTTCCACTGGGCATATATGCACTTGGTTTCGCTAGATGTTACCTTTCCCAACTTGGCACTACACAATCCTAAGGTTCAAGCCACAAGATTGGCCTCTAGAACTGTGTAGTGTGCAATATAAGCTAGCCCCACCTGTGCATTGTGTAATTCTAGGGGTCAACCTGTCACATTGCCCAATGAGACTCTACAATGTGCAGCCTCTCCCAATCTTTGCATAGGTTGGGACAACACATTGTGTCATCCCAAGCCTCAAGCTTCATCCTTGGCTACTGAGACTACACATTGTGCAGTTCTCATAGGAAGCCAATCCCTCTTGCCAATGAAAATTCTATAATCCTTCCTATCAGATGCCTGGTTTCCTACTTGATCATGCCTTGTAAGTAGATTTTTTTAAGACTAATATTTTCTTACCATGAGTGTCTTTTATGTCCCACAATTGTTGTGCACTTCTCTCCAACGTTCATTGCTACCATGGAACAAAAGAGAGATACTTCAAAAGAGACCAATGAAAGTAGTACTCAGGAAGAAATTGAGAAAACACTAATAGACTTGAAAGTGTATGCAGACACTCAAATGTTTATAGAAAAGGGGTCAACATTAACATGGTAGTAAATTAATGAAACTCTTTCAGCAGAGAGCCTTGAGGCAAATCTAAAGGACCAACAAGTGTATCTCAATATATAATAGTTAGAACTACACAAGGTTACTTGCAGTTATCTAACCCTCCCATGTGCAGATGTCAACAGCTGGATTATCTCACACATTGATGCGAAGACTATGACATTGAGAAATGCCAACCGACAGAAGCTTGCTACCTTTCAAGCATACAATTATGAGTGCATATATCACTTGCCCAAGCCAGTGAAGCTTATAAACTCATTGTTCTATGCCACCCACAGCTATCTGAATACATAAGACATTGTTAAAGGTTGGGTGAAAGAGCCATTGAATTTTCGACAGACACCCACCCATATATACAAGACAAATTCCCTCAAGGAGGCCTACCATCTCTTGGTTATCTTATCTTGTAGGATCCATGTCCAGCAGAGAATGAAAACCTTTTCTGAAGGGTGGGTAGTCTTATTGGACCAGGTTTTGAATGAGGGGAATTTGTTCAACTCATCATATATGTTGGCTTGACAAATGAGGACCCATGTAGCATAGGCTCAAAGCCCTCTCGATAGTGAGAAATCAAGGTTGTACATGTCTGTTCACTGGATGCAATATGTGTGTAACAACCCTAGTGAAAATTCTGTGTAATAAATGTTAAAAACAATAACCACAAATGAATGGGACACTTATTCCAAGCTAAATGTTGGGCAAGACATCCTAGGGAGTGTTAATTTGGTTTTTTATGGCTAAGGAAATTGGCAAAGGAAATGGCTAATGCATTAAAAGGTATTTTGGCACATTTATTTATTGAAATAATGAAAATTAGGAGAAAAGGGAGGTGAAAGGTCATAGATTGCATGTGAGGAGGAAAGTGAAGGAAAATAATGGAAAATGAAGAAAATAGAGGCCTCATTCATAAGAAGTCTTTCGAGTATCTGTTGGTAACCTTTTGTCAGTTCAATTTTGGAGCTCTCTCATTATTCTCTCTCTCTCTCATACTCTTGGATACTTAGATATTTCTTGGAGCACTCTTGGAGGGTGTGGCATACTTGGATTCTTGGAGAAAGAAGGCAAAGGAAGGGTAGGAAAGTGGAAGAAGGCATCGGCATCAAGAGCTATATCATATTTTCTTGTACTTACCGAGTTGAAAGTATGATTTCTTCACTAGTTTTGGCATGCATGACATATGGATGTGGTTTCTTGGTTGTGATTTTTCATTGGCATGGAGGATTTCCTGGATTGACAATGGATTGCCTAGCCTTTCCATTTCCTAGATAGCCATGGTGATTGTGGGTTTAATTTCGTTGTTTTTTTTTTGTTGGTTCTCATGTTTCGTTAGCTTGGGTTGAGTTATTGGTCCTATAACCCTTGGTTGGACAAACGCTTTCGAAGTCATGTAACATCTTGGGTTAAGTTACTAGTCTGGAAGCCCTAGTTAGACAAACGATCTGGAAGCCCTTGGTGGGTTGAGTTACTAATCTTGGAAGCCTTGGTTGGACAAACACTCTAGAAGCCCTTTATCAGTTGTGGGTTGAGTTACTAGTTCTAGAAGCCTTGGTTGGACAAACGCTCTGGAAGCCTTGGAAATCTTGGATGGAGACCAATATGATGATGGGTTTAGTGATGTCTGACCATGAGGTGGAATCATTTTTTGATGGGTTGAGGTGGATGGCCTATAGAAGCCCTCGATGAGTTTTGATTGATGTGTTCTATGAGATCCCACATTCATGCTTGGAATATGGCACGAGGGTAAATGGATGAAGAGAGATTTGGCTCAATCATTCTATGGTAGGGTGGAACGTGGTAGTCCCATATTCGGCTGGTTCATTGCACTCATTAATGAGAAGTCCATTCTCTTGAATTTCATCTGTAAAGGCACTGATGTATTTATGGATTTCATGGATGATATTTTTATTTTATTTCTATCTATTCCTATTATGTTGGTTATATGCACATTTTATGACAGCAGCTATGTATGTCTCTCAGCATGTTTTTACTTGTATGTGAATGTATAATCTATCTATGACCTAATATATGATAATGCAGAAAATGGCATGAGGGAACAATGGTTCATAGAGATTCTAAGATAAGTATCAGATCCCTACACTTAATTAAGCTTTTTACACTTATAGGTTACATGTCAATGATATGTTTGATGAAATGCCTGCCATGTCTAGTAGGGATCAAGTTAAGGCCTTGAACAAGTATTTGCTTTAGTACTTTTATATCCATGTTACTTTATTGATTTGAAGATATGGATCAGTTATGGGAAGTGTCTTGGGCTTTGAGCCTGAGAAAGTGGATTAAATCTCAAGGTTGTTGGCATAGTAGTGACCATTTTTGTCCACAGTCACTGGCAGGCAAGCCTGTGAGAGCGACTTTAGGTTGTTGGTCACTCCCTTGCACATAGCATGAGAGCGACTATGATCTAAGAGACATAAAACAACAATGGAACCTAGGGACAAGTTGTCTGAGGGGTTGACTTTTCTTCTAAGGGTTTTGTTGATGATGTTGGATGTTTGTATGGTGTGTTATGTCGATTCCACTTCCTTAATGTCACTTAGGAGGTTGAATCATATCATAGTGGCCTCTCATCACATGTTTACTCTGGTTGGTCGGTTGCTTGGGTAGATGTGGGAGGAGGGTGTTATAGAGTGGCATCAAAGCATGGCTCACCCCTTGGATTGGATGGGCTATGTGTTGGTCATGCATGCATGTCAATTGCATGTGTGTCTCTTACACTTATATACTTATCGCAATTGCTTGATGTTGGATTAGGGTTGTAGTATGGTTATCATGGAGAATTTTTTATTGATTTTATGAAATGTATTTGAAATGAGTATGTGAATGTTTTTGTATGGATTATATGTTGCTTACATGTTGATTTCATGGTACCTACTCACATCCTTGTATGTTAGGTTATAGTTTTTAATATTTTAACTACATGCATCAGTCTTGTAGGTTGATTACAAGAACTGATCAAGTATGTTGGACTACACGTATTTATGCATATTTGTAGTTGATTTGGAATTGCTTATGTATATTGTTGGTTTCATGTGGAAATGGGTACAATGGAATAATGGTTGTTCTCATGCATGATGTCATAGCATGCATTGTTGATATGGCCTTGCATTGATGACTGGATCCTTGTTAGAGTGATGTTTATATGTTAATATGTTTATTGATGTATGTCTTTATATTGTTATGATTATGTTATACATGTATCATGTTGATTTGGTAATCTTGCAGACAAGGTCCTCCCCAAGTTATGCTAAGGTACGTGAATTATTGTGATTGGATTATCTAACATACTATGCCTTGCAGGAAGAAATATCAAATGGCTAGCAAGATGGTTGACTACAGAGAATCTCCGTATGAATCTAAAGAGAAGTATGGTGTTGTGAACCCCTCTAACATGGAAGTTACATTGAAAATTTTAAAGGATGAGATAAGGACTTGTAAGGTAGATAATGACATAATTATACAGTCCCAGCAAAAGTTAGCAGCGGTGAATGCAATAATACTTTAGAGCTTGTCATATTTGCAGTGATAAGGACCACTACAGATCAGTCATGAGTAGGAAGAAAAAAGAATGGGGCATAAAGTAGTAGATCGCATGGCGGTCACCGATCATATAGAGAGGAAACAATCTAAGATGGCAGATTTTTGGACACTCTAGGGAGGAGAAGGGATAGACATAGGTATGACTCTAGTTCTTATTCAGATAAGCACTATGATTGTCATTAGTATCATCCTTACAGGAGGAGTGATAGGGAGTATTTTTTGGAAGGTAAAGTAGACATATGATAGGAATAGGTGAAGAATGTCAGAGATATAGATGAGGAATATCTAACTTGTAGTGAATTTGAGCAGTTATTCAAGAAGAAGTATATGTCAAAGAGATACTTCGATGACAGGGAAAAAGAGTTCTAGGAACTATCAAGGTATGTACCTTACCTCAAGGAGGATAAGGCTAAGATTCAGAGATTCATTAGTGGATTACCAGTTGCATTCAAAGATAGGATTGAGTTCGATGAGAAATTGAAGAACAGAACTGAGACTAAGCTAGATTACACAGGTAATGAAAAGAAAAAAGTCAAATGGGACAAAAAGAGAGCAAGGAAATAGGGTACAGATAACAAAGAGAATATTGCATGACCTAAGAGGTCAATTGCATCAAATAGAGAACAAGGATGGAGGCTCGAAGCCCATAGAGTGTTGGAATTGTGGCAAAGACCATTGCAGGAGATATTGTCCGCAGAATCAGGGTGGTAGACCCTAGATATACAGTGCATAAGAGGCGCACAGTGTTGGAGATGTTGGCCAGAGCATTCCTTGTATCTATGGAATTGTGGACAACTGGAAACTAAAACATCAGGCATCTATCATTGAGATGGACGGTAATATTTGTGATCAATTTATTTCTATTTTGATTGACCTTGGATATAATTATAGCTATGTTAGTCCTGAATTGGAGGATAAGTGTGGTTTGAGTAAGGAATTGCATGTAGAGTATTGGTAAGTGAAATCAGCTAGAGGTACGAAGAAGAGATTTCATCATTGGGTAAGAGCTTGTGCATTTGACTTAAATGGTATTCCTGTAGTGGCACATTTAAATGTATTACTATTGGGTTCATACAGTATGTTATTGGGAATGTATTGGTTGTATCTACATAGAACCAAGGTTGACTGCTTTGACAAAGCTATTGACTGTGTTGATGATAATGGGGAGCCAAGAATCTTGTAGGGTAAGAAGAAATCCAAATCGGTTAGGATAATGACAACTATGCAAGCAAAGCATAGTTGTAGGAAAGGGTGCAAGCTATTTGCAGTACATAATTCTAATGATAAGTGTAAGGAGGTTGAGGATGCAGATGTGTCAAACAAGTACCTAGTTTTACATCAGTTCATGGATGTATTTCATGAGGACATCACAGAGTTGCCACCTCATAGGGAGGTAGATTTTTTTATTGAGTTAGTGCCATGGGAATCTCCAGCATCGAAAGAAACTTACAGTATGAGCACACCTAAGTTGGTTGAGTTAAAATTGTAGCTGAAGGAAATGTTAGACAAAGGATACATTAGGCCAAGTGTATCACCTTGGAGTGCACCGGTCTTGTTTGTGAGGATGAAAGATGGTACCCTTACATTATCCATTAATTATTGGCAGTTGAAAAAAGTTACTATCAAGAACAGATACCATTTTCTGAGAATTGGTGACTTGTTTGATTAGCTGAAGGGAGCAGCAGTGTTCTTGAAAATTGACTTTAGATCCGGATACCATTAGGTACGCATCAAAGAGGAGGACATTTACAAGACTTCATTCAGGACCAAGTATGGGCATTATGAGTTTGTTGTTGTTCCATTTGGCTTAACTAATGCTCCAGCTACATTCATGTGTTTGATGAATAGTGTGTTGCATCCATATTTGGATAAGTCTATTATTGTGTTCATTGATGATATACTAGTATATTCTAAGAATGAGGAAAAGCAAGTTGAGCACTTAGCAGCAGTGTTGCGGTTATTGAGAGAGAATCATTGGTATGCTAAGCTCAACAAATGTAGTTTATTTTAAACTGAGGTACACTACTTAGGTCATGTTATCTCTAAGGAAGGCATTGCATTAGATCAAGAGAAGATAAGGGCCATTATGGAGTGGGTGGCTCCTAAGAGTGTGGATGAGATGAGATCTTTCATGGGTTTGGTAGGCTATTATAGGATGTTCATCAGGAACTTCTCACAAATTACTTATATGATTACATCCTTGCAGAGGAAAGGTAAGAAGTTTGAATGGACCTAAGAGCATGAGGCTAACTTTGAGCAGCTTAAGAAGCTGCTAACACATGCACCAGTGCTTCAAATTGTAGATCTGGACAAAGAGTTCATAGTATGTATAGATGCTTGCAAGAGAGGATTTGGTGGAGTCCTCATGCAGGATGGGCAGGTGGTATGTTATGAGTCCCGAAAACTAAAAATCATGAGTAGAACTATCCCACACATGATGTCAAGTTGGAAAGGATTATACATGCATTGAAGATATGCAGGCACTATCTTCTTAGCATGCGGTTTTTCTTATGAGTGATAATATTGGGTTGAGGTATTTGTTTAACCAACCGAATCTTAATTCCAGGTAGGCTAGATGGTTGGCCACAATTAGTGAGTTTGATTTCAAGATCAAGTACATCAAAAGTGAGGAGAACAGAGTGGCAGATGCTCTTAGCAGATGGATACAGGTACATCACTTGGCAGGTATGAGTTCCTATTGGCCAAATTTACAGGACAAGATCTTGCGAGCAGGACAGGAGGATGTCAGATATATGGAGATTGTGCACAAGCTGCAGCAGGGTACAAATATAGGTACAGGTGATAGTATAGGTACAGTTATAGGTGATGGAACACGTACATGTATAGGTAGTAGTATAGGTATAGGTGATGGCACAGGTACAGGTACAGGTAGTGGTACAAGTATAGGTGTAGGTGCATAGGACTTGGACTATTGTCTTACAGTATTTGGATTGGTCAGGTTTCGAGACAAGATATATGTACTAGATAGTAGTGAGCTCAAGAAGGTGATATTGATGGAGTTTCATGTGAAACCATATTTAGGTCACATAGGTTACCAGAAGAGATTCATAGCAGTGAATATGTATTACTATTGGCCGAATATGAAGAGGAATGTAGCAGAGTTTGTGGTGAGATGTTTCGATTGTCAACAAATGAAGGCAGAGTGTAAACATCAAAGTGGACTCCTACAGCCAATCATGATTCCGGAGTGGTAATGGGAGGTCAACTCCATGGATTTCATCACAAGGTTGCCAAATATAGTGAAACAGAACGATTCCATCATGGTCATTGTGGATAGGTTAACAAAGGTTGCATACTTTGTTCTCAACTAGTGATGTGGCACAAGTATTCATTCGAGATGTGGTTAGCCTACATGTTGTTCCAATCAAGATTTTGTTAGACAGGGATGCGAAGTTCACTTCCAAGTTTTAGAAGGAGTTATTTGCAAGTTTGGGCATAGATTTGGCCTTCAACACAGCTTATCATCCACATACGGATGGACAAACAGAGAGGGTCAACATGATATTAGAGGACATGTTAAGGATGTATGTGATGCATCAGAAGTGCAAGTGGGAAGAGTATCTCTCTTCGGTTGAGTTTGCATACAACAACAGTTACCAGGATTCACTGAGGATGAGTCCTTTTGAGGAATTATATGGGCGGAGTTATAACATTGGCGTTAGTTGCAGTGATCTGGTTAACAGAGTATTGATTGGACCAGATATGTTGGTAAACATGGAACATAAGATGCAAATGATCAAGAAGAATCTCAAGGCAGCATAGGATAGGCAGAAGAGTTATGTAGTCAGGAATAGATTGTTCAAGGAGTTCCAGGTTGGGGAACAAGTGTACTTGCACATTAAACCGAAGAAGACCTCCTTGCATATTGGCTCATGTGCCAAGTTGTCATCACGGTTTTGTGGACCCTTCAGTATCATTGCGAGGATTGGGCTAGTAGCCTATCGACTTGCACTAACTTCGACAGTGAAAATCCATGATTTTTTCCATGTCTCATTTCTTAAGAAGTATGTTAAAGATGTTGATCATGTGATTGATTGATCTATATTGTAGGTGGAACCAAGTGGATAATTCCGGCCAGAGCCTTAGTGTATATTGCAGAAGAAAGTGCTCATGCTCTGGAACCGAGCAATAGAGAGTTAAATTGCAATGGAAGCACTTTGGGCACAATGAAGCTGCATGGGAGATGGTGGATCTGATGCATGCCATGTATCCTTTCTTGTTTCCCAGTTGAGGCAAAGCAACTTTGATATGGTGGTTTGGTGATTGCTTATGGTAGTTTAGTGTTTTCTTATGATGGCTTGGTATATGCTTCATGGTGGTTTAGTATTTTCTTATGTTGGTTTATTATATGATTTATGGTGATTGATATATGCTTTATGATAGTTGATATATTATATATGATGTTTTTATATATATGCTTAGATATGATGTTAGTATATGGTTGATATATGTTTTGATATATGATTTGGCATATGTTTGGTATATATATATTTTGATGGTGTTGTTATATGTACACCCATGTATGGATGTAAATACTGTAACGAGCTGTGTTATAAAGCTCCACTATGCAGTATGGGTGTCACTAGTGAGCACCATTATTGCAGCACTAATGATGCAACTCCTGGGCTGCCTACTTTACTCTTATCAACCCGGTAGTTCGTAACAAACTTGGAAGCGTCAGTGTTGTATGCACAAGTACTAGTTCTTACTGCAGGTTGTCACTTGGTCAGCCAGCGTAAGATCACTAGGAGCTCAAGCCAACTTCTATGGATTCTAGAAGAAGCTCTATATGTGATGAAAGGAAAGAAAGATTACTCTACAAATGTTATTCTAACTACAAAAAGGAGAAAGACTGAAATGTAAAGTAAACTAGTAAACCATAATTAACCAACTAATTCTACTTTTGCAGAAAGCACTATGAAAACCATGAAAGCAATGCCATTACCTACTCAAGGAAGTAAAAAACATCTAACTATGCTATTTCTGGAAGTAAATAAGCAAAAAACATATTTTTGGATTTTTATGTATTTTTATGTGAATTTGACATGCATGTAATTTATTATGTGTGAGTGTGGCAACGAATAGGTCGTGTTGAAGGGCGGTTTTGTAGCTTGAGAGGATGGAAGATGGTATGGATGGGTCGTAGGAGGTCTTAGGTGGCCTTCTAGAGGCTTTTCCCACACCCAGCCTTCAAAAGAAAGCCTACAGGAAAATCTACAGGAGGACACAGGAAATCTATAGGAGGAAAATAGGAACACTATAGGAGGCCTACAAGAAGAGGCTGAGAGCAGTTTTCACTGTTTTGAGGGTGTGAGAGTGGGTGAAAAAGGTGGATGAAGGTTAGAATGAGGTGTTACGGTGCGCAAGGTCTACCATGAATCACCAGGAGAGAGAAAGATGATTGGGTTTGCTCAAGGAGAGAGGAAGAAGTTCTATGGAAAAACGCAAGAAACTAGGGTAGAATTTAGGTGAGATTTGGGAGACCTATAGGGCATGGATCAGATGGAGGGTGTGATTTTTGATAAGCTAGCCTACTGCTAGAAGAGATCTGCTGCATAGAAACTGACATTCAACCAAAGAAATCAAGCAACAAGTGAAATGAATGCATTTAGGAAAAATAGAGTCTTGCATAAAAATGGTCTAAACTATGATCTATGAAAGGAAATGCTGAGAAATGTTGTAGAAAAGGAAAGCATGAAAGAGGAATATTTCAAATCAAGAATTGAGCATGATGAAGAAGTTCTAAAGCAAAGCAAAGTTGGACTATTAACCTACTAAAAACTGTAAACACTAGAAGTCCTATGAATAAGGAAAATCTGTGTTTTTGGGGAAGCAAGAGAGTCTTTGCCTCAAATCATGGTCCTAGAGGGAGGAAGAGAGGCCAAGGCACTGTTGCTAGCCTTTTGAATCTTTGTTGATCACTTCTTAACCTACCACAGAAAGCACAAATGGAAGCAAACTACTAAATCATCAAAAACAACCTATTCTTAACCATAAGAGAAATACATCTAATAGCAAACTAATCTACAAACTGAAACAAAGCATACAAATACAAGTAAAGATGAGCTTCGCTGCTTGGATTGGGCCCTAACCCAAGAGCTTCAACCCCCTGGGGTAACTCATTTCTAGCACAAAAAGGATTCCATGTTTATTTTCAAAACAATAGCAAGATTACATGAAAATGTCACAAAATAATAAGCTCGAAATTTGAGCAGAGTTTACATAAGCAAAAAAATCTGACCCTAGTGAAGCCCTAGGCCTCTCTAATTATACAAATGAAGCTACCAACAACTTCCTTAAAATCAAGGAGGCTTGGCTCCCAACACTCGATATATTCATTAGGCATCCTCCACTTGCTCAACTGTCGTCTAGTGCATGATTCGATTGCTTGTACTTCGAGATGAATGAAGGGGAATTCTAAGTGAGGAGTAATAAATGAGGGGGATTCCCTCCTATAAATCCTCTCCTCTATCCACTTCAAGTTATTGCTACCATTTTTCCACTGGATCCTTGACTTTGACCTCGAAATCCATCAATAATCTGCATTAAATACATGTTAGACCACATGGCACAATAACTAACTCAACTCACTCTATAAGCATAAATATAATCAGAAAATCATATAATAAGCTAAGGGAATGGTTGATTTGACTAGGTTAGGAGGTAAAATGAGCCCATATAATTACCCATTTATGAGGCTCATCATCAGCCCCTACTGAAGGTGTTGCTAATCCTCTAAGCAACCTAGTCAATCTCCTCATATTTTATGGCCCTGGTGGCCTCCCTAGCATCCCAGGCTTCTGATGTGGTCTGCTCTTCTTTGCCATAGAATTCTACCTTCCTATCTATGTCCTTCTCCTCCTCGTCTTCTTCTCTTCTACCTTTTTGCATGCCTAACAGCAGTGGGAGACTCAGTTTGAGGCCAATCCAGTTGAAATTCAGCCTCTGCATGGAACGCTTGTACATTGGCATTCTTTTCAATGCCTCCTTTAGCCTCATGGGGGAATGATATTCCCTGATCTACAAACTGTGTGGTAAGGTGTTCCATCTCCTCATGCATGCATGCACACAATCATCCCCAAGTAGCCTTTGCATATCCTCAAAGTGTGCAATGGCTTGTGCCTGATTGGTGAGATATGTTAGCCTAGATTTGCCTCAGGCTGAAAAGGCAAGGTTCTAGGTCCACATCAAACCATGCTCAGCCTCGTAGCTAGCCCTACGAGGACAGGAGAGGGCTCTCTCCAAGTCAATCTCAGCGAAAGACAATAAATGGGGCTTGGGATGACTAAAATACAAACTAATTTTAGGCTAGGTATGAAGTGCAAGGATTTGATTTGATTTTTTTGGAGTTTTGTTGGAATCAAGGGAAAGGCAAATTTGGGTCTGGGGATGAGGCCAAATTTTTGTAAAGTTTCGGTAGGGGCAAGGTAGGCAGTAGTTTTGATGCTTTAGATTAAATGAATGGATAGAAAAGACCACTTAGGAGCTGAAGAGGGCAAGAGGCTGCAAGAATCCTCTCCAAATAGATGAAAACATGTAAAACTAAACAAAGTTTCAGGCAGAGCACAACAAACTCATGAATTCTACCTTTGTCACTCAACTTGTTTAATTTCAAAAGAAAAGAGAAGGGAAATGGCATACATAAAACATCAATGAACTTACAATTACATGAAGAAAAACACCATCAAAACAGAGAGCCACAAGGATCACAACAAGTGCTACAAAACCCTGGTCTTTCCTTTGCCAAAAATGCAGAAATCAGATGTATAATGGAGTGCCAAGCAATCCCAAGTGTCCAACCATGCTAATGATTGAAAAACAACATAATATAGACAAACCATAGCTCATCCTAGCCTATAGGGGTCGATCTCACATTTTTATGAGCCGATCAAACTGATTCTAAACTAGGAACCAGAAATTATGCCATGAAACCGCCTGCCTCTATAAACTAGGGAACTGATTCATTCAATTTCAAACAACTTTTTAACTAATGAATCTACCTTTCCAAGTGATAATTTGACATATTTACATCATGATCCATCAATATACATCAATTACATCATAATTTTTCCATTAGGAAAGTAAAAAGGTCAAACTATGCAAAGCTGGGTGAAAAACAGAGCAAAACTTGGTCAAACTGGCAATTTTTCCTCTATGCGACATGCGTGATTCTCTATGCGTAGCGCCTGTTTGGACCCACTTTTTGAATCCTTCCCGATGTCAAAATGAGCTCCAGTTGTGCTTGATAGAAAGGTCTGCCTGTCTATGTTATAGACATTTTTGTGCCTCGCGTCAAGGAGCAGGGAATGTCGATAATTACAGGGATCCTCAGTCCCTAAACATGTTGTTCTTACCCCTAAAAGAACAAGGTCATCAATCAACAGCACTTCCAATCAGTTCTCCACCTGAAAACACTTCAGAACAGGCTTATTTTGGATCATGTCAGCTGCTTAACTAAGCTTCTGCGCTGTATTGCAACTGTCCCACTCTGTACCTGCGCTGGAAGTAAAAAACAATGAAGGCTACCTGCGCTGGGCGAGATTGGCCAAGTGGCACAGTCATCCTGCAAGGTGTCAGTTGCCCAGGAAGCTTCCAAACTGACACTTGGGTCATGAGATTCGCCCTGTGATGAGTAAGAGGTGCTTGATCACCATGTGTAAGCAAGGATCTCCAAGTGGACACAGGAACTGAAGATTAACTGAAGATGGAGAGGACACTAGTCAGCTATATGCCAGCCTCCAGCTGACTCATCCTTTCCTCTTCCCTCCTATATATAGAGCTCTTCTATGAGGTCTAGGGAGGCTGGAATTTTGTATAAGCAATGAGGTGCTGTTGGTATACTGCCAGGATTATTGGGTGATTGTTTTACTAGAGGTGAAGAAGAGAGTTCTTGCTGCCGAGGAGGTGCTGCTGGATTGGAGCCAACATCATTGGTTGTAACTTCCTCTGGAACCCTGTTACTTTCTATCAATAAAGTTTGCATGTTCTTCTATATACTTGTTTTACATAGATGCTTTTGTGTTTACATGTATATTTGATGCAACCTAATCCATGCTTCAGTTATGATTGCTTATATCTCGTAGTTTGCTCCCTTTTGTTGTGCAGATTCTGTGTGTAGCTGGATCGGCTTGGAGAGCAAAGAGCTGGGAATCAGATACAAAGAGAGAAGGACAAGGATCGACTAAGCGCAAGACACCAGGTTGGTTGACCCTATTTCCATTCTCTCTGTGCTTTCATAAAGATGAACATGAAAACTTTGTCATTCAGTTGTTGCTAAAGTCTGTCACCTTTAGAAAGGGTTAGTGTCATCCGCATCGGATACTTTTCCCCACAACAAACTGGCGACTCCACTGGGGAGATCCTAGTATCTTGTTGTTGTAGTATTTTGCTATTCATTTCTTGAAGAAAGGAGTACCGAATCGAAAAGCTTTTGACTCTATCAAAAGCGAAGTAGAGGGTTTTGCTACTCTTGCTCCTTTGCTGAGCAAATTCAAGATTTAAAGAGCTAATCTACAGATGAATCCTTACTCTTAGTGATAGATCTTTATCCTCTTGATCATCCCTTAGCCTGTACTTAACCCATAGCATTTTATTTCAGTCAAAACAGTACATTTTTGAGCTTTTTATGACCCGGAATTCTTAGCAGACGTAACTCTCGTAAGTCAGTGCAGGCTGTCCACTGGCAGTCTGCATTACAGCGCAGGTAGTCCCTTCGGGAACTGCGCTGAGAGTGAAACTGGTGAACTAGTGCCTGCGCTGGTCCAGTTGGCCTTAGTCTAGCTCAGCTCTTCCTTTGTGTCTTGGCCCTGTTTGCACTTGTTTTTGGCTGATTGCTTGCTGGTTATTGTATTTGCTGTAGACCTCATCTCCTTGACATTATTCCGCCTCAGTTGTGTGATGAAATTGTAAACGTTCTTTCAGTATTTCTTGTTTCAGTTACAATTTCCCATTGTGAAAAGCGAACCTAGTAGCTGTGGCCTCTTAGATTGCGATCTTATGAGTTAGTGTTATTGCTGTTCATAGCTGTTTTGGATTGGTTTGCTTCTCACTTTATGGTTTGAATCTATACTTTTCCTGTATTTAAAACAAGTCTTTCATAAGGTGTTCTTTTGATTGTGGACAAGCTTGTTTATTTCTACTTGAAAGTTGATTCAAAAATCATACAACCGTTTCCTTTTGTTAAGCATCAACATTAAGGATAATGAAAAGAAATACATGCATTGTGCATTTTGCATTTGACTGTATGCTTGACGATTTAGGAAAATGTGCATTTTAGTGTGTGTTCTTTGATCTGTGGAAAAAGTTGTGTCTTGCTCTTTCCTCAAGTAGATTAAGGTTTTCAAAGTTGAAAGATTGAAAAGATTTTGCTTCTCATTCTTAGATTTCATATAGGAAGTTGTATATATACATCTCGTGGCGAACCTGAAAGGCAAACTGTTAAGAAAGATCAACATTAAAATAAACTCAATTTACATAATAACGCTTTGGAATTTAACGCAAACATCTAGAGGTTTAGGTAGAGACGTGTTCCGGCGTCGTTAAACATAGTGACTGTCGATCTCTACGAAGGTGGGTGATTCCTCCTGAGAGTCGGTGGCACTAACACGGATTTGAGCTCCCACGTACCGTCGCGTATATTGGGAGACCCCTATAGGCTTTTATCCTTTATCCTTAGGAAACCGTGTCGGCCGCCCTACTAATCGCGATGCAGTGAACACAGCATTCACGAAGATCGACCACCCGTACCGTAAAACGTATTCTGTGGTTTCGCGAAAGGTTTGGCACACCCTATGCCTAGATCTCCAGAGCAGTTTCTTTTGGCCCTTTTCAAACTCTATAACTGAAAAGGTCCAACCGAGCATTTGTCACTTCAGGCTCGTTAATACATCGAAGGCGACTAGAGTCATCTTTAGCTTTTTCTCGACTCTTAAAACATGAAAAAGCAAGTTTGTGTCTAAAAGCATCGTAAATAAAACTTATCTTAAAGCGGAACATAATCACCTGTTATTCCCACGTTGATCTTTCAGTTGAAAAGTATGGAGCCCACCAACCAAGGAAGTAACCTTGGCGGAAGTCCAAATCCCTTCTCCTCTTGGGGAGATGTTGGTGCGCCTCATATGGCTACATTGTCACTTCCAGGATTGACAATCAGCCTTCCTGTTTGGCTCTTTTCAACTAATGTTGTCCAAATCGCCACTAATCCTGAGCAGTCGAATCAACTGTCAGAACAATCTAGAACTACCCACCAGCCTTCTGCATCTTGTGATACTTCCTCTGATCCTTCATCTTCGCAGGGTAGAGCCGGCAAAAGTCAGCCTCCCAAGGAGAAGAAGGAAAAGAAGAAGAAAGGGAAGAAGCAGAAGGAGCCTCTGGCGAAGGCGACTGGGGGCAAGCAGAAGAAAACTGACAAAAACCCACACACTGCACCGACCGGGCCTAAATCGCCATGTGTCATTTGCAAAGGGATCCATTTCCATCGTGAATGTCCTTGTATTCCCCGGATACTAAGGGACTGGTCCCCGAGGTTGCACAATCCGGTAGCATCAACCTCTGGTTGTCAAGTTGATTGCATTCCCTCAACTAGCGAGAGTGAAGGACGAAGAAGGGGACCAAGATCACCCTGTCTATTGTGTGAAGGTCACCATGCCATCCACAAATGTCCATTCTTAGATGAGGCCAAGAGAGTTTTGGAAGATCGCCCAGTGTCACCAGTGCAACTTCCGCCTGGATACCGAAAACTCACGCCTAATCCCTCGATAGTTGAAAATCCAGTTGAACCACTCAAGTGGTCAGCTGATGTGTCAGTCATTGAGAATGAACCTACCGAATCTAGACCAGACGAAAGTCTAAAGGTCGAAACGGCAGTTGACCCGGTTCTTCCTTCAAAGGTTCTATCGTCCAATGACTCCGTCATTGAAGACCCGTCTTCAAATGACACCGTCACCGAAGTGTCGTCTTCATGTGACACCCTCACTGATGAGAACAAGGATGACACCATCCAGGTTCTCTTTATCAGCACCGACTCCGACGAGCATCCGGGCAATGCGCCCATTCCTTTATCGCAGGAAGGAACATCATCTGAGTCGTATCCAGCCGTATATTCGGTCCCACCACCAAGCAACCTGGTTGTATCCTTTGATTGGAATCAACTAGGCAGACCCCGGTTACCAGCCAGTGTTCCATTCAGAATCATTGTCCAGATCTATAGAATGGTTATGGCCGGTACTATCATTGATGAAGGGGCGTCTGTGAGTATCCTTTCCTCTGTTGCTTGGAAAGCACTGGGTTCCCCAGCGCTTTTACCTGAGTTGAGAAATCTCTCAGGTTTTGATAAAGGAACCAGTCGACCATTAGGGATCCTCCCCGATGTACCTGTTACATTGAAAGGGAAGACCGTCAGGATGAACATGTTGGTAGTTCAAGGACCCTTGGATTATAACCTACTCCTTGGACGCGACTATATTTATTGCATGGGAGCGATAGTCTCCTCACTCTTTAGAGTAATGTGTTTTCCACACGAAGGAAGGGTGGTCAAGCTCGTAGACCAACTTTCATTTCCGGGATCTCGCATCGCAAATAGTCAAATACCAATCCTAAATGGTCTGTTCACTCAAGATTCGCCTCCGCCCCCAGTCCTCCTTCCCGATGAATGCGAGTGATTCGGAAAGAAAGACTAGGACCCAGGGGGCATGCACCCTGGTCTGCTTCGGGCAGAGGAAACTCCGGATATAAGGAAGAATTTCCGCAGAAGAACATGACTAGTCCGTACCCCGTCCGTGGAAGGAAGTGGGGTTGTTCTGGAATAGTGTTCTTTTGTTAAAGTTATGTGTTTGGCAAAAGAGTCATTCACCTTTGTCTAAAAAAGTGGGCAATGCCCAAGTAGGAATTCCCTTATTGTAACAAGTAGTCACCATCTTTAAATTCAAGCCTCGCCCATCGAAACATATGTTTTGAAGGATAAGCAGGGGCAGTAAACTAAGAAGGAGACCATATTGTTGTAACAGATGGTAACCATCTTTGGACAACCCAATGATAGACACCGCCGAAGAAAGAGATTGATTTGCGGCAGCGAATAGAACCACTCTTCGGATAATAAGAAAGAGGCAAGCCTCCCTCAATAATACCAATGTTTTATCTTTGAGTAGTGTTCTTCTATTGTCACATAGCTGTTTGTTAAAAGTGGGCCGACAGGAAGTCTGAATACTGCGTAAGACCCCTTAAAATAACGAGAAGACAAGTATCGTTAGCATTAGATTAGCAAGATGACAAATAAGTAAGAACACCCAGAGAAAAACAAAAGTAGGGGAGAGGAGGGTCAGCCTCGAAATTCTATCCTATACCTGGGGGCATGCAAACTTTTGGAATGCAAGCAAGGGACGACTATTGATTTTTTAAATTTTTAGGTCCTCCCTTTAAACCTGTAGGTCTAACCCGTTAAACTCGTAGGATTAGCCGTTTCCAACCTTGCATGAAGAAAGCCTGTGGGGCAAAAGTAAAATTTGCCAAAATGGAGCATAGCTGTGGTAAGGCCCAAGCTCTATAAAAAATGGATCCTTAGAGGAGGCGTTCTTCTTATGACTGGTATATCGAGCAGTTTTAGCATATAGTTCATGCTCGTTAAAAAATAAACGCGAAAATCAAGCAGTTTTATGACTGAATTTATGCTCGTTAAAAAATAAAAAGGTGTGAGCAAAAGTTTCCCCCAGAGTTCAAGCTCATGGAAAAAATGAACCGGTAAATAACCTTTTGAGATCGTAAATTCATCAGCCATAAGAACCTTGATCGTGTTTTCATCCATCACCTCCACTGTTCATTTGGCCGATCATTCACTTCCATTTGTGTGTTTACCTCTTTTGAGAAGCAGCTGCGAAGAGTGATTTCACCGAGCCATCCTGGTGACACTGCCGAGATTGGAAATTCCAACCTGTACCTGGAATCTGTAGCTATCCCTGTTTATCACTCGTTCCTCAAAAGACGAGTCTTCTTTCAGCTCTTTTCACTGACTCGTAAAATATGAAAAGTTTGCCGAGTTTTGGCCTTCCAGCTCGTTAAATAACCGGAACGCTATCCCTCCTCTAAATTTTAATCTTTTTGGACCTGAGGGATTATTGCACAAAAGGATCGAGCGCTTGTCTTGTTCGGCTCATTAAAAGTACCGAACAGCCATCCCTTCTGTATTGTTTTATACTTTTTCGGACTTAAGGGATTTGCTGACGAAAAAGGAATTATGGAGTTGACTTTCTGTACCTTTTTAGACTCTCTAAAAGTGAAAAGGACCGAGTTTTCTTTGTCGTTAGGCTCGTTAAAATAATTAAATAGCGACAAACTTGTCTTTAGACGAGAACGAGTTTCCCTATCGCTAGGCTCGTTAAATCTTAGCGATAGGCTTGCCCGAAGGGCAGGTTATAGAACAAGCATATGTTATCCTCCTCAAGCTTGACAAAAATAAAGAGGTACTGGTCAGAAATGACTGGGGAAAAATTGGGAGAACATCAAAGTTTAGAGGTAGCAAGTCACTCTTGAACATGACACTTTTCTTCCGTATCACATCGGGTTGGGTTGTCTCATTCACCGGTTTCATCACCATGGTCCTTGCCACACCATCCAGTCGGGGTAATGCTACCGATCCATCACATCAGTGTCGTTATATGTTCAAGAGGGGTCATTCAGAAAGTGTCAACCGTGTCCCATCCACTACCATACATTTTCCTTCATCCATTTCATGATCGCCACCCTGAATCATATGTCACAGTTTGTTTCACCTCCACTAAATCATTAGCTCCGTTCCGTGTCATTGATGTGGGATTCATCAAGGCCCTCCTTTGACGGATCACTTCTTGTCGACTTCAGCTCATTATCCAAGAAGTCGATCTAGGAACACCCCCATCAGTACTTTGAAGCTTGCATGCCTCAATGGCAAGTTTCTCACTTCCGGCGACAGGTATACATCAATGACCTTCGACCAGAAGATTTTGCGTGGCGTTCGACGCCAAGTCCTTTATTCACGCCACGTAAATTGTACTGTCGTACCTTGAGGGTCATCGTCATTATTGGTGATTCCTCTCGCACTTGTTAACGGTTTTCATTATTGACCGGTAATCAAGCGATGTCTTTCCATGTTCGACTTCAGCGTAATTCTCACATGGATCGACTTGTACTTAGAGTGAAGATCGAACGAGTTTGAAGACCCCGGATCTAGTTTCATCCATCCGGGCTGCGATATATATTCAGGAAATATAAAAGCATTTGCCATGTACATCATTGCAGCAGATGATCATCCTCCTCAAAGGATGATAATTTTAGCGGAAGATTATCAGTCTGTCTTCAGACGATCGTCTGTCATATGTACCAAAATGTATTTATAGAAAGCTGAGCATGGGAATACCCACCTCAGCTAGATCATGAGAATAATGATGAATGAAAGATAATGTATTGTATTGTATTGTATTACAGGGCACTCTCCTCAGCACTGGAACGAACTTCGGACCCTCTAGCTAAAGCATTTCACCGGATTAACGGCCTCATACTTTAGGGGGCAACTGTTATAGACATTTTTGTGCCTCGCGTCAAGGAGCAGGGAATGTCGATAATTACAGGGATCCTCAGTCCCTAAACATGTTGTTCTTACCCCTAAAAGAACAAGGTCATCAATCAACAGCACTTCCAATCAGTTCTCCACCTGAAAACACTTCAGAACAGGCTTATTTTGGATCATGTCAGCTGCTTAACTAAGCTTCTGCGCTGTATTGCAACTGTCCCACTCTGTACCTGCGCTGGAAGTCAAAAACAATGAAGGCTACCTGCGCTGGGCGAGATTGGCCAAGTGGCACAGTCATCCTGCAAGGTGTCAGTTGCCCAGGAAGCTTCCAAACTGACACTTGGGTCATGAGATTCACCCTGTGATGAGTAAGAGGTGCTTGATCACCATGTGTAAGCAAGGATCTCCAAGTGGACACAGGAACTGAAGATTAACTGAAGATGGAGAGGACACTAGTCAGCTATATGCCAGCCTCCAGCTGACTCATCCTTTCCTCTTCCCTCCTATATATAGAGCTCTTCTATGAGGTCTAGGGAGGCTGGAATTTTGTATAAGCAAGGAGGTGCTGTTGGTATACTGCCAGGATTATTGGGTGATTGTTTTACTAGAGGTGAAGAAGAGAGTTCTTGCTGCCGAGGAGGTGCTGCTGGATTGGAGCCAACATCATTGGTTGTAACTTCCTCTGGAACCCTGTTACTTTCTATCAATAAAGTTTGCATGTTCTTCTATATACTTGTTTTACATAGATGCTTTTGTGTTTACATGTATATTTGATGCAACCTAATCCATGCTTCAGTTATGATTGCTTGTATCTCGTAGTTTGCTCCCTTTTGTTGTGCAGATTCTGTGTGTAGCTGGATCGGCTTGGAGAGCAAAGAGCTGGGAATCGGATACAAAGAGAGAAGGACAAGGATCGACTAAGCGCAAGACACCAGGTTGGTTGACCCTATTTCCATTCTCTCTGTGCTTTCATAAAGATGAACATGAAAACTTTGTCATTCAGTTGTTGCTAAAGTCTGTCACCTTTAGAAAGGGTTAGTGTCATCCGCATCGGATACTTTTCCCCACAACAGTCTACTTTCCAACCCAAGTGGAATTTGTCAATTTGGCATCCATTTTCCCCATAAAATGTCCATTCTCCCAACACTGCTTCTTGTGTGTCAAAATAGGGGTAGTGAGGTCATTTTTTGAGTGTTTTTTGACCTTTTGAGGGTTCAAAACCTACCCAAACTTCTTGGCCATAAGTAGGCAAGCATAACCTTTCATGAAAAATCCAAAAATGCAAATATTTTTTTATTTGGAGCCCTCTAGCAAAAGCGAGCGCCACGTGGCGCGGCGCATAGGGAGGAAAACTCTGTTTTTTGTGCAAAAAATTTCCAAAATGCAAAAATTGCTCCAAATTTCTTGAAATTTGGGCTAGACCTCCTTCATAAAGAGCTATGATGGGCCGAGGATGCCTTGGCCAATATCGGGAGTCGATCATGTTCTTTTTTCCTCTTTTGCCTTTTTGATAACTTCCTTAGTTTTGCCTTTAAATTTCTTATTCGTGCCTTGTAAACCTTGTTCCACGCCATGTATTTGAAAGCCATGTGTCTCAGCAATGCTTTTTCCCTCCATGGGTGAGTCACTTTGGTCTCCACTTCATAACCATATGAATGATCGGATGACATAACTGCTGGTAAACAAATTGCCCTGGAGAAATAGATATTGATGTATGAAAACTGTGTTAGACTGCCTTTTGGTGATGTGCTTGTGCTCTGCTACCAAGGGAACAAACAATGAAATGAGGGGCTGCAAAGGGAGGGGAAAATAGTGAGGGATTAGGGACTGTTGGGATAGATTTAGCTAGGGGAATATGGGATGTTTTTGGGAGTTTTCTATAGGATTATGGTTTAGGATTTCACATTAGGAAAATTGGGAAAGGGAACTTGGGATAGGGGATGAATGAATTTTAGGGGTAGTGGAACTTAGGGAACAACAAAATCAGGGAAAAATGGGATAAGGGAATGATGGAGAGATGATAGACTTGGTAGCAAAATATTTTTCAAACCCTAGGCAGCAATCTTTGTTTGAGGAATTTGAAATGGTAGGGTTTGATTATTTGTTAAAACACTCACCACATCAACCATCATAACATAAACACCAAACTTGGATAAACAGCAGAGGTGGAGCTCAACCTACTTGGAACAAGGTGAATTCATGTGTTTTTGGTGATTTGGGAGAATCCTAGAAGTTTTTGGGCTCTTTGGCTGTATGCACAGTGCATCTAGCCCAAGGCACTGCGCCTGTGCAAAAATACACTAAGTTCTGAGGCCCAGTGCACCGCGCCTCACCAATGCGTCGCGCCTCCTCCCCAGTGCATCGCGCTTTTTCCTGAAGGTTTTTGGAGGCCTTTATGGTGTCAAAATTGGGTGTGGGATAGCTCGTTAGAAATTTATTTTAGTCTACTTTCCAACCCAACTGTAATTTTTCAATTTGGAGTTCATTTTCTCTACCAAAAATCAAATCTCCCAAGACTGGTCAAAATGTGCCAAATGAGGCTGCCTCAAGCTAAAGTGCTGTTGCAGTCAAATTTTGAAGGTCTTACTCAACTCAAAATTGAGCTCATGATAGCTCATGGGAAAGATATTTGTGTCTAGTTATCATTTGAATCATCAAGGAAGTCATTTGGCCAACCAAGCTAGGAGAAAATTTGATTTTCCCAAGGTCACTTCGGAGGTGCATCAATTCTCCTGAGGCAACTGTATTTTTGACATTTCTCCAAAACCATGACACCTGTGTAAAACGTGAAGGAGGTTTTTCTTCCTTGGAATATTTTGGAAAAAACCTCTCTCATTTTTCCCAAATTCATCTTTTATTGCTCAGAAACATCATTTGAGTAAACCCTACCCCGATGTGTGGAACAGGGGATTTGTTGAAATGAAGCGAAATGAAGGGGATAGGGAGCTTCTAAATTCTTGAGGAAAATTTGAGAAGTAGGGAGGGATGTTAGGACATAGTGGAAAGTGGAATTTCAAAGATTGAGTGAGGGGAAGGGGTCCAAAAAGGAAAAACGCAGGCCTAGCCTAGAAAATTGTCAAGTTGTAGCAAGAAACTAAGGTTTGTGCAAAAATGAGGAATTTGGGGGATCTCAGTGATGGGAAGTGTTTAATAAGGTACATTAAGGATAGGGGAAGGTGTATGAATATTCGGATACAATTTTTTCTAATGATTTGATCATCCAAGAGAAATTACCTTCAAAACCCTAGGAGAGGGAAATGAACCTTGCTTAGGCGCAACTAAAGCATGAACAAGGTGTAAAATGACCCATTGGACCCTGACATGATGATGAAAACCCTCTGAATGATGGTAGACACAGCTGAATGGTGACATGGACCAACATTTGGACAACTTTGGAAGGAGCAAAAGCAAACCCTAGACCTAATACCTAGTGACCAAATTTTGCTTGAAGACTCACTGAAATGACAAAATTTGACCTTGACACCTTAAAGTCACTTTGTAACAGCATGTTTGATCACTGGAGGAAGGCTGCAAAGACTAACACTAACATTGGCTCCAATGGGGATGGTAGATCCTTGGAGGTGCCAAGAACTACAGATCTCTGGGAAAGCAGGCAGTGCCTTCGTCCATTGGGCAATGGAGTCAAAAACTCAAGCTGAAATGCATGACTAAAAAATGACGACTTGACGACACAAATTGATTCCTACGCAAGTAAAAACTGACTCAATAATTAAACACAACCGACAAACTAGAAATGATGCTCAAGTTTGAGCTTATTCATCAAACCTCCTCTAATTGTTATTTTCACCACCCGATCAAGTGAAATGGAACAGCCAATGCAACCACGTAAGCATCTTGGCTGTTATTTGATTTCTTCCCAAATGCTTTCTGATGCATATGAAAAGGGAAGAATCGAAAGGCAACTCCCATGGAAACTCGGAATCAAGTTGAGTGTTGATAAACTTGCAAAGCATGAATTGACTGGATGACTTCAAGAATAGCGTGAAAGGATCTTCATAAACATCGCTACTGATTTCCATTAACACATTACTGCTCTAGTCCAAGTAGTCTTCATAGTTGAATATTAAGATTTTAATTACATCTGTGCTGTCTTTCTTTGGTGATAGCAGTAGCCTGTCAAAAGGATCTTGAATTTCGTGAATAACCAAACTCTGTTGCTGATTCCAAACAGAACAAAAGTCTCCTTTATCAATCTCCTCATATGACTGCAAACCTTGGTCTAAGCTTTGTAATGAAAACTCTGTTAAACAAGACAATGAAGGTAACCTTTCAATCGGATTATTATCAACATTCTCTTCTGTCACATGGTCAGCTAATGGAGAAGAAATTTTACAGCACACATAATCCAACGCACGAGCAATAGGATCATCAAAAACTTGAGAAGACTGTTTCGATGTATCTCTTGAAATTGTATGACATCCTACTGGCTACTCATCTTTTTCTTTAGAGATATTACGAAGATTCTTCCTTATAAACTGAAATGCTTCGAAACAAAAGGGTACAGAATCCTCTTGCATCATTAGATCATGTATTTCGGATGCCACACCTTCATCTGTAATCTGACCTTCATCCTCAACATTAAAGTTGAGAGATTGTTGATTTCCTACAGGTTTCTCTTTCGAAGATTTACTGTGCAATTTACCCTTCAAAAACTGAAATGATTCAAAATATAAAGGTAGGGAATCATCCTGTATCATTTGATCATATGTGCCAGCTTCCATGTCTTCATGTGCAACTTGAAAATCAATGGCATTTGGGGGTTGGATATCTGAATATGAGAAGTCTTGAACAAGGTTTTTATTGCCTTCAAGATGGTCCAGATCAACACTTGTTGACAGTTGATTTCTGATTGCATGAAAATTGTCTCTGATGAACTGAAATGAATCAAAACAAAAAGGCAAAGATCCTTCACTTACTTCAAAATTTGTTGCACTTTCCTCGTCATTGTCATAGCTAATATGCATCAGCTTATCACTGTTTTCAAGCTGCTGAAAGTGAACTTCCTCCTCCCACAAACTAGCTACTAGTCTGTTTTCAAGATTAGCTTCTGCCTGGAGAACATAATCATCGTCATACTAATCAAATTGAGGCAAATCATCAGTATAAAACACATCATCAAGCATACATGTCATATCAACATATCTCTCTCCTCCAAGATGATCTACAAAACAATCATTATCAGATCTATGACAACTGGGATAAGAAACAAAATGTTTTGGATCAGCAACTTGTTCTTCTTCAATCAGTGAGCCATGGGCTTGAACATTATACTCATTCCTTGTGATAGTTTTTGGCATCATCTCTTCTACTGCACCTACCAACATGTCAAGCTTTACCTCTAGAGATGTCAATTCCTTTGGATCTATGTTTTTCATCTCTTCTTCCTTCAACTTTGCCCTTCGGATCAGCAAATGAGCCTCTACATTTACTGCATTGTTCTGCATCTCTTCAAGTGTTGCAATATTCCTTTCCCTCAGCTGAAACTCCATTTCTAGATCAAAGGCACCTAGATAGTGCAAGAGAGGAGATCTAGGAGGAGGTCTTATATCAACTGGCATTGTGTAATAAACTTGGTTAAATCTGGTTGAAAACTGTTGTACTGTCTCCCCTGGAAATCTTTTTAGCTGGTTATACTCTTCTATAATCAAGAAAGGGTTTTGTCTTACCACCCACCTATCGAGGAAAACTTTGATGAACTGCTGGAAATCTAAGATGCTTGCATCAGGTAGGGCTTTGAACCAACTCTTGACTTTGCCTTACAAAGAAAGAGCAAAAAGCCTTATACTAACATCTTCGTCATCAACTTCAAAAAGGTCAAGAAAAGTCTCAACATTCTGCACATGTTGCTCAGCGTTGACATTCTTACATTCACCGTCCAATATCGGCAAATATAGGTAATAATTTGCAGGGAAAGCATGGAGAACAAAAGGCAAAACAAGAAGTTTATACCTATCTGGGACTATAAAAGGTGTAGGAGTATATACAAGTGCTATGGGATCAGGTTTGTTTTCTTTAGGCTCATCACACTGAAGAGAGTCATCATGAGATGTGGGAAAATTAAGGAGGCCATGATCAAAGGGAAACTCAGTATTTACACTTTTTGAATAGGTCTATTGAAGATTTTGATGACCTTTATCATACAACAAATCCTGAAAAACTTTCAGGACAGCTTCAAGAACAACAAAGAAGTAATTTACAAGAAAGCCAACTAGATCCTGAATACCATTCCACTTTGGATACTCGGACTTCGTGTAAGATCCTTCCATTTTCTCAGAGAAGAGTTAGTCCTCCAGTGGATTCTCTACATTGAGTTGGAGTCACCAGGTGAATGATTTTATCCTTCTTATGTCTGATCGTCGTCCACCATCAACCATTAGATCTAACTTGATACATGTACTGGGGTGATCATTTAGATCTGATGTTTAGTTTATAAACTAGACCAGAGATTGAATGAATTAGCTTTTATCTACTTGCGCTAATGCAAAGCAAAAGCATTTCAAAGGCTACCTAGCTAATCTTCAAGCTCCGTCTGTAGTCTACAAAGCCAAACAATGAAAATAAACTTTCTTCCCCAGTATGGTCGCCACTATAGCACGCCCATGAAAATAAACTGTCTTCCCCAGTATGGTCGCCACTATGTTAGCCTAGATTTGCCTCAGGCTGAAAAGGCAAGGTTCTAGGTCCACATCAAACCACGCTCAGCCTCGTAGCTAGCCCAACAAGGACAGGAAAGGGCTCTCTCCAGGTCAATATTAGCGAAAGATAATCGATGGGGCTTGAGATGACTAAAATAAAAACTAATTTTAGGCTAGGTATGAAGTGCAAGGATTTGATTTGATTTTTTTGGAGTTTTGTTGGAATCAAGGGAAAGGCAAATTTGGGTCCGAGGATGAGGTCAAATTTTTGTAGAGTTCTGGTAGGGGCAAGGTAGGCAGTAGTTTCGATGCTTTAGATTAAATGAATGGATAGAAAAGACTGTTGAGGAGCTGAAGAGGGAAAGAGGCTACAAGAATCCTCTCCAAACAGATGAAAACATGTAAAACTAAACAAAGTTTCAGGCAGAGCACAACAAACTCATGAATTCTACCTTTGTCACTCAATTTGTTTAATTTCAGAAGCAAAGAGAAGGGAAATGGCATACATAAAACCTCACTGAACTTACAATTACATGAAGAAAAACACCATCAAAACACAAAGCCACAAGGATCCCAACAAGTGCTGCAAAACCTTGGTCTTTCCTTTGCCAAAAATGTAAAAAACAAATGTACAATGGAGTGCCAAGCAATCCCAAGTGTCCAACCATGCTAATGACAGAAAAAAAACATAATATAGACAAACCATAGCTCATCCTAGCCTCTAGGGTTCAATCTCACATGTTTAGGAGCTGATCCAACTGATTCTAAACTAGGAACTAGAAATTAGGCCATGAAACTGCCTGCCTCTATAAACTAGGGAACTGATTCATTCAGTTTCAAACAACTTTTTAACTAATGAATCTACCTTTCCAAGTGAGAATTTGACATATTTACATCATTATCCATCAACATACATCAATTACATCATAATTTTTCCATTAGGAAAGTAAAAAGGTCAAACTAGGCAAAGCTGGGCGAAAAACAAAGCAAAACATGGTCAAACTCGCAATTTTTCCTCTATGCGCCATGCCTGATTCTCTATGCGTAGCGCCTGTTTGGACCCACTTTTTGAATCCTTCCCGATGTCAAAATGAGCTCCAGTTGTGCTTTCTGGAAAGGTATGCCTATCTAATTTCCAACCCAAGTGGAATTTTTCAATTTGGCCTCCATTTGCCCCATAAAAAGTCCATTATCCCAACACTGCTTCCTGTGTGTCAAAATAGGGACAGTGAGGTCATTGTTTGAGTGTTTTTTGACCTTTTGAGGGCTCAAAACCTGCCCAAACTTCTTGGCCATAAATAGGAAAGCATAAAATTTCATGAAAAATCTAGAAATGCAAATATTTTGTGATTTGGAGCCCTCTAGCAAAAGCGAGCGCCATGTGGCGCGGCGCATAGGGAGGAAAACTTTGTTTTCTGTGCAAAAAATTTCCAAAATGCAAAAATTTCTCCAAATTTCTTGAAATTTGGGCTGGACCTTCTTCATCAAGAGCTATGGTGGACCAAGGATGCCTCGGCCAATATCCAAAAGTAATCATGCTCTTTTTTCCTCTTTTGCCTTTTTGATGCCTTCCTTAGTTTTGCCTTTAAATTTCTTATTCGTGCCTTGCAAACCTTGTTCCGCGCCATGTAGTTGAAAGCCATGTGTCTCAGCAATGCTTTGTCCCTCTATGGGTGAGTCACTTTGGGTCTCCACTTCATAATCATATGAATGATTGGATGACATAACTGCTGGTAAAAAAATTTCCTTGGAGAAATAGATGCTGATGTATGAAAATTGTGTTGGACTGCCTTTTGGTGATGTGCTTGACCTCTGCTACCAAGGGAACAAACAATGAAATGAGGGGCTGCAAAGGGAGAGGAAAATAGTGTGGGATTAGGGAATGTTGGGATAGATTTAGCTAGGGGAATATGGGATGTTTTTGGGAGTTTTTTATAGGATTAGGGTTTAGGATTTCACATTAGGAAAATTGGGAAAGGGAACTTGGGATAGGGGATGAATGAATTTAAGGGGTAGTGGAACTTAGGGAACAACAAAATCAGGGAAAAATGGGATAAGGGAATGATGGAGAGATGATAGACTTGGTAGAAAAATAGTTGTCAAACCCTAGGCAAAAATCTTTGTTTGAGGAATTTGAAATCGTAGGGTTTGATTATTTGTTAAAACACTCACCACATCAACCATCATAACATAAACACCAAACTTGGATAAACAGCAGAGGTGGAGCTCAACCTACTTGGAACGAGGTGAATTCATGTGTTTTTGGTGATTTGGGTGAATCCTAGAATTTTTTGGGCTCTCTGGCTATATGCGCCGCGCATCCAGCCCAATGCACCGTGCCTGTGCAAAAATACGTTGAGTTCCGAGGCGCGGTGCGCTGCACCTCACCAATGTGCCGCGCCTCCTGCCTAGTGCATTGCGCTTTTTCTAGAAGACTTTTGGATGCCTTCCTGATGTGAAATTTTGGCATCGGATAGCTCGTTGGAAATTTCTTTGAGTCTACTTTCTAGCCCAATTGAAGCTTTTCAATTTGGAGTTCATTTTCCCTGCCAAAAATCAAATCTCCCAAGACTGGTCAAAATGTGCCAAATGAGGCTGCCTCAAGGCAGAGTGCCGTTGCAGTCAACTTTTGAAGGTCATCCTCAACTCCAAATTGAGCTCATGATAGCTCATTGGAAGGCTATTGGTGTCTAGTTATCATTTCACTCATCAAACAAGTCATTTGTTCAACCTAGCTAGGGTAAAATTTGATTTTCCAAAGGTCGCTTAGGAGGTGCATCAATTCTCATGAGGCAACTATATTTTTGACATTTCTCCAAAACCATGACACCTGTGTAAAAAGGGGAGGAGGTTTTTATTTCTTGCCATATTTTGGACAAAAAATTCTCTTACCTTTCCCAAATTCATCTTTTATTACTCATAAACATCATTTGAGTAAACCCTACCCCGATGTGTGGAACAGGGTATTTGTTGAAATGAAGTGAAATGAAGGGGATAGGTGGATTCTAAATTGTTGAGGAAATTTTTAGAAGTAGGGAGGGATGTTAGGACACAAGGGAAAGTGGAATTTCAAAGATTGAGTGAGGGGAAGGGGTCCAAAAAGGAAAAACACAGGCCTAGCCTAGAAAATTGTCAAGTTGTAGCAAGAAACTAGTGTTTGTGCAAAAATGAGGAAGCTGGGGGATCTCAGTGATGGGAAGTGTTTAATAAGGTACATTAAGGATAGGGGAAGGTGTATGAACATCCGGATACAATTTTTTCTAATGATTTGATCATCCAAGAGAAATTACCTTCAAAACCCTAGGAGAGGGAAATGAACCTTGCCTAGGCGCAACTAAAGCATGAACAAGGTGTAAAATGACCCATTAGACCCTGACACGATGATGAAAACCCTCTCAATGATGGTAGACTCGGCTGAATGGTGACATGGACCGACATTTGGACAACTTTGGAAGGAGTAAAAGCAAACCCTAGACCTAATACCTAGTGACCAAATTTTGCTTGAAGACTCACTAAAATGACAAAATTTGACCTTGACACCTTAAAGTCACTTTGTAAGAGCATGTTTGATCACTAGAGGAAGGCTGCAAAGACTGACACTAACAAGATATATAGGGGCAATCTAAGGGTCATTGGCAAGCAGGTTGTGTGTGCTGAAGAGTTCCATAGGATCTGATGGCTCAACTCTTATCATTAATGGCTCATTCTGCTCCTTTATCATCAATCTTTTAATTTTTGTTAGCCCTAATTCTTCATGGTTCATCCAAGAGTCCATTGTCATTAATTGTAGGTCCCCTAGCTTGGCATTAGGATCCCACACATTCATTTCTATGAGTACCATGTTGTGTAAGTAGAATTCTGCCATCTTTGCCTTATCCTCTAAGGTGCTTTGGTCACACAGGTCCATGAACTGCCTGTAATCTTGGAAAGGCATTGTGCCTCTTTGTGCAAAAGTATTTATTTGGAATGAAGCCATTGATCTTTTAGATAGAGGCCATAAGATTTGGCTGGTGTTCTTCATTATAATGCCTCCATGGATAAGCTGGCCATGCATGCTAGCTGGGTCTCTTTCTCTTGCAGCTTCCTCCTTAGCAATTCATTTTCAGTTTCAAGGTGGCTTCTTGTAATTGCTTCCTTGTCTCTAAGAGCACTCAACTCTATGCCCATTTCCCTAAGTTTGTTTTCCATATGGCCAACATCCTCAACTCCTTTTGATTTGACTATGTACGTCCACCTATGTGTTCTCACTCTTTCTTTCTCCAATTCAAAAAAGAGTGGAATTGAAAATTTCTATGGGATTATCCTTCCTCCCTCAAGTAGATTGTAACAAGAGGCAAGACTAGGCTAGGGATCAGGTTCTTGTATCTCTTATGCTTCCTCCTTCACCTGTGGCTGTCCTTCTATCCTTTTCTCAAGCTTTTAGGTCTCCTATAGTTTTGACAGTGTCTCCCGTAGAACTGTCTGAGCCTCCTATAGGATCGTTTTTGGGTCCTGTAGTACTGCCTTTTCCTTCCATGTGGAAGATCTAGGAGTCCTCCTTTCATATGTTATAGGTGTCTTGGAAGGAGATTCTTTCCCCTTGGCAGAGGTTGAATCTTCAATGGTAATTGGCACTTTTGAAGAGGGTTGAGGTTTGCCTATTTTTATTCTATTGCTCTTTCTAACCCTAAAATACATGGAGGTCTGTCTTTTCCTCTTTTGTTTTGGCTTGATTGGTGTACTAAGGGCAGTGAGGGTAGCTTCTGCCTCCCTTTCCCAAGTCTCAGGGGACTCTTCTCCTTGTTCTTCCTTCTCTGCCTCTTCTTCTCCTTCTTCTATCTCTTGTTCTGTCTCTTTTTTTGCCTCTTCCTACTCTGTTTCTTCAGCTCTCTCCTCCTCTATTTTAGTTCCTTCCTCCTTCCTTTCTTGTTCTGCTATGTCACCCCTGGCTCCAACTTCTCCCCTTGTTATTCTTCCTCCTCACTGCCTGTAGGGCTGACAACATAGGTTAAGGCCTTTATGTCATCCTCAATTGTCATCTTTCAGAAAACTTCCCATGGTATAGGGAGTGTAAAGGTATGAAGGGCTTCCTCTACTAGGATTTTGATTAAGCCATGTTGAGCTAGCTGCCCTAAATTTCCTACTTGTACCTTGGTGATAGAGTCAATGAGGGACTGTGGGAGGAAGTAAGGGATACTGGGCTTATGAGGTGTTGGACTATCCATGCCATAACTTAATTCTTGGAGGATTCTAAAGTGATAACCATAAACAATGTTGTACCTCCCCTCACAGGAAATGTATTTGATCATTTGATAGCTAACCTCATCCCAAGGATATGGTATGCTAGCCTTTCTAATGCCATTTTTATCTTCAACAGGGGTTTCATTATTTTGGAAAAAGTTCTTCTTAGCAGCCTGGCCAATTGGTTTCTCATCTTTACTCCAAGGCAGCCCAAGAGGAAGGGTAGTTACCCTAATGATAAATTCAGGGGTTATCTCCATGGAAAGAGCTCTAATGGTGATTTTGGCATGTGTTCTTGTGTGAGGGACCAGAGAGAGAAAAAACTCTTGGGAAATTTCCTCATCAAGCCCTTGAAATTTCTCAAAGAAATTCATCCAATTTGCCCTTGTGAAGATGTCCGCCACTCGAGGATGTGCATGGAACCTAGTGGAGCTAGTGGACTCCTTTCTCATAAACCCTCCTATCATATTGTCTATACGCTTTTGGAAAACCAAATATGGAGGTGGAGACAAAGGATTTTGAGAAAAACAGAGAAACAGAGGAAACTATGTTTTTTTTTTTTAAATAAACATAATTTTTTTTATGTATTTTCTCCTCTCCTAAAGAGTTATTTTCTCCTCGAATTAAGACCACTTCTTCCATATATTGATATTCAACAGGGGGCATTCATGAACCCTACCTCTTCAGACTGAAAATCGTGCTAAAAATCATGTTTTCTCCCTTGAAAATGACTCACTGCCCCTCCTGTAGAAGCCTGCTGTCCCTCCTATAGATTTCCCATAGGTGCTCCTGTAGAAAATGCTGAGAGTAAGAATATGGTAGAGATCGATGGAGGATGGTGGTTATGAGGTTGTGGGGGCACAAGGAGACCTCTGTAGCTGAGTTACGAGAAGAGAATGAAGGAAAAGGTGGTGATAATGTTCGAGGAGGAGTACTTATTACCCTTTATGGATATTTTCGGCGATGAGTGCTGAGTTGGCAAGGTATACATTGGCCATATTCAGACCGTTGGTCCCCACGTGCTTGGTCATCATGGCCCCTCCTCGTAATCATCTCTCATTATTTTATCGGAGTTCACACTTCCTCCACTACCTGTCCTTGGGATGTTGTGCTAAAGTTGACTGTGCACACATGTTGGTGACATCTTGGATGAGTGGAGTCAACTAGATGAAAGTGGCCAAGTTAACTAGCCACCTTTGCCTCATTCAACCTCAATCATCTTTTTGTTTTTGCATTACTTCTAATTACACAAATGAAAACAGAGGAGTGACTTAGTTACTTACCTGTGATATGAGTGTATTTTTTGTGAGGTGTTGTGGCTTTCTCTGCTGCATGCCTTTATTTCCCTTTTTTCATGTTTTCTCTGCTTGCTGATGTGTGGTTGTGTGCTTGTGCAGGTTCTTCTCTGGCTGGATCTGAGCTTCAGGTGCCTTTTCAACCTTCATGTTTTCACTCTCTTGCTATTGCTGTTGTACTTCTATGGGATCAACTGCTACAAGCAGGGAAAATTTTAAGAACCCCCCTAAATTTATAAATATAATAAATGGGCGAATCTCCATGGTATATAGGAAAAATGGAAGGCGATTTTATCAATAATATAATATGTATATATAATTTTTTGGCGAATCTCTCACCAGGCATGGCGAATATTTTACTCAATTATAAAATCTTGTAAGATCTTGGCGAGTCTTTCACTAAATAATAAAACTTTGTAAAGTCCTAGTGAATCTTAGCATAGGCTACATGCTGGTTTAATTCCCTCATTTAAATAGGCTAAATTCCAGGTGAATACCATGGGTCAATACCATGTGCCATTTTTGTTTTTATTAATTCTAATATTAGGGTTAATAATGGTTTTTTGTTTGGTATTAATAACAATCTAGTCCATGGTATTTGTCCCATAGTATTTTGGCCATAGGTTTCACCTAAATATAACTCATTTTTTGAGTGTTCGTAAATATAAGGTGACTTATGGAGTAAATATAAAAAAATGTTTTATTTGTTTACCATACCTCTCGTTTATTTATATTTTTATTAACTTACCATACCTCTTTTACAAATATGGTATTTGGCCCATAGGATTCACTTAAATAAAACCTCTTTCTTGAGCCTTCATAAATAGAACGAGGGTTATGGACTAAATATAAAAAGAGGTTTTATTTATTTACGATACGTCTAGTTTATTTATATTTTTATTTATTTACCATACCTTTTGAGTAAGTATAAAAAGACGTTTTATTTATTTACCATACCTCCACTTTACTTATATTTTTATTTGTTTACACCCTTACATGTATATAATGTGACTTATGGAGTAAATATAAAAAACATTTTATTTATTTACCATACCTCCACTTTACTTATATTTTTATTTGTTTACACCCTTACATGTATATAAGGTGACTTATGGAGTAAATATAAAAAATGTTTTATTTATTTACCATACCTCTCATTTATTTATATTTTTATTAATTTACCATACCTCTTTTATAAATATGGTATTTGGCCCATAGGATTCACTTAAATAAAACCTATTCTTGAAAATGGGCGAATGGATTCACTTAAATAAAACCTATTCTTGAAAATGGGCGAATGGAAGGTTGTAAGTCCTAATTTCAAGGGCTAAATTTACCTTTTCTACCCTTTCCCTTAAAATAAGGTGGGCTATTTGAGGTGATTTGTAAAAATGTACTATGATACAAAATATTCGCCCACTAAAAATTTAAAACCCCTTAATTTCGCCAAAGGGCGAACATTCGCCCCTAAAATTATCCTTGGCTACAAGAATTCCTACAGGAGCTCTTGTAGCTGCTTCTCCCCTTGAAACTTCAACTTCTTCCTATGCTTGGAGCTCGAGGATGATGCTAGAGGTGTAGATAAAGATGGAGACGTAGAAGGTAGGCTTCAGGTGAGGTTGATGGTGCTTTTTCCTCTCTTTTTTTTTTAAACTGAAAAACTATTTTTCTGTGTTTTTCTTGGACAGGGAGAAAAATGATGCTTGGGATGTGATGCAAGTTTTGAAATGATGGAAAGGAGGTTTGAAGATTGTAGGAGGGATTATAGGTTCTTCATGAAGCTTCTTTGTCCCTCAAACTACCTTCTGTAGCCACTTTTGTCTCTTTGTAATTCCTACAGGAGCCTCCTATAGAAAACACAGAGCCTCCTGTAGAAAACACAGTTTTTGAAAAAGTGGTACAGTGGGGTGAAAGAAATGCCAAAAATGATGGAGGAAGGTGTGGAGAAGATGCGATGGGTGCTGGTATGAATGTTAGGGTCCCCTTGGCACCTTCTTCTGCTCCCTATATTCCTCCTGCAAACCTGCAATGCAACAAAAATTCATTTTCTTTTTTCCATTTTTTTTTTTTAAACAACTAGGGCGTCTTAGAGAGGTTTTCACCCTAATTGCATGCCCTGGGCCCCTCCAAGGGAGATTTTCACCCAGGGATCTTATTCTTTTTTTTTCTCTTTTTTTTTTGACATCACTGGGCTGCCTCAAAAGAGGTTTTCAACCCAATGATGGGACTCAAGCGCCTCATGGATTTTTTTCACTCGAGTCGTTATCTTTTTATTTTTATTTTTTGCTTTTCTTCAGTGAGTGGGTGAAGTGGAAGCTAAGACATGCTCCACTACCATCACTTTTTTATTCAGATCTTCAATATACTCTTGCTTGGAGAGGGGTTTCTTGTATACTCTCAACTGATGTCCATTGACAAGCATGGGGATGGCTTCATCATCAATGGTTCTAATCAGAACTGAACCATTGTCATTGCATTTCACCACAGTGTAGGGTCCCAGCCATCTTGTCCTCAGCTTGCCTTTGAAATACTTGTATCTTGAATCATAGAGTAGTGCCCAATCTCCCTCTTGGAATTGCTTCTCCTTGATATTTTTGTCATGCCATATCTTTCTCTAAAGCTGAGCTACCTCTGTATGGAGGAGGGCTTGCAATCTGTATTCATCCAATCCATTGAGCTAAAGTAATCTCTCCTTCTGTGCATGGTTGAGGTCTAGGTCCAACTGAGCTACCATCCTCAGTGTATTTAACTCAAATTCTATTGACAGCAAAGCCTTCTTCCCATAGACCAGTTCTTAGGCTGTGAACCCGGTGGTGGTCTTCCATGTGGTGTTGTAGGCCTAAGTGGCCTAAACTAATCTGTCCACCCAGTCTTTTCTGCTGCTGCTTACTACCTTGGTTAGGATCCCTTCCAATTCTCTGTTAGTGACCTCCAGTTTCCCATTGGCTTGTGGCTGGTAAGGGGTGGAAGTCCTGTGCTTGATCTTATGATGTGTGAGCAGGTCTTCAATCAAGTCGGAAGTGAATTGACTGCCTTAATCTGTGACCAACTCTCTTGGATACCAAAACTTGTAGAATATGTTTTCTCTCAAAAACTCAACTAATTTTTCCTCTGTCACTGCTTTTATTGCTTTTGTCTCTGCCCACTTGGTCAGGTAGTCGGTGTACACAATGATGTATTGTTTTTGCTTTGAAGGAAGGTTGATAGGCCCCACAAAGTCCATGCCCCACATCTCAAATGGCTTAGAGGTCACTTGAGGTTGCATGGGCATCTCATCCTTTGGAGTAGGTTTCCCCATCCTCTGACACCGATCACACTGGCTTGTATATCTCCTCACATGCTGATTAAGAGTGGGCTAGAAGTATCCTGCTTGTAATATCTTGAAAGCAGTTCTTTTTGCTGCAAAATGACCTCTACAAGGCCTGTCATGACAGGTCAGGAGGATGTCAAAGACTTCCTCCTCCCTGACATATCTTCTCAAGATCTAAATTGGGCCAAGTTTGAAGATATTTCCTCCAATCCTGGTGAAAGGGGCGCTTTTCCTTACTATCTTGCTCCTCTTTTGAGGATAGGTGTGGTGGGAACTGTGTTGAAACCAAGTAGTTTCTATATTAGCAAACCATGGAGAGAGTACTGATATAGTAAACAGATGTTCATCTGGCATTTGGTCATCCACCATTTCTTCTTCACCTACAGGAAAATTTACTCTAGACAAAAAGTCAGCAACAACATTTTCTTTACCAGGCTTATCAATAATGGTCAGATCAAACTGCTGTAGTAAAAGAAACCACCTAATAATGCGAGAATTTACATCTAGTTTGTTCATTAAATATCTAATTGCAGCATGATCAATGTGCACAAAGGTTTGTAGCCTGTGATATAATGTTTGAATTTGTTAAGGAATGCACGACAGCTAGGAGTTCCTTCTCGGTCACTATATAGTTTAACTCTGCCTTTGACAAGTTTTTGCTTATAAAGGATATGCCATAAAATAACTTTCCATCAATTTGTCCTAAGGCTGCTCCTATTTCTTTGTTCGAGGCATCTGTGTGAATGTGGAAAGGTAGGGCCCAATTTGGGCCTCTGAGAATTGGGGCAGTCAATAACTTGCTCTTCAAGGTATCTAGCGCTTCTTGATAGTTTTCTGACCATATGAACTCAACATATTTTCCTAAGAGGCCAAACAAAGGAGAGGCTAGCTTGCTGAAATATTTAATGAATCTCCTGTAATATCTAGCTAAGCCTAGGAAACTTCTAACATATCTCACCTTTTGAGGAGGTGGGACCCTTTGGATGATGGCAATTTTTTGGGGTCCACTGATGAGCCCCAAATTTGGTAACATTTTGGGCTCATTTGGCCTAACTACCCTTGCTCAACCCTTCATCTTTCATAACTTACGCATCATTTTTTAGTATATTTATGTCATTTGTACGAATGAGGGGAGTCACTATTCCTAGGTGGCTAACACATGTTTATTTCAGGTTTTTTGACATTTAATGGAGCAAAACCACGCAGATGAGGGCTAGGAGACAACCAATATGGGATCGAGATTTTGTAGGAGTTGTCCACAACATTGAATGGCCTTCCTCGTGATCTTCACCCCCAACTCCGAGCTCCAACAGCCACCACCACCGAGCTACAAGGCAGCCAAACGGATTTTGAGGAAGCAGCAGATTACTCTTAGTTTGGCCAGCCAAACCCCACTAATTTAGGAGGCCAGCTTGGCCCTCATAATGTATAAATGATGAGGCTGTAGCCTTCGATGGGGACTTTTGAAACCTTGTTGCATATTCTGAACTACGAGCTGATAGCTCTGTTTTGCTCTTTGTAGGCCATTTTTGGCATGTTATGTGACTTATGACTATTATCTTTTAATGAAAAGAAGGCAGATTTGAGTTCAGTTCTGAGTTCTTAAAGGAGCCATAGCTCTCAGGGTTGGGCCCAACCTGAGAGCCTAAGGCTTCCTTCCTTTGTATTGTTACCTTTCTTTCAGCATTGTATTTCTTTTCCTTTACATGCATTTGGAAACACAGTTTCTGAGTTAAATTTCTTGGTGTGGTTGAGTAGGTTAGTTTTATGAATAGAGTTGCTTTAGTAGTTTAGATTAGAGTAAGGAGATTGGAGTTAATGAGAGTTCCAAAAAGGGTTGACTGCACACTCACTTTCACCTCTGTTTAGGGACTGGAATTGCAGACCGTGCCACCCACCAAAAACACTGTTATACATGCTCATGCAAGCTTTGATGCAATGCTCTCGTTTGTAGCAATGTCCATGCGTTCAGATCTTGTGGAATGATTCTTTGCTTCAGTACCATGCATGATTCTCCTTAAAAAAAACACGTTGCTGTTCTTTGGTTTTATAAAAATAGTTAGAATAGGTTGATGAAATTTCGGTTATGTGCAAGACATAGAGGATTTGTTTCATTTACACTGTGCAGTGCTACTCCCTCACTCCCTTATCCTTCTCAGTCGTGCCTATGCCATCTATTCATCTCCCAGTTAGACCATTTGCCTCCTAACTCTTCTATTACCCACGTTATTCTACCTTTTCGGCCTTCCATTCCCTATACCCTCCTCTAGACCAACCAGCTTTGCACACCCCCTCTTCATCTCATCTCTCTGTCCATAGGCCATCACAAGCTCCCCCTCCTACCTCCCTAACCATCCATATAGCCTCTTCCACTCATCCATCACCCAAAAAACCCGATTGCAGAACATCCTGTAGGAGTTACTGAACTTCTTGTAGAAATCCTGAACATCCTGTAGAACCCCTGCAGACTTCCTATAGAAGCTCATAACCACGGTTGCTCGGCACCCAAACTTGGTGAACTTCTCTGAAAGGATGTTAGGGATTCCTTAGACCCTCTCTGAGCCTTCCTGACCTTTTCCAAGCATTTCCCTCCTTGATCTATCCCTGCACAGTCAAGACCCAGTTAGAAGCACACACATAATAATTCCAACAACTTGAACAAAAATACAAAAATATGTTTTCTTTAGATCTAAGTCGTCTAGACACATGCATCTCACCTTCCTAGAAGTAATGGCATCACTTTCAATAGTTTGCGTTCTCACCATTGCATGAGTAGGACTAGCTGGTAGAATTAGGGTTTGCTAGGGTTTTCATTTCTTGTTGGCTTTCAGTTCATTTTTGCAAAGTAGGTTAATTTCCTTTGAGTTAGCTTCCGTTCATCGGTTAAAAAGCTTCTTCTGAGAGCTCATAGAAGTTGGCTTGAGCCCTAGCGGACTTGTGCCAGCTGACCAAGTGACAGTTGCGACAAGAGCTAGTAGTTGTGCATACAACACCGTCGCTTCCAAGTTTGTTACGAACTACCGGATTGATAAAGATAGAGAAGGAAGTTCCAGGAGTTGTAGCATTATTGCTACAATACTGGGGCTCACCATCTTTTTGGCGCCGTTGCCGGGGAAGCGTCAGAGTATTAGTAATTGTTGCTTTTCTTCTATTTTCCTACTCTCGCCTTCTGCCAAGTAGTTTATTTCATTTCCATTCTGCAAAAGTAGCATAGACATTTCCTGCTTTCATAGATTAACATTTCAATTCCGCAATTTCATTTTTGCAAGCGTAGATTAGCATTTCAATTCTGTAAGCGTAGACTAGCATTTCCATTCCTGCAATTTCATTTGAGAAAAGTAGATTAGTTCTTTCCTAATTTCATTTCAATTCTGCATTTTCATTTCAGCAAGATAGTTAGTTGTAAATCAATCTTTTTCAGTTTTTGCAGGTACCAGAGAAAAAAAACAAAAGCAATCAAAAGTATTTCCATTTCATGCCTCATAGGAATCGAGATAAAACAGGCAAATTCTTACCCAACACCCCCACCACATCACTGAGTCACCCTTCTCTCTTCTTTGGTGACAGTGATCCAGAAGAACCTATAGGTGAACCTCCTGAGATATACGAAGATCCTATAGCAGAAGAAGAGTTAGAGACCATTCCATCTGAAGCTATGGCTAACAATAGGGGAGAAGATGAGAGAATAGAAGGTGCCTTCCCCATCCGAGAGACCAATGGAGACATGAAAATGAAGAACATAAGCCCTTCTACTTTACCTCACTTCCATGGACTGACTACTGAAGATCGTGATACCTTCCTGTTTGAGTTTGCTGTCCTTTGTCGAACCTATGACTATACTGAAGATGAGCAGAAGCTGAAACTCTTCCCCTCAACCCTTAAGGATGCAGCATTACGCTGGTTCATGGGCTTACCTGGGAACAGTATCACCACTTGGGCTCAGATGCAGCAAGCTTTCAATACCAAATACTGGGACTACTGTAGGTCCAAGGAAACCAAGGGAGAAATCTTTCGGATGACCATGGGAAATGATGAGTCCTTAGAGGATTACGAGGAAAGGTTCCAACTTAGCTATAAACGGGCCAGGTGCACACTTGACCCTAAATCCCTCAAGTTGGTCCTGCTCCGAGGAGTCCCTGAAGACCTCTTAGATACCCTTCACATGTTAGCTGGAGGAGATATTTACCAACTGCCTTATGAGGACATAAAGACTGTGTTTAGAAACCACTCTAGGGTAGCCCGGAAACGAGGTAGAGGAAACCTCCTCTCAGCTGGTATTCCTTTCTCCAAACATGAGTTTGAAAATCAATTAGAGGATCTCAAGAGTGAGGTGAGACAGACCATTGCCATGCAACTTGATACATTCAGGATCCAGCAGAAGAAGGAAGAAGCTGAGAGGGCCTTGGCTATCTTCTGCCCTAGGTGTACAAGGAAACACCCTAAGAACGAATGCCCATTACATTCGGTTGAAGTATGTTTTGTTTGTGAGGAGGACCACCCCACAAACCAATGTCCAACCTTACCTGGGCTTAAAGCCATGTATCAAGGGACAGAAGCCCCCACCGAACCTCTCTATTTCCTCAACGAAAGGAGGCCACAAGGACCTAGACCTTACCAGTAGGGGATGCAAGGGGCACCCCAAGCTTATTACAGCCCCAACCAATCTACTCCTATGCCTTCCTGGGGTCCCCCTGCTCATCCTTCCTGGTCTATGCCTCCTCCATGGTCTTACCCACCTCAGTACCATACTCAACCCAATACTCATTCATATCACTCACATGCCCAGCCACAGCCTCAGTGGAATGCACCTCAATCAAGGTGGAGGCCCCAGTACAACACTCCTCCCGCCATTTTGCCTCCACCACCAGTTCAACCACAACCATTACCTCCTGCTCCTCCAAGGCAACCTCAAATGCCTGCTCAACCGAACTCGAACCCCAATAACAAACAAGCCCAGTAGGTATATACTGGGTAAACATCATGCCCTACCTATGCTGTGGAGATCCAGGAGATCAATCTGCGGTCTGGAAAGACTCTTCCGGATCGCCAACCTCCTCCCCCAGAGGACGAGGAAGACAAACAGGAAAGTGAACCAAAGGCTATTCCACCCTTTCCTGAGAGACTAACGGCCACCACACAACCCAACCCAGAGGAGGATGAGCTTCTGGGAGAGCTCAAACAGTTGTGTGTGAAAATACCACTTCTCCAAGCCATCAAAGATGTACCAATATACAACAAACTGGTTAAGGAAAGGTGTTTCAGACACCCAGGCAGGCGGAAGAGAGATGCTTCAACCATCAATGTCATAGGACAACTGTTTGACCTTATGTTGGGACAAGTCATCTGCCCAAAGTATCTAGATCCTGGGAGTCCTGTAGTAGATGTCCACATCAATGGCACCATCATACCTCACACCTTGATTGATCTGGGGGCTGCCATTAATGTGATGACCAGAGATACCATGCTCAAACTCAACCTTCAGGGTTCCTTGAGGAAGACCTCGACAGTCCTACAACTAGCAGATCGCTCCACCATGACTCCTGAAGGGATTGTGGAGGATGTCTTGGTCTCTGTTGACTCTTGGGAATACCCCGCATATTTCTTGGTTCTGCAACCAAAGGAAAAGCTTACTGGATATCCTCTTATTTTGGGAAGGCCTTGGTTAGCCACTGCAGATACTTACATAAGCTGCCGTGTAGGAAACATGACCATCAAAAATGGTCCTATGTCCAAGCAGATAGTCCTATACCCTCCTGCCCAACCCTCATTAGAGCATGACTTACCACTTTGGTTGGAGGAAGGAGAAGAGGATGAGGTGTACTCAGCACCTTTGTGCACCCTAGACACCACTAGGGGAGATCCCCCAACAGAGGATGATTTGATTGATACCTTGACCCAGAATCCACCTCCCAGTGCACTATCCTTAGAGGAATTGGTGGAGGATGCCCAAGCCAGCACCTTAGTGGACCTTTGTGCGACCAACCCTGTCACTCCCAGAGTCAAAATTGTGGAGTTCGGCCCTGAGAGAACGTTAAAGATCAGCTCCTCCCTATCTCCTTCCCAGGAAAAGGAGCTGTGTAGTCTATTGGCCAGTCATCTAGATGCTTTTGCTGGGAGCTATAAGGAGATGAAAGGAGTCCATCCTTCGGTCTGTACCCATCACATCTACATTAAAGAGGATTGTAAACCAGTTAGGCAACCCCAGAGGAGAATGAATCCAGCCCTTAAGGACATCGTCAAGGAAGAATTGCAGAAACTGTTGGATTCTGGATTCATTTACCCCATCTCGGATAGCGAATGGGTGTCCCCTCTGGTGTTGGTTCCCAAGAAAAATGGGAAGTGGAGAATCTGTGTGGACTACCGAGAACTGAATGAAGCTACCAAGAAAGACCATTTTCCTCTACCTTTCATAGATCAAGTGTTGGATGGACTGGCCGGAAAGAAGTTTTTCTCTTTCCTAGATGGGTTTAGTGGGTACAACCAAATCCAAATCAGCCCGGAAGACCAAGATAAGACCACCTTCACTTGTCCTTGGGGTACCTTTGCCTACCGAGTTCTTCCCTTTGGACTATGCAATGCTCCTGCCACCTTCCAGAGAGCCGTCTTCAGCATCTTTTCTGAGCTGGTCCATGATGTGGTGGAAATATATATGGATGACTTCACTCCTTATGGGTCCAACTTCCAGGAAGCATTGTCCAATCTGGGAAAAGTCCTAACCAAATGCATTGAGATGAACCTGTCCCTTAGTCCTGAAAAATGTGAATTCTTGATGACTGAAGGGACCGTGCTAGGCCATACCATTTCTTGCCAAGGGTTACAGGTGGATCCTAACAAAATTGCTCTCATCAAGAAGGTTCCACCTCCTCAAAAGGTAAGGGATGTTCGGAGTTTCTTAGGATTAGCAGGGTATTACAGGAGATTCATTAAAGACTTCAGCAAGCTAGCCTTGCCATTGTTTGGCCTCTTGGCAAAAGATGTGGAGTTTAAATGGACTGACAATTGTCAGAGGGCTCTGAATGAATTAAAGGACAAGTTGGTGTCTGCCCCAATTTTGAGAGGTCTAAACTGGGCCCTACCTTTCCACATCCACACTGATGCCTCGAACAAAGCCATAGGGGCAGCCTTAGGACAAGTTGAACAAAAACTTCCGTATGCCATTTACTTTGTTAGCAAAAACTTATCCAAAGTAGAACTGAATTACACTGTAACTGAGAAAGAATTCTTGGCTGTGGTCCATGCACTGAACAAGTTCCGACATTATATCACTGGCTATCAAACATTTGTACATACTGATCATGCTGCAATTAGATATTTAATGAATAAACCAGATGTGAATGATCATATTATTAGATGGTTACTTTTGTTGCAGCAGTTTGATTTGACTATCGTTGACAAACCAGGTAAAGAAAATGTTGTTGCTGACTTTTTGTCTAGATTGGATTTATCTACAGATGAGGATGGAACAGTGGATGACCAGATTCCCGATGAACATCTGTTTGCTATTTCAGTACTCTCTCCATGGTTTGCTGATATAGCAAACTACCTTGTTTTAGCACAGTTCCCTCCGCACCTATCCTCAAGAGAGAAGAGCAGAATCGTCAGAAAAAGTGCCTCATTCACTTGGATCGGGAGCAACCTGTTCAAGCTTGGCCCTGATCAGATCTTAAGTCATTGTGTAAGGGAGGAGGAAGTCTTTGATATCCTCCTCACCTGTCATGATGGGCCTTGTGGAGGACACTTTGCAGCAAAGAGGACTGCCTTCAAAATCCTGCAGGTAGGCTACTATTGGCCCACACTTCATCAAGATGTCAGGAGGTATATCAGCCAATGTGACCGATGCCAAAGTATGGGGAAACTGACTCAAAGGGATGAGATGCCTCTCCAACCTCAAGTGACTCTTGAGCCATTTGAGAAGTGGGATATGGATTTTGTGGGTCCAATCAACCCTCCTTCGAGGCAAAGGTCTTACATCATTGTGTGCACAGACTACCTGACAAAGTGGGTAGAAACTAAGGCAATCAAAGCAGCAACAGAAGAAAAGGTGGCTGGGTTCTTAAGAGAAAACATCTTCTACAAATTTGGCTACCCAAGAGAGCTAGTCACCGATCAAGGAAGCCAGTTCACATACAGCTTAATTGAAGACCTACTAGCTCATCACAAAATCAAGCATAGGACTTCCACCCCCTATCATCCTCAGGAAAATGGGCAAGTGGAAGTCACCAATAGAGCATTGGAAGGGATTTCGACTAAGGTGGTGAGCAGCAGTAGGAAAGATTGGGCAGATCGCCTGGTTGAGGCCACATGGGCTTACAACACCACTTGGAAGACCACAACCGGCTTCACACCTTATGAGCTGGTCTATGGGAAGAGAGCTTTGCTGTCAATCAAATTTGAATACAACACTTTGAGGATGGCAGCTCAGCTGGACCTAGAGCTTAGCCATGCCCAACAAGAAAGGTTATTGCAGCTGAATGGACTGGACGAGCACCGAATGCAGGCCCTTCTTCACTCAGAAGTGGTTCAACTTCAGAGAAAGGTGTGGCATGACCAACACCTCAATGACAAGCAATTTCAGCCAGGAGATTGGGCGCTGTTGTATGATTCCAGGCATAAAGATTTCAAGGGGAAGCTGAGAACCAGATGGCTGGGACCATATGCAGTGGAAAAATGTCATGACAATGGATCTGTTCTTATTCGGACCATTGATGAGGAGGCCATCCCCATGCTTGTCAATGGGCATCGACTGAAGATCTACAGGAAACCTCTCTCAAGACAAGAATTCATCAAAACTGTGGAGAAATCAGTGCTGGTCATAGAGAAGGGTTCTGCCTCTGTTTAGGGCACACCCTGAAGATCTTGAAAATATATATATATATGTATATATATATATATATATATATATATATATATATATATATATATATATATATATATATATATATATAAAAGATCCTTGGGTGAAAACCTTTCTGAGGCTCCCAAGGCAGATGGTAGGGGTGAAAACCTCATTGAGGCGCCCCTGCTATCTTTAAAAAAAAAAAAAAATGGGTTTGAAAAGACCCTTGAGTGAAAACCTCTCTGAGGCGCTCAAGGCAGATAGTAAGGGTGAAAACCTCATGGAGGCGACCCTGCCGTCTTTCAAAAAAAAAGAAAAAAAAGAAAAAAAAAAAAACAATAAACAAGAACACAGGGACAGCAAGTTCACAATCTGGCAATGCATGCAGGTTGCAGGTATTCTATGAAGGAGAGGAGGTCTCTCAACTCAAAGTCAAGGGTCCTTATCATGCTACCAGGTGACCTCACCAGCACCCCCTCCGAAAACACTCATCTTCTCCAAGGTATGGGCACGATTTCATCACAGCTTAGTCTTCTACAGGAAGCTGCAGACTTTCTACAGGAAGTTCTGTATTTCTACAGGAAACCTCCTATAGAAGTTTTGGACGGCCCAGAACTAATTGTGTGGGGAGATCTAACGACCAAGGTTTGACATGGAGGCATGCAAGCTACTATTTTCTCCATCACACACTGCTGTCACCTCCTTCTACCACCCCAGTTGACATGCAATAAAAGTACCTGCACAATCAAAACAGATCATTGAATTATCAAGAGGAAGCGATTACTAAATGACAAAAGATGCCGAGATGCCATGCAATAGTCATCACAGCTATCCAAGGGCCCTGTGAGCGTGATCGTGATGCCACTTTCTTCACCGTTCAGCATGCACCTGAGGAGGAAAAACTGCTACAGGACATCCTACAGGAATCCCGTAGCAGTTCAGCCAACTAGAGTGTACACCATTCAATCGCCTGCAACATGCAATAATAAAGCGGGCACGTGCAGACGAGTCACAAGCTTCATCATCAGCAGCCTGCGAAGAGGAACCTCCAGGCCTATGCAAATAGCAGAAGCAAGCAAATCTAGTCATCGTCGTCCTGAAGCCTGGAAAATCATGTCGCGGCTGCACAGGTAACTGCCTCGCCCTTTCTTTCGTCGAATTACATGAATACTACTTTGAAATGTTTGCAAGTATGAAGTGAATGGGTTGAGCGGTCGTATGGCCATTCGACTGGCCACGTCGACCAGTCATATGGTCTAGTCGGATGTGTAAAAGGTGGTCGTGGCAAGAAGAACGGGTAGTGGACACGTGAGAACCATCCAGTCGGGGAGAAGCGCGTTTTAACAGAAATGACGGCGGCGGATCTGCAGAGAATGATGCGGCAGTCAGGGAACTTGCAGTAGAATGATTAAGTGACGTCGTTCAACAGTCCGGCAGGGACAACTCACCCCCGCGCCACGGATTCCACCGGATTCAAATCTATCAACTAGATTGCCACCCCACGCATTTATCATCAGCCATTTAGAAGTCGAGTGAGCATCTGGATTCCTCTGAAGCTCGACACTCCAAGTCTTCGGCCTGTCCGAATGTCTGATAGCAGCACAGAAGGCGCAGAACCACTGCAACGCTCTCCAGAACCCATGCACTGCTTCTACAGGAAAGCTCCGCTACAGGAAGCTCACTGCCACGAGGAAAATTGGTCTCTTCACGTCAAAGGTGGTGAATTAAAAAGGTAAGCCTGAACCTGTGCCCCCATGCAATTGGTTTCGAGGGTGGTGGAGTCGACGTTTTACAGTCTGATCATAAAAATTGCAAGTGTTGTCTGCCGTTTGCATGAATTGTCGTCGAGGTGTATGTAAGGTTTCCTACAGGATATGATTTGTAATTAAGCCCTGTTAAGGCTCATCTGGAGATAGTCTTCGTGAATTGTATGCGTGGCAGAGGCGTAATTCTACGCTCTGTCCCAAAAGGGCTAATCTTTGAATACGCATCCACCACCTCCAGCTAACGTAGCAGGTCCTCACCATGCCGGGTGGGTTCATCAGAAAGGAACCGACCGACTCAAAGAAATTAAGAGAGAACCCTGAGGTGGTAGAGTTGTTCACTCGCGCGCAATGGATGTCGTTCTGCGACAAGTTACAAGGATATCATGATGAGGTGGCAGAGGAGTTCTTGCGAGCTCTGAAGCCAAAATCAAAAACATTGGCCACCGTCAATTTCAGGGGTTTGAGTCTCAGACTCACCCGACAATTCATCAGCCGAGTTACTGAGCTCCCAATGGGGGTACCATGGGACAAAGAAGAGAGGAAATTAGGCCAGAAGGCTAAGAAGGAATTCTTTCCACCAGAGGAGCAATTCTCAGAGGATAAGAACAGGGTTCGCAGAACCAGCTTACTGCCACTTTGGAGCGAAGTCAGCCTCCAAATTATGAAATACATCACCTGCGAAGGACGGTTTAGCATTGTGTATGGGTACCATTTTCGGCTACTCATAGAATTAAGGCATCAGATGGACCTACCTGCAGAGAACAAACTAAGTATTCCCTACTTTCTACTGTAGTCTATGACTGAATGTGCCACCAAGTTGAGAGAAGGCACAGCAAACAAGGTAGCTCATCACGGGCTCATTAAGCTCCTCGTGGAGGATGCACTCCACACATACAAATTCCCTCTCTCGTGGGAAGCCTTCCGAAATTTGACTAAGGATGGCGATATAAAAATGTTGACCGAAGAGCTTGGTTCCTCCAGCAGCGAGGAGAAGGAGTCAGTACCCGCGGAGAAGAAAGAAAAAGGCCAGACACCCACGGCCAAAGCACCGAAGAAAGAGCAAAAGAAGAAACAAGAGTAAAAGGGTGCCAAAGAGAAGGATGACACACCCATGTTGACGGCCAGAGAGAAAAGATTACAAAGCAGGGTGGACAGGTGAGTAGGTCCACGTCAGCAAAGGCACCTCGATAGCAGCCTCGACCAAGTCAAAAAGAAAAACACCCTCAGCAAATAAAACTAAAGCGTTGCCACCTGTTTCTACAGGAAAACCAAAACCGGCTTCTACAGGAAGCCAGAAATCAGCTAAAAAAGGGCCTTCTAAAGGAAGCCCTGAGAAAGGAAAACCCAAGGAAAAGAAAGCCGACATTCTTGCAAGGGAGGCAGCAGCTGTGCTGGCCGCCCTCAGTACACCTCCTGAGACAAAGGAAAAGAGAAAGAGGGAGGCCCCTTTATATTTTAAAGCTTGGAGAAGTGTGAGAATAAAAACGGGCAAGCCACAGCCTCCATCCAGCAGCCCAATCACTATAGAGGTCCCCCTCAAAGATATCAGTCACCTATGAGAGGGGGAACCCAAAAACAACTACTTCGAAAGAAAGGTTAGACCAATTGCCTTCAAAAGCCCGGCTACAGGATGTTGAGGCTGCTCTACAGGAAACCTTAGCCCGGCTTAAGGAAACAGAGAGGATGGAAGGAGAAGCACCCTCATCACCACTGAGGGAGGACGAAGTAGAGCCACCAAGAGAGGAAGGGAGAGAGCATATTTCGGAGCCTAGCCCTCAGCCAAGTCTGATCTCATATTATAACTTCTTAGAAGCTGGAAAAATTATACCACAGAAATTCACTGTGCCACTGTTCTTTGCATTGGAGGAAGAGAGAGTACGAACACACACGTGGATGAAAATAGCCAAATCAAAAGGTGTGGCAGACATAGGCCCCTTGGAGGAGCAACTCAAGGATGCAAGAAGGGAATTAGCTATGGCTAAACATGTGGCAAATTGCGAGCGGGTGTTCCTACAGGAAGAAAATGAAAAACTTAGACTGCAGCTATAGGAGCTGAGGAGAGGAACAGGCACATCCTCAGAGGACATCACAACATAACAGCAAGGAATAAAGGAACTAAAAATCGGTCTTGGGGAGCCAACCATGCATCTACAGGAAACAGAACTACAAGCACAAATTGAGGTGCAAGCTCTCAAACAACAGCTACAGCAGAAAGAGGCACAATTGGCCTGCATGGCCAGTTGGGCCATGGATGCTATACAATGCAGACAGCCGGCCAAATCCTATGGCCTGTACCTGAGAGACCAATGGCTACAATTTCAAATCAATACCTTGGCGCAAAGGGGTATCTCTCAGCTCCAAGACCCACAGCAGTTCACTGAATTATGCAATACCAGTTCATCAGAGGATAAGGCCAAACTATCGGAGTTCTACCTCCATAATTTGGCCCTTCCTAATGTGACTTCATGGGATCCCAACACGGTCTTAGGGGATATGCAGTTAATGGCATTTGCCTCATGGTTGAACCATGAAGACAAAAGAGCAGCAGAAGCCAAAGCGGTCATGAACCGAGAGCTGAATGAGCCATTACTAATTAGAGTAGAACCAGGGGATCCAACTGCATTAATATCAGCACACCAACACTTATCCACCGACCCTCAAGCTTCATTGAAATATATGGATCAGCAGGCCCAGGCCATAGCGCATTTCGAGGATATGGAGAGACTGTTAGGGGACAACTGTGTTCAAGCTTGCACCCGCCGATGGAATACATTGGCCCACAGTCTAAAAATCAGAGAATATCATACTCCAACTTGAATGAGGGAAGCTCTAGTACGGGTGCCCCTTTATAAGAAATCCATGCAAAACCTCCAGGCCAGCTGGATTGGCCTCAAGCTAAGCCCACCTTTGCTGTTAGGGTTGATGGAAGGCAGCACAGAGAAAGATGAGCATGAACAGTGGGAAGAGGTGGAAAGAAAGGTTGGGTTCCATGTCAGTAAGGAAGACACTACTGCAGAAGCTTGGGATGTGAGGGTGGCAGTAAAGGCAATGAAGGATGAGGAGCTGGATTAGTTGCTCAAGGATGAGCAATCATTTTAGATGGGGGGTGATGATGAGTGTTGGATAGGTAAATCCCCTCTGCGGACAGAGGCGATCCCACTAGCCTAAAACAGAACTAGCCACAATCAAATCACGCTGCCACGCAAGTTCCTAGTTGTACATTAAAGGTGAATTAAGAAGACCAACCTGGAATCCAACGCTATAGTTGAAGCAGAGTTGGTATTCCCGCTTCCTCGCTTCGGCAGGTCACAATCCTTGCGATCCTTGCAAACGGACACCTGCACATGCAAAGGAAGAAACAAAGACAAGCATAAAATCCACCAAGGCACAACTATATTTCAGTTAGAAAGGAAATAAATCAAACATCACTATAATAGACAATGAGATTGGAACTATAACAGCAGTCGTTCATTAATAAATAATAGACAGGAAAAGTTACAACCAAGGTTCTGACGTTGAACCTCTCCTCTGGCTGGGCGAGCAACTATATGTGTCTTGCAATGTACCTCCTCTTCAGCAGCATAACCTCTCTATGCTTCACTATCACTCATGACAAGCATAATCACAACTAGCATTCCTCCAAGAATTAAAAACTAGCTTGTCTAATGCATGAGGACAGATATTTATAGATGGAGAAAGGAGAAAGATTCGATGAACCAGGACACCCATTGTGGATTGGCATTATCCCTAAAAAGCCACTGTGGATAGATGTCGAGGATAGATGATGACTCTCGACCTCTATTAGATGGATTTTTCCCTCAAAAGACTTCGTGATCTGAAAGGAAAAAAACAGACGGGCATGCTTTTAGCAAAAATCATTAACAAACTGGGCTGGCGCAGGTATTGTTCTGTGACAGAGCGCTAATGGTCGCGCCCTCTTTTGAGGATCTCAGCTATTGGCGCGGGTAAGATACTTGTGGACCTGCGCCAATAGAAAAAGAGTACTTTTCAGGGAGAATTTGCAGAAGGTGTCTTCAGGGAACATGAATTACATACTCAGGGGAACTTAATGCAAGTGTTTTTGGGTTATGTCACTGCTCACAGGTCCCGGAATTCGTCCTCCAATGTACGGGAATGGGACGATAGGGACGATGACCAATGGTGACAAATTACTATGTAACAGATGCCCCCTAAAGCATGAAGTCCGAGAGGGAAAGAGAGGGGTGAAATGCTTTATAGGAACACACAAGAACACATATAGCTGCCGCCGAGGATCTGCATTGAGAGACACGACTGATAGTTCAATTACATGATGTACGTGGTATGGTCGCAGCCATCCATAAGAGAGTACATAAATAATCTAGATCCATAGTATGGACGCAGCCATCTGGTGAGGATCAATGAATTGACTCAGGTATGGTCGCAGCCATCCAGTGAATGAGTCATGTATCAAGAATCACGCCTGGATTACAACAGACACAATCCAGGGTCTTGCACTCCATCTCGACCCGAACAAGAGTACATGTTCAAGCATACGAATATATGAGCTGAAGTCGAGCATTCATGAACATCGTCTGATTACCAGTCAATAATGGAAACTGTTAACAGACGCGAGAGGTACCACCAATAATGACAATGGTCCTCAAGGTACTATAGGTACAATCTACGGCGTGCGAATTAATGAGCTGGCGTCGAACACCCGTAGAATAATTCGATCGAAGGCCAATGATGAAAACCTCACGTCGAACACGAAGAACCTACCATTGAGGCATGCAGGCTCCAAGGCACCGGAAGGGAGTCTCTAGATCAGCTTCCTGGATAATGAGCTGATGTCGACAGGAAGTGACTTTGATCGAAGGTGAGCCATAATGTTTCTCACATCATTGACACGAGACAAAGAGATAATATTGTGAATCAAGATCATGTGAACTATCAGATAGAGGTTGTTTCTTTTCAGAGGTTAACTTCTCTTGAACATATCGGTGGCACGATAGTGGAATTGGCAGTATTTGACATCGATGGATCAAAGGTCATGATGACGAGGCAATGAGTAGATGAGAGGTCAAATAGGGTACCCAAGTCCATGGAAGCAAGTGAAAAATATGAGATGAGATATCCCCACCCTGGACACGAAAGCAGAGAAGTGCCATGTTCAAGAGCGACATACTGCCGACACGACGGTAACTATGGTTCCTTTTTCCCCCGCCATTTCTGGCGAGTACCCCAATTATTTTTAACAAGCTTGATGGGGATAGCATATGCTTGTGGTACGTCATTTCGACAAAATCCGATGTCATCAGGTTTTAACGAGTCTGACAAAGGAAGAACTCGGCGTCTTTTCATGTTTAGAGAGTTTGAAAAGACAGTAGAAAAGGAAACTCCAGGGGTGTCCTTTTTCGTAAAGTTGTGTCTCTCGGGTCCGAAAAAGTATAAAATAATGCCCGAAAGAACCGCTCGACCATTACGATCAAGGAGCACTTTTCATAAATAGTGATTCCGACCTGAAAAAGTAAAAAAGCGGTTGAAATCACGTCGTTTCATGACCATTAACGAGTTTGAAACGACAAAACCTGGTAATCTTTTTATGTTTTAACGGTCGATAAAAAGAACTTAAAACGACCGCCCCTTATTAACGTTTAACGAGTCAAGAGGAGTAACTCGGAAATCTTTTCCTTTTTAAATGGTTAGAAAAAGAGCTGAAAGCACACCTCCATTTTTATTCTCTTTAACGAGTCAAAAAGGAAAAATACTCGGCAATCTTTTCATATTTTACGAGTCAAAAAAGAGCGTAAAGGCGACTCATCCTAAAGGAACGAGTGGTATAAAGGGTAGCAACTGGTTCCGGCAATGGTGGAACTGCTCAAAACATGTAATGGTCAAGAGGCTGGCTAATACAAACGACTCATCGCTACGGTTCCTCAGGAAAGGATAAACAACCAAGTGAAAGCGTATGGTCGGCCAAAGAGATGGTAGCGATGGAATGAAACAACCAAGGCTCATCTAGCTGAATTTAACAGATAAAAGGCAATCACGGGATGTAAATCAGGTATGGGTTCATTTTTACGCAAGCTTGAACCATATAGAACTTTGCTTGAATTCGGTTTCATGTTTACAGAAGCTTGAAATGAAAAACTATGCTTGTTATAAATTTGCATGCCCCCAGCATAATAATGCAAATCGAGGTACAGGCCCCCCAAGCTTCATGGCATTCACGGAGTGGATGGAATGAAGGTTTTCTTGGAAATACTCGATTTTAAAAAGGAGGATGCATGCCCCCTGGGCTTGAGTCACGCACTCGGGTCAGCTGCCGTCATCAAGATGACGGACTGGATGTTGAGGCATTTCATGTGGAAATAAGACCATTTAGGAATGGTAGATGACTATACATGAAGTGTGAACCGGGAAACGAAAGTTGGTCTGCGACCTTGATCGTTCTTCCCTCGTGCGGAAAACACATCACTCTGAAGAGTGAGGACACAATTGCGCGTATGCGATAAATATAGTCTCATCCAAGGAGTAAATTGTAATCTAATGGACCTTGGACTACCATGATGCCCATTTGAACTGTCTTCCCTTCTAATGTGATAGGTACATTGGGAAGAATTCCTAAGGGTCGAATGGTTTCTCGATGAAAACCTGTAAGGTTTCTCATCTCAGGTAGAAGCAGTGGCGAACCAAGTGCTTCCCAAGCTGTTGAAGAAAGGATGCTCACGAGAGATCCCTCATCAATAATGGTACCGGCCATAACCATTCGGTAGACTTGAACTATAATTCGAAAAGGCATGGAAGCTGGTAACCGGGGATTGACTAGTTGATCCCAATTAAAGGAAACAACTAGGTTGCTTGGAGGTGGGACCGGATAAACGGCCAGATATGACTCTGATAAACTTCCTTCCTGCTGCGAAGGAATGAGAGGGATGTTCACTTGATCATAAGAGTCTGTGTTTATGAATAGAGTTTGGACAGTGTGGTCTTCATTCTTTATAGTGATAATATCATCTGAGGATGGAACTTCTGAAGGCAAAACCGGGTCACTTGTTATCTGGAACTCTTGAAAGACCGGGTCACTTGTCATCTAGACCGTTGGGCTTTCATCTGGTTGGGATTCAGATTCTGAAGGCAAAACTGGGTCACTTGTCATCTGGACCTCTTGAAAGACCGGGTCACTTGTGATCTGGACCTTTGGGCTTTCGTCTGGTTTGGATTCAGATTGTTCATCTTTGATGATAAACACTCCCAGAACAAAGTGGTGCATAGATGATGAACGTAAATCAACACTTTTTCCGACCAGGGACTGGTCTGGAACAGGCTGAGGACAGCCAAGTTCGGGAAGAGAAGACTGGACAAGAGAAGGGTGGACAAAAGAGGAATCTTGGTTGATTTCTTTGTCAGCAGGGGAACGTTCTGCAATTGCAGCAAGACGTTGATAACCAGTAGGAAGTTGAGGTAAGGGAGTTGACAGACTTTCCAAAAGACGGGAGGCTTCATCCATAAGTGGACAAAGGCGAAGGAGATGATTACCTTCACAAAGTCGACAAGGGAAACGAACCTTCCCTTTTCCCTTACTAGCTGATAAGGTATCGTCAATCTGCGGCGATGAGGGGCGAGTTGGGTCACGGGACCATATATCTAGGACCCTAGGAATACCAGGACAATCAGTAAGAAAATGGTCCTCCTTGCATAATCGACAAGGAAACTTAGCCTTTCGCGGAGGAGCAGGAGGTGGCTTTACTTGAGGTATACTCGGGGTAGACGCGACCTTTCCTTTGGGAGACTTCTTCTTTTTGGTCTTCTTCTTCTTCTTCTTAGCCACCTGGTTATTTAAATCCAAAGTTTCACTAGGCAAAGTAGAGGATGAGGACGCAGCAATAGGCGAAGAAGGGAAGGGGTCTACTTTGGGATCAACATGATGTTGTTCGGGTGGAGGAGGTGGTGGTGGAACAGGAGTTATCACACTCGAGACCACCAATTTTGAAAACAACCACACGGGCAAACCGATGGTTAACCCAGGCAAAGACAAAGTTGTGATATACTGAACACCGGCATTTCCAACAGCAGGAAATGGACGAGGGTTTCCATCAGGGGGAACACCTTGGCCGGTGAGCTCAGGGAAGGATGCCATTGAACGAGAAATAATCCTACTCAAGCTAATGCAAACAAAATCTAATTGGGTAATGTTATCGTGGCCAAATAAATTTTAAGACACAAAGACACGACTTGACCTTTTCATGTTTTAAGAGTCGAGAAAAGGACAAAAGATGACTCTAGTCTCCTTCGAATATTTAATGAGCACGAAGTGACAAGACGCTCACAGGCACCTTTTCTTTTAGGGAGTCCAAAAAGGATCAAAAGTGACTTCTCTGGAAAACTAGGCAAGAGGTTTACCAAACAATCCGTAAAACTGCTTATACACCTCGGCACTCAGATGAAAACCAAGGACTTCCCGTACTGCAGTCAATCTTCCTGAATGCTGTGTTCAGTGCATTACGGCTTGTAAGGCGGCAAACTCGGCTTCCTATGGATAAAAGGTTTTAATCCTATAGGGGTCCCCCAATATATACGCGATGGTACGTGGGGGCACAGTCCGTATTGGCACCTATCGTTTCACCGTGGAGGAATCACCTAACCACTCAACGGTAAGCTACCAAGTTTAAAGACGCCGGAACACGTCTCTAACCTAGACCTCTAGAATGTTTGCGTTAGGTTCCAATGCATTGTTATGTTCATTGAGTTTATTTTAAAGTTTATCTTCAATTATGTTTCAGTTTTTTGGTCCTACCGCATGTGATATCTCAAAAGCTTCTTAGATGCAAACTACATGCCAAAACTATACCATTTCATTCGATGAATTCTATCTACAGAAGGGTTGATATCTTTACACAAACAAAATGATCACTCAGCAAACAACAAAGATCCTGATGCAGCTAATAACAAGAAATGAAAATTTTTTCTTTTCCTTTTTAATAGCGACAAATAACAATAAACGCTAACTAATATGATGCAAAACATTTTTTGTTTTCTTTCCTTTAAGATGGCATGATGCATGTAAACAAATCTTAAGAGATATTCACAAGTATACACAATCCAAGTTCAATCAATGAAATAGAACCAATCCTGAAACACCAAAATGAACTATCCAAGCAAGGAAAAACACAAAGACTTTCAATGAACCATGTAATCTAAGTTCAAATGAAGTTGAGTAAAATCCAAAGAAGCTAGAAGTGAATCACCCAAAGCATAGAAGACCAAGCTTTAACAATCACTAGATAGGTGCAGAACACAAGCAACAAGTTGACTGGAAAATCAAAAGACCGAAACTTCCCACAGAAGGCTAGACATGCGAAGCCACTAGATGTTCTAGAGCTGAGACGAAAATCAATAGAAATCAGCAAACAACTGAAGGATAAAGGCCAGAACCAGTCAAACAGAGGTTCAACACACGTCCAGAGGCTGTAAAAGATATAAAAAGATAAAAATCTGGGTCGAAAGAGTTTCCAACCGATACACAGGCAAAATTCACAGGGCTGGCGCGACTGTCAGCCTGCAACTTGCGCTACCAAAAGATTGGCGCGAGTTGCTGTTGGGCAACATGCGCCAACTGGCGCGACTGTCAGAACAAAAACCGCGCCAACTAAGCTTGCCGGCTAAAAAAATAAATAACACAACCCCAGGTCGGGCCGACAGTGCTCAGATGGATCAAACAGTAAATAACAATCTCAAAACTGACCCAGAAAGCTCATGCACTCAAGCAAGAAAGAGAAAATTAACATGCAAGACAAATTCCAAATTGCTTCTCCCCAGCGGAGTCACCAAATTGTTGGATAGGTAAATCCCCTCTGCGGACAGAGGCGATCCCACTAGCCTAAAACAGAACTAGCCACAATCAAATCACGCTGCCACGCAAGTTCCTAGTTGTACATTAAAGGTGAATTAAGAAGACCAACCTGGAATCCAATGCTATAGTTGAAGCAGAGTTGGTATTCCCGCTTCCTCGCTTTGGCAGGTCACAATCCTTGCGATCCTTGCAAACGGACACCTACACATGCAAAGGAAGAAACAAAGACAAGCATAAAATCCACCAAGGCACAACTATATTTCAGTCAGAAAGGAAATAAATCAAACATCACTATAATAGACAATGAGATTGGAACTATAACAGCAGTCGTTCATTAATAAATAATAGACAGGAAAAGTTACAACCAAGGTTCTGACGTTGAACCTCTCCTCTGGCTGGGCGAGCAACTATATGTGTCTTGCAATGTACCTCCTCTTCGGCAGCATAACCTCTCTATGCTTCACTATCACTCACGACAAGCATAATCACAACTAGCATTCCTCCAAGAATTAAAAACTAGCTTGTCTAATGCATGAGGACAGATATTTATAGATGGAGAAAGGAGAAAGATTCGATGAACCAGGACACCCATTGTGGATTGGCATTATCCCTAAAAAGCCACTGTGGATAGATGTCGAGGATAGATGATGACTCTCGACCTCTATTAGATGGATTTTTCCCTCAAAAGACTTCGTGATCTGAAAGGAAAAAAATAGACGGGCGTGCTTTTAGCAAAAATCATTACCAAACTGGGCTGGCGCGGGTATTGTTCTGTGACAGAGCGCCAATGGTCGCGCCCTCTTTTGAGGATCTCAGCTATTGGCGCGGGTAAGATACTTGTGGACCTGCGCCAATGGAAAAAGAGTACTTTTCAGGGAGAATTTGCAGAAGGTGTCTTCAGGGAACATGAAGTACATACTCAGGGGAACTTAATGCAAGTGTTTTTGGGTTATGTCACTGCTCACAGGTCCCGGAATTCGTCCTCCAATTTACGGGAATGGGGCGATAGGGACGGTGACCAATGGTGACAAATTACTATGTAACAATGAGCCCCAAATTTGGTAACATTTTGGGCTCATTTGGCCTAACTACCCTTGCTCAACCCTTCATTTTTCAAACTTACGCATCATTTTTTAGTATAATTATGTCATTTGTACGAATGAGGGCAGTCACTATTCCTAGGTGGCTAACACATGTTTATTTCAGGTTTTTTGACATTTAATGGAGCAAAACCACGCAGATGAGGGCTAGGAGACAGCCAAGATGGGACCGCAATTTTGTAGGAAGGTTGTCCACAGCATTGAATGGCCTTCCTCGTGATCTTCACCCCCAACTCCGAGCTCCAATAGCCACCACCACCGAGCTAGAAGGTAGCCAAACAGATTTTGAGGAAGCAGCAGATTACTCTTAGTTTGGTCAGCCAAACCCCACTAATTTAGGAGGCCAGCTTGGCCCTCGTAATGTATAAATGATGAGGCTGTAGCCTTCGATGGGGACTTTTGAAACCTTGTTGCATATTCTGAACTACGAGCTGATAGCTCTGTTTTGCTCTTTGTAAGCCATTTTTGGCATGTTATGTGACTTATGACTATTATCTTTTAATGAAAAGCAGGCAGATTTGAGTTCAGTTCTGAGTTCTTAAAGGAGCCATAGCTCTCAGGGTTGGGCCCAACCTGAGAGCCTAAGGCTTCCTTCCTTTGTATTGTTACCTTTCTTTCAGCATTGTATTTCTTTTCCTTTACATGCATTTGGAAACACAGTTTGCTGAGTTGAATTTCTTGGTGTGGTTAAGTAGGTTAGTTTTATGAACAGAGTTGCTTTAGTAGTTTAGATTAGAGTAAGGAGATTGGAGTTAATGAGAGTTCCAAAAAGGGTTGACTGCACACTCACTTTCACCTCTGTTTAGGGACTGTTTAATGAAAAGAAGGCAGATTTGAGTTCAGTTCTGAGTTCTTAAAGGAGCCATAGCTCTCAGGGTTGGGCCCAACCTGAGAGCCTAAGGCTTCCTTCCTTTGTATTGTTACCTTTCTTTCAGCATTGTATTTCTTTTCCTTTACATGCATTTGGAAACACAGTTTCTGAGTTAAATTTCTTGGTGTGGTTGAGTAGGTTAGTTTTATGAATAGAGTTGCTTTAGTAGTTTAGATTAGAGTAAGGAGATTGGAGTTAATGAGAGTTCCAAAAAGGGTTGACTGCACACTCACTTTCACCTCTGTTTAGGGACTGGAATTGCAGACCGTGCCACCCACCAAAAACACTGTTCTACATGCTCATGCAAGCTTTGATGCAATGCTCTCGTTTGTAGCAATGTCCATGCGTTCAGATCTTGTGGAATGATTCTTTGCTTCAGTACCATGCATGATTCTCCTTAAAAAAAACACGTTGCTGTTCTTTGGTTTTATAAAAATAGTTAGAATAGGTTGATGAAATTTCGGTTATGTGCAAGACATAGAGGATTTGTTTCATTTACACTGTGCAGTGCTACTCCCTCACTCCCTTATCCTTCTCAGTCGTGCCTATGCCATCTATTCATCTCCCAGTTAGACCATTTGCCTCCTAACTCTTCTATTACCCACGTTATTCTACCTTTTCGGCCTTCCATTCCCTATACCCTCCTCTAGACCAACCAGCTTTGCACACCCCCTCTTCATCTCATCTCTCTGTCCATAGGCCATCACAAGCTCCCCCTCCTACCTCCCTAACCATCCATATAGCCTCTTCCACTCATCCATCACCCAAAAAACCCGATTGCAGAACATCCTGTAGGAGTTACTGAACTTCTTGTAGAAATCCTGAACATCCTGTAGAACCCCTGCAGACTTCCTGTAGAAGCTCATAACCATGGTTTCTCGGCACCCATACTTGGTGAACTTCTCTGAAAGGATTTTAGGGATTCCTTAGACCCTCTCTGAGCCTTCCTGCCCTTTTCCAAGCATTTCCCTCCTTGATCTATCCCTGCACAGTCAAGACCCAGTTAGAAGCACACACATAATAATTCCAACAACTTGAACAAAAATACAAAAATATGTTTTCTTTAGATCAAGGTAGTCTAGACACATGCATCTCACCTTCCTAGAAGTAATGGCATCACTTTCAGTAGTTTGCGTTCTCACCATTGCATGAGTAGGACTAGCTAGTAGAATTAGGGTTTGCTAGGGTTTTCATTTCTTGTTGGCTTTCAGTTCATTTTTGCAAAGTAGGTTAATTTCCTTTGAGTTAGCTTTCGTTCATCGGTTAAAAAGCTTCTTCTGAGAGCTCATAGAAGTTGGCTTGAGCCCTAGCGGACTTGTGCCAACTGACCAAGTGACGGCTGCGACAAGAGCTAGTACTTGTGCATACAGCACCGTCGCTTCCAAGTTTGTTACGAACTACCGGGTTGATAAAGATAGAGAAGGAAGTTCCAGGAGTTGTAGCATTATTGCTACAATACTGGGGCTCACCATCCACCTACAATCCTTGTTGATATATTGCATGACCTAACACGGTCTCTTCAGCCATCAAAAATTCACATTTTTCTAGACTGAGAGATAGGTTCATCTCAATACACTTGTCTAGAAATTTTCCTAGGTTAGATAAAGCTTCCTAAAAATCAGAACCATAAGGAGCAAAATCATCCATGTATATTTCTACTACATCATGAACCAGTTCAGAAAATTTAATTAATACCACTTTTTGGAAAGTGGCTAGAGCATTGCACAACCCAAAAGGAAGGACCCAGTATGCAAAAGTACCCCAAGGACAAGTGAAAGTGGTCTTATCTTGGTCTTCTATGTTTATTTGAATCTGATTGTACTTGCTAAACCCATCTAGGAAGGAGAAAAACTTTTTCCCTACCAGACCATCTAACACTTGATCTATGAAAGGTAAAGGAAAATGGTCCTTTTTAGTGGCTTTTTTCGATTCCTGATAATCGACACAGATTCTCCACTTGCCATTTTTCTTTGGCACTAGCACCAAAGGAGAGACCCATTCACTGTCAAAAATAGGATAGTTGAACCCTGAATCAAGCAATTTCTGCAATTCTTCCTTAACAATATCTTTAAGTGATGGATTCATCCTCCTTTGCAGTTTCCTGACTGGTTTGCAATCTTCCTTGATGTATATATGATGAGTACATACTGAAGGGTACACTCCGTGCATTTCCTTATAACTCCAGGCGAAGGCATCTAGATGTTTTCTCAACAGGCTACATAGCTCCTCCTAGGAAGTACATAGGGATGGATTGATTTTCAATATTGTTTCTGGGTCGAACTCTATGTTTTTGACAAGGGGAGAAGTAGGATCAGCCACACAGAGATCGGTTGAGAGGTTATTTTGGGTTTCTCTTACTATGTCCTCTAATGGTGATACACTGGGAGGTGGATTTTGAATCAAATTTTCAATCATATCATCCTCATCTTGTGGTTTTCCCCCCATCGTGATTTTTAATGTACAAAGTGGTGCAGAATAAACTTCATCCTCATCCTCCTCCTCCAACCATAGAGTTAGATCATGTTCTAGCAAGGGTTGGGTAGGAGGATATAGGATTAACTGCTTGGACATGTTCCCATTCTTTATGGTCATGTTCCCAGCTCGACAGTTGATGTAGGCATCAGCTGTAGCCAACCAGGGTCTTCCCAGAATGAGAGGATACCTAGTGAGCTTTGCCTTTGGTTGGAGAACTAAGAAATCAGTAGGGTACTCCCAAGAATCAATGGAGACCATCACATCTTCCACAATCCCCTCAGGGGTCATTGTGGAGCGGTTTGCTAACTATAGCACTATCGTGGTCTTCCTCAAGGAGCCCTGGAGGTTAAGTTTGAGCATTGTGTCCTTTGTCATCACATTAATGGTAGCTCCCAGATCAATCAAGGTATGTGGGATCATTGTGCCATTGATGTGGACATCAACTACTAGGCTTCCAGGGTCCAGATATTTTGGACAGATTATCTGCCCCAACATCAGGTCGGACAGTTGTCCTATGACATTTCTGGTTGGAGCATCTCTCTTGTGCCTTCCTGGATGCCTAAAGCACTTCCTTTTGATCAATCTATTGTAGATAGGCACATCTTTTATGGCTTGGAGAAGTGGTATCTTCACACATAAATGTTTCAATTCTCCCAGGAGTTCAATCTCTTCTGGGGTAGGCTAGATTGTCATGGACAGTCTCTCAGGAAAGGGTGGATTTGCTTTAGGTTCGCTTTCCTCTTTATCTTCCTCAACCTCCCTAGGTGGAGGCTGTCTATTTGGGAGGAATTTCCCAGATCTCAAGTTAATTTCTTGAATCTCCACAACATAAGTTGGGCATGATGGTTCCCCGCTATACACTTGCTGAGCCTATCTGTTGTTCGGGTTTGGATTTGGTTGGGCAAACATTTGGGGTTTCTTTGGTGGATCAGAGGGTAATGATTGTGGTTGGGCAGGTGGTGGAGGCAAAAGAGTAGGAAGAGAGTTGTATTGGGGCCTTCACCCCTGATGAGATGCATTCCACTAAGGTTGCGGCTGAGCATAGGGTTGAAATGAATGAGCGGCTGGTTGGGCATGATATTGAGATGTGAAGGACCGAGGAGGAGGTGTGGACCATGAAGGATGAGCAAAAGGGCTCCAAGAAGGTATGGAGGTGACTTGGTTTGGGTTGTAGTATTCCTGAGATGTCCCTTGCATCCCCTGCTGGTATGGTCTAGGTCCATGCGGCCTTCTTTGGTTTATGTAATAGAGTTGTTCAATGAATCCCTCAGCCCCTTGATATACAGCTTTAAGTCTGGCCAAGGAAGGGAACTTATCTGTAGAATGATTTTCCTCACAGACTGAACAAACCTCTATAGAGTTCAATGGCCATTCATTCCTAGGATGCCTCCTAGTCCATCTAGGACAGAAAATGGCCAAAGCCCTCTCTGCTTCCTCTTGCTTTCTTTTGATATGTATGGTATCCATTTGCATGGAAGGAGTCTGTAGCATCTCACTCTTGAAGTCTTCTAGCATGCTACCAATTTCACCTTTAATGGATGAGTTGGAAGAAGAGGTACTGGCTATGGGTTGACTCCCCCTATATTTCTTTCTGGCTGCTCTAGAATGGTTTCTAAATCAGTCTTTATGTCCTCATAGGATAGTTGGTAGATGTCTCCCTCGACTAGTAGATGGAGGGTGTCTAAAAGGTCTTCCCGAATTCCCCTGAGCAGGGCCAACTTCAAAGACTCAAGGTCAAGTGTACACTCGTCCCTTTTGTAACTGGGCTAGAACCTCTCTTCATAGTCTTCCAGGGACTCATCACTTCCTATGGTCATTTAGAGGATTTCTTCTTTAGTATATTTTGACCTACAGTGGTCTCGATACTTGTTGTTAAAGGCTTGTTGCATCTGAGCCCAAGTTGTGATGATATTGCTAGGTAATCCCAAGAACCAGTGCAGTGCTACATCCTTGAGAGTAGACGGGAACAGTTTCAACTTTTTCTCATCTTCTGCATAGTCATAAGTTCGACAGATGACAGCAAACTCGAACAAGAAGGTGTCAGGATCTTTTGTAGTCAGACCATGGAAATGAGGTAGGGCAGAAGGGCTTATATTCTTCATTTTGGTGTCCCCATTGGTCTCCTGAATGGGAAAGGTACCCTCTATTCTCTCTCCATTCCCCTAGCATTTCTGTTTTCAGCCATTGGCTCCAAAGGAATGTTTTCTTCTTCTTCTTCCCCTATAGGTTCTTCAAATATGTCTAGTTGTTCACCTAAGGGTTCTTCTTGATCGCAGCCACCGAAGAAGAGAGAAGGTTGGCTGTGTGAAGCAATGGGGGTGTTGGGAAAAAATTTTCCTGAGTTATGTCTATTCCTATGAGGCATGAAAGGAAATCTTTATAGTTGGTTTTTGTTTCTTTTTTTTTCCACATTAATAGTACCTGTAGAAACTGAAATTGATTGAACAAAACAAATTGCAACTAGCTGAAATGAACTTGCTGAATGGAAATTTGTAGAATTGAAAAGGAAAGCAACGAAATGCAGAACTAAAGGAAAAGGAATGACTAGTCTACTTTTGATAAAATGAAATTTGCAGAATTGAAGAGGAAAGCGAGGAAATGCAAAACTTGAAAGAAGAGAAATGACTAGTTTACTTTTGCTGAAATAAACTATTAGCAGAATGTTGCAAGAACAAAATAGAAGAAAGCAGTAATCACAGAATACTCTGGTGCTTCCCCAGAAATGGCACCGAAAAGTGGTGAGCACCAGTATTGCAGCAATAATGTTGCAAATCCTAGGCTTCCTACTTTACTCTTATCAACCTGGTAGTTCATAACAAACTTGGAAGCGTTGGTGTTGTATGGACAAGTACTAGTTCTTATTGTAGGTTGTCACTTGGTCACCTAGCGCAAGATCACTAGGAGCTCAAGCCAACTTCTATGGATTCCAAAAGAAGCTCTATATGTGATGAAAGGAAAGAAATATTACTCTACAAATGCTATTCTAACTGCAGAAAGGAGAAAGATTGAAATGTAAAGCAAACCTAGTAAACCCTAATTAACCAACTAATTCTACTTTTGCAGAAAGCACTATGAAAACCATGAAAGGAATGCCATTACCTACTCAAGGAAGTAAACAACATCTAACTATGCTATTTTTGGAACTAAACAAGAAAAAAACATATTTTGGGATTTTTATGTGAATTTGACATGCATGTAATTTATTGTGTGTGAGCATGACAGCGAATAGGTGGCGTTGAAGGGAGGTTTTGTAGCTTGGTAGGATGGAAGATGGTATGGATGGGTCATAGGAAGTCTTAGGTGGTCTTCTAGAGGCTTTTCCCACACTCGACCTTCAAAAGAAAACCTACAGGAAAATCTACAGGAGGACACAGGAAATCTACAGGAGGAAAACAGGGACACTACAGGAGGCTTACAAGAGGAGGCCGAGAGCAGTTTTCACTATTTTGAGGGTGTGAGAGTGGGTGAAAAAGGTGGATGAAGGTTGGAATGAGGTGTTAGGGTGCCTAAGTTCTATCATGAATCACCAGGAGAGAGAAAGATGATTTGGTTTGCTTAAGGCGAGAGGAATAAATTCTATGGAAAAATGCAGGCAACTAGGGCAGAATTGAGGTGAGATTTGGGAGACCTATAGGGCATGGATCAGATGGAGGGTGTGATTTCTGATATGCTGGCCTACTGCTGGAAGAGATTTGCTGTATAGAAACTGACAGTCAATGAAGGAAATCAAGCAACATGTGAAATGAATGCATTTAGGAAAAACAGAGTCTTGCATAAAAATGGTCTAAACTATGATCTATGAAATGAAATGCTAAGAAATGTTGTAGAAAAGGAAAGCATGAAAGAGAACTACTAAAAATTAGGAAGTGAGCATGATGAAGAAGATCTAAAGCAAAGGAAAGGTGGACTATTAACCTACTTAAAACTGCAAACATTAGAAGTCCTATGAATGAGGAAAATCTGTGTTTTTGGGGCAGCAAGAGAGTCTTTGCCTCAAATCATGGTCCCAGAGGGAGGAAGAGAGGCCAAGGCACTATTGCTAGCCTTTTGAATCTTTTCTGATCACTTCTTAACCTGCTACAGAAAGCACAAATGGAAGAAAACTACTAAACCATCAAAAGTAACCAATTCTTAACCATAAGAGAAATACATCTAACATCAAAGTAATCTACAAACTGAAACAAAGCATACAAATACAAGTAAAGAGGAGCTTGGCTACTTGGATTGGGCCCTAACCCAAGAGCTTCAGCCCTTTGAGGTAACTCAGTGCTAGCTCAAAAAGGATTCCATCTTTATTTTCAAAACAATAGCAAGATTACATGAAACTGTCACAAAATAATAAGCTTGAAATTTGAGCAGAGTTTACATAAGCAAAAAAATCCAACCCTAGTGAGGCCTTAGACCTCTCTATTTATACAAATGAAGCTACCAACATCTTCCTTAAAATCACGGAGGCTTGGCTCCCAAAGCTCAAGATAGTCATCAGTCATCCTCCACTTGCTTGGCTACCTTCTAGTGCATGATTCAATTGCTTGTACTCCAATCTGAATGAAGGGGAATTCGAAGTGAGGAGCAATAAATGAGGGGGATTCCCTCCTATAAGTCCTCTCCTCTGTCCACTTCAATTTATTTCTGCCATTTTTCCATTGGATCCTTGACTTTGACCTCGAAATCCATCAATAATCTGCATTAAATACATGTTAGACCACATGGCACAATAACTAACTCAACTCACTCTATAAGCATAAATATAATCAGAAAATCATATAATAAGCCAAGAGAATGGTTGATTTGACTAGGTTAGGAGGTAAAATGAGCCCATATAATTACCCATTTATGAGGCTCATCAGTTATGTTATTATGCTATCATGTGGCTATGTTATCATGATGTTATGATGTCATATGAGTTTTCTTTAGTAGGATTTTCGTTGTAAATATGGTAATGAGTTATGTCATAAAGCTCCACTATATGGTATGTTATCGTGATGTTTTTTTTCTCTTAAGAAGATATTTCATTGTAAATAATGCATTGAGTTGTTTTATAATGCTCCATGAGCAGTATGTCTTCTTTTAGCAAGTCGTTGAGGTATATGTGTGATCGAACACCAAGGACGATGTCCCCCAAGGGGGAGTGTTCTATAACAACCCTATTGAAAATTCCATGTAATAAATGTTAAAAACAATAACTACGGATGAATGGCACACTTATTCCAAGCTAAATGTTCGGCAAGACATCCTAGGGGCTATTCATTTGGCTGCTTATGGCTAAGGAAAATCGCAAAGGCAATGGCTAAGGTATTAAAGGGCATTTTGACACATTTATTTATGGAAATAATGGAAATTAGGAGAAAAGGGAGGTGAAAGGTCATAAGTTGCATGTGAGGAGGAAAATGAAGGAAAATAATGGAAAATGACAAAAATAGAGGCCTCATTCATAAAAATGCTTCTGAGGATCAGTTGGTAACCTTTTGTCAGTTCAGTTTTAGAGCTCTCTCATTATTCTCTCTCTCTCTCATACTCTTGTATACTTAGAGATTTCTTGGAGCACTCTTGGAGGGTGTGACATACTTGGATTCTTAGAGCAAGAAGGCAAAGGAAGAGAAAGAAAGCGCAAGAAGGCGTCAACATCAGCAACCATGACATATGCATGTGGTTTCTTAGTTGTGATCTCTCATTGGCATGGAGGATTGCCTGGATTGGTAGTGGATTTCCAAGCCTTGCAATTTCCTCGATGGCCATGGTGATTGTGGGTTTACTTTCATTGCAAGTTTTTGGTTGGTTCTCATGTTTCCTTAGCTTGGGTTGAGTCATTAGTGCTGGAAGCCCTATAACAGTTTGGGTTGAGTTACTAGTCCTGGAAGCCCTAGTTGGAAAAACACTCTAGAATCCCTTTGTGGGTTGACTTACTAGTCCTGGAAGCCTTGGTTGGACAGATTCTCTAGAAGCCCTGTATAAGTTGTGGGTTGAGTCACTAGTTCTAGAAGTCTTGGTTGGACAAATGCTCTAAAAGGCCTAGAAGGCTTGGATGGAGACCAATTTGATGATAAATTTGGTGATGTCTAGTCGTGAGGTGGAATCATTGTTTGATGGGTTGAGGTGTATGGCCTCTAGAAGCCCTGCATGAGTTTTGATTGATGTGTTCTATGAGATTCCACATTCATGCTTGGGATATGGCACAGGAGTGAATGGATAAAGAGAGATTTGGCTTAGTCATTCTATGGTTTGGTTGAACGTGGTAGTCCCTTCTCCATTTGGTTCATTGCATTCATTAATGAGAATTCCATTCCCTTGATTTCCATGTGTAAAGGCACTGATGTATTTATGAATTTGATAGTTGATATGTTTATTGAATTTATGTTCTTATTATGCTAGCTATATGCACATTTTGTGACAGTTGTTATGTATGGCTCTCATCATGTTTTTACTTGTATGTGAATGGATCATGTGTCTATGACCTAATAGGCGATAATGTCGAAAATGGAATGAGGGAACAATGTTTCATAGTGATTCTCAGACAAGTATGAGATACCTACACTTAATTCTATTATTTACTCCTGCAGGTTACATGTTGATGATATGTTTGACAAAATGCTTGTCATGGCCAGTAGGGATCCAGTCAAGGTCTTAAACAAGTATTTACTTTAGTACTTTCATTTCCATGTTACCTTACTGATTTGAAGACATGAATTAGTTCTAGGCAGTGTCCTGGGATCTGAGCTTGAAAAAGTGTCTTAAATCTTAGGGTCATTGGCACAATACTAACAATTTTGGTCCATAATCGCTACTAGGTAGGCCTGTGAGAGTGACTTTAGGTTGTTAGTCACTCCCTTGCCCATATCCTGAGAGATACTATGGCCCAAGAGACCTAAAAAAATAGTGGAACCCAGGCACAGGCTATCTAAGTGGCTGACTTGTGTTCTGAGGGTTCTGTTGATGATGTTGGATGTCTGTATGGTGTGTTTCCATCGGTTCCACTTCCTTAATGTGACTTAGGAGGTCGAATCATATCATAGTGGCCTCTCATCACATGTTTAACCTGGCTGGCCAGTTGCTTGGGTAGATGTGGGAGGAGGGTGTTACAATGTGCACAATAGTAGTTTGTTGGTATGAACTATAAATGAAAACCATGAGAATATGCCATGCATATCTATTGCAATTTCCTTTCAAATTGAAATCATCGAGGAGTAATGGAACAAATAATTGACCGCTTCATCATCCCAATTTACAAGCTTCTCTTTGAAGAAGATCCACCTTGCATGTCACAAGAAGCAATGGAGGTGATAGAAGACATCCCAGATTGGTATGCCTCACTAGGTGGAACATTCCTTAGAGTGTTCGGCAGAGAGAAGCCTCTACATGTTTTACTAAGGTATGCCACCGAAAATATTTTCATGCAAGAAGTGTCATATCATCTCGCCACGGGGTTTTTAGCAACTTTACAAAGGAAGAAGAAAGAACCATGGCCACTCTTCCTTTGCAAATTGGATTATATGAGATAAATAACTTGAAAGTTAGGTATGCCAAGAGAAAGTAAATAGTCAAGTTTTAATTCGGTACTCGAGACTTTAATATGTATGATCCCCCATGCTATTTTTAAAGACCACTGTGCGAGAGTTTACTTTCCATGGATCTTTGGGGCATACCATTGGCCAAAGGAGGATCCATAGAGGAATTTCTACAATGCAACTAGAATTCATGAGCCAGTTAGTTTAGCAGGGACTGCATAGGCTACTCCACAAACGGAAACAATTCTAGAAGAAACAAGAGCAGAAGTCAACAATCCCATGAAGGACAAGGGAAAGAGAAAGATGGTTGATTTTCCATAGGGATAACAAAGATGCAAGATGAAAGTGGAACATATTCTCATGAAAGTAGCTTTAGCAGCAGAATAAAAGAGGAAGCAGAGGATACAAAGAGCAGAGTGGAGGAAGAGAGAAAAGTAGAGGTTTCAGAAGCAAAACTAAGGTTTCGGGAAGTAGAACATAAGTTGTAGGAAGAACAAGAGTTAAGGAGGAGAGAAAAAGAAGAGAAGTGGAAGTAGTAGGAAGAAGAAAGGAAAGGCGCAATGATAGAAGATACAACGTCGATACAGGTTTAAGAGCAAGAACAAAACCAACCAGCGGTTGAGGAGGAAGGTGAACAAATACAGGATTGGGAGCTTGCTCAGCAAATTAAGCACTTGATTGAAGTAATAGAAATGGAAATGGAACAGGAGCTACAAAATGAAGATGTTGATTTGATGTCGAGCGTAGCACATGTCACCACTCAGTGTCTACCACCTCCAACAACAGAGCCAACCTTGAGGGAAGAAGGCAATTTTCCCCTCGATGATGATCTAGTGATGGATTTGTATAATTTGTTATTCAATGAGTTCCAAAATGTTGGGTTGTATTATTCTTTCCACGACTAGCCCACATAGTGAACCGGGGGGTTAGAGGGGAGGGGGAGGGGGGGAGGGGGGGGGGCGCGGGGAGAGCCTCCACTTCATTGAATCGATTGCACAGCGGGAAGGTGATAAGGAGGTTTGAGAGGGGCGGGTAGCCCCCCTCTACGAGGTCTAGGGCAGCGCCTCGGGAAAAAAAAATTTGGACCCTATATTAGGTTGGACGGACCTATCTATGTTTTTGTGCATGATTTTCGCACATGGTTTTGGACGCGATGGTTTTCAGTCCATGGAATTGGATGATTCAACATGTATAAATATGTATTATAACATTGAAAGGAACATAATGAAAAATCAAGCTGATAGTCCCTATTTTGGGATCCAAGGGAAAATCTCTGTGTATATGTGTTTTATGTGTTATGCTCTCTCATTGTTTATTTTCTATATTTTAGAATTCATATGCATGTAATTTCTGTACGGTGTTAAAATCTACATTTGGTATCAAAGCTGTTTTGGCTTCAAGGGGACGCCTTTGTTGCTAAGGGGTTTCGCTCAGGCTAATGGTAAACCCCGTTCAATGGGAGATCTGCAGGATCGATTCTAGTGATGAAAGAAGATGGTGAGTAGTGGAAATATAGAGATCGAGAAATTTAATGGTCAGAGTTTTGAGTTGTGGAAACTCAAGATGGAGGATTTGTTGGTGGATAAAGATCAATGGATCGCAATAGATCCGGGTAGTAAACCAACAGGATTTTCTGATGAAGAATGGAAGAAGTTGGAGCGGAAGGCAAAGAGCACAATACGATTGTGTATCTGCCATTCAGTATTGTTGAATGTATCAGGGGAAGCTACGATAAAGGTTTTGTGGGACAAGTTAGGGACTTTGTACCAATCTAAGTCTCTAGTGAATAAACTGTTCCTATAGAAAAGGTTGTATAACCTAAGGATGAAATATGGAGACTTGGTGACAGATTATCTGAATGCATTTAATACTGTGGTAAGTTAGTTATCATCTGTTGATATCAAAATTTTAGATGAAGATAAGTACATCAGTTTGTTGTTTTCTCTACCAGATTTGGGGGATACTCTGGTTATAGCAATAAGTAGCAATGAAACCACCTTGCAATTTGATGAAATAGTCTCATCCTTGTTGATAGAGGAGATAAGACGGAAAAATGTGGAGAGCCAGAATCGTGATGCCTTGTCTATACGAGGAGGGTCCCAGAACAGAAACAAAAATAAGCCATCGAGTGGGAGATGTATATCTCCAAGAAAACCTGTAAAGGTGGTGTGCTGGAAATGCAGAAAGTAAGGGCACTACAAAAGGGATTGTAAATCTAAAGCTCCTGACAAAGGAAAGGGATCTGATGATGCTCCTTTTGTAGAGGCGAAATCCACCTCAGATGAAGGTGGGGATGTGTACTTGGCTTCTTCAAGTACACATGTAGATCATGAGGCATGGTTGATTGACTCAGGTGCATCCTTTCACTTCACTCCCCATAGATAGTGGTTCTGCGAGTATGAGAAATACGATGGTGGTGATGTCTTCTTCGGGGATGATAGGAAGGCTAGAATCATTGGTCGTGGAAAAGCAAAGTAGTTGCAAGATGGAAGGGTTAGAACACTTTTGAGTGTTCTACATATTCCTGCATTGACCAGAAATCTGATTTCTGTAAGCAAGCTAGATGATGCAGGTGTAACAACAGTGTTTGAGAAGGATACCTACAAGATGGTTCGAGGAGCACTGGTATTGATTGTGAGGAGTTCGGATTGGAACTCTGTACAAGCTACAAGGTAGCACTATTTTTTATGGGTGCAACAATTCTGTGGTTCTTGAAAGTGGAGCGGAAAATCTAGTGGTCTCTAGAGAGAAGACCATGTTGTGGCATCAAAGGCTTGGACATATTGGAGAGAAGGGCCTTCGAATACTTCATGGTAAAGGTATGGTAGAAGGTCTGAGTAATAGCTCTCTGGATTTTGATTTCTATGAAAATTGTGTATATGGGAAGCAGAATTGGGTGAGTTTCCCCTTTGGTGGTAAGAGGGCGAAACAGATATTAGAGCTTGTGCACAGTGATGTGTTTGGACCTGTGAAGGTTCCATCACTGGGTAAGTTTGTGTACCATGTATCATTTATAGATGACTTCTCAAGGAATACATGGATATATTTCCTTAAGAAGAAATCTGAAGTCTTTGATAGGTTTAAAGAATTTAAGGCTCTGGTGGAAAACTAGAGAAAGAAGAAGATAAAGGTGCTGAGGACAGATAATGGTGGAGAGTTTTGTAGTAAGGAATTTGAAGAATTCTGTAAGAAGTGTGGTATAGCACGACATAAGAATACTCCATATACACCTCAGCAAAATGGAGTTGCAGAAAGAATGAACAAGAAGTTGATGGAAAGGGCAAGAAGCATGCTCAGTGGTGTTTGATTATGACAGGAATTCTGGGCAGAGGTGGTGGAGACAGCATGTTACCTGGTCAATAGACCACCTTCATCATCGTTGGAGGATAAGGCTCCACTAGAGGTATGGACTGGGAACAAATCCTATGTTTCACATCTGAGGGTATTTGGATGTGATGCATATGTACATGTTTCAAAGGAGAAACGAACCAAGTTGGATAGTAAATCTGAAAAGTGCATCTTTATTGGGTATAAGGATGGTTGAAAGGGTTATAAGCTTTGGAACCCAGTAACAAGGAAGGTTGTGTACAGCCAAGATGTGGTGTTCAGAGAGGCGAAAGATGTTATTAAACATGAATTCCAACCAAAGGAACTTGAGAAGATAGAGTTTGAGCTTAAGGAGGAAGAATCAGACTCTACAGCAGAGGAGAAATCAGAAGATGAAGAGCCACAAACTCTGGGTATGAGAAGATTAGTTCGAGAAAGAAGGTAGCCAAAAAGGTATAATCCATCTACTTTCTATTCAAATTTTTCTTTATCTATTACTGATGATGATCCCAGAACCATGAAAGAAACAGTAGATTCAGAGGATGGATAACTCTGGAAAGAGGCCATGGTTGATGAAATGGCATCTTTGTACAAAAATGAGGCTTGGGATCTGATGGAGTTTTCGGCTGGAAGGAAAGCCATTGGCAGCAAATGGGTGTTCAAGAAGAAGACAAATGTAGAAGGAAAGGTGGAGAAATACAAAGCTCAGTTGGTAGCAAAAGGTTATTCCCAGGTGTCGTGAATTAATTTTGGTGATATTTTTTCTCTTGTTGCCAAAGTAGCTTCTATTACATTACTTTTATATGTTGTTGTTGCTTTTGATTTTGAGGTAGAACAGACAGATGTGAAGACAACATTTCTTCATGGGGATCTGGAAGAGGAAATATACATGAAGCAACCTGAAGACTTTGCGGTGAAGGGTAAGAAAGAACTGGTATGCAAGTTAAAGAAGTCTTTGTATGGGTTAAAATAGTCACCAAGGATGTGGTATCAGAAATTTGATACATTTATACGGGGACTTGGCTTCACTAGAAGCAAAGGAGATCACTGTGTGTATTTTAAATTAATTGGTGACCGTGTTATTTATCTGGTCTTGGATGTGGATGATATGTTGCCAAGTTGAAATGACAAAGAAATTATCCTGGATTTGAAGACCCAATTGTCCTCCAAATTCAACATGAAATATCGTGGTGCTGCAAACTATATTTTGGGCATGGAAATTAAAAGAGATCGGGAAAAGAGGAAGTGTTTGTTAAACTAGAGGAAGTATGTCGAGATAATACTGCAGAGGTTCAATATGTAGGATAGTAAGCCGGTGAAGGTTCCTACTCCTGTAGCTGTAAAGTTATCTGCTGAACATTGTCCCAAGACACAAGAAGATGAAGAGGATATGTCCCATGTTCCATATCCAAGTGTAGTCGGTAGCTTGATGTATGCGATGGTTTGTACTAGACTAGACATTGCACAAGCAGTGAGAGTATTGAGCAGGTTTATGTCAAAACTAGGGAAGGAGCATTGGACAACAATGAAGCGGGTTTTCAAGTATCTGCGTGGCACTAGTGATTATGGTTTGGATATCCGTAGGTTTGTTGATGCGGACTGGGTTGGAGATCTCGATTAGGGAAGATCTACAAGTGGGTATGTGTTTAACCTATTTGGATGTGCAATCAGTTCGATGAGTAAGAAATAATATATAGTGGCACTATCAACTACAAAGGCAGAATACATGGCAGCCACTCATTCAAGCAAGGAAGTAGTTTAGTTGTAGAGATTGTGTTCAAGTATGGGGTTAGTACAGGGAACTCTAAGGATAGACTGTGACAACCAAAGTGAAATTTTCTTGGTGAAGAACCCTGCTTACCATTCAAAGACAAAGCACATTAATGTTCAGTTTCACTTTGTGAGGGATATGATAGAAGACAAAAAGGTGTTTCTAGTAAAGGTGGACACTTTGAAGAATACTGCAGATGCATTGACAAAATATGTGAGCTCTGAGAAGTTCTCTTGGTGTAGAGAAACAATGGATGTTGCAGGGCTAGATAAATTACTAAGCTCTCTTGTGGCCCCCTGTGGAAAGAAAACAACAAGTGGGAGAATGTTGGGTTGTGTTATTCTTTCCACGACTTGCCCATGTAGTGAACTGGGGGGTTAGATGGGGGGGGTCACGGCATGGTTTGAGGGGGGGGTAGCCCCCCTCTATGGGGTCCAGGGTAGTACCTCAAGAAATTTTTTTTGGACCCCATATTAGGTTGGGCGGACCTACCTATGGTTTTGTCCATGTTTTTCGCACATGGTTTTGGACGCGATGGCTTTCGGTGCATGGTATTGGATGCTTCAGCATGTATAAATATTTATTGTAACATCGAAAGGAACATAATGAAAAATCAAGTTGGTAGTCTCGGTTTTGGGATCTAGGGGAAAATCTTTGTGTATATTTGTTTTACGTGTTATTCTCTTGCATTTTTTGTTTTCTATTTTTTAGAATTTGTATGCAGGTAATTTATGTACGGGGTTAAAACCTACACACAAGAATATTGTACAAGCACAGAGAAAGCATGTTCTAGATGATCACACATCACTTTCATTTGTTACAAAAAGGGTGATAGTGGCGGACACTAGGAAGCATTCAAATTCCATTGTCAACACCAACTTGCCCTTTTAAAGAGAAACAAGATCAAACATTAAATATTTGATGGCTGAGAATAAGAAATTGGCACAGAACTTGTAGGCTACAAGGACAAAGGCAGAACAACTATGTGCAATAACCCATAGTGTAGTTTCCACATAGGTTTACTTGGAGGAGATGAGAGCACTGATACTTGTTGAAGTATCAACACTTGGAGAAACTATGCAAAAGCTCTATGAGGGGTTTGTGACCGTACATAAAGTAGTTGTCTTTTTTCATGGCCTACAGTAGAAAAACAGAGATTTTGTTAAAACTCTCAAGAATATACAAGCTTCCATAATCTATGTGCAATAATGGACAATGTGATATAAAGGGGCATCGTTTGACTTAGTGAAGAAAATGAAACCACAGGAAAAGTTGGATAAAGCGAGAGTTTGGATGTTGATTCAGAACAACAAGTAACTCGCCTCATTTATTGGTAGCATTTAGGCCTCATATGTACGATTTTTCAGTAGTTGGATGTCTTGGTGAAAACACACAAGATCCCACCTATCAGTTCACTCAATAAAGCCAAACCCATGAACCAAGTCTGACAGGAGGTCGAAGAATACTTGGAGTAGTTGAGACAGATTGCCACGAAGGAAGACTTGGAGTTGAACATGTGAAAATTTCTGAATTTAACAATCAAAAATCCTACTACAGTAAACTAATTTGCATTACCTACTTGTGCTCTTCATTTTAACAAATTATTTCAGAAATATTTAGACAATATTAATGCAAATACACTACAACCTACACCAATATACAAATCAAGTACTGAAAAAATCAATGAGACAACCACACAAAGGACACACTTATTTTTGGACTAAACATCCCTGGAAAAAACCAGTGTGGGAAAACCGATGCAGCAGATATGATGGTTTTATTATTAAGTAGATTTTTGAATACAACTAGTGTGCCAAATCTGTCTCACCCAACAGAGAATAAACCCGATAGAAGCACCTCTATCTAGAGATATATATTATGGCGAATCCAGCAATTGGATGAACAAACCCCACACGTGATTGCGTTATTCCCAGTGCTTTTTAGTGATGGTTTCTTCTAGCTCTATGTTGTAAATGAGTCACCTCCTCTACGAGCTGTGTCACCCTCCCAGTGAGCCTTCCCAGCTTAGAAATCGATCTGTTGAAATGATGCCCGATTTTTCCTCACAAAAACCCTAGCACCGCCTCTGCGTGACTGCGTCATCCCTCCAACCTTTATGTCACCCTCCTAGAGTTTTTTTGTCTATCTCTGTTATGTATTCTCGACCTTCGAAAAAAGTTCCACTACCGAACTACCCCTCTCTACACTAGAAGCTTACTCCGAAATTATCAACAAACCACGCCCCATAATTTCGATCTAGATCAAGTGTTGCTCTATGTGTGTGTGTGTGTTCTCAAACTAACCCCAAGCCTTCCTTATACTGTTCCTGTTGAGAAATCAATGGTCATGATCTAATCTCTAATCAACAGCTAAGATTAAATTAGACTTGATCCTCGTCACTTAGAAGCATCTCACCCATATTTACATTAGTTCACTTTAATTATTTTAATTTCCTAAGTTTTAACTTAGGCACCATTAAAAATAATTAATTAATTGAATAACATGCACTCCGGGTGGAATTTTTCCAAAAGATTTCTAGGTCTTGGAGATCTCATGTGTTCTAGCCCCTCCACAAAATTTCGGAGCTAGAGCACATCCAATGTTACCAAAAAATCAACAGAACAGATAGAACATGTAGAAATACATTAGTAGTCTTGTCCAAGTCAAAATAATGTTTCTCATGCGTTATAATGAACTTGAAATTGGTTCCAAGACATTGTACCTAAATTCCATGGACGTTAGAGTCCTCTTCTAGCTAGACACCATCATGGAGTTTGGGGACATCATCACACAGTACTGATCTTGGAACCAATATGTGACCGAGAAGCAACAAGTGGAGGTTGTTGAGCTATAGTTCTCCCAAAATCAAGCATCATAGTGTTGTGTCTTGTTAGGTTGTCAAGTTGTCTCTAGCCTATTTTGTCTTATATGTGTACAAGTGTAAAATGTAATATTATTTTTAATTATGTTGTAAGTGAAATTCCAAGTGTCGATATTGGAATATGAAGAGTCATGATGTAATTTAATGAGTCATTTTATAAAGTAGATGAAGAGTTATGAGGGTAATCCAAAGGTCACAAAGCGGAGTTGAAGAGTCACACCCTCTTGTTATAAATAGAACCTCATAACTCATGTAAGGGGATTTTGGGAGCAAATATTTTGGCTAGACTTAGGCTTAGAAGGAGCTTGGGAGTATTATGAAGAGCCTTGGCTTCTCCGTAGCATAGAGTGATTATACTTATTTGGAGGAGCATGTGTTCTTGACTTTAATGTTTCACTATTGGGGCTAGTGGTCTGTCAATGGTATATGTATGAAAGAAACTTTCACTTATAATAAAATTAGAGTCGACACACTTTCATGCATATGTTGTGGATATAGTAGGACTATTCTTGTTGTATTTGCAATGTATGTTATTTAACTTACACTTATGCTTATGAACTTTGCATTTGTACGAATCTTGTTGAATGCATGTTGTTGCATTAACTCATCACTTTAACTTTTGGACTAATCTGCATCTTAGCTTGTGACATCATTACACTTGTGTGTTCCTTTCAAGCTTCGTAATATTATAGGCTTCCAAGGGGCTCACTTCCTTTTCCCTTCATGTGTTGGAGCCTTCATGTATCACACTTGACTCTCTGCAGGGTCACACACTTGGCCTCATCCAAATTTACCATACTTCACTCTATGTGTTTTCGCAGTCAAGGCATAACATTACCACCCACTGTTAGGACTCCTACTCCAAATGATGTGAGGTCTAGTTGGGACTTCATATCGGGGAGATCCCCCGAAAGTTGGCAGCTCCAAGACCATCAAAACTATATTATTTTTTTTGGAAAAGGTTCCATGGTTCTTCCAGAGAGAAAATCTAGCCATCATATTTTGTTTGAAAATCTTTCAAAGATAAGTTAACTATATTTCCTGTGTGTAGAAAGATATATTAAGTAGGGTGATTGTTTTTCATATACAAGGTTCTGTAATGTATGCATGTTCTTTATTGACATGCAAGTTAATATAAACATGGTTTCATTTAAGATATGAATAAAAAGACATGGTTTTACAGGTTGCATGCATGCTCTTCATTTACATGTAGATTGAAAGTTAAGTTAGTTGGAATAAGGATGAGAAGGGGAGTTTTTATGAATTTAATTAATGCATACAAATAAGTATGCTTGATCTTCTTTATTGCATGTATGATGTGGATAAGAAAACATGCTTTTATAATTATATGCATGGTATGAACCTAAGGTATGTGAAATATGAAGAATAATGCATGCATTTTATAAGTTTATGCATTTATTTAATGTAAGATAAGTATGTGTGGTTTTTGTATACATTTATTAATGGATTGGAAATATGAAGTATTATATGTGCATTTATAAGTATGCACATTTGTATAATGCATTAGAATAGAAACAAGATTTAATTTTTCTATTATTAGCCAATGTTATTATATTGGTACAAAAAACAGTGGGTTAGTTACTTTATGATACATGTTAAAGAAAATGATTGAAGATAACTTTTAATGTTATTAATGCATGTGCAAGGAAGTGGTCTTGTACTTGGAAATGCATGTAAAAGTAAATATTACAGATGATTTTTAATGTTATTATGCATATGAAAGAAAATGAAAATTAAAATGTGTATAACACATAGAATATTATTAGTGGTAACAGATTGTTATTTGGGTTTTGTTAAATGGATATTTTACCTAACCATGATGTTAGAGTTGTTGATGATAGTAATTGTAGGAAAGAATCATGACTTATGAGGTTTCATTCTAATCTATTCCTTTTGCATAAACCAAAATATGGATGATAATGGGTTTTGTTAAATGGATATTTTACCTAACCATGATGTTAGAGTTGTTGATGATAGTAATTGTAGGAAAGAATCATGACTTATGAGGTTTCATTCTAATCTATTCCTTTTGCATAAACCAAAATATGGATGATAATTAACACTATGGAAGGCAATGAGGTCATCATGTTTGACTATTATTTCATGCAGAGTGAATGATCATTAAACACAATTTACAAGGGATAACTTACCATGTCATGAAGACATTGTGCTTGAGAAATGTGGGATAAAGTGTTTGAGAAATGTGACGTCATGTTTTTTTCCCGTAGAAAAAGTCGTAATTTCCATTAGTCAATAGAAAGTTACATTCTGTAGATGTTTATAACATATACCAAGTGAGGCCATCTTCCTCTCGGATCAGTATCATAGGTTATACATAGTGTTCCCACCATGTATATTCAGCACAAAAACGAAAGCCAAAAAATATAATTGTCTTTTGCCTCCACGCAGGGAGTTCCAAGTTCTGTAAAAACATTTATAATTCCTGTCATATGCTATGTTTTTGAGCTCCGCGCAGGGACTGCGGAGAAATAAAACCCCAAAAATAATTTGGAAGTGTTTCGGCCTGTGACGACCGTGTGTAACAGAGTCTGTAAATATAAAACATATTTAAAACGACCATGTTGCAGCAAAACTATGGTGACAAAATAACCGTAAAAAACAAAAAGACTGTATGTGTGGGATGGAGCCATCTCTAATGCTGATTTTCTCTTTGTGCTCGTAGATCTACAAAAGGCCTGTGATAATGGCGGTAGATAGTTCCATCCACTTCTTCCTCAATTAGCCAGTCTTCCTCTTGCCTTTGCGCTGCTTGCTTGGACAGTAGGTCTGCCCTTGAGTTGCGCTCCCTGTAAATGTGTTTACAATCAAATTTTTCAAATGCAGCTGTTAGCCTGTGTGTTTCCTCCAGTAGATGTCTCAAAGAAAAAACATTGCAATTAGATTTTCTGTTGAGCCAATTACAGACAATTTGAGAGTCTCCAAATAATTGTAATTTTGTGCATTGTTTTTCAAGAGCAAAATGGATCAGGTTCATGGCTGTGGAGAGCTCAGCATAGTTGTTTGTGCCTCTTCCCAAGAACATTTGTAGTTTGAAACAGTGGGCCTCCCGAAGGTAGAGAAGCGCGCCCCCCCCACAACCTACAGCTTGTGCTGAGCCATCAAAATAGGCCCAAGGGTAGGATTTGTCAATGTGCTCTGGGGTGATGGTTCGGGGCGGGGCCGATGGGGGATCATCAGGGAGGAGAGCATAATCTGCCATGATGTGTGCTCTGATGGTAGGCCAGGATGGGGATTTATGGTAAAAAATAGAGCGATTTCTCACCATCCAGATAGACCAGCTCACAAGGAGGGGGATGTTCCTTTCTTTGCCCGAGTGGTGTTCCAACCAGTGCGCCCAGGCTTCCATGATGGTCTGCCCTTGCCATCTGTGAGGGGAGGGGAGAAGAGAGGTGATAAGGGTCCATTGCTCTATGACCACAGGGCAATTCAAAAAAAGATGTTCTGTATCTTCGTCGTTGCTCCTACATAAATGGCACCAAAAGGGTCCATGGAAAGACCTTTTCTTCAAATTTGATCCAGTAGGAATTTTATTGAATAGGATGGCCCACATTAACATGCGCGTCCTGGGGGCTGCTTTGAGCTGCCAAATAGCCTTCCACCACTGCTGTATATTTTCAGGCTGGTGATGTTGCATAAGCTGTAGGTACCCTTCCTTTGGAGTGTATGAACCATTTTTTGCATGTGCCCATACCAACACATCATCCTCCTCCGTAATCCTGATGTGTGCTTGGTTTAGGGCATCAGTGTAGTTCTCCCATTCTGTCCTCCACTGTTCCGGGATGTGTAGGTCTAGAGCTGTCTTCCAGGCTTGTTGGAAGAGACTGGAATTTTGATTGTCTGCTATATGTGCAATATGAGTGATACCCTGTTCCCTCAGGTGTTCCGTTAACTGCTCTGGAAGCTGATGGGTATTGCCACATCCAATCCAAGGGTCGATCCCTAAGCGGACTGTGTTCCCCTGATGTATTCTCCAAGTTAGACCTTCCCGAATGAGGGGGAGGGATGTTATGACCGCTTTCCAAATGTTTGAGTGTCTTCCATGTTCCCTTTGTTCCCTGCGGATCCAGCTGTGAATACTCTCCGGGGCTATATATTTCTCCACTACTACCCTTTTCCAAAGACTGTTGGTTGTAAGCAATTGCCATCCTAGCTTTGCTGCCAGAGCTTTTGAAAAGAGATCCAGTCTTTTAATGCCCCATCCTCCCCATTTCTTTGGCCTTGCTATAGTATCCCATTTGACCCATGCAAAGAGGTTCCCTTGTTTGTTCCCCTTCCATAGAAAACTACAACATATCCTTTGAAGTCTGTTTAAAATTCCTCTAGGTATCCAAGCCAGTGACATCCAATATACTGGTGTAGCTTCCAGGACAGCTTTTATGAGGGTAAGTCTCCCAGCCCTGGTGAGATATCTGTTATACCATACATATAATCTTTTCTCCACCTTAGCAATAAGCCAGGTCCAATCCGCAATTTTATATCCCCCATGTTTTACCCGGAAGCCCAGATATTTTAGTCCTTCCTCCATCTGGTGAATTTGGAAAGGGAACCGGTTTTCCATATAGATGATCTCGTTGGCAGAACAACCAGTAGCAGTGAGAGTAGATTTTTGGATGTTTATGATCATACCTGTGGCCTTCTGGAAGAGATCAAAAACATGACGTAAGGCAGAGGAATCGGCCAAACTTCCATTTAAGAAGATAAGCACATCATCCACAAACAGCAGATGAGTGAGAGAACAGTTCTCGGTGATTTTTATCCCTTTTATCCTTCCCCTTCTGTGTTCTGATGCGATCAACCTGCTAAGCCCTTCCATGATGAGAAGAAAAAGTAAGGGAGATAAGGGACATCCTTGGCGAAGGCCTCTTTCAGCAGTAAAGAAAGGAGTGGGGGTCCCATTAAGGAGGACACTGTACGACACATCTGAAATACAGCTCATTATCCATTTGATGAATATGTATGGGAACCCCAGGTGGGTGAGAAGCATGCGGATGTAGAGAAAATTTACCCTATCAAAAGCTTTGGAAAGGTCTACTTTTAGGATCATGCCTTTCAAGCGCTTAACGTGCATCGAGTGTAGAAGTTCCTGAGCAGTGCCAATAGCTTCATGGATCTGGCGTCGGTGAAGAAAAGCAAATTGTTCGGGGGATATGTGGGCCGATAGGATGGGCTTGAGTCTGTTTGCTAGAATTTTGGCCAAGATCTTGTAGAGGCAGTTACAGAGCGAGATTGGCCGAAAATCATTATAGGAAGCAGGCTTGTCGGATTTTGGAATAAGGGCAATGAAAGTGGCTTTAATGGCCGGGGTAATGCCAGAGAGGCTGCAATGTTTGATTACTTTGAGGAGGTCCGGGCCTATTTGCTCAAAGAAAGCTAAGTAGAACTCAATGGGCCAGCCATCAGGTCCCGGACTTTTATCCCTTTGAAATCCCCTCATTGTAGCTTCCATCTCCTCCATAGTGATTTCTTTAGTGAGCTCAGCTGCATCCTCTTCATCCACAAATCTGGGGAAAAGCTCAGCTACTCTCATGATTTCTAGCAAGTTTGCTTCTCTTGGGGCTTTATATATATTCCTGAAGTGAGAGGAGGCTAGGAAAGCAAGTTCCCTGGATTTGTGGATCCTTTGGCCCTGTTCATCTTGCAGTTCCCAGATGGTATTGATCGCTTTCCGGCCATTTGCGAATCGATGAAAGAATTTTGTGTTCTCATCCCCCTCCTTTAGCCATATTGCTCTGCTTCTTAATCTCCAACTAGCTTCTCGGTCTCTTAGGACTTGAGTTCTCTGGTTGATGAGGCCTTCATAACTAGATTTTTGTTCCGGGGAGATGAAGGTGCCCACTGATTGGGATTCTAGATCAGCAATCGCTTGTTCAGCTAGGGAGATCGTCTGATCATCTTGTAGTCTCTTCTGGTGCGCCCATTTCCTAGAAAGAACCTTAATTTCAGTGAGGTTCCTTATAAAGCAGGGGACCGGGTCAGCATCATCTGGTAAAGGATGTGACTTCCAGTATTCTGATATAAGGTTTATATATCCAGGATCCCGAAGCCAGGTGGAGTTAAACTTAAAAGGGGCCTTATGATTCAGTAGCCTTGCTTCAACTTCGAAGTATATCGGCCTGTGGTCCGATATCCCTCCGCTTCCCACCCATTGCCTGGATCGGGGATGATTGCAGTGGAAAGCCTCCTTGATAATAAAACGATCCAATCTTCTGGCAAGGCTGTGTTCCCCAATTCGATTATTCTTCCATGTATACTGGATCTTTGCCGATGGAATGTCTATCCAGTGATGATCCTCCAGTAGGTGCTCAAAGAAATCTGAGAGCGGGTCAATCTGCGCCAGATGTCCCCAAGATTCAGCATGACCCTTAGAGAAATTCAGGTCTCCCCCAAGGATTGTGTTCTCGGCTAGTAGGAGAGGGGAGGTAAAAAGCTTGCTCCAGAATTGCTCCCTGTTTGTGCAGGGCCCATAGACATTTAGGATTCGAAGATCCTCCTCTAGATCCATTGAGTAAACATCTGCCCCCAGGTAACCCCATCCACCCCAGATATTCTTCAGATTGATGGAACTGTTCTTGAAACCGATGGCTATGCCCCCCGATCGTCCTGAGACATCTAAGGCGTAAAAAGACCAGCCTGGCAGCCAAGAGCCCAGAATGGATGTAGCCAAATCTGCTTTACATAAAGTTTCTTGTAGGAAAATGATATCAACCGGTTCCGAAAATAAGAGTCGTTTCAGGGCCAGTTTTTTCTCAGGGCTGGCCAACCCTCTGCAATTGAAGGATATAATTTTCATGGAGGGGGGTGGGGGAGGGTAACCGATGCTCTAAGTGCCCTGTCGATGGTTTGTTGTTTGCCCTGGATGACATCAACCCCAGCTTGAACCTTTGCCTTTTTTAAATTTGGGGGTCTGCCTCTACCTTGCTTGGGTGAGAGGATATGAGGCTCCGTAGACAGCCCTACAGCATCCACTTCCTGGCGCTTTGTGGACGAGTGGGTAACGTCCACTTCCTGGCGCTTTGTGGACGAGCGGGTAACGTCCACTTCCTGGCGCTTTGTGGACGAGTGGGTAACATACCTCGGTGAGGAGTTTACCGAGGGGGAGGGCGAGGAGGAGGGGAGGGGGGGAACGGAAGGGAGGGAGCAGGGGGACAGTATACCCGAAGGTTGGGGGATAGGGCAGGTAGGGTAGTGTGATCGGGAAGGGGGGTGAGACAGACGGGAGGCCTTGACCAGGTCAAGGGCAGAGGGGGAAGAAGGGGGGGGGGATCTTGATTGGGTGTAGTGTGGGGAAGGGGAGAGTAAAATTCAAAGAATTTATATGCGAAGCAGAGACATTTGAGGGGAGAGACGTACCCGATGAGAAAACAGCTCCTTTTGCAGCCTTTGAACGCGTCATTGGAGGAGATGGAGGCCGGGCCGGGTTCACTCCTTGTTTCCTTTGCCGAGGAGCCGATGGTGCTTCCACCGTATCTGATGTAATGTTGTGCTCTGCTCGGGGCGCCGCCGCAGCCGGGGGATCAGGTAAGACCATAGTAGCCGGGGCATTCTGAGGAGTGGGGGACTGCTGTGCTTTTTGAAGAAGGGGGCAGTCTTTGTAGAGATGTCCCACTTGGTGGCATCTTCTGCAACGATATGGGATGCCCTCATAGTCCAATTTCTGCTTCCTTGTGGATGTTTTCCACTGAATGTTGATGTGTTCGTGCAGGCCTCCTCTAGTATCAAGATGGACCAGTATCCGGGCATATGCCATCATCCCCGTCTGAATGTATGCCTTATCCGACTCCATGAAGGTACCCAGTGTATTCCCAATTCTTCTGAATATATCCTCGGACCAGTACTGTGGTGGCAGTCCCGGAAGTCTAACCCATACTGGCCCGATCCCAATCTGTTCCGTCTCCGGGTCAAAGAGAGGCGTCCAGCGTTTGAGGAGGACCGGGGCTTTTTCGTAATGCCAGAACGAAGACAACACCCAACTGGTATGATCCGCCCTTGCAAATCTCAGAGCAAACCAGCCTCGAACGAATGTCTGGACGGAGGGGATCTCCACCAGATATTTGCCCCAGATCTCCGATGCCCAAGTCTTCAATTTGTCTGCAGAAATATGTCGACCCCTAATGCGGCCCACGAGTACTCTGTCTGCTAGATCCATAGCATCTCCCCACTGGATGTCTTCTTCAAGTCTAAGGAAGACGTCCTCAGACCTAGATTTGTAACAGCGTTGTTTCTTCAGGGGGCGGGAGGACATGCGTCTAGGGTTTTCTGAAGCCCCGGGAGTCGACTGCGGGGGGTCAGGGAGAGGGGTAGGGTTCGCGCGGGGGGGGGGGGGAACTTCCGGGAGAGGTGGGATGGCGTGGTAGCTCCCAGATGAAGCCGGAGGGGGAGGGGGAGGGTTAGACGCAGAGGGGACGGAAACCTCCTGAGGCCCAGAGAGCGGAGGGAGGTTGTCAGGGAGGCCCGGCTGTAGTGGGGGACCAGCGACCGGAGGCGAGGGATGAAAACAGTCTGCGAGGAAACCAAGGGTGGCCGGGGAAGGCGCTGAAAAATTGGTCCAGGAGGAGGGTTCGCCAGGGTGCAGAGAGGCCGGGATGGACAGCTCAGTCGAAAGGGATGGGTCATCAAAACTGGCAGTGATATTTTCACTGTACATACCTCCGGAGGTCGAGAAAGTAGTGCGCCAGATGGAGCTTTCAGCCAGCGGGGAATCCGAAAAATCTACCTCTTCGATGTCCATGTCGTCAACCGCTTGTATCGTCCTCGGAAACTGGTAACCGCCTAGGGTCGACGCTGGCCGTTATGGAGATCCGTTAGGTGAGGCGGAGCAGATGGTTTTAGGAGCACCGCCAGGTCGCCGCAGCAGGTTCCCTGTCGTGTGCTGTCGGCTGAGCAGGGAGCCCTAGATCCGGACGTGCAGGTGAGCCCGTGACCAGGTAAAAAACTAAACAGGTAAAACCCTAAAGCGCGGGGTAATAGAGAGGGTAAAAACCATAAGGGAGGATGCAGTATAAAGTTGTGCGCGGCTCAGCGGAAGGAGGGATCGATAAAGTGAAAGGAAACGGGGAGCTACAGGGCCGTTTCTGGCCTGTAAACCCCGTTCATGCATAGCCCCGTAACAGCATGTTGCAGAGCCGTACCCTCCTCCATAAAACTCACTCAAAATGAAAAAAATCGTTGTGGAAGTTCTGACGTCATGTTGAATGTATGAACATCTAATTAATTATGTTCGAACTATAGATTTATGTTCTTTTGTAAATTCAAACAATGGAAAAAAGATGAACTCCCTTGTTGCCATTGAGTGAGTGGTGAACTCCTCAATGAAACATTTAATAAAAGAAATGTTTTCTAGCTTTTCCCTTCAAGATTTTCAGGTATATTAGTGTCAATTTATGTGCTTGTCTAATATGTTATCTTGATGATATTGATACCTTTCATGACATGGCAACTTTAATCACACAATGTGTCCAATTAAATGAACAATGTTAATGATGCAAATTGCAGCAAAAAGCATTATATTAATAAGTTGCCTTCCTGGCATTTTTTTTATTCCTTTGTAAGACTACTTCACACAATAATCATAATCATGATCAAATCATTTTAGCATCATCTAAAAAATATGGGATAAGTCATTTGTTAGTATTACATGCTAGTAAAACTTGATAAAAAGTTTTAACCTTGGGATAAGTCATTTGTTAGTATTACATGCTAGTAAAACTTGATAAAAAGTTTTAACATTGTGTATTTTGGATAAGGTGTACTAAAAATGTTACATGTCACCTTTAAGAATTGAAGATGGATAGAGACAAACATATAGACATCCAACCCAAAATAAATTCGGTTGACTTGAAATGAAATATTTTAATTTAATTTTTGATATCTTATTTGGTAAATTAATTATTTTTAATATTTGATTTATTAATTATTAAATAATTAGTAAATATTTTTAACGATGTAAGGGAAACTTGTGAAAAGAATACAATATATTAAAATGTAATATCGATTAGTAATAATAATGGGTGAATTCAAGTTAATGATAGTTTTATATGATAAGATAACGGCCATGCAAGCATGAAAAAATAACATTAACTTAACTTTGCTGGGAGGGATGATTTAAATTATTTTTAAAATAAAGTTGAATGAGGTGTAGAAAGAAAAAAACCAGAAAGTCTAATTATTTTTCGATTTTTCTGGATACCCGTGGGAAATTTGAGTTTGTAACAATGATATTTATTTATCTTGGAAAATATACGCTTATTAATTTAATTATTGAGTATCTAAATGACGTAATTTCGTTAAAAAGTTGATACAATTACACTGTGCATCACTATTTAAAATAAATATATATATATATATATATATATATATATATATATATATAAAATTATGAAAATCATTATAACTATAAAATTATGTGTTAATGAAATTTGAATACCTTAATATAATTAAACAATTTTATTTCTAGAATGTAGGTTTCTAAATGCAATAGAACTATACATAACGGAAATAAATGGGTAAGGAGATGAATAAATTATAACGGAAATAAATGGCATCTCTCGAAACAAAAATAAAAGAATAATTAATATATATATATATGAATTTATGTATTCTATTCAAAATTAAAAATAACATGAAAATAGAGATATTTGGAAAGTTTTGTACTCTAAAACTATGAAATGAAGTCAAGAAACATGTATTTGAGTAGAAATGTTTCTTTTGGAAAAAATTAATTTCAATGCACTTAAATTTTAGAATGCATATGTGTAAATAACATGTACACATTATATCCATATTTGCAATATGGAAAATAATATTTTAGTACTTCCCCATAATTTTGCATTTATGACATTTAATTTAGTTCTTTAGCATGTTGGGAATGTTTTGAAAATCTTTACATGATTGTGTTGTAACTTTTTTTAGTGTTTCTACATAGATAATATTTTATTTTCAAAACAATATAAAATACATGTTTAGGCTGATACTCAAACCACCACATTGTTTTATTAATGGAGATCTTTTTGCTATAGTTGTATTACATAAGCTCTTAAGTGATTTTACACCGAAGGGATGGTTTTAAGGAATTTAACCATTGTACTGAGGGTGGAGTACACATGGGAATAAGGTTCTAAAAGAATCTTTTGGAGATCATGGGCCATGAACAAGTTTTTAAACTACCATACACGCCCTTTAAAGGGGACACTTAGCCTCCAAGTGAAATATCGTTTCTATTATAATTATTTGAATATTATAGATGGGTCCCATAACCTCTTAAAAGGGTATAGTTGGAAAATAAGGCTATTAGGCTTAAATGAATCTTTTAGGGATCAAGGAAAATGGATAAGGCCACATACCATAAAATATGCTCTATACATGAGATTAGGATGGGATATGTGTGTCAATATGAAGCTTTTAGCATTAGTGGTGGATATTGGATCATGATTGGGGTATAAGTAAATTTAGTTTTTAAATTAATATTTTTGAGCTAATAAGCGATGATCAAACCCTCAAGCTACAACATAAATCATTTCAAGTGGATCTGTAGCATACAAATGGAATATGTATGCAAATAGATGTTTTTTGTGTAGGAGGGATGGGTCTCAATGACTTGACCATATTCAAGGGAGGGAGATAAGGTTCTTATAGAAAAAATGGATTGTTATGGCTTTTTGTTCATAAACATCACATAAAACCACAACGTAAACACTTTGTAGGTTATCTTTGGTCTCCAAATGGATATGGGTACCATTAAAGACGGCTTTTAAGGAATCAACCATGGTCAATGAGGAAAATAAGGCCCTCTGGTCCTAGATGAGTCCCTTATGGATCGTGGGCCATAAATTACACCATAATGTACATAATATTTCTTGTATAACATACATAGTCCATCAAGTGATATATGGGTAACATTACAATGTTTCATGTGTCAAGGATGGTCTTTAAAGCCTTAACCATGGTTGGGGGATAAATTCTAGGAATTTGATCTTAAATGAATATAATTAGGCTAGCAACTAATGGTTAATTTTGATATTGGTACCATTAGGAAGTTTTGCATACAAGATATGGATACTTGGGCTTTGTCACAAAATGAAGCTTCAATGGTGTTTTTCCTTCAACGACTCCTCAAACCACCATATGAAAATGAATCATTGGCCTCTCCATGGGACATGGACATAATTAAAAGAATATGTGGACCTAGCATTGGTATTGAGTATTTAACATGGTTAATGAAGGAAAATAAGGTTTTTATAATCTAAATTAATATTTTATGGATTACTAATGACATGAACCACCACACATAGGTAGATAACATCATTAAGATATAATGAGCTGTTGAACCTATCAAAATATTTAGACACAATGGATGGGCCTCAGGACCTTAACCATGATTATAAGAGAAAATAAAGGTCTTAGAGCCTAAATGAAGCATTTAAGGCTCACAAAAGATGAAAAAAGTACTTGAATCATTATATAGGCCCTTTAGAAGGGATGTTTTTCCTTTAATTAGGATAGTGGTGCCATTTTTAGGGATTTTTCACCAAGGATATGTATTGATGTCATTACCATGGTAAGAGACAAAAATAACCTCCCCATGTCGTATATCAATATTTTTAATATTTATTCCATGGAAATGACCTTTGGAATTTGTCATAATCTACCAAAAAAAGGTGTCAATATCCTTCATAATGTACCACTCTAGATTTCAATTTTGAATTTGTACCCAAAGCAATATGCCCTTTATAGTGTAATACATCAATTTTCTAGGTGTATCATGTACATGCATGCATGCCAATTTATTTTCAACAACAAATTTGAATTATATTAGTAATTATTCATCATTCTTGATGTATCTCTACTAGCCAATCATGCACTAGTAAAGAAAAAACATATATTGAAGCCTCCATGTCATAGTTCTGAGATAAATAATCAACTACCATGTTCTCGTGTAGTGATGTCTTCCAGAGTCTCTGAATTCATGTTTTTATTGTATCAACATTTCGAACCAACCTCTGTGGTTTATCATCAGGATAAAATGTGTGAAAAAAGTCAGATATTGATGGGGCAATAAATAGAGGAGCAGGTTGGGATGGTAACATTTTAGTGACCCACTTTTTATACCCTAGGGAGGACAACCTCTATCACAAGAAGTATTTCAAACTACAATGGTCTATGTTAATATCAAACTAAAACCCATCTTGTAAGGATGCCACAAATCCACTACATGAAGAATAACCATCATTTCCTTTTTACATATTGATATTCCCATGCGTTTCTCACACTACTATTTTCTAATGAATGTTGTAGTGTCCTCCCATACATATAAACAACTTGATACCTTTGTTAGAGCTATCACATTCCAAGATGTAGGATTCATTAAATTTAAACAGGATGAGGATAAGAGTAGTACATAGTTTATTTTAATTCCTCAAATTATTTTCTATGACACATTCCAAATGATCGCATTTATTTAACCAAGTTGGTAGGGGGCAATAAAATTTTACTGTAGTTATCCACAAATTATATTTAGTAAATAATAGGTCAAGAAAGCCATGAAAACTTTTTTGGACCTCTTGGAAAGTCTAATCTTCCATTGTTGTCATTTTCATACAATCAATGTATACTCCATCTCCATTAACAATGTGACCTAAATATTCCACTTTTTAGGAATAAAAGTCATAATTGGTAATTACAAGGAATTTGTAAGACCTCATCCATATGTGCCACATGTACCTCCCAATTTTTATTGTAGATCAAGGTGTTATCAAAGAGGACTAGGACACATTAATATCAAACAAGACTGGGACACATTAATGTCATAGTAAGGGTGAAAACTATCTTCTTCATGAAGTTCATAATAGTGGAAGGTGCATTTATAAAACCAAAATGAATCACTAATAATAGCCTTTCCATGTATAGAAAGAAGTTTTATGAATATTTTCTTCGTTAATTATAATTTAGTGATAACCTGAATTAGAGATCATTTTTAGTGAAGAGTGTATTTTTTCATTCTAATTTGGTGATATTCAAGTTTCGAGATCAATTTAGTGAAGACTGGTTCAATATGTTAATTATATAAACATTTCCCATCATCAAAATGATAAATTTATCTTTGATTTTCAATTCGTTAAAGGTATTATTCGTCGAGTGAAAATTTTAAGGATGTGACTTTATCTTAATGTTTAGAAACCTTGGTGAACCATACTAGTACCTAATATGAAAATTGTAAAATGTTTGATGATATTTTAATAAAAATATTTGCATTTCTATTTTTTTATATTTTTCTGCATAAAAAATTGGGGATTTTCAAGGTAAAATAATTTTATACTATAAAATTTGGGCAAATCATATTTAGAAAAAATAGAAATTGGTGAATCTTTGTTTTGGAAAAAGTGTCAAAAATAATAGACCTGTGAATATTAGCCCCTAAAATTTTCCCTCAATTCATCCACTATGTTAATTATATATCAGTTTCCCATCATCGAAATGTAAATTTATCTTTGATTTTCAATTTGTTAAAGTCTTGAATGTTTAGACGCATTTCCATGTTTATTTTTTAGATCCATGATAATCACCTAGGATCAAGGACAATTCTTAGATGATCTTCTAGAGTTAATTCTTCTATCCAAAATGATGACAATATAAGTGCACATTTGGTGATTGGATATATATTTATAGGCGGAAAATGTCATCTACTAACAAGGGGGGAATTGTCTCATGGTGAGTCTCAAAATATACTTGGTTTCATTTTGTGTAGCAATTTCCATTGGCATGTAGGCATGGTTGCCACCAAATAAATTTATCCTTGAAAGATGTCTTTCTTGCTGAAGTTATTCTAAATATTAAATTTATTTTTATTTAATAATGCAAATGCAATCTTATATCTAGTCATAAACCAACAATGATAGTGAGATTGATTATATATATATATATATATATATATATATATATATATATATATATATATATATATATATATATATATATATAATACATTAAAAAAAAAATAAGAATAATTCATAATTATCCACCAGAAACCATATAGACATATTCAAATCACATGAATGAGAATAAATTCCACATAAATACTAACAGAACATATCCATCCAACCAAATTCACAATCAGATTCTTGTATTTCATCAAAAAATTTCAATAACATTACAATAACTCGATAAAATAACTAACAAAAATGCACAAATAACAATTAGTAGTTCCTGGAGTCTTTAAGAGAAAAGTAATAATACTATCCTAATAGAAAAGAGCTGAATAGGCTATTGTGTGGTGAACCGACAGAAGTGAGGAGATGATGAGCTCTGGTTTTAGGGTTTAAGGAATCAAGCGGCATAGAGTACCAAGCATCCATGGAGACACAGGGAGGAGGGAGATCCACTCCCTCCTACAGTTATATGGTAGCAAACAGAGGAAGAGGTGGGAAAAAGAACAAACCTCCACAGCCCTTGGAGGCCAAGACAAAAGACACAAAAACTGAGAAGGCGAAAGACAACAAAACCAATGCAGATCAAGGGACCCATGAAGAAGATTGTCGAGAGGAGAAAGAGGAAGACAAAGGTCAAGGGTCAGAGAATGGAGCTAAGATGGGGCCCTGTAAACCCAAGACCATAACTAAACCTCGGGTTATTCTGAACGATCCAGCTCTGTAAGCGCACAGGGATCACATGGCTAACTATGCCATCATATGTACATTTATGGGAATCTGGCCATCAGAGAAAGAGTTGTACACCTGGATAAAATAAAACTGGAAACCAGAGGGGGAGTTAAATATTCATCTTGAATCTAAAGGTTTTTACACTGTGGTGTTTACGAACTTGGAAGATAGGGACATAATCTTTGAAGGAGGGCCATACTTCTTTGCAGCTGCTAGACTCTATATGAGGCCATGGATGATGAACTTTGTGCCAGAATGAGAAACCTTCACTTCGGTACCGGTATGGATATGACTTTACTCCTTACCTTTAGATTACTGGCTGCCAGAGTCTTTAAAATCTATAGGCAATAAATTAGGTCATTTCTTAAAAATTTCATAGGCAACTCTAAGGGGAAATATACATCCTATGCCCGTATATGTGTGGAGATGGACCTATCAGGAGCCCTTCTAGATGAGGACATTCTAGAAGTCTATGATGAGGAATGAGTTCAATCAGTTGGCTATGAACATATTCCGTTCAGATGTCACAAATGTCATGAGCATGGGCATCTATCCAGAGATTGTCCTCTCAATCAAAGGGAGGAAAACCTAAATACCAACAAAGGAAAAGACCAAACAGGTTTCACCAAAGTAGGAGGAAAAGGAAAAGGAGGAGGAAGGAAGACACAAAAGAACCCTAGTGTGAATGATAAAGCAAAAACTCACAACAATTTTGAGATCTTAGAGGAAAAAGAAGCTTGGGGGGGGGATAAAGAGAGTAAAGAGAATCAGACAGCAAGGGGGCAAGAAAAAGAGAACAGCATGTAGTACACTTAAGAATAGTATGAACACACAACGGACCCTTTGATTACCATGGAACTAGAAAAATACCAGTAAATGACTCAAAGTGAAAGTGGTACAGACGATCAAGATTTATAGGAGATCCTGGAAAGGGAGAACCTAGAGCTAGAAAAGTTTCTAGAATTGGGAGGCAACCAGGGAATAAACTCCATCCCTCAAGAGGATGTGGACAAAGTCTAATAGCTATTCCTTAACAAGGCACATTAAACAGCTGCAGGACTCAAAAGAGGACATGACAACCAGGAAAACAAAGGGACTTCCTCAATAGGATTAATAATAGGAAAACTAACAAAGAATCCAAGTAAGAGGAGGGGAAAGAAAAAGACAGAAAGAATTACTACTGGAGTGTGGAAATTTCATGATTGATTCAAGAAGGATTAAAGACCTTTCTAGTTACTCCTTTATAACCCACCTCAATGAAGATCACAACCTGGAACATTAGAGGACTAGGGAGCAGAAGAAAACAGAGGAATCTCGGTAAAAGGATTAGAGAGGAAAAACCTGACATAGTATTTAGTGAGAAAACAAAATGTTCAGTGGAGAGGATCTGCGAAAAAAATAACAAATGGGTAAATAGATATGAATACCTTGAAGTTAAGGAAAATAAATCTTCTGGTGGTATTCTCACTCCCTGGGATCCACAGAAATTTGGTGTTATTGATGCGGAGGCATCCAAACATCACCTTTCTTTGATTTTCCAACCAGTGGGTGACAGGAAATGCTACATGATCACCAATTTCTATGGTCCACAACTAATGGAGGACAAACTTCAACTCCTCACAACACTAGAAGATATGAAAAAGAGGTACCCAGCTCTACCATGGATTCTTGGAGGTGATTTTAACATAACAAAATCACTCATGGAGAAGAAAGGAGGAACTAGAATACTTGGGAGAGACTCAATTGCCTTCCAGAACTTTATCACCAATATGAAATTGGTTGATATGGAAACAAGCAATGGACTATTCACTCGGAATAACAGAAGAGGGGTCCCTACCGAAGTGGCCTCAAAATTGGACAGATTTATGGTTTCAGAGGAACTTCTTCTCAGGGGAAGCAGCATTACTGCACTCATACTATCTTTTGGAGGTTCAGATCACTAGCCTATCCAATTGGAAGCTTCCCTTTTCAGCAAACCAAGGAACACCCCCTTCAGGTTTGAGAATGCTTGGCTCACACATTCAGATTTCCTAACAAATATTGAACAATGGTGGAAGGAAGAGTTTCACCTTCAAGGTACAAAGATGTTCCTGCTTCACTGTAGGCTCAAACACATTAAAGGCAAACTCAAAGAGTGGAACAAAAAGGAATTCGGTAACATTTTCAAAGCTAAAGGAGAGGTGGAAAAGAAACTAAAGGAAATAAACCAAATTCTTATCACAGAAGAATACACAGATGAAAGGAAAGAGATGGCAGAGTCACTCCAGCAAGAGTGGGTCAACAGATGCCTTCAAGAGGAAATACTCTAGAGACAGAAATACAGAGTACAATGGATTAAAGAAGGGGAGAGAAACACCAAATGCTTTCAGATATAGCTCACCGAAACAACAATAGAATTGTGAACCTTACAGATCAGCATGGTATAGAGAGAAACACTCATGAAGAAATGGAGAAGGTTCTACTCCAACATTTTCAGAAAATTGCTAAGGAAACCTCGGAAGATAGATACCAGTTTACGGAAAAATTCACTCAGTATAACCCTAAATTGGTTACCAGAGAAGATAATTTCAATCTCAATAGACTGGTAGCAGAGGAAGAAATTGAGGAAGCTGTGAAAGAGATGCAAAATGGGAAAGCACCAGGCCTGGATAGCTTTAATGTGGAATTTTTCAAAGCTTGTTAGAGGATAGTGAAACAGTACATCCTGGAGGTAGTGGAAGACTCTCGAAGATTTAAGAAAGTCTTAAAGGCACTCAATGAATCTTTCATAGCCTTAATCCCCAAACAGGAGAAGGCCACCTCTCCAAACAGATTTCGACCTATAGCATTATGTAATGTGATCTACAAAATTATATCCAAAGTCATTGCCAACCATCTCAAACCTCTCCTCCCAACCCTAGTGTCAGAGGAACAAATGGGCTATGTGGAAGGAAGACAAATTATAGATAATATAATTCAAGCACATGAAACGGTTCACTCACTCATTAACAACAAGCAGGCAGGAATGATAATGCAGTTAGACATAGCAAAGGCCTATGACAAACTTAGTTGGTCATACGTAAGAGCAATTTTAAAAGCCTATGGCTTTGATCACAATTGGATTAAATGGGTTATGGTGCTAGTTACCATAGCCAGTTGTTCAATTCTTCTCAATGGCGCTCCTTCCAAAACCTTCAAGCCTTCTAAAGGTCTCAAGCAAGGAGATCCTCTTTCTCCTTTCCTCTTTATTCTAATGATGGAAGGGTTAGGAAGAGCTATTAGAACTACTAATGAGGAAGAGAGAATTCAGGGTTTGAGACTCACTCATGGTAGGGACACGGTGACACATCAACAATTTGTGGATGACACTATGCTTCAAGGCACACCCACTGTTAAGGAAGCCAAAGCATTCAAATAGATTCTGAGTGAGTTTTCTAGGGCAGCAGGCACTGAGGTTAGTCTCACTAAATCAAAGATCTTATTTTTCAATATAGATATTTCAATTCAAAGAAATCTTTCCAGAATTTTCGGCTTTCAAAGAGAGTCACTACCTGTGAAGTACCTGGGAGTTCCTCTCACTAACAAACTGCTTCAAAATGATATATGGGAGCCTGTTCTTAATAAGCTAAAAGATGAGATCAGTAAATGGACAAATAGAGCACTAAATCTAGCAGGAAGACTAGTTCTCACTAAGGTTGTCCTCCAAAGTATCCCTATCTATATGCTATCCGTCATTCCAACACTAGCTGGTGTAATGACCAATATAAGAAACATCCAGAGAGACTTTCTCTAGGGGAAAGGTGAAGAAAAGAAGAAATGGGCCCTTGTTCCATGGGACAGAGTTTGAAAACCTAAATCCCATGGTGGCTTGGGTCTTCATGACTCAGGAATTCTCAATAGAGTTCTTGGCACCAAAATCTGGTGGAGATGGTTGAAAGAAATACAAGCCCCTTGGGCAAAACTCTAGAAGCACAAATATGCTAGCGAATGGCAGGAGGAAAATCTAATCAGAATGACAAGACAAGTAAAAGGTTCTACAATTTTGAATAGGGCATGGGAGAACAGGGCCCTAGTCCAAAACCATAGTTTCTAAGAGATCAGAAATGGGAACCTGACTTGGTTCTAGGAGGAGAATTTGCAGCAGGAAGACAATCTCTGAAGAGAATAATTAGCAATCATTCACACCGATACCATCAACAATGGACTAAGGTGGGTAAGTGACTATTGGGACCAAGCAAGGAATGATAAGAAATGGAGAACTTGGAAACTTCCAGATTACAGTGGAATGGGCATGTTGCATAATCAAGCTACAACACTTCAAGGTCTTTTAGACAAGAGACAAATCTTGAACTCAAACTTGAATAATCAACTAAGATGGGGAAAGAACAAGACATGTCTCTTCAACCTTAAGGAAGCCAAAAGAATAGATTCAAGGCTAAACCTTCCAAACACTGATAAGACATGGAAATAAATCTGGGAAAATCCTCATTAGATGAAAGTAAAATTGTTCAAGTGGCTGGTTCAACAGGGAAAGATTCTGACATGGGATAACCTAAGAAAAAGAGGCTTTGTTGGCCCCTCAAAATGTCATTTATGCAGACAGCAAGAAGAAATTACAAATCATCTACTGAAGAGATGCACTTTCACCACAATACTGTGGAATTGGATTGGAGAAGTATTTGAGTAGACAGAGAGAAATGTTAATGATATCACTACTACGTTGAAGAATTGGCAGAAAAAACTTTCAGACAATGAGAATGTTAACTCTGCCTAGATGCTGACCCCAGGATTCATAATCTGGAATGTCTAGAAAGAGCGCAACAACAAGATTTTCAAGGAGAAAACAAGTCTGGTGAGCAGCATCCTTAAGCTAATCCTTAAACAACCTAAAGAGACTGTTCATATCCTGGGAGGTGCTGCTACTGGCAAACCCATCGTCAAAGAGAGGCCAAAATTTTGGAGAAGTTAGAGCTCAAGGTTCATCTGCCTCAGGGTTCTATGTAGATTAACAAGAAGACCTTAACAAACAAGTCTTCTTGGCAACCCCCTTCTCATGGCTTTTTAAAATTCAACATAGACGAGGCTTCAAAAGGGAATCTGGGAGAAGCTGGTTATGGAGGGGTCTTGAGAGATGAGGAAGGAAACATACAAATCATCTTCCACAGTTATCTAAGAGAAGCAACAAACAATATGACTAAGCTCATGGCGATGGAATCATGCCTGGAAATACTGCTCAAGTACAATATTTACAATGTCATCATTGAAGCTGACTCGAAATTGGTCATCAACTCAGTGAAGAGGATAAATGCAGGTGCCACTCCAGAGAAAGTCTCAGAACACTGGCGGCTTCTGCAAGTCTACCAAAGAATATAAGTGCACCTACAAAGTCTGAGAACTCTTAGGTTGGTGCATGTTCGCAGGGAAGCTAACAAAGTTGCGGACTGGCTTGCAAATGATGGAGTATGAAATAAGCACACTAACTTGTGTTGTTGGTGGGAGGAGATTACCAATGACAGGTTGAAGGAGGGATGCTCATCTAGGGCCATCAACGACCAACAACAGCATCAGGAAAGATCAAGAGACATAATTTCTAAAGCAGAGCCACACAGAGGGGGTCTCGTCGATCTGGATTCATTATGAAATGTTATGACTTATGTGAAGTCCTTTTTAGAATGCAGGTCTATGTCGATTTCCTTAACCTAGATAACAATAAACCAACAGTGTCAGCGGGATGGAAAAAAGGAAGGATTTTCATCTTCCTTTGGCCCTTGTGCCGGAATCCAGACCCTCTCGACAAGCGCAAAACCCCCGTTTGTTTTCCGGTGATCGCATTACTACCCTCGGAGTGATTTCTGGTTTATCGCAAGCTCTTAAGGCTGGAAGCGGTTTTTCACAATTAGGAGCAATTCCACTCACCACGCAACACGTGGCTTAGGGTGGGGAGGAATTACCGCCCTCATCGCGTACTAACTATCGGTGCTTTTAGCCTGCGCAATATGATCCCGAACCATTGGATCAAGCGAGGCCAGTCAATGGCCAGGATTGAACATGCATGTTGGTGGGACCGATACAACGGTTATGTTTCGAGTTGTTTGCATGATCCCATGGGAATCGCGCGAAAATGATGGATTTAGGGCGGTAAAAGTGATCGCTAGTTAAGCCAAAAATGGACTCGATATGACTATAAATTATGGTTTACAGCGTGTATCGGGTCCAATGTGTTGGTTAAAAGGTGAGCATGTTGGCCTCCCGATATGTTTTTCATCTGCTAGATCTTTAGCTTAGGATCCAACGGTCAGTTTCGGAAGGCCGGTTTGTTTTGGTGGGCCGCGTCCCTGGGTTCATTTTGTAGTCTCGCAACCATGGATTGGGGTGGGCCTGTCCTTCTGGTGAGCCCCACCACCGAGGTGGCTCATTGTACACTATTTCTCCTTTTAATTGAATAAGAAGGATCTGCTCTTGCCTTAGCAAAAAAAAAACAATTAGTAGTTCCTCAAAATTACACTCATACTATAGAAATATTTAGTCCTAATTACAACATTTTCAACCCCATAAACCATAGAAAAAATAGCATTTTATAATTAATGTTAGTTTTCTTCTCTAGTTGCAATTACTTTCTTCTTTTTACTCATCTTTCAATATTTCTTCCAAAAAATTGTTATTAGGTTTATTTTTTCGAATTTTTCTTATTTTCTTTTCTCACTTTTCTCGTGTACAAAACGATTAAAATATAATTATTGATCTTTTTAAAAATATATATTCATTAATATTATTATTAAAATGAAGTTTCTATAAAATAGAGATGAATTAATAAGAAAAATATTAATTAATTTTTGGTTACCTCATTCATTTATTTAAGATTATAGTTATTTTTATTTTCTTAAAAATGGTTAATATGGAAACCAATCTTTAACCCAAAAAAAAATTCCTTTAAAAACTTAACAAATCCTTAATATCTAGAATGATTTTTTTATTATTTTACTTGGCTTTTAGTCTTTAATTTATAAACTTATTCTAAATTCGTCGATAATTTACAAAGTTTATTTAAATTAAATTATTAATAAATTCAAATAAATAAAATTTAAACACAAAATTTGTAAATAAAATTACAAAAGATAAATTTCAATAATAAATATAGATGGTTAATTTTTAACAATTTTTCCCTTTTATTTTTTCTAAAATATGATGTTTTTTTAAAATAAATGTGTAAACTCTTTTTTTTTTACAAAAATAAATAGAGTATATATAAAATCTGTACCCTGCCACAACAAATAAATGAGAAGTCTTAAAATATCGTCTTCTTCAAAAGAGCCCATTTCACTAACACTTTTACAAAATAAAAACCTATATGGTAGGTAGGGCAAAGTCCCAAGACTAAACCTTGGAAATTTAGGTAGGGAAAAGTCCCAAGACTAACCCTGGGAAATTTTGGTTGGACTGCTTGACTTATGGGAGGCAAGATAGTTCTCATGACTAGAGTTATTTTTGCTATGATTCTTTCTACTTTTTGTTACAAGTGGGGAAGAACACTGTTTTTCAAGCACATGTAAATAAGAAGGAGAAGAACAGGTGATCTTCTTCTAGTCTACTATATTAGCTTCTTTTTAAGCACATTTAAATAAAAAGGAGAAGAAGAAGTGATCTTTTTCTAGTCCACTGTGTTAATTTCTATATCTTTCAATGAAGAATGATCCTTTGGAAAAAAAATTTCCAAAATAAAAGTTTTCTTCATAAAATCTTGATCTTAGCCTTCTTCATATTTTCAATCCAAATGGATATTTGGAATGAGAGACTTCTTGGGAACTGACTTATCAACTTGGCCTTCGTAAATTTCATCTTTTCCCTCGGAACATTCAAGACTTCAAAACTATTTTTAAAAAAAGTCTGTGTTGAGATTTCACCTTATATGGCTGCTTTCTTATGTCCATGATTCTTGTGCTCTTTTATAACTAGAATGAATCATTTCTTATCTTTGTCTTGCTCTTGAGGAGACATCGGATTTGGATAGCTTCATGAAATTGGAGCTTTTGGACAAATTTTCCCAATTTCTTTGTACTGGAGCTTGGATTTTAGACCAACCATATAGTTTTAACTGAATCCGCTTTGGGAGACATTTTGAGACTTCATTTCAACACAAATTTTGGCACAAAAAAGATTTTTTCCAATATTTGAATCATTGGTAATAAATAACCCAGCTTATCTCTTATTGCCTTAAAAATACCATCACCTCAACAAAGAAGAGGGGTAAATGAGATGAAATTTCTATATGGAGATTAAATTCCAAATTCCAATGAGTGAGGAACATACCTTTGTTACCAATGAAATAATAACCTAACTTGTAGATCTAGTCTCTATTTTTTTGGTTCTAAAAAAGAAATGTATAATATCTATTTCCTAAATAAAGAATACTCGAGTGGATCTGGTCTCTATTTTTTTTGTTCTAAAAAGGAAATGCATAATATCTATTTCCACAATAAAGAATACTCTAGGATTCATGTTTTTATTAATGGTCACAAACCCAATTTTTAATAACTTTATAGTTTGGCCATCGGTCACTAAACTTTCCCACCAACCCTTTTTCTTTATTAAATAAATAAAAAAACAAAACAAAACAAAACAAAACAAAAACATGTACTTTGCTAGATAGAAATACCCCATATCCAACCAAAAAAATTAGTTCATGTCTTCCTCGCAAATTTATTTAAAAAACTTAGTGTGCATGCAACCAAAAAACACCTACTTATTCCTTAAAAGATTGTCCATGAGAATTGATCTACGAGGGAAATCCATTGAACCAAAAATATTCTTTTAAACCATTCAAGATCTAGAAAATCAAACCTGAACACGGAGGCGGCAGTGACGACATAAGCTTCGATCTGACATGGTGGCAGTGGCCTTCTTTTGAGATCTTGCAATAGAAACAATTGGTTTTCCCTAAACCCAGAAAGAAACCATGAGCAGGCTGGCGATCTGCAGGAAGAGGGTTGAGAGGAGATTTCGAACATGCAGCAACAACCAATATTCAGGTCAGATTAGGTTAAAGTAGCTAGGTCTTTGGTTTTCCGAGTCTTTGTTTGAATAGTTTGGAAAATAACTTGCAGAGCACTTATGATACCTCTTTTCCTACCCCTACTCCATCAATACCGCCTGCCCCGTCCTCCAACTCTAATTCTTGCCTCACATTTGCTACATTCCCCCACTTTGACCTAATTTCCATATTTTTGTGCAACATTGATCTACCCCTCCTTAAACAAATCCAGCCATCCTTATCACTCACCCACTTCGTTCGCCAGGTTCTGGACCACTCCACATCATCATCCAACCTCCGTACCCACTTCTACACATTTCTTCGACCATCAACCCTCCAAAATCCCCTTTCAGAACATCTTGTAGAAACATCTTGTAAAAGCCACAGAAGATCCTGTAGAACCCCTGCAAACTTCCTGTAGAAGCTCACGAAAGCGGTTTCTTGAGATCCGAACACTGTGAGACTCTCTGGAAGGGTGCTAGGGACCCCTTAGGCCCTCTTCTAACCTTCCCAACCTCCTGCAAGCACCTACTCCATTTCCTTTCGCCAGTCAACCTCTGCACAGTCAAAAACAGTTAAAGCACATGCAAAATAATTCTGACAAATTACTCAAAAATGAAAAAAGATGTTTTCTTCATATTTCTCTTCAAAAGTAGCTTAGTCACATGCATTTTACCTTTCTAGAAGTCAATGGCATCCATTTCTGTAGCTTTCATCCTTTTACTTGCACCAGTAGGGTTAGTCAGTACAACTAGGGTTTGCTAGGGTTTGCGTTCCTTTCTAGCTTTCAACTTCTTTCTGCAAGTAGATTAGCCTTTGGTTGAGTTAGCTTTTGTCCATCACAGTTAAAAGCTTCTTCTGAGAGCTCATAGAAGTTGGCTTAAGCTCCTAGCGGACTTGTGCCAGCTGATCAAGTAATAGCCTGCGGCAAGAGCTAGTACTTGTGCATATAGCACCGTCACTTTCAAGTTTGTTACGAACTACCGGGTTGATAAAAGTAAAAAAGGGAGTCCTAGGAGTTGCAGCATTATTGCTGCAATACTGGAGCCCACCAGTTGGCAGCTCCAACACCATCAAAACTATATTATTTTTTTTGGAAAAGGTTCCATGGTTCTTCCAGAGAGAAAATCTAACCATCATATTTTGTTTGAAAATCTTTCAAAGATAAGTTAACTATATTCCTGTGTGTAGAAAGATATATTAAGTATGGTGATTGTTTTTCATATACAAGGTTCTGTAAAATGTATGCATGTTCTTTATTGACATGCAAGTTAATATAAACATGGTTTCATTTAAGATATGAATAAAAAGACATGGTTTTACAGGTTGCATGCATGCTCTTCATTTACATGTAGATTGCAAGTTAAGTTAGTTGGAATAAGGATGAGAAGGGGAGTTTTTATGAATTTAATTAATGCGTACAAATAAGTATGCTTGATCTTCTTTATTGCATGTATGATGTGGATAAGAAAACATGCTCTTATAATTATATGCATGGTATGAACCTAAAGTATGTGAAATATGAAGAATAATGCATGCATTTTATAAGTTTATGCATTTATTTAATGTAAGATAAGTATGTGTGGTTTTTGTATACATTTATTAATGCATTGGAAATATGAAGTATTATATGTGCATTTATAAGTATGCACATTTGTATAATGCATTAGAATAGAAACAAGATTTAATTTTTCTATTATTAGCCAATGTTATTATATTGGTACAAACAACAATGGGTTAGTTACTTTATGATGCATGTTAAAGAAAATGATTGAAGATAACTTTTAATGTTATTAATGCATGTGCAAGGAAGTGGTCTTGTACTTGGAAATGCATGTAAAAGTAAATATTACGGATGATTTTTAATGTTATTATGCATATGAAAGAAAATGAAACATTAAAATGTGTATAACACATAGAAGATTATTAGTGGTAACAGATTGTTATTTGGGTTTTGTTAAATGGATATTTTACCTAACCATGATATTAGAGTTGTTGATGATAGTAATTGTAGGAAAGAATCATGACTTATGAGGTTTCATTCTAATCTATTCCTTTTGCATAAACCAAAATATGGATGATAATTAACACTATGGAAGGCAATGAGGTCATCATGTTTGACTATTATTTCATGCAGAGTGAAGGATCATTAAACACAATTTACAAGGGATAACTTACCATGTCATGAAGACATTGTGCTCAAGAAATGTGGGATAAAGTCTTTGAGAAATGTGACGTCATGTTGAATGCATGAACATATAATTAATTATGTTCGAATTATAGATTTATGTTCTTTTGTAAATTCGAACAATGGAAAAAAGATGAACTCCCTTGTTGCCATTGAGTGAGTGGTGAACTCCTCAACGAAACATTTAATAAAATAAATGTTTTCTAGCTTTTCCCTTCAAGATTTTCAGGGTATATTAGTGTCAATTTATGTGCTTGTCTAATATATTATCTTAATGATATTGATACCTTGCATGACGTGGAAACTTTAATCACACAATGTGTCCAATTAAATGAACAATGTTAATGATGCAAATTGCAGCAAAAAGCATTATATTAATAAATTGCATTCCTGGCATTTTTTTATTCCTCTGTAAGACTACTTCACACCATAATCATAATCATGATCAAATCATTTTAGCATCATCTAAAAAATATGGGATAAATCATTTGTTAGTATTACTTGCTAGTAAAACTTGATAAAAAGTTTTAACCTTGTGTATTTTGTACAAGGTGTACTAAAAATGTTACATGTCACCTTTAAGAATTGAACATGGATAGAGACAAACATATAGACATCCAACCCAAAATAAATCCGGTTGATTTTAAATGAAATATTTTAATTTAATTTTTGTTATTTTATTTTGTATATTAATTATTTTTAATATTTGATTTATTAATTATTAAATAATTAGTAAATATTTTTGACGGTGTAAGGGAAACTTGTGAAAAATATACAATATATTAAAATGTAATATCGGTTAGTAATAATAATGGGTGAATTCAAGTTAATGATAGTTTTATATGATAAGATAACGGCAATGCAAGCATGAAAAAATAACATTAACTTAACTTTGCTGGGAGGGATGATTTAAATTATGATTTAAATTATTTTTAAAATAAAGTTGAATGAGGTGTAAAAAGAAAAAATCCAGAAAATCTAATTATTTTTCGATTTTTCTGGATACCCATGCGAAATTTGAGTTTGTAACAATGATAGTTATTTATCTTGGAAAATATACGCTTATTAATTTAATTATTGAGTATCTAAATGATGTAATTTCGTTAAAAAGTTGATACAATTACACTGTGCATCACTATTTTATTTATATATATATATATATATATATATATAATTATGAAAATCATTATAACTTTAAAATTATGTGTTAATGAAATTTGAATACCTTAATATAATTAAACAATTTTATTTTTAGAATGTAGGTTTCTAAATGCAATAGAACTGTACATAACGGAAATAAATGGCATCTCTCGAAACAAAAATGAATTTAAAAGAATAATTAATATATATATATATATATATATAAAAGAATTTATGTATTCTATTCAAAATTAAAAATAACATGATAATAGAGATATTTGGAAAGTTTTGTACTCTAAAACTATGAAATGAAGTCAAGAAACATGTATTTGAGTAGAAATGTTTCTTTTGGAAAAAATTAATTTCAATGTACTTAAATTTTAGAATGCATATGTGTAAATAACATGTACACATTATATCCATATTTTCAATATGGAAAATAATATTTTAGTACTTCCTCATAATTTTGCATTTATGACATTTAATTTAGTTATTTAGCATGTTGGGAATGTCTTGAAGATTTTTAAATGATTGTGTTGTAATTTTTTAGTGTTTCTACATAGATAATTTTTTATTTTCAAAACAATATAAAATGCATGTTTGGGTTGGATTCTCAAACCACCACATTGTTTTATTAATGGAGATCTTTTTGCTTTAGTTGTATTACAAAAGCTTTTAAGTGGTTTTACACCAAGGGATGGTTTTAAGGAATTTAACCATTGTACTAAGGGTAGAGTACACATGGGAATAAGGTTCTAAAAGAATTATTTGGAGATCATGGGCCATGAATAAGTTTTTAAACTACCGTACACACCCTTTAAAGGGGACACTTAGCCTCCAAGTGAAATATCGTTTCTATTATAATTATTTGAATATTATAGATGGGTCCCATAATCTCTTAAAAGGATATAGTTGGAAAATAAGGCTATTAGGCTTAAATGAATCCTTTAGGGATCAAGGAAAATGGATAAGGCCACATACCATAAAATAAGCTCTATACATGAGACCATTGTCCTTAGCATGGGATATGTGTGTCAATATGAAGCTTTTAGCATTAGGGGTGGATATTGGATCATGATTGGGGTATAAGTAAATTTATTTTTTAAATTAATATTTTGGAGCTAATAAGCGATGATCAAACCCTCAAGCTACAACATAAATCATTTCAAGTGGATCTGTAGCATACAAATGGAATATGTATGCAAATAGATGTTTTTTGTGTAGGAGGGATGGGTCTCAATTACTTGATCATATTCAAGGGAGGGAGATAAGGATCTTATAGAAAAAATGGATTGTTATGGCTTTTTGTTCATCAACATCACATAAAACCACAACATAAACACTTTGTAGGTTATCTTTGGTCTCCAAATGGATATGGGTACCATTAAAGATAGCTTTTAAGGAATCAACCATGGTCAATGAGGAAAATAAATCCCTTTGGTCCTAGATGAGTCCCTTATGGATCGTGGGCCTTAAATTACACCATAATGTGCATAATATTTCCTATATAACATACATAGTCCATCAAGTGATATATGGGTAACATTACAATGTTTCATGTGTCAAGGATGGGCTTTAAAGCCTTAACCATGGTTGGGGGATAAATTCTAGGAATTTGATCTTAAATGAATATTATTAGGCTAGCAACTAATGGTTAATTTTGATATTGGTACCATTAGGAGGTTTTGCATACAAGATATGGATACTTGGGCTTTGTCACAAAATGAAGCTTCAATGGTGTTTGTCCTTCAACGACTCCTCAAACCACCATACGAAAAAGAATCATTGGCCTCTCCATGGGACATGGACATAATTAAAAGAATATGTGGACCTAGCATTGGTATTGAGTATTTAACATGGTTAATGAAGGAAAATAAGGTTTTTATAATCTAAATTAATCTTAAATGGATTACTAATGACATGACCCACCACGCATAGGTAGATAAAATCATTAAGATATAAATGAGCTGTTGAACCTATCAAAATATTTAGACACAATGGATGGGCCTCAAGACCTTAACCATGATTATAAGAGAAAATAAAGGTCTTAGAGCCTAAATGAAGCATTTAAGGCTCACAAAAGATGTAAAAAGCACTTGAATCGTTATATAGGCCCTTTAGAAGGGATGTTTTTCCTTTAATTAGGATAGTGGTGACATTATTAGGTATTTTTCACCAAGGATATGTATTGACGTCATAACCATGGTAAGAGACAAAAATAACCTCCCCCATGTCGTATATCAATATTTTTAATATTTAGTCCATGGAAATGACCTTTGGAATTTGTCATAATCTACCAAAAAAAGGTGTCAATATCCTTCATAATTTACCACTCTAAATTTCAATTTTGAATTTCTAGCCAAAGCAATATGCCCTTTATAGTGTAATACATCAATTTTCTAGGTGTGTCATGTACATGCATCCATGCCAATTTATTTTCAACAATAAATTTGCATTATATTAGTAATTATTCATCATTCTTGATGTAGATGTACTAGCCAATCATGCACTAGTAAAGAAAAAACATATACGGAAGCCTCCATGTCATAGTTCTGAGATAAATCATCAACTCCCATGTTTGCGTGTAGTGATGTCTTCCGGAGTCGCCGCATTCATGTTTTTATTGTATCGACATTTCGAACCAACCTCTGTGGTTTATCATCAGGATAAAATGTGTGAAAAAGTCAGATATTGATGGGGAAATAAATAGAGGAGTAGGTTGGGATGGTAACATTTTAGTGACCCACCTTTTATACCCTAGGGAGGACAACCTCTATCACAAGAAGTATTTCAAACTACAATGGTCTATGTTAATATCAAACTAAAACTCCATCTTGTAAGGATGCCACAAATCCACTACATGAAGAATAACCATCATTTCCTTTTTACATATTGATATTCCCATGCGTGTCTCACACTACTATTTTGTAATGAATGTTGTAGTGTCCTCCCCTACATATAAACAACTTGATACCTTTGTTAGAGCTATCACATTCCAAGATGTAGGGTTCATTAAATTTAAACAAGATGAGGATAAGAGTAGTACATAGTTTCTTTTAATTCCTCAAATTATTTTCTATGACACATTTCAAATGATGGCATTTATTTAACCAAGTTGGTAGGGGGCAATAAATTTTATTGTAGTTATCCACAATTTATATTTAGTAAATAATGGATCAAGGAAGCCATGAAAACGTTTTTGAACCTCTTGGAAAATTCTAATATTCCATTGTTGTCGTTTTCATACGATCAATGTATACTCCATCTCCATTAACAATGTGACCTAAATATTCCACTTTTTAGGAATAAAAGTCATAATTGGTAATTACAAGGAATTTGTAAGACCTCATCCATATGTGCCTCCCAATTTTTTTTGTAGATCAAGGTATTATCAAAGAGGACTAGGACACATTAATATCAAACAAGATTGGGACACATTAATGACATAGTAAGGGTGAAAACTATCTTCTTCATGAAGTTCATAATAGTGGAAGGTGCACTTAGAAAACCAAAATGAATCACTAATAATAGCCTTTCCATGTATAGAAAGAAGTTTTACGAATATTTTCTTTGTTAATTATAATTTAGTGATAACCTGAATTAGAGATCATTTTTAGTGAAGAGTGTATCTTTTCATTCTAATTTGGTGATATTCAAGTTTCAAGATCAATTTAGTGAAGACTGGTTCAATATGTTAATTATATAAACGTTTCCCATCATCAAAATGATAAATTTATCTTTTATTTTCAATTTGTTAAAGGCATGATTCGTAGAGTGAAAATTTTAAGGATGTGACTTTATCTTAATGTCTAGAAACCTTGGCGAATCATACTAGTACCTAATATGGAAATTGTAAAATGTTTGATGATATTTTTAATAAAAATATTTGCATTTCTAATTATTTTATATTTTTCTGCATAAAAATTTGGTGATTTTCAAGGTAAAATAATTTTATACTCTAAAATTTGGGCGAATCGTATTTAGAAAAAATAGAAATTGGTGAATCTTTGTTTTGGAAAAAGTGTCAAAAATAATAGACCTACGAATATTAGCCCCTAAAATTTTCCCTCAATTCGTCCACTATGTTAATTATATAAAAGTTTCCCATCATCGAAATGTAAATTTATCTTTGATTTTCAATTTTTTAAAGTCTTGAATGTTTAGAAGCATTTCCATGTTTCTTTTTTAGATCCATGATAATCACCTAGGATCAGGGAAAATTCTTAGATGATCTTCTAGAGTTAATTCTTCTATCCAAAATGATGACAATATAAGTGCACATTGGGTGATTGGATATATATTTATAGGCGAAAAATGTCATCTACTAACAAGGGGGGAATTGTCTCATGGTGAGTCTCAAAATATACTCGGTTTCATTTTGTGTAGCAATTTCCATTGGCATGTAGGCATGGTTGCCACTAAATAAACTTATCCTTGAAAGGTATATTTCTTGCTGAAGTTATTCTAAATATTAAATGTATTTTTATTTAATAATGCAAATGCAATCTTATATCTAATCATAAACCAACAATGATAGTGAGATTGATTATATGCATATAATACATTAAAAAAAAATAAGAACAAATTCATAATTCTCCACCATAAACCATATAGACATATTCAAATCACATGAATGAGAATAAATTCCACATAAATACTATTAGAACATATCCATCCAACCAAATTCACAATCAGATTCTTGTATTTCATCAAAAAATTTCAATAACATTACAATAACTTGATAAAATAACAAAAATGCACAAATAACAATTAGTAGTTCCTGGAGTCTTTAAGAGAAAAGTAATAATACTATCCTAATAGAAAAGAGCTGAATAGGCTATTGCATGGTGAACCGACGGAAGTGAGGAGATGATGAGCTCTGGTTCTAGGGTTTAACAAATCAAGCGGCAAAGAGTACCAAGCATCCATGGAGACACAGGGAGGAGGGAGCTCCACTCCCTCCTACAGTTATATGGTAGCAAACAGAGGAAGAGGTGGGAGAAAGAACAAACCTCCACAACCCTTGGAGGCCAGGACAAAGGACACAGAAACTTAGAAGGCGGAAGGTAGCAAAACCAATGCAGATCAAGGGACCCATGAAGAAGACTGTCGGGAGGAGGAAGAGGAAGACAGAAGTCAAGGGTCAGAGAACAGAGCTAAGATGGGGCCCTGTAAACCCAAGACCATAACTAAACCTTGGGTTATTCTAAACGATCCAGCTCTGCAAGTGCACAGGGATCACATGGCTAACTATGCCATCATATGTAAATTTATGGGAATCTGGCCATCATAGAAAGAGTTGTACACCTGGATAAAATAAAACTGGAAACCAAAAGGGGAGTTAAATATTCATCTTGAATCCAAAGGTTTTTTCACTGTGGTGTTTACGAACTTGGAAGACAAGGACATAATCTTTGAAGGAGGGCCATACTTCTTTGCAGCTGCTGGACTCTAGATGAGGCCATGGATGATGAACTTTGTGCCAGAATGAGAAACCTTCACTTCGGCACCGGTATGGATACGACTTTACTCTTTACCTTTAGATTACTGGCTGCCAGAGTCTTTAAAATCTATATGCAATAAATTAGGTCATTTCCTAAAAATTTCATAGGCAACTCTAAGGGGAAATATACATCCTATGCCCGCATATGTGTGGAGATGGACCTATCAGGAGCCCTTCTAGATGAGGTCATTCTATAAGTCTATGATGAGGAATGGGTTCAAGCAGTTGGCTATGAACATATTCCGTTCAGATGTCACAATTGTCATGAGCATGGGCATCTATCCATAGATTGTCCTCTCAATCAAAGGGAGGAAAACCTAAATACCAACAAAGGAAAAGACCAAACAGGTTTCCCAAAGTAGGAGGAGGAAGGAAGACACAAAAGAACCTTAGCGTGAATGATAAAACAAAAACTCACAACAATTTTGAGATCTTAGAAGAAAAAGAAGCTGGGGGGCGAGGGGGGATAAAGAGAGTAAAGAGAATCAGACAACAAGGGGGCAAGAAAAAGAGAACAGCATGTAGTACACTCAGGAACAGTATGAACACACGACGGACCCTTCGAGTACCATGGAACTAGAAAAATACCAGGAAATGACTCAAATTGAAAGTGTTACAGAGGATCAAGATTTACAGGAGATCCTGGAAAGGGAGAACCTAGAGCTGGAAAAGTTTCTAGAACAGGGAGGCGACCAGGGAATAAACTCCATCCCTCATGAGGATGTGGACAAAGTCCAATAGCTATTCCTTAATAAGGCACATCAAACAGCTGCAGGACTCAAAAGAGGACATGACAACCAGGAAAACAAAGGGACTTCCTCAATAGGATTAATAACAAGAAAACTAACAAAGAATCCAGGTAAGAGGAGGGGAAGAAAAAGAAAGAAAGAATTACTACTGGAGTGTGGCAAGTTCATGATTGATTTAGGAAGGATGAAAGACCTTTCTAGTTACTCCTTTATAATCCACCTCAATGAATATCACAACCTGGAACATTAGAGGACTAGGGAGCAGAAGAAAATAGAGGAATCTCGGTAAAAGGATTAGAGAGGAAAAACCTGACATAGTATTTAGTCAAGAAACAAAATGCTCAATGGAGAGGATCTGCCAAAAACATAACAAATGGGTAAATAGATATGAATACCTTGAAGTTAAGGAAAATAAATCTGCTGGTGGTATTCTCACTCTCTGGAATCCACAAAAATTTGGTGTGATTGATGCGGAGGCATCCAAACATCACCTTTCTTTGATTTTCCAACCAGTGGGTGACAGGCAATGTTACATGATCACCAATGTCTATGGTCCACAACCAATGGAGGACAAACTTTGACTCCTCACAACACTAGAAGATATGAAAAAGAGGTACCCAGCTCTACCATGGATTCTTGGAGGTGATTTTAACATAACAAAATCACTCATGGAGAAGAAATGAGGAACTAGAATACTTGGGAGAGACTCAATTGCCTTCCAGAACTTTATCACCAATATGAAATTGGTTGATATGGAAACAAGCAATGGAATATTCGCTCGGAATAATAGAAGAGGGGGCCCTACTCAAGCGGCCTCAAAATTGGACATATTTATGGTTTCAGAGGAACTTCTTCTCAGGGGAAGCAACATTACTGCACTCATACTACCTTTTGGAGGTTTAGATCACTAGCCTATCCAATTGGAAGCTTCCCTTTTCAGCAAACGAAGGAACACCCCCTTCAGGTTTGAGAATGCTTGGCTCACACATTCATATTTCCTAACAAATATTGAACAATGGTGGAAGGAAGAGCTTCACCTTCAAGGTACAAAGATGTTCCTGCTTCACTGTAGGCTCAAACACATTAAAGGCAGACTCAAAGAGTGGAACAAAAAGGAATTTGGTAAAATTTTCAAAGCTAAAGGAGAGTTGGAAAAGAAACTAAAGGAAATAAACCAAATTCTTATCACAGAAGGCTACACAGATGAAAGGAAAGAGATGGCAGAGTCACTCCAGTAGGAGTGGGACAACAGATACCTTCAAGAGGAAATACTCTAGAGACAGAAATCCAGAGTACAATGGATTAAAGAAGGGGAGAGAAACACCAAATTCTTTCACATATAGCTCACCGAAACAACAATAGAATTGTGAAACTTACAGATTAGCATGGTATAGAGAGAAACACTCATGAAGAAATGGAGAAGGTTCTACTCCAGCATTTTCAGAAAATTGCTAAGGAAACCTCGGAAGATAGATACCAGTTTACGGAAAAATTCACTTAGTATATCCCTAAATTGGTTACTTGAGAAGATAATTTCAATATCAATAGACCAGTAGTAGAGGAAGAAATTGAGGAAGCCGTGAAAGAGATGTAAAATGGGAAAGCACCAGGTCCGGATGGCTTTAATGTGGAATTTTTCAAAGCTTGTTAAAGGATAGTGAAACAGGACATCCTGGAGGTAGTGGAAGACTCTCGAAGATTTAAGAAAGTCTTAAAGGCACTCAATTAATATTTCATAGCCTTAATCCCCAAACAGGAGAAGGCCACCTCTCCAGACAGATTTCGACCTATAGCATTATGCAATGTGATCTACAAAATTATATCCAAAGTCATTACCAACCATCTCAAACCTCTCCTCCCAACCATAGTGTCAGAGGAACAAACGAGCTATGTGGAAGGAAGACAAATTATAGATAATATAATTCAAGCACATGAAACAGTTCACTCACTCATTACCAACAAATAGGCAGGAATGATAATGCAGTTGGACATAGCAAAGGCCTATGAAAAACTTAGTTGGTCATACGTAAGAGCAATTTGAAAAGCCTATGGCTTTGATCACAATTGGATTAAATGGGTTATGGTGCTAGTTACCACAACCAGCTGTTCAATTCTTCTCAATGGCGCTCCTTCCAAAACCTTCAAGCCTTCTAGAGGTCTCAAGCAAGGAGATCCTCTTTCTCCTTTCCTCTTTATTCTAATGATGGAAGGGTTAGGAAGAGATATTAGAACTACTAAGGAGGAAGAGAGAATTCAGGGTTTGAGACTCACTCATGGTAGGGACACGGTGACATATCAGCAATTTGTGGATGACACTATGCTTCAAGGCACACCCACTGTTAAGGAAGCCAAAGCATTCAAACAAATTCTGAGTGAGTTTGCTAGGGCAGCAGGCACTGAGTTAAGTCTCACTAAATCAAAGGTATTCTTTTTCAATACAGATATTTCAATTCAAAGAAATCTTTCCAAAATTTTGGGCTTTCAAAGAGAGTCACTACCTATGAAGTACCTGGGAGTTCCTCGCACTAACAAACCGCTTCACAATGATATATGGGAGCCCGTTCTTAATAAGCTGAATGATAATATCAGTAAATGGACAAATAGAGCACTAAATCTAGCAAGGAGAGTAGTTCTCACTAAGGCTGTCCTCCAAAGTATCCCTATCTATATGCTATCTGCCATTCCAACACTAGTCGGTGTAATGAACAATATAAGAAACATCCAGAGAGACTTTATGTAGGGGAAAGGTGAAGAAAAGAAGAAATGGGCCCTTGTGCCATGGGACAGAGTTTGAAAACCTAAATCCCATGGTGGCTTGGGTCTTCATGACCCAGGAATTCTAAATAGAGTTCTTGGCGCCAATATATGGTGGAGATGGTTGAAAGAAATACAAGCCCCTTGGGAAAAACTCTGGAAGCACAAATATGCTAGCGAATGGCAGGAGGAAAATCTAATCAGAATGACAAGACAAGTAAAAGGTTCTACAATTTTGAATAGGGCATGGGAGAACAGGGCCCTAGTCCAAAACCATAGTTTCTAGGAGATCAGAAATGGGAACCTAGCTTGGTTCTAGGAGGACAATTGGCAGCAGGAGGACAATCTCCGAAGAGAAGAATTAGCAATCATTCACAGCGATACCATCAACAAAGGACTAAGGTGGGTAAGTGATTATTGGGACCAAGCAAGGAATGATAAGAAATGGAGAACTTGGAAACTTCCAGATTACAGTGGAATGGGCATGTTGCATAATCAAGCTACAGCACTTCAAGGTCTTTTAGACAACAGACAAATCTTGAACTCAAACTTGAATGATCAACTAAGATGGGGAAACAACAAGATAGGTCTCTTCAACCTTAAGGAAGCTAAAAGAATAGATGCAAGGCTAAACCTTCCAAACACTGATAATACATGGAAAGAAATCTGGGAAAATCCTCATTAGATGAAAGTAAAATTGTTCAAGTGGCTGGTTCAACAAGGAAAGATTCTGACATGGGATAACCTAAGAAAAAGAGGCTTTGTTGGCCCCTCAAGATGTCATTTATTCAGACAACAAGATGCACTTTCACCACAATACTGTGGAATTGGATTGGAGAAGTCTTTGAGTAGACAGACAGAAATTTTAATGATATCACTACTACGTTGAAGAATTGGCTGAAAATTTTTTCGGACAATGAGAATGTTAACTCCACCTAGATGCTGACCCGAGGATTCATAATCTGGAATGTCTAGAAGGAGCGCAACAACAGGATTTTCAAGGAGAAAACAAATCTAATGAGCAGCATCCTTAAGCTAATCCTTAAACAACTTAAAGAGATTGTTCATATCCTGGGAGGTGCTGCTACTGGCAAACCCATCGGTCAAAGAGAGGCCAAAACTTTTGAGAAGTTAGAGGTCAAGGTTCATCTGCCTCAGGGTTCTATGCATATTAACAAGAATACCTTAACAGACAAGTCTTCTTGGCAACCCCCTTCTCATGGCTTTTTAAAATTCAACATAGACGGGGCTTCAAAAGGGAATATGGGAGAAGCTGGTTATGGAAGGGTCTTGAGAGATGAAGAAGGAAACATGGAAATCATCTTCCACAGTTATCTAAGAGAAGAAACCAACAATATGGTTGAGCTCATGGCGATGGAATCATGCCTAGAAATACTGCTCAAGCACAATATTCACATTGTCATCATTGAAGCTGACTTGGAATTGGTCATCAACTCAGTGAAGAGGATAAATGCAGGCGCCACTCCAGAGAAAATCTCAAAACACTGGCGGCTTCTGCAATTCTACCAAAGAATACAAGTGCACTGTCGTGGCGGAAAAAGTCGTTTGTGCGGACACAACTGACCTCCCTAGGAGTCTAAACTCTCTAGCGACAAACAAGACAAAATGGAGTGATCTTTCTCTAAATATACCTTTTAAAACATGAAAACTACAAGTGTTTAGGCTTACCTTATTCCAAAACGCTGTTGTTGTAGTCCGTCCTTGCTGATCCGGATGAGCTCCTCCTTCACATCAATTCCTGCAACCACAAACAATCAAACAATTACCAAGCACTTACATTTCATATAATAAAACATATATTCAACATGCAGACCAAGGAACACATGAAATAACTCATTAACACAAGCTATTGAAAAAAATAAACCAGTTTGTATTAATAACGAAACAAAGAAACTCTTACAACCTGGCCTTGGTGTTGTGCAAGTTCCTCCCATGGTCCATCAAGGGTTTTCCTCTACTTTGACAAAGCTCACCCACTTCCAAGTAGAATCAAGCAAAGACAATCTCTCCTCACAAGGTTCTAAATGGGAGTCCTAATTCCTGCAGCATTTACCCAAAGAAAATGTATAGCTTCAACCTCCTCTCCCTCTGGCTCAATGCCTTTATTTATAGTGTTGTAAAGAGGTTATTCAGGTCCACCATCAATGGGATAATCCCCCTCTTTGGGTGGGATAGCTCCCTTATTGATGGGATAAGTTCCTCCTTAATAGGGATACATGAACCAACTGGAGGCGCATCCATTTCATCAAACCGACCTCTAGAAAGTTCTAGAAGTAACCATAAGTAACTTTTTTAAGATGAAACTTGCGCATTTTGCCTTTTACAGAAGGACGCACCTGTCCCTTAACATACAGAGCGTCCAAGGACGCAGTATTTGTGAACATTGTGAGCGTCCCCGCAGGTAAGGCTTGAGAGAACCTGCGTCCCCAGAGATAAACACATTTTTTACAAGACTTTCTCTCTTTTTTGAGTTTGAGATGGATAGCAGAGGCATAAGACTTGCCTAAGAGGGTAGCATGACTGTTGATTGAGCCATACTAACTGTAAATAGTCATGGTGACATTTTTTAGTGTAACAGATTGCCCCCTAAAGTGCGAAGCCTGGAATAGATTAGGGTTTTGTAATTCTAGGAAGGGTGAAGCGCTTTATCATTTCAAGGATTGTCTTGTGGATGACCTGGTTGGAACCTGCAATTTTCAACACAAAATACATGTATAAGATTATATCATCACTGAGGTAGGCATTCCCATACTCAGATTCAAAACTTTAACTAATGGACTAACTACTCTGATACAGGAATGATCTTGCAGTACATCATTTTATAGACTTTTGTAGACACAGTATGGACGCAGCCATCTGTTTATGATTAGTCTACATAGATAATGAATACAAAACTCCTCGCAGCCTGGATGGTAGAAACTAGATCCAGGGTCTTCACTTCTACTTCCCGAATTGGTACGATTCTAGCCATGTGATTAAATGATTTGATGTCGAACATGTTAGAAACCACTTGATTACCAGTCGATGATGTAAACTGTTAACAAGCGTGAGAGAGACCACCAGTAATGTCAATGGTTCTCAAAGTACCAAGCACAACCCGTGAAATGTGAATAGATGTTTTGATGTCGAACACTTCACGGAATCCTTTGATCGAAAGTCAATGATGTAAACTGACGTCAAAGGCGAGAAACCTGCCATTGATGCATGCAGACTTCAAGGTACTGTCGATTCCTAAGTCATCTTTCTAGATAATGTGTCGATGTCGATAGAAAGCGACCCGTTGCAGGCAAGCCCGCAACACGAAATCATTGTTCAAGTTGAAGAAATGTTGCTGTAAGGACTGACTCAGGGATGGTCAAATGGATGACAAGTATTTTGCAGATGAAAGTTTTGCTTGCAGACCTCTTGAACACATAACGACACGACAGATGGCTTGGTGACGAATAACTCAAAGTTAATCCCCGGAACCCGGTTAAAGACTTTCAAAGTGGTTTGATCAACTGTGAGGTAAAAGATTTCCCAACCCAGGTGAATGAAAAAGTGTCGTGTTCAAGAGTGGTAATAAAGTTTCTTTTGAGACAAAAGGTAACAAACAGGTTCATTCTTCTCTCTTTTCCCCCACCATTTCTGGCAAGTACCTCTTTATTTTTAACAAGCTTGAGGAGGATAACATATGCTTGATTATAAGCTCATCCTTCGGACGAGTCCAACCTAGTTTAAATTCGAACCCTAGGAAGGAGTGGTTCGTTCCTGTTTGTAATTGAACAGGTCCTCTACTGTAAAAGTTTAACGAGCCCAGTATAGGAGAAACTCGGCGTTTTTCAATTTTAGAGAGTCTGAAAAACAAAAGGAGACTCCACGTTGAACTTTTTCGTATATTTGTGTCCCTCAAGCCCGAAAAAGTATAAAATAATACCTGGGGGAACCGCTTGATCTTGCGACCAAGGAGTACTTTCATAATAGTGTCGTTGACCTGAAAAGTAAAAAGCGATCAAGGACACGTCGTTTTATTTCCTTATCGAGTTTGAAACGACAAAAACCCGGCAATCTTTTCCTGATTTTGCGGTCAGAAAAGAGCTAAAAGGGGACCGTCTTTTAATTCCGTTTTAACGAGTGTAAAAGAAACGCTCGGCGATCTTTTCATGTTTTAGGAGTCAGAAAAGGGCTTAAAAGATGACTCTGATATTTTTGTTTGTGAAAAATGACAATTTCCCTCGAAATCCCTTTGTCCTGCACAAAAGCAACACATTACTCATACCTGTTTAAAATAGGCAAAAATACATCGAAAAACATCTTTTCATGGTAAAAAATGAACTAATTCATCCAAAAAACCTATAAAAAGACCTTTTACCATGTCATTTTTACCGTTTGACTGTTGAGGTTGAAAAAGGAGCTTTTGACAAGAAACTTCCCGTGGTCGCTGCGGAAAATCCGACCGTCGAAATCGAACGCCGTCTTATCCAGGTATTTTACACATCCTACTCTGCATTTCTATCCGTTTAGAATTAATTTTTAGGTCTTAGTTTCATTTTTTGGGGGGGTTTTGGTTTTGGAATGCGCCTCTCGGCGGACGCGGGTGCCCTTCGGGTGACCCGCGTCCCCCGACTTTCCCCCGACTTTTTCCTATACAGGAAAACGGTCGGAAGACGCAGCCCGCCTTCAGGCCAGCCGCGTCCGGGCGCCCTGTGCTGTAAAGTCGGGGTGCGTCTTCCGTGAAACGCGCATTTCAAAACCCCAACCCCCTCAAAAAACTACCTAAAAATCCCCAAATCAATTTCTAATGACTATTTCTGATGTGCAGGGCATTAACCATGTTAGATTGGAGAGAAAGAGAGCATGTAGAGGATGATGAAGCTGCAATAAATCATCAACCTTCCCTGGATGCCCTAAGAGCATGCGGATTATACAAATATTGGACCATACCGGGCATGAGGGGCCAGGTAAGATTCTTGGAATGGCTGGTTGAGCGATGGAACGTTCAAGAACAATGCTTTTACATAGGAGGGCACCAGCTCGAGATAGAGCCCTCGGATGTATACTTTCTCACTGGCTTGCCGAACAGAGGTGAGCAACTCAGTCTTGCGGGGACTAGGCCGGGTGGCCAATCCCTTGATAGTCTCCGCGACGAGTGGTGCACACCTGGGGCTCACCATTCGAAAGGCATAGAGATAAAACACATCACTCTACGTGAACTCAAAGTCATAGCGTTCACGGTTACCAGAATTTGCGGCGCGGCCGCTTTACACATTGCTTCCGGATCCCAAATGCGGATGGCAATTGACTGTTACCAAGGCACCATTTTCAACTGGTGTGAAGCTGTGTCGGCTCATATGAAGAGCCAACTGACCAAGGCAAAGAACGGACGACTAAAGACTTTTGGATATGGGCCTCTAGTCGTGAGCTTTGCCTTGGAGAGAGTTCCAATGCTGATCCCTCAGCAACTCACTGTTGATATCTTGGGTCCTCGGGAGCCAAAGCTGATACGATGGGTTGCGGTGATGGCCCGGCATCCTGACGAGGGTGCGACAGTGGTTCGATTCTCAGATAGTTACTTTCACTGGTTAGAGGACCAGGTTTTTTCGATACAGGACTTTCCGTATGCCGGAGTGGATTTCGAGGTGATCCGGACATGGTTCTTCCACAGGGAGAACAATGGGATGACAGAGGTACTTTATTTTTCACAAGTTTTCAAATTATGTATTTTTTTATTTTTCATATATATCGTCTCAAAACTAACAGTAAAACTTTCAAAATGCAGATGTTGGTCCACAGCGTCCAGCCAACCTCCGGCCTTTTGATAGACTACATCCAGCTGCACCGGTACCGGCCCCACAGGACGCGGCTGCAGAAGTACTAGCTGAGTTGGAGCATGATCTAGAGCGTCTCACGGCAGATATACCTGAGACTACTATGGATGACATTCCTACCAGGCTTCAGCGCTTCGTAGTCGCGGTCCCTGGACCGTTTAGGAGATTTTTGCGTAAGGTAGCCCGCGCAGTGGTGTCATACAGAGAGCACCACCAGTGATTGACTAGTCACTTTTGTAGTCACATGTGACATTTTGACTTTTTGTACTATCATTTTGCCGATCATAAGGTGTTTTCAACCTATGATCGAAGACGATGTATATATTTTTTGACACACTTCTATCTATATATATCACTATTACCGGCTTATCTTGTTTAACATATGTGATGAAATGTTTTTAAATTTACTTGCATGATTATCGTAAATGTCTGTCCAACATTCGAGAAGCAATTGCATCTGCTAATGTATTCAAAGACCTTGGAATATGTTGATATTCAATGTAATCAAATTCACGTTCCAAGAGACGCACTCTCAAAAACAACCTTAATAACACAGGATTTCTAATGGCATAAACTCTATTAAGCTGTAATACAACAAGTTCAGAATCTAACCTCACTATCAAACGTCGAATTCCAAATGAAATAGATTCGGATAATAATTCAATCACTGCACTGTATTCTGCAATGTTGTTCGTTGTTTGACCGAGGCTTACCCCATGCATAGAAACTAACTCGTCAGAGGGCGAATAGATAACCCAAGCTGCGGAAGAGATATTCCGTGTACTACGACAAGCACCATCAGCAAATCCAATGTATGTTTGGAGAGGCGTCGACATCTGCAATATCAAGAGTAAAACCAAGATAAGCCAGAATAACGACGAAAAACCACACTCTCTAAGCTAAGCACACTGACTAAACTAACACACTTGCTAGCTAGAAAGAAAATCTAACCTATCTAAAAATTTCTCCATACCCATCATTTAAGCATAATACCTCTTTAGGTAAAGTCCATTTCTGGGTTTACCCAAAGAGTCCCCATCAAAGTCAACTAGCTCATAAGCCCCTTTTGCTAGCTTTCGCTTTACAATGTAGGGCCCATGCCACATGGGAACGAATTTTCCGGCACCTAGCTTATCGTTAGCTTGATCATATAATAGTACTAGGTCTCCTTCCGAAAAACTTCGAGGGGTTACATTTCTATCATACTGAGCTTTCATTCGTTTCGCGTGAGTCTCGATTGCCAATGTAGCGTCACGTCGAGTCTCATCTAATTTAGCCAAGTACAATAAACGTTTCTCCTCTTCGGAAGTAGCTGGAAGTAATTCGACAGCCATTTGAAGTGATGGGATTTCGCATTCAATGGGTAACACAGCTTCTAAGCCATAAACTAGCTGGAAAGGAGTGAACCCTGTTGAATTTTTCACTGAGGTTCGGTATGCCCATAGCGCTGAAAATAACATGTTGTGCCAATTCGACCGATGAACACCAATGGTTCGTCGGATCATGATAACTAGAACTTTGTTGATAGACTCAACCAAACCGTTGGCTTGCGGATAATAAGGAGTAGAGCTATCGTGGCGCAAACCAAGCTGGCTTGTAAGCTCAGTCATCATGACGTTTCGAAAATGGCTCCCATGGTCAGTAATGATTGCTTGTGGGACACCAAACCTAGTTATGATATGATTGAATACGAAAACTGCAGCTGTTTTGCCGCTTGCGTCGAATGTAGGCATCGCCTCGGCCCACTTAGTAAAATAATCAACCGCAAGGATGATATACGCATGCCCCCCGGCCGAGTGAGGGTTACAAGTAATAAAGTCGATACCCCATTTGGCGAATGGACCAACGGCAATTATAGGGTGGAGAGGAGCAGGTGGAGCGCGCATCTTGCGATCAAACACTTGACAGTTGTGGCACTTCCTGACTGCAATGATACAATCTTTAAACATAGACGGCCAGAAATAGCCAGCGCGCAACACCTTCTGAGCTGTGGCATACCCAGACATATGACCGCCACATGCTCCAGAGTGACAATCATTCAAAACCCTCTCAGCCTCTTCGTGAGTTAAACAACGTCGAAAAACTAAGTCTGCCCCCCGGCGATAAAGTGTATCTCCAATAATTTTGTATGGCTGGGATTGAAACCGAATTTTTCGACGTTCCGCTTTGGAAGCTTCAGGCCGAAAGGTTTGGGTTTGGAGATAGATGATTATATCCCCGTACCACGGATCTAAAGTACTGATAAGAAACAAAGATTCGTCCGCAATGGACTCCTCTGCCACAGTCTCTGTGTCAGCACTCGGGAAATCACACATCAATTCCGCAAAAACTAAGGATTTCTTAGACTTGGACTTCTCGAACTCCAAGTCGAACTCTTGCAGGATAACAATCCATTTAGAGTACTTGCCCCCTAGCAGTTGTTTTGTCAAAATATAAATCATAGGGTTGCAATCCGAAATAACTGTAGTTTTGCGGAGAAGAATGTAGTGACGAAAACGCTGGACAGCTTGAACGGCTGCCAGGGCCAATTTCTCCACATGCGAATATTTTAGCTCAGTGGGATTCAAGGTCCTACTAAGATAATATATCACATGCTCCGCTCCGAATTCATCTTCTTGAACTAACACCATTCCAATGGTGGAATGCGAAGCTGCGAGGTATAAGAAGTAGTCCTGGTTGTAGTTGGGAGGATGCAATAACGGTGCATGGGTCAACGCGTGTTTAAGTGCATCAAAAGATTGTTGGGCAATCTCGTCCCAAAAGAATTGTGCGTTCTGTTTCAACAACCGTGTAAAACCTTTAGTGACCTCGGCGTAGTTTGGGATGAATCGGCGTAAAAAGTTCGCTTTCCCTTGCAAACTTTGGAGTTGGCGCAAACTCGAAGGAGGAGGCAATTTGATGATAGCCTCGACTTTCGAGGGATCGACGCGAATGCCGGCTTTTGAAACAACAAATCCCAGCAATCGACCTGTTTCTATACAGAAAACACACTTGTGGGGATTCAACCGAATTCGATAATGCCTACACCTCATAAAGATTGCTCGTAGGTGGACAAGGTGATCAGCTCGATGTAAAGAATGAGCAGGCAAATCATCGAGATAGGGTTGCACAATGTGCTTGATGTCATGAAATGCATAAGACATCGCCCGTTGAAAAGTAGCCCCGGCATTCTTAAGCCCAAAAGGTAATTTGCAATAAGCAAATGTCCCCCATGGACAAATGAATGCCGTTTTTGGTTGGTCGGCAGGTAGAATATTGATTTGATTATAGCCCGAGAAACCATCCATGAAGGAAAACATTTCACTTCCGGCACAATCATCAATAATTTGATCGATATAAGGCGTAGGATAGTTGTCTTTTGGACAAGCTCGATTTATATCCCTATAGTCGATACAGATTCTTATTGTTCCTTGTTTCTTATTGACCGGAACAATATTCGATACCCAATCCGTTAACGGGATCGGATAAATGAAACCTGCTTTCAACAGCTTTTCGACTTCTGCTTTAATCGCAGCCGCTTTTCGAGGGTGAATTTGACGCAACCGTTGCCGGACGGGTTTAGCATCCGGGTAGGTCTTTATTTCATGAACAACAATGGCAGGATCAATTCCCGGCATTTCCTCGTAAGACCAGGCAAACACGTCGCGGAATTCTTGGAATAGGGCCTTGTAAGTTTGGATTTCTTCTTCAGTACATGCGGCACCTATATGAATGTTTTCCTCGATTCCGGGCTTCACTGAAATATCAATGGGAATAGTACGAGAAATATTCCCTAAATTCAACTCTGAATCAGAATGTTTCGTTGGATCCTGAGCGTCTTTGACATATTCAGCGGTAAAGATAGATGAAAAATCATTTTCAAATGCATCATCCTTAGGTAAAAACGAAGATCTGTGATGGAGATCCTCCCATGGTAGATCGTCTACACTTAGGATTTCGCGAAGTTGTTCGTCAGATGACACGACTTCGGGAAACGTTATCCGTTCTAAGGGTGAGGTGAAAAGTGACTCTTCACTGACCACATTCATTTGGTCGACTTCGGTTGAATGAAAGTCGGTAAAAGACATGAGAGCTTCATAAGCAATTTCATACGGACTCAAAGGCATAGCATCACCGAGTGAGTCTATCTCAGAGTCAGATGGGACGAACCAAGGATCATCATAAATAATGTTTTCTGATGTAATCATATGAATTGTTGCAAACGAAGGATCTGCGCTGAGTGGAGGGAGAGGAAAAGTTCCCAGTAAACCGGAATCCTTAACTAAACCTACACCAACGTCCCTATAAGGGATTGTCGTCTTACCGACATGCTGGATACTCTCTGAAGAGGCTGGGTCGGATGAAAAGTATGTCAGCTGATCAATAGTCACGATCTTACCGTTATGTGGAAACTTAATTACTCTGAAGACCGATGAAACGACCGCTGTCATAGCATATGACCAACTTCGACCCAAAAGAAGGTTGTAGTCTAGAGGGGCATCAACCACTTCCACATCCAGACTAACGGTTTTACCTTCAACCCCTATAGGCAATTCTTGTAGAATACCAAACGGACGGAACCCACGGCCATCAAAGGCCTTAAGGATGGTGGGGGATTGGTTCAACGAAGGAGAACCAAGCGATCTCCAACATTGAATCGACATAATACACGTAGAAGCTCCCTCATCAATCACAGTCCGATGAATAGGCCTGTTTTTGACTATCACTGGAATTTGGAAAGCCATTTGATGGGGGAGACGTGGTGTACTATTTTCTAGATCAAAGATCATTAGGTTCGGGTCCTGAACATCGACAGCTCCGATAGCCGACAAAAGCAATTTCCGTTGTGCTGGGCATGATTGCAGCACTTCGAGTGCCGACATTGCTGAAGGTGAAACAGCTAAGTCCTCAACAATGTTGTAATTCTGGGCTGCTCTCGCATGTGGATTGAAAGCAGACCTTCGAAGTACACCCTTGGCGGGCGGCTTAATCACTAAGTCTGGGTTAGGTTTTTCGATCTGTAGTGGATCGGAACCAGGAGCTGAGGTTGATGGGTTAGAGTGAGAAGATTCTGCTTCCTTACCATCAACAGGAGCCTTACTACCATAATCTTGCGATCGAGTCGCAATCCTCACATGAGACATCATCAAAATGGGTTCTTCACTGGCATTCGAAGAAGAACCTATCATCTTATTCTCCTGCTCTGGAAATGGATTCTTTAACACAGCAGGAGTGGGAGAACCTTTGACTATTTTCACAACCTCGGCCCGATGAGGGCAATCTCTCGTAAAATGATCCTCTTCACAAATAAGACAAGGATATCGAGGTTTGCGTTTTTCGTCATTGGTTTCCGACTTTTCAGTTTTCTCCTTTGGAGCCTTGTCTGCTTTAGCCTTCTTCTTTCCTTTCTTCTTTCCACCGTTTTTTGATTTGGCCGTAGATGACTCTACAGCGTGAATGTCGGCGGTAAGTTCAGGAGAAGACTCTCCTGTCGGAGAATCAGGCAAAGTGATAATTGGAGTAGTTGAAGCCTTGGAAGACTTCTTCTTGCTCTTCGTAGTCACGATACCAATCATACCATCAGCGGCATGAGATCCCGAAGGAGCAGCAGCGATTTGATTCGACTTTGGAAGATCCGGAATCTTCTCGTGTAACGTACCCGACTGAGTGTAAACTAAGTCAAGGTATTGTGCCTGAGCAATGACTTGCTCCTCAGTAACTACTCCGGCCTTAGCTACATCTTCAGTAATCTTCGGTAATAATGATTTGACAAACCATTCAGCTAAGATTTGGTCCGGGATAAAAACTTTCACTAATCTCCTTCGACGTCTCCACTCATGAATGTGATCAGAAATATACGTGGACGTCGATTGTTTTAGTGAAGTTAATAACTCCGTGCCGTTATCGTATCTGACCGGCAACTGAAAGTGAGTTAAGAACGAGGTAGCTAACTGGCTAAAGTTGTAAAAAGAGGCCCGTGGTAACTCAATGTACCACTTGGCCGCGAGACCAATGAGTGTACGCTGGAAAAGACGTAAGCGGATGGAATCATCTGAGATAGAATTCGAAGCACACCAGAGGTGGTAAGTCATCACATGATTGGACGGATCCTCTCCAGACTTACCTTCGAACTTGGGTATATCGCTGGGCAACTTATTTGGCATTGGCGGCCAGAACTGAAGATATTGAATTGGATCGTTCGTTAGGCGCGTCAAGTCGGGTAAATCCAAAGTTGCAATAAACGGTAACTGCCGGTTAGGATCTCTAAAACTCTGGGTCACAATACCAGCCCCAGGAGGAGGATATCCAGGATAACTAGGAACAGGAGTCGCATTTGGGATATTATATCCTCCTGGAAAACCAGGATTAACCGGACCGTACTGGGGTTGTTGAGGTTGTTGATAAGTGTACCCAGGATACGGTTGATACTGGTAAACCGGTTGTTGGACAGCTTGCCCATGTTGGTACTGTCCCTGGTACGGAGGTTGAACAAATTGAGGTTGAGTAGTGACAACCGTACTTATACCAGGCTGACCTACAGGCATCTGGACCGTGGTTTGAATCGTAGATCCAGACAACGGTAAAGATGTCTGAGGTGTGGTAACAGGGACAGTAGAAACTGGAGCCGTCGATACTCCAGAAGTAAGTATGGTAGATGTAGCGGTAGTTGCAGCAGCCGTTTGAGATGGAGTACTAGGTGCAATTGACGGCTGAGTAACTACCGAAGCTACAGAAGTTTGAACATTTGGCTGGACAGGTTGCGGTTGCTGGGTTGGACCAGAAACTACGAGTTGTCCAGCTTGAGGAACCATCTGTACACTTGGCTGCAACACCTGTTGACCCTGTGATGGATCCCACACTAACATTCCAGGGTATTGACCCGTAACAGGTTGAGGATACTGAGATCCATAACCAGATTGAGGGTAGGATTGATAATTGTAAGGTGCAGTTCCCATACTTGGAACATATGACTGACCTTGAGGTGGTTGATAACCTTGACTTGAGTATTGACCTTGAGGTTGATAACCTTGAGGTAAATACTGATACTGGGGTTGACCTTGACCTTGAGGTTGGTACCCTTGAGGTTGATAACCTTGGGGTTGATACCCTTGAGGTTGCCATCCTTGGGGTTGCCATCCTTGAGGTTGATATTGATACTGAGGTTGACCTTGGGGTACATATTGAGGCTGAGGTTGACCTTGAGGCACGTATTGCACCATAGGTACATACTGACTTTGAGGTTGCCCCCCAGACACGATTTGTGTACCTTGAGGTTGCCCCCCAGGCGTTAACTGCGGTTGCCCCCCAGGCGGTAATTGGCCACCTTGAGGTTGGGAAACGGGAACTGAACCTGACATCATGTAAATGTCTCCTACACCCAATGGTATATTACCACTGTTTCCAGCAAATAACCCATGATCAACGGGTTGAGGAGATGCCCCCGCAAAGGTACCAGAAAGTGACTGATACCCAGTGGGAACAGAAGGACCGCCGTGTAAAAAAGATTCAGGACTTTGAGTAAACACGGACGACTGACCAGACATATTTACAGGAGTATAAATACCTCCAGGTGGAAAAGGAGTACGAGGTGTAGAAAAACCTACTGAGTTGTCTAAAAAATTGGTTAACGCAAGGTACCAAGAAGTACTTCTAGGAGGACTGTAAAAGATGGATTCACGCTCCCTTAGATCAATAGTAAGTTGACCTTCAAGGTGAGAGACCCCTATATCTTCTTCTGGAGCAAGTTCTTCTATAGCAATCAAACCAGAAGGAAGATTTTCGGTGATAATTCTTTCTATTCTCGGTGAATCAGGGACACTAGAAGTTGGAGTAACAGGTTCGGAAATTTCAGGTTCTTCGCCTGTTTCACTGGCAGATGAAAAACTACCAGCAAGCTCAGAAACTGTAACAGTTTCGGGATTGTAACCTGTTTCTAAACTTTGGTAATCTGGATGGACTACCAAGGAAGATTCTCCTTCTTCAGGTGAACCTACTCTACTGTCACTAGGAGGAGTTACAAGGACCTTTAACCCTTCGTACTGACCCGGAATGTCTTCAGGAGATTCACCCCGCGATTTACGGAGTTTTCTTAACAAATCTATTCCGGTAACAATCTCAGGAGACTTGCCCCGAAGTCTACGGGACTGTCTCGGTAATTCCGCCACAATTAAAGATTTTTAACTACAACACACGAAAACAAAGTAAAAATTTCAAATCAAACCACCTAAAGTCTTCTAAAGAAGCAAACAAATTTGAAGCACACGCCTAAAGAATCTAGAGCGTCAAACCAAACACAAACAGTAGTCTTCCGGACCAAAAGCGCTAGTTGGTGATTAGGCCCAACCTCGCAGGATTCAGTACAGAAATGGCGGGTGGAACAGTTACCCCGGCAACCTGCTTAATGAATAGACCGGCACAAGTTCCTCCACTTTAACCGTCTCGAAGTGAAGTGAACCCCCCGGAAAATCCAAGTGAGTATAACCGACGTCTGCTCCAGGTACAGTGGGACCTTCCCTCCACCGTCACCTCGGTAGAACCCTAAATATTATGGTCACTAAAGTTACCAATCACAACAATTACACCTGGGGGAACAGTCTAAACTCCGACAGCACGCAAGGGCAGAGTAACAAGCTCAATCCCCTTACCGGCTCCTTGACAATAATCCAAGGTTTACCGATAAGTGACCCCTGGCTCCTCGACAATGGTTAATCCGAGGTTTACCGTTTGTAATACGTACTGTCTGGCGTCGTTCCCAACGAGGGGGGAATGATCCCCTCACTGGTTCGGACACGAGCTCGTGCTTCTCCTTTAAGAGGAGCTTTCCCAGAGTGCAACTGAAACAATTGGATTTATTCTACTCAAGATAAACTATCTGTTTGGTTTTGTAGTCTTGGAGAGTTAAGTACTCACCTACTCCAAGACCCTAGCCTAAGCTATGTTGGTGTTTCAGAGCCCTAGAAAAATAAAAATTACTAGATTGATTTTAATTTAAGCGTTACTTTTAAGGTTGTTTCTTAAGTCAAAAGGTGATGGAAGTGAAACCAGTGGTGTGTTGACTCGACTCGAAACCACTACAAAATGCACCTAGGATGATTTACCCACTACTTTACTTTTTCGATGAATTGCTTAACTAAAAAGTTGAGAGAATGCAATCTTTATAAAAGCAACTTCTTAATTGAAGACAATCAAAGAAACAATTCGTTTGTCTTTTCCAAGCATAAAAACATGACCGCTCTTTACATGCACGAAAAAACTCTTTTTCTCTTTCAAAAACAAAAAGCTACTTGAAACAAGACTTTTAAAGAAGATGTTTTTGTATTTTTCTTTTAATAAAGCAAATAAATCTAATATAACAAAAATCAATCTTAACAACTATTAAAATCTACGAAAATTCACTCATAAGCAAACTAAAAGGTAAATTTACTCTAAGCAATCTTAACGAGGCCAAAACCAACAATGATTATTCTAAGGTGTTTTACTTGATCACAATCAAATCAAGGACTAGCTTATTGCAGAACCAAAAACTAGTCAAAACAAAACTCTAATCTTTTTGTTCTTTTGTAAAATGGAAATCAACACTTTATAAACAAGTAATTCGAAATTTGACCCAAAACAACTTAAATGGCAAGCTGCTCACACAAGGAGACTTTACGACAGGCCCGACTTCTAAGAAGGCTGAAAAACCAGAGAGATCTAAGGCTGGACAACTTTCTACCGTCAAAGTCACTACAGGACCTATTCAAAAATCAAACCCTAGGCCTAAACTTCGTTGAAATCCACTAAAACACTCAAAGCTCACAAAACAAGTTCAGGTGAAAATTTTTGACAGGGTACTAAAGGATCTGGGCAGAAAACACTAAGAAAAATCAAAATCTAAAAGCAATTAAAGCAAAAAATGGAATTTTCCTAAATTTTACAGGAAGACGCAGGCAACCCGTTATAACAGGCGCGGATCCGCTCTGTGCAAACGGCAACAGCACGTCCAAAGACGCACTGTGCAGTACTCAGAGGGTGCGTCCTTCTGGAAAAGTTAAGAAAAACCAAATCTAACTAAATCTAAAGCTAAGCCACCCAAATACTAATTCTCACAGTCAAAAACCAGAAAATAAAAATGATTTTCTCAGAGCAAAGTTCACACAAAGGAAAAGACTTTCTCATTAATGGATTCCCCAGCGGAGTCGCCAATTTGTCGTGGCGGAAAAAGTCGTTTGTGCGGACACAACTGACCTCCCTAGGAGTCTAAACTCTCTAGCGACAAACAAGACAAAATGGAGTGATCTTTCTCTAAATATACCTTTTAAAACATGAAAACTACAAGTGTTTAGGCTTACCTTATTCCAAAACGCTGTTGTTGTAGTCCGTCCTTGCCGATCCGGATGAGCTCCTCCTTCACATCAATTCCTGCAACCACAAACAATCAAACAATTACCAAGCACTTGCATTTCATATAATAAAACATATATTCAACATGCAGACCAAGGAACACATGAAATAACTCATTAACACAAGCTATTGAGAAAAATAAACCAGTTTGTATTAATAACGAAACAAAGAAACTCTTACAACCTGGCCTTGGTGTTGTGCAAGTTCCTCCCAGGGTCCATCAAGGGTTTTCCTCTACTTTGACAAAGCTCACCCACTTCCAAGTAGAATCAAGCAAAGACAATCTCTCCTCACAAGGTTCTAAATGGGAGTCCTAATTCCTGCAGCATTTACCCAAAGAAAATGTATAGCTTCAACCTCCTCTCCCTCTGGCTCAATGCCTTTATTTATAGTGCTGTAAAGAGGTTATTCAGGTCCACCATCAATGGGATAATCCCCCTCTTTGGGTGGGATAGCTCCCTTATTGACGGGATAAGTTCCTCCTTAATAGGGATACATGAACCAACTGGAGGCGCATCCATTTCATCAAACCGACCTCTAGAAAGTTCTAGAAGTAACCACAAGTAACTTTTTTAAGATGAAACTTGCGCATTTTGCCTTTTACAGAAGGACGCACCTGTCCCTTAACATACAGAGCGTCCAAGGACGCAGTCTTTGTGAACATTGTGTGCGTCCCCGCAGGTAAGGCTTGAGAGAACCTGCGTCCCCAGAGATAAACACATTTTTTACAAGACTTTCTCTCTTTTTTGAGTTTGAGATGGATAGCAGAGGCATAAGACTTGCCTAAGAGGGTAGCATGACTATTGATTGAGCCATACTAACTGTAAATAGTCATGGTGACATTTTTTAGTGTAACATGCACCTACGAAGGCTGAGAACTCTTAGGTTGGTGCATGTTTGCAGGGAAGCTAACAAAGTTGCAGACTGGCTTGCAAATGATGGAGTATGAAACAAGCACACTAACTTGTGTTGTTGGTGGGAGGAGATTATGAATGACAAGTTGAAGGAGGGATGCTCATCTAGGGTCGTCAACAATCGACAACAGCATGAGGAAATATCAAGAGACGGAATTTCTGAAGCAGAGCCACACAGAGGGGGTCTTGTCGATCTGGATTCATTATGAAATGTTATGACTTATGTGCAGTCCTTTTTAGAATGCAGGGCTATGTCGATTTCCTTAACCCAGGTGACAATAAACCAACAGTCTCAGCGGGATGGATGGAAGGAGGGATTTTCATCTTCCTTTGGCCCTTGCGTCGGAATCCAGACCCTCTCGGCAAGCGCAAAACCCCCGTTTGTTTTCCGGTGATCGCTTTACTACCCTCGGGGTGTTTTCTGGTTTATTGCAAGCTCTTAAGGCTAGAAGCGGTTTTTCACAATTAGGAGCAATTCCACTCACCACACGACACGTGGCTTAGGGTGGGGAGGAATTATCGCCCTCATCGCGCGCTAACTATCGGTGCTTTTAGTCTGCACAATATGATCCCGAACCATTGGATCAAGCGAGGGCAATCAATGGCCAGGATTGAACATGCATGTTGGTGGGACCGATACAATGGTTATGTTTCGAGCTATTTGCATGACCCCATAGGAATCGCGCGAAAATGATGGATTTAGGGCGGTAAAAGTGGTCGCTGGTTAAGCCAAAAATGAACCCAATATGATTATAAATTATGGTTTACAGGGTGTATTGGGTCCAATGTGTTGGTTAAAAGGTGAGCATGTTGGCCTCCCAATATTTTTTTCATTTGCTAGATCTTTAGCTTAGGATCTAACGGTCAGTTTCGGAAGGCCGGTTTGTTTTGGTGGGCCGTGTCCCTGGGTTCATTTTGTAGTCTCGTAACCATGGATTGGGGTGGGCCTGTCCTTTTGGTCAGCCCCACTGCCGAGGTTGTTGATTGTACACTATTTCTCCTTTTAATTGAATAAGAAGGATCTGCTCTTGCCTTAGCAAAAAAAAAACAATTAGTAGTTCCTCAAAATTACACTCATACTATAGAAATATTTAGTCCTCATTACAATGTTTTCAACCCCATAAACCATAGAAAAAATAGCATTTTATAATTAATGTTAGTTTTCTTCTCTAGTTGCAATTACTTTCTTCTTTTTACTCATTTTCAATATTTCTTCCAAAAAATTGTTATTAGGTTTATTCGTTTTCCAATTTTTTTTATTTTTTTTTCTCACGTTTTCTCGTGTACAAAACAATTAAAATATAATTATTGATCTTTTTAAAAAAATATATTCATTAACATTATTATTAAAATGAAGTTTCTATAAAATAGAGATGAATTAATAAGAAAAATATTAAATAATTTTTTGTTAGCTCATTCATTTATTTAAGATTATAGTTATTTTTATTTTCTTAAAAATTGTTAATATAGAAACCAATCTTTAACCCAAAAAAAATTCCTCAAAAAACTTAACAAATCCTTAAAATCTAGAATAATTTTTTATTATTTTATTTGGCTTTTAGTCTTTAATTTATAAATTTATTCTAAATTCGTCGATAATTTACAAAATTTATTTAAATTAAATTATTAATAAATTCAAATAAATAAAATTTAAACACAAAATTTTTGTAAATAAAATTACAAAAGATAAATTTAAATAATAAATATAGATTATTAATTTTTAACCATTTTCCCCTTTTATTTTTTCTAAAATATGTTTTTTTTTTAAATAAATTTATAAACTCTTTTTTTTTTTTTACAAAAATAAATAGAGTATATATAAAATCTGTGCCCTGCCACAACAAATAAATGTGAAGTATTACAATATGGTCTTCTTCAAAAGAGTCCATTTGACTAACACTTTTACAGGATAAAAACCTATATGGCAGGTAGGGCAAAGTCCCAAGACTAAACCTTGGAAATTTAGGTAGGGCAAAGCCCCAAGACTAAACCTTGCAAATATTGGTTGGATTGCTTGACTTGTGGGAGGCAAGATAGTTCTCATGACTAGAGTTATTTTTGCTATGATTCTTTCTACTTCTTGTTACAAGTGGGGAAGAACACTGTTTTTTAACCACATGTAAATAAGAAGGAGAAGAACAGGTGATCTTCTTCTAGTCTACGGTATTAGCTTTTTTTTAAACACATTTAAATAAAAAGGAGAAAAAGAAGTGATCTTTTTCTAGTGCACCGTATTAATTTCTTTATCTTTCAGTGAAAAAAGATCTTTTAAAAAATATTTTTCCAAAATCAAAGTTTTCTTCATAAAATCTTGATCTTAGCCTTCTTCATATTTTCAATCCTAATGGATATTTGGAATGAGAGACTTCTTGGGAACTGACTTATCAACTTGGCCCTCATAAATTTCATCTTTTCCCTCGGAACATTCAAAACTTTAAAACTATTTTTTTTAAAAGTTCGTGTTGAGATTTCACCTTATATGGCTGCTTTCTTATGTTCATGATTCTTGTGCTTTTTTATAACTAGAATGAATCATTTCTTATCTTTGGCTTGCTCTTGAGGAGACATCAGATTTGGATAGCTTCATGAAATCGGAGCTTTTGGACAAATTTTCCCAATTTCTTTGTACTGGAGCTTGGATTTTAGACCAACCATATAGTTTTAACTGAATCCACTTTGGGAGACATTTTGAGACTTCATTTCAACACAAATTTTGGCACATAAAAGATTTTTTCCAATATTTGAATCATTGGTAATAAAATAACCCAGCTTATCTCTTATTGCCTTAAAAATACCATCACCTCAACAAAGAAGTGGGGTAAATTAGATGAAATTTCTATATGGAGATTAAATTCCAAATTCCAATGAGTGAGGAACATACCTTTGTTACCCATGAAATAATAACATAACTGGTAGATCTACTCTCTATTTTTTTGGTTCTAAAAAGGAAATGTATAATATCTGTTTCCTAAATAAAGAATACTCCAATAGTTCTGGTCTCTATTTTTTTGGTTCTAAAAAGGAAATACATAATATCTATTTCCACAATAAAGAATACTCTAAGATTCATGTTTTTATTAATTGTCAAAAACCCAATTTTTAATAGCTTCATAGTTTGGCCATAGATCAATAAACTTTCCCACTAACCCTTTTTCCTTATTAAAAAAAAAAAAAAAAAACAAAAACAAAAACAAAACAAACCAAACCAAATTATGTGCTTTGCTAGTAAGAAATACCCCATATCCAAACAAAAAAAAATTAGTTCACGTCTTCCTCACAAATTTATTTAAAAAACTTAGTGTGCATGCAACCAAAAAAAACCCACTTATTCCTTGAAGATTGTCCATGAGAATTGATCTACGAGGGAAATCCATTGAACCAAAAATATTCTTTTAAACCATTCAAGATCTAGAAAATCAAACCTGAACACGGAGGCGGCAGTGACGACATAAGCTTCGATCTGACATGGTGGCAGTGGCCTTCTTTTGAGATCTCGCAATAGAAACAATTGGTTTTCCCTAAACCCAGAAAGCAACCATGAGCAGGCTGGCGATCTGCAGGAAGAGGGTTGAGAGGAGATTTCGAACATGCAGCAACAACTTCCACAAGCGCAGACATAATTCCTTGGCAGCAATTGCATACGTAGGCCTCCACAAGCGCAGACATAATTCCTTGGCAGCAATTGCATACGTAGGCCTCCGCGACGACACCTACGAATGAAGGACTGAACAGCTAGGGAAACCCTAGCCATCGAGAGGTGGATGCACTAGATCTCCTCTACCGTGTCTACGTCAATGCAAAGGAGATTTTGAAATCTGTTGATATTTTTTTATACATTGGAAAAAAATATTTTCAAAATGTTCCTCACTTTACAATCTTTCCTATCAGTTAGATCGAGATTAATTTGGTTGTTTCAAACTCAAGATATTGTGCCCCCGAAAGATAGCACTTAGTAGTCATTGATTTAATTCATGTATTCACTACGGCCATTGATATACAAATTTTATTTTCCCACATGCATTCTAAAATTGGATCATCAGGTGTTTATATTGTTTCTATCAATAATATCTTCGTTTTAAAACCACTAAAAACATATGTTATTGAACCCGTCAATAAACCACTATAACTTTCGAAAAAAAAAATGAGACCTAAATCTTAGTAATTGAAAAAAAATTAAAACCTAAATCTTATTAATTCAAAAAAAAAAAATATTAATCTATTTTACATAAATAGTTAAAAAAATATTACATAAAACCAAAAAACCAATTGGAAAATGATTTTATATTTTTCCTTTTATATATAATTAAATATTAAAATAAAATTTAATATAGACTTTTTATTTTATTTTATGATGATGATGATGATGGTGGTTAACGTCCGCTGAGACCAAACATTGGTCTATCGGACCTAAAGAAACAAATTATTTATTTTGATTTAAGATTTTATTCCTATGCTCAAAAAGCTTAGAGAGAAGCCTCCCGAGCTCACTATAATTTTGACATTGTAAAAGGCTAGGAAGGTCAGTATTGTAACAAAGATTGTGAAACTGAGATCTAATGTGGTTGTACGTGGCGCACTCTAAGAGGAAGTGGTTTTCATCCTCAATGTTCCTATTCTCACATATATGGCAGATCCTTTCCATCCATGGCGTTTTAGGAACTGCCCAACAACCTGTTTCACTATGGAGCTCATGAGAATTCGTTCTAATCTTTGCTATATTAATTTTTTTTCTTTGAGCTAGTTAAAATAGAGAGATACTTTTGATCTTCTAGGGTGGGGTTGATGACCTTCTTATAACAGCTTAATTTTCTTTTAGCCGCTAAATCTTCCTCACACCACATTTTTCTTTGAACTTAGAAGTAACAATATCTTTAATGTTATTTATGTTTTGCAATGCATCATTCTCGTTGATCTCCCAATAGTTTAACCAGGCCCTTGTCTCTTTATGCCACCCCTGATTAAGCCTTAGGTGGTTTCGGCTGCAATTTAAAGCTAGCTTAGGAAGTCTATGATCGTCTATGTTATTGAGTTTGTGCTTGTACAACAGAAATCTAATCATAGCTAGGCTCTCAATAGGGGAAAGACCTGCTTCTAAAAGGAAAATAGGATAGGGTGTATTACTTTTAATTTTCAGGTTATAACTTATAAAACGCTTTTGGATTTGCTCAATCCTTCTCCATGATTCTCTGGAGATGCTGCAACCCCAAACCTCATAGCCATAGAAGATAACAGGAGTGACTAAAATTTCAAAGAGGAACTTCTTTTTATCCCACATTACGAGGTTTGTTGTTTTACAACTATTTTCAAGACCAAAATAAGCTTTCCACCCCCCATTAATCTTTTCTCAATGCTATGGTTCTAGTTGAGCTTGTGATGAATATCAATTCCTAGGTACTTGTAAGAATACACTTCCTCCAAGTTATTATTGTCATACATAAAATTAGCGTAAGTGTCCTTCTTGGATTTGATAATCATTACTTTTGTTTTGTTAGTGTTAATAGTCATACCCATGGTAGTGCAGAAATCCTTAAGAAGCCTGAGTTGCTTATCAAGATCAGATGGGCACCTTGCGAAAAGAACAATATCGTCAGCATATAGAAGAAGGATGACGACTATCCCAGCTAAGATCGTACCATCACATCCTGCTTCCTCTAAATAGCCTTCGAGTTTATCGATGTAAATGCCAAATAGGGTAGGGGAGAGGGGGCAACCTTGTTTAACTTCGATGTTACACTTAATATCTTTCGACCATCCCTCATTGCTCTTTAGCTTGGCAATTACATTCTCGTATAACCTTATAACGGCAGCTCTCAACTCGAGAGGAACCTTTAGCTCTTCTAATCTATTCCAAAGGTTGTATCTAGGAACCGTATCGAAAGCCTTTCTAAAGTCCACAAAGCAACAAAATAAATTGGATTTATCATTATGACATTCCTCCGCAATGATCCTAAGTGTAACGAGGTGGTCTGTTGTTGAGTGATGCCTTTTGAAACCTGCTTGGCCTTTAGCCCGCTTACCTTCTCTTTCAAGCCATATGCTTAACTTCCTTTCCAAAATACTACCATATAACTTGGCTAAGACAGGGTTGATCATAATTGTCCGATAATTTGTATCCCCACTTTTAAAAATAGGGATAATGAGGCTCTCAGTCCAAGGTTTAGGGAACCCTTGCTTGACTGCTTGATTGAAAAGCTTGTGGATGTGGGGGATGAGGACAAGACCTCCAATTTTTAAGATTTCCTCCTGGTAACCTTCAATGTCCTTAGCTTTCCCATTAGCAAGGTGATTAACCCCAAACTTAATGTCTTCTAAAGAGAAAACTTCTTTCGTTGTGTGCAGGGTTTCCAAATTATCCATGACATTTGGAGATTCATAAAGCTTTTTAAGATAGTAATTCCAATTGTCAAGAGCAATTTTATTATTATCTTTAGTCTTCCTAGTCATAATCTGCCTCCAAAATTTCTTAGGAGCTACCTTAGAGAGGTGTAAGAGATTCTCTTGTCTTTGACGAATGTACTGCCTCTTTTTCCTTTTAGTTAGGGCGTTGTATATTTTTATCTTGTTCATTTTAAGAGATTCATCAACAGCTTCCTTAATTGCTCTCCTCGCACTTTTACAATCTTTGTCATACCATGGATTGGTTTTTCTATTTCTTTTATTATTTGAAACTTCAATTGAGAACTTGTTAATAGAATATGAGAGGGTTGTAGTAAAATTATGATAGAGGTCTTCTATGTTGTCTATATTAGATAAAGGAAGAAAATTAGTTTTTAATTCATTTAGAAAGAGATCATTTTTATTTCGATCAAATATTAAGTTCTTTTGGCTGTAAGTATTATTTTCTATGGGAACTCTATGCATGAAAAAATTGAGAGTTATAAGTAAAGCCCTATAATCAAAGTCAGGTTCGTGGTCGGTTAAGATGTCAAAATTTATTATTTCGTTGTATAATGGGATATCGGATACCAGACTACTACCAAGTCTATGGATGCAGCTCATCTTGCTAGAATTGGGCCACTTCTTTAGACCGTTGCAAATTATGAGATCCTGAGCACTACAGAGCTTGACTAGCTCCGACCCAAATAAATTTTCCCTGAGGTCTTCAGAGCTCCTTTTGTACCTACTAGCCAGAGTAGGGTCTTCGTCTAACCAAAGAGGACTAGGGTTGGAATGATTGCTCAGAATAATAGCTTGGTTGTTTGAAGTTCAAGCATTAAAGTCACCTATTAAAAGGATATTACCATCATTCCTTAGGCTAGAAATATCATTCTCTAAACCATTGTAAGGGTTACTTTTATCTATATTCTTCTTCTTATAGAAGTTAGAACTGATGGGGGGGAAATAACATATTGCTATGTAGGACTTTTTATTATTAATGTCATTGATCTCTATCCAACCATATTGGTTGTGAGGGTCGTTTTTATAAATCCTAGGATGGGGGCAGATGTTCTTCTTAATGTAACAAGCTATTCCCCCAATGCCTCTACGGGAGGATCGCTTGTTCCAAGTAGACCATAGCATAAAGCCATCTATGTTAGGGACCTTATATTCTTCGTGCTCCAAAGTTTCAACAAGCAAAATAATATCAACATCATTTGAAATCCAACTTAGCTTGGGGCCCTTGTTCCATGGGAAGCCCAGATAGTTCCAAGAAAGGATCTGGAGCATGTTTAATTGCTATTGATTACTATCTTTTTGGTTTCTATCTTGAATAAAGGCTTTTCTATTTCTGATTATTGCCCATTTTCCTTCCTTTCTAGCTTCTTTTACCTTTTGAACCTCCTTTCTTAATTCTGCTTGATCTTCTAGAATGAGATCTTCATTTATGAATATTCTCGTTCCTTTTAGACTTGAGGTTTTACTAAGTATGTCATACTTATGATCAGTGGAGCTCACCTTTATGCGGATTAGTCTTCCTTTATTCTCAGTTAATTTCTCCAACCTTGTTGCTTCTGTAAGACACGCTGTTTCAATTTGTAATATATTATGTAATTCTGTCTAGGCTAAGGCTAAGGTATCCTCATCTACTTCCTCTTTTAAACCGATGATTATAAGGTTCAAGGCCCTTTTGTTACGTTCATGGTCTAATTCTATTTATTTTTTCATTTAATCTTTAATTGGTTTGATATCTAACTTATCTACCACATTATTTAGGGTGAGGCATCTATTAACTTTTTCTTCTATTTCTTTAATCATGTCTTTCATTTTAAGACTCTCTAAAGTATTAGCATCTCCTTGCTGGGATGGTTGGTTAGTATCTTGGTTTTGTTTTTCTATAACCTGCAATCTAGTCTCCATTGCCTCCATTTTATTCTCCAATAGTTCTATTTTATTTTCTATTTGTTTTTTGATTGTGTCTTCAAGAGATGCAAATTTATTTTCCAGCATGCCTTCTAACTATTTTTGTAACTTGGCTTCTCTTTCTTCTCTATGTTTCTCTAAAGACTCTATATACTCATAAAGGCCTTGTAGAGTAACTATGCTAGGTTTGCCCTTGGTAATATCTGGTAACTATAGTGAAATATTCATACTTGAAATTATATAAGCAAATATGTATTAGAAAAAGAAAAAGATAAAGAATGTGTGCACCTAATATTAGAAAACCTGAGCGCAGATCGCCCATGCCCATCGCAGACTGCAGACCGAAGAATATATGCGAAGAATATATAGAGTACATTTTTAACTCTTTCATGAGCCTGAGAACTCTTTCACCAAAGAATATATGTGAAGAATATATAAAGTACGTGTTTAACTCTTTCACCGAAGTATATATAAAGTACATGTTTAACTCTTTCACTGAAAAATATATACGAAGAATATATAGAGTACGTTTTTAACTCCAATGTAAAACAAACAGAACATTTTTAAAAGCTTAACACTAGAATATTATAATTATGCTTACTTTATAAACATGATAGTTTTGGGACAAGTTAAAATACTTATATACATTCAAAAATAACTCTAAAATGATTCTATATTCATCATTTTCTATATAATTAAATATTAAAATATAATATTTTATAATATATTTTATTTTACTTTACGTAATAAGTGGAAAAAAATAATTGTAGAAAACAAAAACAATAATGGTCAAAACCTTCAGCACTAAAAATCAATGGAATATATAATCTTGCTCACTTTATAAGGATGATAGTCCTCGGAAAATTTAAATACTTCGTGAAGTTCCTAAGTCTAAAATGATTCTATATTCATTATCTTACATATAATTAATATTAAAATAAAATTTAGTATGATCTTTTTTTTTATATAAATAAGTAAAACAAACGGAAATCTTTGACCCTGCTTAAAATTAATGAATATTAGAATCCTGCTCACTCTATAAGGATGATAGTCCCGGGAGAAGTTAAAATACTTACTGATATTCGTTCAAAACCAACTATAAAGTGATTCTATATTCATTATTTTATATATAATTAATAATAAAAATGGATTATGGAAAAAAAAAATTATCTTTGTTTTACCTAAATAAGTAAAAGGAAAAAATAATTGTTGAAAGCTTCATCACTACTTAAAATCAATGAAATATTATAATCATGATGATAGTCATAGAAAAGTTAAAACACTTACTATGTTTGTGTTTAAAACCAATTATAAAGTGATTCTATATTTATTATTTTATATATAATTAAATATTAAAATAAAATTGAATGTGACTTTTTTAATTTTATACAAATAAATAAAACAAAAATATTAATGGTTGAAAGCTTCAGCGCTACTTAGAAATTAATGAAATATTAGAATCATGTTCACTTAAAAAAAAAAAAAGTTAATAATCAATTAAAAGAGAATTCACCACCATATTTATAAAAGAGAATTATAATTTTTTTTTAATGTTTTATACAATTAGAAAATTTCAACGCACTTATCAATATCATCATCAGAAATTCTACAATAATTGAAGTGTTAAACAGCACGTTCTTTTTATCTTCTCTGCTCAAATGGTTATTAATGTTTTACTTAGATTAAACCCAGAGCAGCCCGGAGACACTAGTGCTGGGTTGGTGGGTCGCAGCATCTGCTCTTCATTCAAATTCAAGTGCTCATTTAATTAATGCTGGAAAAATACAAAAGTCAATTGTATTGTTTTAGTGCTTGCACCATTTAAAAATAAGGACAAAAAGATGCCATTTCTTCACATTTATATTAATTTAATAATAACTTAAATATGTTTCGACTTTTTCAAATTGACATAAACCTTTCATTATTCATGTCTCGACAATGGTCGGTGAGATCTTTTCAATATCCATGTATTTAGAATTGCTTAACATGACCACTGGCATTTTATTTTCAAACGATTTTTAATCAAAAGAATGTTGAAATTGAATAGCATTTTCATTTCAACCCTCGATTCAATCACTCATGGTGTCGGTGGCTATGAGTGCTGTTCAAGAAATTGAATCATTTCAACACAAACGCAGGTTCTGTTCACACAGGTTAGCTCTATGGCAGCTTTGAAGTTTCCTTCGGATGTGTTTACATGATGATCTCGGTGTTTCTTTCATTGCAGTTGTGTGATCTGGTCTTTTCTCGGCGGTTGTTAGGTAATTTGTTCTTTGGGACTAGTATTAGTTTTTAGGGTTAGTTTAATTGGTTGAGTTCTGGTTGTTAAAAGTATTTAGTTAAATTAATGGGAGGTAAGGGAATCAATTCTCCTCAACTTTTTAGGAGTTAAGCTCGGTTAATAACTCTGTAAAAAGTAATCTTTTCAAATAGATTTTTGTCTAGAGAAAAAAAAAAAAATTAATATAATTAGATTTTAGATTTTGGAATATTTAGAAAATTTAATAAGTAAGAATGAAGTAAAATTATTCATTTAAATATTATGAAAATATTTTAAATATTAATATTGATATAAAATGAAATTATTAATATCTTTTAATGTAAATTGAAATAAAATATATACATTTTAATATATTTTAATAGTTAAATTCTGATATATAAAAAAAATATAAATAAATAAAAGAAAAGAGTGATTTTTTATTTCATAAATTAAATATTTAATATATTTATTTAATATTTAAATTATTCAAAAACTTAAAAAATAAATTGTTATTATTATTATTAGGAAGAAAAAAGTTACAATTAAGGTTTATTTTTAACATTTATTTTGAGTTTTTTTTAATTGTTATTATTATTATTATTATTAAGAAGAAAGTTATCATCATAGAATTATTTTAAAGTTGGATATTGGATATTGTATTAGAGTTTTCATATGTATCATGGTTTTTTTTTTTTTTAATTTAACATTATTATCTTTTAAGTGGTGTCAGAGTGGCAAATCTGGGATCGAACCCTGGGCCAAGGCTCTATACCATACTAAAGTTTTCCATTACACCAAAACCTTGTTGGCTTAGTTAACTTCTAACCCATTGTCATTACCTTTTGAGTGATTCCTGGGTGGATCCCAGAGTTAGTGCACGTGATCAATTCCCCATAAGGTGAGTGTGAAAATCCAATATTATTATTAATAGAAAGAAAAAAATTACAATCAAAGAATTATTTTTAAATGGGATAAATATGATATCATAATTATTTTTATCGTATATTGTATTACTATGAAATATGGAAAGTTATCATTGAGGTATTAATTTGAGTATTGAATGGCATCATGGTTTTTTTGAAAATTTAATACTATTTAGGTTTGAGATATGTTATATTTGTATGGTTTAGTTTATACTAATTTTTTTAGGCAAATTAATGATCTATATGTCATGAGTTAATATCTTTGAATGATTGAAAGCCAACTTTGTCCTTCTCCCCCACAATTCTCATCATGCATATTGTTCATCAGAGCTTAGCAGCCAGGATGAATTCCTGGTCCATCTTAAGCTTTGTGAAAATTTAAGTTATGTTGTTTGAAAATTTAGTACTCTTAGGAGTTGAGTTATGTTGTATTTATATTGTGTTGCAAAAATTTAAGCTATGTTGTTTGAAAATTTAAGTTGTGTTCTCTGTGTAATGAAAATGAAGAGTTGCTCCATGCAGAAGGTCTTCCAGGTTATTTGATTCTGGCCGGTCTCAAAATACCCTAGCTAAGACAATGGTTATTCATCTCTCATTTTAATTTTGAGGTTGTGCACGTGCTTGTGTAGAAAATCATGTTGAAATTGGAATTAAATTCTAAAAAATGCCCAAGAAGGGCCATGAAGATGCTTGCAGGAATTGAAGGTAAATTTTCGTTCTATTTCTTTCATAGTTACCAAATTGACTATAATCTGAGCAAAAAATATGGAAACCTGATGATTGGATTCATATCTCTTATAATTCAAGGAAATTCAATTTTTATTTTACAAACCAGCTCTTTTAAAAACCCATGTTTCTTATTGTTGAGATGAGAAAACACTCTACTAGGGTTTCCTCCAGCAAACCCTAAAAAATCTTTTGAGCACGATAGAGTAGACAATTTCCTTGTAGGCTCTAACAGTAGGGATGGGCACTCACGTGGGAGGGGAGAGATCCCCTCCTACAAAAACATTGCAGAAGGAGAATCCAGTGCATAAGGTGTGACTGTAGCACAACAGAGCAATCGGTGGAGCCAATGAAACCCTAGTGTTAGGGGCTCAATGGAAAAATTGATTCAAGGGACAATGTATGCCCATAGTTGTTAAGAAACCTAGATTTGTAATCCCAAACAATAAACTAGAAACATACCATAAGTTTATGAAAGATCACGCCTTGATTTGCAAATTCATTGGGATATGGCTTTCTGAACGGGATCTTGTGAAATGGGTACAGCTAAAATGGCAGCCGAAAGGACACATTGATCTGAAGTTGGGGGCTTAAGGGTTCTTTACGGTGATCTTCACGAGTTTAAAAGGTAAGGAATGAATATTTGAGAATAGACCATATTTCTACTATAGTGTCAGACTCTTTATGCGACATTGGGAGGAATGTTATAATCTAGACCAAGAAAAACTAAGGGTTACCTCGGTCTAGGTTAGATTGTTTAGACTCTCGATAGACTTTTTGGATCCAGAGATACTGGAAGGTATAGGAAATTCTATCATGAGCTTTGTGAAAGTGGCATATTCAACCAGGAGAGGACGATATACCTCCTATGCATGAATATGCATATACATGAACATTATAGAACCCCTGCCAGAGTTTATAGATCTAGAGTATCAAGATGAGGTATGACAATAGACCATGGACTACGAACACATTCCCTTTTAAAGCAGACAGTTTCATGAGTATGGGCACCTGTATAAGGCATGCCCTCTAAATTAAATTGATCTGAAAGACTCGCCAGAAGTCAAAGATAATGGGAAAGGGAAGGAGGACAATGACAGATTTCAAGAAGTTGAAAAGAAGAAATCAGGTACGAAAACCCCAGTAACAATGATGCAGTGACATCAGAAGAAATGACTGAATTAAAGCAACCACTTTGAAGTCCTAACATAGGAGGAGGAGAGTATTAATGAATCTAGGGGCTTGATCCATCCAGATAACTCTTAGAAATAGCCAAAGGGTGGACAAAAACCTAAAAGAAAAGCGGAAGAGGAACCCCAAGAGAAAGAAACCCAAGAAATGCAAGCAAAGCAAGCAAATATGGAAATAGATGGCTCGAAAGAAGAACTGAGCATAGAGGAACAAGTGATGAGAAGATTGTTGAACAAATGGAAGCACCTAGATGAAAGATTCATTCCTGAAGAGTAGAAACAACTATATCGTGAAACCTTTAAGAAATTCAAAGCCAAACAGGGCCTCCCAACACTAGATCTGCTAGATCATCTAGGATCCCAGCAAGGATAAGGGATGGAACTAATAACAGTAGGGAAAGGAGGAAAGAAACAAGGTCGCAAGAATTTAGAAGAATCCATACAGATGGTGGGGGGTATGTTAGTTAACTCAGGAAGGGTGGTACCATTGTCAGTGGTTTTCCACCATCTTAACAAACCTTCTCAATGATCATTACATCCTAGAATGTTTGAGGCCTCAATAATTTAGGCAAGAAAAGGTATTTAAAAGATAGGATCCACAAATATCATCTGAGTATAATGATTATTCAAGAAACAAAAATCTTTGAAAGAAGACTAAAAGATATTTTAAAAAGTCTAAAACTTCAATTCGAAGTGGTGGCTTAAGATTTCAATGGAGTGCGGGAAGGCTTTCTATCCTATGGAACCCCATGGAGGTGATATTTGATGAGTGGGTAAGCCTGCCTAGGATTCCGTCAAGAAAGTTTCGTCATATTAGATCTAAAGACTAGGCTCTATTGACTGGGCTTTATGGGCCTCACATTCCAGGAGAAAGAGGGGTTTTCCTCCAAAATCTAAGAAAACTCGAAAAGTTATATGAGGAGGAATTATGGATTCTAGGTGGTGATTTTAATATTATTACGTCACTCGTGGAAGAAAAGGTAGGGCTTTGGATGATGGATGTTGATATGGAGGCATTCTGAGACACAATAGAGGGAGTGTATCTAGTGGATATCCCTAAAATCAATGGAGTTTTCACTTGGAACAACAAAAGGGGGGACGCTCATCGGGTAGCATCAAGATTGGGTAGATTCTTGGTGTCTTAATAGGTCATAAGAAGAGAAATATTTTTAGAATCCTCTATCCTCCTAGGCATGGGGTCAGATCATTGATCGATCATGATGGAGCTAGACCTAAAAGTAGGACCAAAAGCCTAACCCTTCCGCTTTGAAACTTTTTGGTTATGTGATACATTATTTATGTAGAAAGTAGAAGGTTGGTGGAATGAAAGGTTGTGCATGGTCACAATCATATGCATACATATCAACTCAAACTAAAAGACCTCAAGATCCAAATTAAGAAATGGAACCAGGAAGAGTTTGGGAACATCCATAAAGAGAAAAAAAAGCTCCAAGATTGCATGCAAGAAGTACAACAAAGAATCATTCTAGAAGGTAGATCAGAAAGTTTGGTTGAGACTGAAGGTCATATGTTGAATGAGATAGAAGAGAGAAGGAAACAAGAAGAAATCCTATAGAAAAAAAATCTTAAATCCAATGGCTTCGTGAGGGAGAACGCTATACAAAGATTTTTCATAAGGCAATGATCTAGCATATACAACATAATCACATCTTCTCCCTCAAGGATGGGGCGGGGAATCAACTGGTTTAGCGTGAAGAGATGGAATATCCAGTGGTCAACCATTTCCAGAACCTTCTCTCAGAACCAGATCAAGATAGATCGAATTCCATTGAGTTAGGGACATGACTCATCACTCAGCTAATCTCCCAATATCAGAACATTGCCCTAATGTGGGTGGTGACTCTGGAGGAAATAGAGGAGGTTGTCAAAGGAATGGCTAAGAACAAAGTTCCTAGACCAGATGGGTTCACAACGGAATTCTATCAAGCAGCATGGAAATTTATTGGAAAGGATATACTTGAAGTGGTGGAGGAATCAAGGAGGAATCAGAAGGTATGTCCGAGTCTTAATTCCACTTTTATTTCTTTAATCCCTAAAACTGCCAAATCATAGGACCCCCGGGGATTTAGACCAATTGTTCTATGTAATGTTATCTATAAAATCATTTCTACGGTCATTGTCAAACGCCTGAAGCCCCTTCTTCCATCCCTGATCTCACTGGAGCAATTAGGTTTTGTGGAAGGTTGCCAAATCCTGGATGGCATCATTACCTCTCATGAAATGGTTCATTCCCTAAAGAAACTCAAATCTCCTAGCATGATGATTAAGCTGGACCTATCCAAAGTATATGACCATATTAGTTGGCCCTACCTGACTAGTGTTTTGAAGTTGTTTGGTTTCCAGAAACGATAGGTAAATTGGCTCTCCTCTATGGTATCAACCCCAGTGTGCTCTATCTTGCTCAATGGCTCCCCACCCCGAACATTTAACCTTACTCGGGGCCTCAGACAAAGGGACCCAGTTTCTTGATTCCTCTTTATCTTAGTTGTTGATGGATTGGGAAGATTCTTTAAATTGGCAGTTCATTCCTCCCAACTTAAGGGCCTTCGAACTTGGGGCTTTGATTTAACCATCACTCGTCAACAATTTGTGGATGACATCATGCTATTTTTCCATGTATCCTTAAGGGAGGCCCAAAAAATCAAAGAAATTCTTCAGGAGTTTATGACGATCTCAGGTACTTCAGTTAACAATGAGAAATCAAATATCTTCTTTCTTAATATCCCTAGAATGGTTCAAACTTTCCTGGCCCACCTGTTGTGGTTTGGTATAGGGACATTACCTATGAAGTATCTGGGTATGCATTTAGCCTATAACTCTTTAAAGACTTCTTGTTGGCAAGACCTCCTTAAAATTCAATCAAAAATTATTGGATGGGCATTTTGAGCTGTTGATTTGGATGGTAGAACTGTTCTTCTGAAAGCAGTCCTTCAATCCATCTCGATTTACCAGCTATTAGGAATAGCTACCCCTAAAACCTCTTGTTTAGCCATGGTAGATATTTTCAGGAACCTTCTATGGAAAGGGGCTCATAAATTAAAGAAATGAGCCCTGGTATCTTGGAACACTCTTACACTTCCTAAGATGGTTGGATGATTAAGTCTCAGAGACCCTTACACCTTAAACAAAGTTATGGGAGCTAAGTTATGGTGGAGATGGTTAAAAGGAGGACTTGATTTATGGAAGAAAATATGGACCCGAAAATATGGTATGTTGATCCAACCTAAAGATATCCTTAGATATAGGGATCCCCCTCATGGATCTGCAATCTGGAACTTGGAAGAAAATAACAAGGATCTAATACATCAACACCTTTTCTCGTCAATCTGAAAATGGCCACACAACTCTATTCTGGAGAAGACTCTTGGAAACAAAGAGAAAAATTATTCAATCGACCAGATCTTGGAGACATTTTCTTATATACAACTAGTAAGAATTTTTATACGGTGGACCACTTTTGAAAAACCTCTCCACAAAGATCAAGATGGAAAAAATTGAAAGAGGTTGGGGACTGGCCAAATCCCCCTCCCTCAAAGGAATCAAAAATCATGGATCAAGAACTCCCATCAAAGAAAATAACTTACCAAGAGGGTGAAGACATCCTGCAATGGGGATATTCGACCAAGGGAAAATTTAACATTAAGTAAGCATACAAGCGTAGAGTGGAAGAACCCCAAAACCACCAGTGTCCTTTATGGAAGAATATCTGGATGAGTAAATTTGGCCAAAAATTGTTCAATTTATATGGCTCGTATGCCATGGGAGAATCCTTACTTGGGACCAGCTTCAGAAGCGAGGTTTCTAGGGCCCTTCCTGTTGGGTTCTATGCGGTCAGCACAATGAACACCTGCAACATTTGTTAAACACTTGTCCTTTTGCAATCCAAAAATGGAACTGGCTCGAGAACTTGTTCAGGTACTTGGATAGGGACCCCTAGAGAATCAAAGAATCAATAATCCAATGGCGTAAATGCATCTTCTCGAGCCCTGTTGTAAATCGAGCATGGAATTTAGCTCTGGGTTTCCTAGTATGGTCCATATGGAAGGAAATAAATCGTAGAATTTTGAAAGATCGACAAATCTCTCAAGAGATAATAAGGGCATGGATTATGTAGAATATACGAGAGACTATTCTCTCAGAAAAATTCCATCTTGATGATTAGAAACTAGCTCCAACTGAAGCAATAATTCTGAAGCTGTTGAACTTATCAGAAAGTATGATAGCTCCAAGTTCATGGAAAGTTTTTCCCCTCGCCCACATCATCACCTGAACATTTCACAGGGCCCCCGCAAGGTTTTCTTAAACTAAGCTTTGATGGGGCTTCAAAAGGAAACCTAGGGAATGTCGGGTATGGTGGTCTATTTAGAGATTATAAAAAGAAAACCAAACTTGTCTTTGCTACAGATTTTGGTTATGCCAATAACAACGAGGAAGAGTTCACTACAATCAAATAAGGCCTTCTCATTGCTCAAACAATAGGGTTTAAAAGGCTAGTGATTGAAGGCAATTCACGATTGGTGGTGGACATAATCAAGAAGGTAATTCAGGGCTCTCGCTTGGAAAATTTGAGTCACAGTTGTTGCATAGCTCATTTGGTGTAGGAGGTCAGAGAGATACTTCCCTCGTTTAACTATCTTCTAACCTCTCATGTCATATGAGAAGGAAATAAAGCTGCCGAATTCTTGGCAAATTGGAGTTGTGCACATCCGGTGAAACCTATAGAAATGGTATGGCCACCAAACTCTCTGTAAGATGGTATGGTTCCCATTCAAGGTATTCTGGAGAAATATAGAAAAGATAGTCAATAGCAGGAGGTGAGCAGGAATCACCTTCCTTGATTTATTTGAATCCAACAGACCGTTCCATCCACCCTCTGCACCGTGGGGCGAAGGTAGAAGAACCCTCGTGGTTTGTTTCTGGGTTAGTCTGGTCCTATGGAATAGAGTATATCGGGTTGGTAATTTATGTTTAGCTAGAGGTCAATTCTGTTTTTGGAGTTAGTTACGGCTTGATGTTTGTCACCATAAGTCAATTTCTTAGCATGGGGGGCTTGATTTCTATGGCCTAGATTCTCTGTATGGAGTCTTGTCAAAAGGGGTTTGGTGGGCTGTGGGCTCAATGTAGTTGATGGCTCGACTTTATTTTTAATTCCTAGTATAATGTTCGGTTGGTAAAGTTGAAAATATGTCGGACATTCCTGTATAATCCTGACGTCCTGAACATGGTTGGTATGGCTAGTCTATTCAGGCTCTACAATGGGCAAAGGAAGATGAATAAAAACAGTGGCACCCTTATCCTACATTGGCAGTCAGTTGGTAGCAAAATGTGGAGTAGGTTCCTTACTTGGCTAGTTTCATTTGAATTTTATTTAACAGATATGCAGTATGGGTGTAACCCTTGGCAGCGTTGAGCACCCAAGCAGCGGCCCTACTCCAATCGGTACCTAGAGTTGGTAAAAGAATTTTTTTTATCAGACAATAGAAAAAGCATGGCCCAGGCAACTAGTACAAGAAAGAATGGTTGTGGGGGTTGAGGATGGTGGAAACAAAGGAAGGTTACATCGTCATCGAAAAGGCAACCAAGCTCTTCTAGTGGGGCAGGTCGTGCATGCAATTTGACCTCTTGAATAATTCAAGAAGCGACTCAAGCATACCGTGCTAGCAGCTCCAACCTGATCAATCAATTGATTGTAGGGTGGGAGGATGAGATCCAGTAGACCAAGGAGGATTTTGAATTAGATATGGATGAGTGGCAAGCATTGATCCCAGACCCAGGCCACACTCGTGGCACATCATCTCAATAAAAGCAGACAGTCCATCTATAGTGGTTGATGAAGGGCATTCTGGCGAAAGCTCTAGAGCAGTTTCTTCTTGACATGCATGTAGCCCCCTGGGGTCATTTGGATTACACTAAAGAATTTCAAAAAATTCAGTTTCAATTACAGTAGCAGAGTGGTCGGCTGAGCCGAATTGAGAAGCATATCCCTTCCATACCCCACATGGAGTTGTCGGGTTCCATTGTGAAGGATCCTACTTCGGTGGATTTAGCTAATGATGAGTAGCGACAGTGCATCCTTGTTTTTTCATTTTGAATGATCAAGTGCCAAAGCTTTAGCCTTATTAGCAGTAATGTTTATAGTTATTTAGAAAATAGAAAGTACAAAGACTCTCGGGTTTACATAGCATGGCTTGTTCTACTTATCATTTTTTGTTTATGGATGGCATATTTTGTAGCTAGGTGGCCAAAAAATCTAGTTTCCCTTTGGGTAGGTTGAGGCCACATAACTCTCATACATATGGATGTAACCTGCTTTATTTACAAAAATTAATGGAAAGGTACCACCAAATTTACCAAAATAACTCATGTTTCTGAATTTATGCACATGGATTGGTTATTTAAATGGTATAAGATGTTAAGGTAATCCCTTTATGAAAATCTAGGATTTTAGATAAATAAAATTTAAAGAATGATTTATAATTAAGTATTTATTTATTGATTTTTTAAACAAATAAAGTTTTAATTTAATATTTTTTTAAGTCGAAAGTAATTTAAATTTAATTTTTGAAATGAAAAGAGGTTTAAGAGAAAAGCAACAGAAAGTATCATTGTTAAAATTATATATATCCAAAACTTTAATAGATATACTATCCAAAATTTTAAGAGATATATTATCTAATATTTTGGAATTGAATATATGTATATCCAAAACTTTAATATATATACTATCCAAAATTTTAAGAGATATATTATCTAATATTTTGGAATTGAATATATTTTATCTAAATTTATGATATTGTATCCACTTCGTATCAAAACTTGGTTAATGTGATTGATTTTTCCAAGAAAACAAGTTTTTAAGGTTTCAATAATTTGTAGTAAATTTTAGCAGGTATGTGGATCCATTGCAGTAGTGTAGTGATTCACGTGAAAGATAAGAAAACATTTGTAGTTGGAAATGCATATCATTGTGTTTAAAATTTGGTGAGAGTAAGGCCTTCTCAATCGCTGGCCTCGAACAAATATGAATTTGACAAAAAAAAATAAGCTTAGAACAAACTTGCAAGTTATATTTGGTATTATTTTAGAAGTAGTTTAATTATATAAGTTAAAATGGATGACGAAAAGAAATAGGCTTAAGATATCAATGCACGCCAGAAAAGACCATTGTGACGACAAGGTAGCAAGAATTCAAATCGAACAATTGGATGTTAACTAAGTTAAAAAAAATATATATGATTAATAATACAAATAATTACACATCTATATTTATAAAATACAAGTAACATAATAAATTTAATCACAATCTATTAAGAATAGAGGCAATATTTGTAATTAAAAACCTCTTAAATTTGGCTCTTTCTTTCCCATATAAAAATATTTATCATTATAATGATTCAAACCATCATGTAAACTAAAATAAAAATGAAAATAGCATATTATAAGTTGTTTGCTTGAAATATGTAAAGAAAAACCATTCTCATTTTGAAATATGCATTCCCACATTGTTAAATTTATTAAAATAAATATATTTAATTTAAAATTAAAATAATATGTAATTGTATTTTCATAAAATATTTGATAAATTAAACTAGAAGTACATATTTCACATTTTTAAAATCATTTAGTTTCAACATCAAATGGATCGCCTAGATAATGGATTTGTTATCCATGTTTTTTTTTTCAAACTCATTAATTGTTCAAATACATATTATTTATAAACTAGGCTTGTAGAGCCAATCCAAATACCTTGTAGCTCCCTTAGTAGCTAATGATCTCTTCCATACCTCTTGGATCCAAAATGAAAAAGATATAGAATGTTATATCTTTCATTCTCTTACTTAGCTGCTAACCTTGTCCTTTTAAATTATATTCATCAATCCATGCCTTTTTATTTATTTGCAACCCTAGCTACCCCAAAGTTGTTCCTCCAAAATATTTATAGTCTCCAAAGGTCATTTCTTTGGGGAGGAGCCAGAAAGGAAAGCATATGGGCCTTGGTCTTATGATACAAGCTTTGCTACCAAAAATGGAAAGGAGGACTAGGGCTTAGAGACCTCAAAATTTTATGAAAATGCCTTGGAGCTAAAACCTTTTGGCAATGGATCCAAAATAAAAAAGACTATGGAGCAAATTCCAAAAATGAAAATATGCCCCCTTAACAGAAGACAATAACATCATATGCATAGATGGAAACATCTTTGGATCCAACATTTCAAACGTAAATTTGGATAATTGTCAACTTGTATTGGATCACTCCTTTTGGGAAATCAAATATGGGAAAATAAATTTATTCTGGGACAATGCCTTGCATCAATACTCTAAAATTAATCATGATAATAATCTTAATATTATTTAATAACTAATTATAACTTGAGGAAAAATAAAAATTTCCCAATATTGGCTCCACTTGGATACCCAAGAGAGCTAGAGGACTTGGAAATACATACACTTTTGGAGGAATCTACATATAAATTTTAACTCGGAAAATTTCTTAGTACAATTGAGAAACAAAAAATGAAAATTTAAGAGGGAAGTGACAGGCTCGGATGGGGCCACAAACCAACTTGTAGTTTTAATTTGAAAGAATCCTATAGCCTTCTCACTAGTTATTACCACCCAAGTAATTATAACAATACCTCCAACTTGTCCTCATTGACTAAATTATGGAACCTAAAATATTGGCCAAAATTTACATTATTCATCTTTTGCTAAATCGCAATAGGATCCTCTAGTTGCTAAATCGCAATAGGTCCATCTCAATGTCTTTTATGTCACCTTAATCCCATTAATACTAAAAATATCCTAAACTCATTCAACTTATCTTCATCCCAATGGGATATATTCGCCAACACCGTTAGGCAATCTAATTACAACAATAATGAGATCATCTCCAGTCTCAACAACTGGTTCCAATTTTCATTCAAACATCCCATTATCAATCACATCTAATAATTTTTGCTAGGTTTTTTGAGTTGAGAAGTTTGGAAAGAACACAACGAAGGAATTTTCAAATATCAACACTTTTTTGAATAGATCTTTTAGGATAAAATTATATTGAACAACAAAGAATGCATACTCCTTCACCTTTGGAAAACACAAAACTAGAAAAGCTCCTCCCTCAATTCATCCATCTACCTTGCCTTGGATATAATGTAGTCTCCAGTTGCTTTATATGTTAGAAATAGCAACAAGAAATCCTAACTTAATTTGTCCTTGAATTAAATTAGGAATTAAATTGAAATTATATTCTCATAGCAACTTGTAATAGTTAAATAAGTTAATTTGACTTAGTTGGCTCAGTAAATTTGAGTTGGAAGTCTATCTAGAGTCATGTAAAGTGGTTCTTGAATTTTAGGGATCTAGGTTGAATTCTTTTGAGTTGTAATTAATTAACGGTCTAACAGAGTTATAATAAGTTAAAATAGTTCAAATAGTTGGAGGAACTACTGAGAGGTCTAGTAGTGGGGAGAAAATTCAATGCGTCTTTACTACTCCACAAGTTAACTGAAGGTTCACTCATAAATAACTCATGCATGAAATTTCAGAGGAAGACCCAGTTGAGATTAGAGTTCAGGGACAATGTACTGTCAATTGTATAAATTTTCGAGTTGTACAGATGGTGCTACAATCAGTAGAAGTCCTGTGATGGATTGCGTAGTTGAGGTGAGGGATTTTACCAATTAAATATGGGCTAATTCTCTCAGGAATTGCATAAGGAAGTAGGGGCTTGGGAGGCAGTAGAATTGGCTAAGCGTTGGCTTGAGCTGGTTTGTGTAGTAGAGAGATAGATTGTACTTGTGTAGAGATTGTTTTGGTTGAACAAACATTGTATTTTCTTCTCAGATCTTCTAGTTAATGCAATATAGATAGTCGAGGTTTTGAGAAGTTTCTTTCCCCAGAAAAATATTATGTTATGTGTGATTGAAATTCTTCCTTTTCTACTTAGTGTTTTCATCAATCAATTTTTTTTTTATGTTGATGAGTAGGGTAGATTCAAGTCTTTTTTTCTAGCATATTACATAACAAGTTTGAAGCTACAATTAAAATAGTCTTCTAGAGATGGGAGAAAGTGCACCAGAGAGGTTGATAGGTTATTGCATGATGCTAGAGAGAATGTGGGAGCACCCACATCGCAGCACAGGCAGAGGAGGTCATCAAAGAGTTACATTGGCTACATGACTCTGATGAGTGGGAGTGTAGATATTGAGCCATCCTCTTTTGAGAAAGAAGTGTAGAAACGAGTTTGGGTTGATGCCATGGTTGAGTATGACTCCATTATCAAGAATAGTGTCTGGGAAGTGGTCCCAAGGCTGGAAGACAAGTCAGTGGTGGGTTCCAGATGGATTTACAAGGTAAACCTAGCAACTTATGGTAGTGTGGAGAAACACAAGGCCAATTTTGTGGCCATAGGGTTCTCTTAGGTGGAAGGGATTGATTACAATGATACTTGTTCTCTTGTAGCAAGTACTCATCAATCAAATACATTCTAGCACTATCAGCGCAAATGGGATGGAAAATACATCAGATGAATGTAAATATAGCATTTCTCAATGGCATGATTGAAGAAGAGGTGTATATTGAGCAACCTGAAGGTATTGAGACCTTCAACAAAGAGTTGCATGTGTGTAGACACAAGCGAGCATTGTATGGACTGAAATAAGCACACCATGCTTGGCACACCAGGATCGATAGCTATTTCACCGGGTTGAAATTCACCAAAAGTTAAATGAGAACCTTTACCATATTGTGGTTGAAGGTAAATTGTTGATTATTGTTTTATATCTCGATGATTTGATTTTGACATGTGATGATAAGTTGATCTAGTCTTGCAAAGAGGGTCTTGCAAGAGAGGTCAAAATGAAGTACTTGGGGCTCATGCACTACTTTATGGGGATGGAAGTATGGAAAGGAAACGAGCAACTATTTATCTCTTAGGGAAAGTATGTCAATGAGATACTGAACGAGTTCCACATGGAGAGCAGTAAACCCATTTAGACTCCTCTAGATGGTAACTAGAGGAAGGAGGATGCTACTTCCGGTGAAGTAGTGGAGGCTACTATTTATAGGCACCTTGTGGGTTCACTTATGTATTTGATGAACACACAACCAGACATGTGTTATGCAGTTAGCCATCTTAGTCAAGTTATGGTAAAGTTGACCGAACTGTATTGGAAGGCAGCCAAACATGTGTTGAGATACCTCAGAGGAACCACTTAGTTTGGTCTTTAGTACAGATGGACAGAGGGAGTGCAGCTTCAAGGATTCATTGATGCAGATTGGGCAGGGATTCCATCTGATGGGAAGAGAACATCAGGTCGTATCTTCAGTATTGGGTCAGTAGTTGTTTCTTAGTATAGAAGGAAATAGAGATCAGTTGCACTCAATTAAGAAGAAGTCGAGTACATGGTTACTAGTCAAGTAGCTTGTGATGCTATCTAGATGAGGAAGATTCTGGTTGGTTTATTTGGTCAGTAGATGGATCCAACAATGATTTACTATGACAATCAGAGTTGTATCAAGCTTTTTGAGAATCCAGTTTTCATGATCGGTCCAAGGATATTGATATCTGATGTCACCATCTTCGAGACTGTATCCAGAGGAGAATCATGTTGTTGGAGTACATTCCCACAAAGGATATGGATGAATATATTTTGATAAAGGCCTTGTCAAGATGAAAATTTGAGTTTCACAGAGGCAGAATCAGGGTAGCGGATAATCCTTTTCTTGTTTAGAGGGAGTATTAAAAATATCCTAATTTAATTTGTCCTTGAATTAAATTAGGAGTTAAATCAAAATCCTATTCTCATAGCAACTTGTAATAGTTAACTAAGTTAATTTGACTTAGTTGTCTTAGTAAATTCGAGTTGTAAGTCTATCTAGAGTAATGTAGAGTGATTCCTAAAGTTTAGGGGTCCAGGTTGAGTTATTTTGAGTTGTAATTAATTAACTCGGCCTAATTGAGTTGTAGTCAGTTAAACGAGTTCAAACAGTTGGAGGAACTAGTAGGAGGTATAGTAGTGGGGAGCAGCTTCAATGCAGCTTCACTGCTCCACCAGTTAACTAAAGATTCACTCATAAATAACTCATGCATGTAAATTCAGAGGGGGAACCAATTCAGATTAGAGTTCACGGACAGTGTACTATTAGTTGTTTAATTTTCCGAGTTGTATAGATGGTGCATGCAATTAGTAGAAGGCCTATAATGAATTGCGCAATTATGGTGAGGAATTGTCCCAATTAAATATCGACTAATTCTCTTAGGAATTGCGCAAGGAACTAAGGGATTGGCAAGAAGCAGAATTGGCTAAGTGTTGGCTTGAGTTGGTTTTTGTAGTAGAGAGATAGATTGTACTTGTGCAAAGATTGTTCGGGTTGAACAAGCATTTTATTTTCTTCTCATATCCTCTGGTTAATGCAGTATAGATAGTCGAGGTTTTGGTAAGTTGCTTTCCCCATTAAAATATTGTGTTATGTGCAGTTTAAATTCTTCCTTTTCTACTTAGTGTTTTCATCAATCAATATTTTGTTTCTACTAATGAGTAGAATAGATTCAAGTTTTCTGTTCTAGCATATTACATGCACAGTTTGAATCTACAAGTAAAAATCTACACTATAATCCTCATGACTCCCAAGAATCACTTGCCTCCTGACTTGTGGTCACCACCCCTTTGTATATTCATTAAACTCAATTTTAATGGCGCCTCAAAAGGAAACCTCAGAACAAAAAGCTATGTATTTGTTTTTATAGATATTTATAGCAACATTTTATATATTTTTGCTAGCCCTCTAGGCTTACATACAAACAATTCTATAGAATTATTCACTCAAAAATTCATGCTCATAATAGTTATTCAAACAAATTTCACTAGCCTTTGGATTGAAAGATACTCTCAAATCATAACCTAAATGTTGACTAGAATACTCAATGGGTCGCCTCCTTAAAATATTTTAAAAAGTTGGCATCTTACTAGTGTGGTCATCCTTAATTAGATTGTAGTCATTATAATATCTCACACAAGATGATATAGTAACAAACTAGCTATCAACCCGGATGCGGGTGTCAAAAATGGCATTTAAAATGACAAGACAGATCACCAGCGGGTTGGGAAGCCATATGGCTATTTGCTTCATCCTGAGAGCCCACCATAGATGGATTAAAAACACCTTGTAGGCGACATTTATTGACTCCGAAAGCTGTGACGAGCTCACCTCCTTCAACACCATAGCCCTTGCAAATCGTTTTGTTAATCCTCCTCTTCTCCATGGCATTTGTTCTCCGCAAGCGGCTGAACAGTGTATCAGAACTGCAACAGGCAGTCGCTGCTTAATTCTCCCTTGTCAGGATTTTGGTAATGGTTTCCATTTCTCGCATTCCCATCATTGTCTCCTAGATTGTGGCTCGCCCACCCCTACTCACGCTCAGCATCGCCTTTCTTCCAATTCCTCCACTGTCAATTTAGCTTACATCTATGCCATGGCTCACCTCAGGCACCACATGCGTAGTAGACGTGGAGGAACGTGTGGAGGTTTTATCCGCTCGCAAGCTTCAACCAGCTCCGCCTCTGATTCCCCGGACTCAACTACTAAAATTCCCAACCCACTCATTTACCCCACTCATCGCTACCCGAATACCAGAAGTGGTAGAGGTAGGAGGGACAATGCTATCCACACTGTGGATCTCCCACTTCCTCCTTTTTCTGCCCCTCACAGCACCCAATTTCGCTTCTGCAGTGCCTTAAATAGGCCTACAATCACTACAACCATCACAATTTCCTTTGAGGAAGAGTCTGCAACACAAGCTCCTCTGTCAAGTCGCGGGAACAAGCAGAGCAGGGAAGTGCTTGGTAATTATGGGATTAACAACAAGCAACAAGGTGAAAGAAGAAAGGCTCTGCATGGCAAAGCCAAAGCTGGTGACACTTCTGGTGAGGAGGACAAGAAAAATGGCACAAAAGCTTCAGGAAATAGGCATAACGACATTGGTGAGTGACAGATGGATGCATAAGGCACTATGGAAGCTCCACCTGCTTAGGGTCAAGGCACGTCTAAAGTGGATAACGATTGGTATCATTTTTCCTGCTGGATTGAGGAGGAGCCAGCTCCGAAGGAACCACTGGCCTAACACGTGGCCTCATGCAAAGGTATCTAGCTCCCATATGGATACGTCTCACTGTTTTGTGGTTTCTTGGTCTCATTCAAAGGTGTTCGGCCTCCAGGTGGATATGTTTCATTGTTTCGTGGTTTTGTGGTTTGGGTGTGTTCTGTTTCTACACCATGTGTCTTGGATCCTCTAGTGGAATCTCTGCCAGATGGACATGTCACATTGTTTCTTGGTTATGTCCCTATTTTTTGGTTCTAGAATTTCACTCCTCTTTGTTCATTTTGGAAAACCAAGGTCTACTTTGAAATAGTTTTGCTGGTTCAATGGCTGGTTTCCCCGATAACAGGGGCAGTCCTTAAAACTTCTTTGACTAGTTTCCCCTCTGTTGGGGAAGTCCAATACAAACAGTTTCATTTTGTGATGATGATTGATGTTTAACATCTTTGAGGTCAGGTCTCTCTGTAGCGTTTTGTATCATATCAATAGATCAATACTACTTAGGAAAAAAAACAAACTAGTTATCAAACTAGCAAATGTTGGACCAAAGTATGATATCCCCTAGATAGATCTTCAATTGACTAATCAAATTCCTTCAAAGCTTCATAATCTTTGTTCTCCAATACCCATGTAAGACCTTTCTTCTCCCGAATGTGGGGTTATCCCTATAGAAATCATACAGGATCACACACCAATTGTCTAACCATCGCCCTAGGGCTCATTAACATTAAAATGTTGACAGGGGAAAATACTATACAATTAATTCTCAATGGAGGTGGCCATCACCTCAACTAGTGTCATCAACATGCAATGAATTTTATAGTTATAGGCACTCATTACATTTTATTTATTGATTATTTTATGTCTATATTCCTCAAGAAATCAATTCCATGGTTTATATACACTATCACAAAGTCTTTATATTCTTCATCAATGCGGCATCTCCCTCCCCTAGTGATTTTATCTCTACATTCTTTCTTTTCATTTTCTAAGTTCTAATTTCCATTTCCTCCTCAATTTCTTACTATGTCAAACAAGGTTGGAAATAGTCTTGTTTTGACTCCATGCTGATATCTTTATCTATCTCTCTATTTTTCCAACTCCCTTTCCAATTTTCTCTGCCTCAATCCCATTGTGGTGTCCTTCTAGTTTATCTCTCCCTAGTCTCTATTTCCTAAGCACAAAATTCCCCCCTTGGCCCCCTCCTCATTACAATCCATCCCCATTTCACATTTCTCTTCCCCTTTGTTCTGCTTTGTTGCACAATCACTCCCTCCCATGTCTCCCAAATCCCTATCCCTATAGTGAACACGACTCATAGGGTTGTTTCTCCTCTTTGTCAAATCTCTAATAGCATATCCCCTCCACCTTTTATTTGGTTCTCAAGAAAGAATTGAAATTGCATCAAGAATATATAGAAACCTCACTCCATGACATGTTAATTAATAGAGATAAGATGTTATGTAGAAATCTCAAATTGAGTAACTATTTATCTTGGATATTGAGGTAGAGCAAGATGTTGAGCAATAGAATCTTGACACTAGAAACACTCACACTTGCACCAGGGACATTTAATATATGTAAACCATGGATCTATATTGGTATCTAAATACCATTATGGGAAAGGTTCTCAATGAGATAATGAAACTCATGAATAAGTCCCCCTTTGCATTGATGCCCTAAAAAACCAAGTCTACAAGGTGGACCTCAAGCTTGACCAGTTTTCCAAAAAAAATGGCTAATATGAACCCTCAAAGCAATGAGGATGAGGACTTGTCCTAGGTGGATGCTGACAGGAGTAAAATAATAGTTCTATCTTTAGTTTTTTGTTCTCAGGAATTCATGGAATATTTTTTGGATATTCCCATAGTATTTTTAGTTCTAACTATTAAAATTACTCTTAGTTCTGCATTCATCTATCTAGTTATGTTGTATTCCCTTTCAGGACCTCCTTTAAAAAATTTGGACATGATTTATATTATGAGTGATTGGAGACTTCCATAATGATTCATATTGCTCGAGAATTCTCTAGTATTGTTTATGTAGTGGAAGACCAAATATATAAATTTTGTATATATTTTTTCTTGATAATATATGAATCCCTAATTTACAAAAAACCAAATAAAATAAGATGTAATTTTTTTATTAAGTGATATGGGTAAGACTAGACAATAATGTATACAATGATTAAGAAAATACAAATTATATAACCATTATAGATCTATCTTAGAATCGTATTTATCAAGCACTGAGAGGGATTAAATCTCTTTAGGTAAAAATCTACTTTCTAGTGCAAAGCTTGAAAAAAATGTTTACATCTCAAGAATAATTTGGGGCTTAGATGAATCTATGATGGTTAACATATACATAGTTAATACTGATTTTTTATCTCAACATGGACATTGAAATTTTCTCTTTTTGATTATTTCATATAATACATACATAGCTGACATTGAAATAATTTACTCAACATGACTCAATGTAGCCATTGAAATATTTTATTTATGACCCATATTGTCCAAATTCAAATGGATTCGAAGCCTAAAATCCACTTGGGTATTTTTGTGTGGACAACAAAGTGTAAATGTAACACTCCCACCCACACCCTTGGGTTATTATCGAGTAGTGGAGGTTTTTACCTAAAAATTGAATTTATCTCCAAGGTATTTATAAAGATGGGGTTACAAAAATCCTAGTTTTCCAACCTCCTTGAAACTTAAAACAAACCCCACCATCATGTTTGATTGGTCGAGATATTTCTAGCGATACAAATTTTATCTTTATTTTATACATGCATTGAAAATTATCCCATTTGAATATTTAATCATTAATCCCTACCACATCAGTGTGTACTACCATGTGATACTGCCGAGTGGCATACGTGGCCCTGCCACACCGCACAAATCCCACATGAACCCTGCCACATCATAGCACCATACCACCGTCATGCCTTGTGCCATTCATTTGGAACAACCCCTTTTAAAACTTTCATGGTACAACAACAATTTCCATGTGACTCAATTATCAAGACTATTTCTCATTACATGCTCTCCATTAGTCATGTTATTCCTCCAAGGGTATCTCACTTCAACCCTTTGTGGCCCGCCCATATGTGAATATTTATGTTATGTAATGAGGGGGTTCCTATTCTACGGTTTCTGTTAATTTTTTGGCCCACCACAATTAACACTACAAATCATCATCCGGGGTCCACAGTCCATAGTGACATGGCCCTGAGACATGTCAACTCCACATTTGCACCACATATTACAACCAGACCACTTGGCATCACATGCCACTTTCCACATGCCGTGTGTAATGCCATTTCATCAACCTCTCCATATCATCGGTTTCCTTTCTCCTTGTTAACATCATGCTGATGTAAACGTGATATCACCCTATCACATGGAATCCTATGATGATGCCACGTGTCACTAAAAATATACCCATTATCCATAAAAAAGGGAAAAATCTACCTTCTACATGTCATGCCATGTTAGTGTAAGTCCATGTCACCATCCACATTATGACCTCGATTTGGGAGTGCCTGAGGGAATCAAAAAATCAAATTTGTAGTACAGACACACCTAGATGTGCGATGGGAACTACCGTTTAGTTAAAGGTGACCCTGGAGGAGTGTTTGGTTAAAGGAAACTTGGAGGCGATACATTCAGTTATGTGCGATGGATGGGAGAGCACATGTAGCGAGCGCGCTTTGATGGGCTGGCACCCACCCGAAGAGAGAAGAGACCATGTAAGACAAAAAAGTCATGTGTGATGGGCGAGTCGTGTGTGACGGGTTACCGATGTGCGATGGGTGAGTCACATTGCGATGAGAGGTTGGCTCAGTTGTGGATATTTTGTGAACGGGTGTGCTTTGGTGGATAGGCAGGTCGGATACATGTATTGTTGATGGGATGACCCATGGGCAAGCACCAACCGATGCGTCCCTTACCAAATATGTTCGGCACATGAGTGTATATATTGGCACAAAGTTTAGGGAGTTCAACAATCATCCAACAAGCATCGTTCAATACTTGAATAGTGTGAAGGAGGAGTTAACATAGCTGCAACAAAGGGGTCGAGTTAGGGAAACAAGTGGGCCACAGGGTGGACAGTTGTGTGGAGTTCAGGCCAACAACAGTTCGGGCAGTGTGTGGAAGTATGTGTGGGCTGCAATAAGGGCGCGAGCAGGCCGGGTGTCGTCGGCAATGCAGTTGGGTGATGAGCCCACACGACGGGCAGAGCAGAAGTGTCACACGCACACTGGGAGTTGGAAAAAATTGGCAGAGTGTTGCACAAAAGTTTGGCAGCATGTAATTCGGGGTTTTTAGAAGAGCACGGGAAGTGCAGTGTGAATGGTGGCAGCGATAGTGTGACGGGCACAAGCTGAATGACCAGTGCATGACCGTCGGGTGACTTTGACAAAGAGGTGCAAGTCGACTTTGGGTGGCTGCACGGTTTTATAAAAACATGTATTTTGCAACATATTTTCATATTTATATGTTATTGGGTGGATTTGACAGGGAGTTTCCCCTCCCATATAATTTTGTGTAATTGTGTTATGATGATGATTTTATTTCTCTGCATATAATTGAAGATAAATGAATGAATGATATTTCCACTACATTATGAACACTTGAAGAAATTTGACTAAGTGTTGAGTAGGTGTAGTCCATGTAATTGATTAGTGGTTAAACGAAAAAATTCAGTGGTGCCACAACCACCTATGTGTAGTTGGAAGACACAACCGATTAGGGGCATGACAAGTGGTATCGGAGCATGGTTCAGGGCGAGCTGAGCTGATTTGAAATTGTGAAGTAGTGATACAACTACAACTTCGTGGCAGTTGGTATCATATATTGGTTCAGGGTGAGCTGAGATAACTTAGGATTTGTTCACAGTGCAATATAGTCAACCAGGGGAAAGGTAGTGAGATTGGGCCAAGCTAAATGAAGGAAGATGGTAGACGTAAGGGATTTTAAAAGAATGAAGACATGACATATTATTGGAAGGAAAAGAGACAACAACACTATGAAGCTTTTGTGAAATAGTGGGAACTCTTGGGGCACATTAGAGGTGGAATAATGGAGGTGCACAAGGCCTTGAATAATCTTCATGGAAGGTCTATTGAACTAGAGGAACTTGATGAAAAAATACAACAAGGTGAGAGAAGACTCCAAGAACTCATGGATGAATGAGTTCGATTAAGGGAGAATAGTGTCAAGTTGTAGGATAAATTCAAGGGATTTGAGTAAGAGATCAAGAGGGACTTTCTTAATCGTAAACCCATTGTTATAGAGGAAATTGAGATTGAGTAAATTGGCAAACTTTGAGACTACTACCAGGCCATGTAGGATGACTTGCAGATGGTTGGATTACTTCGGGTGGAAGAGGTCAATGTGTTCCAAGTAGGTGCACTTGAGTAGCATGTGAAGAAGGAGAAGTTTCATGGGATTCCATCTAGACCAGGTTCAAATTTCTCAAATGAATCGAAAGGGGAAATTGTATACCTTAAGAGTACAGTCGGGTTCAGGCATAAGTCAAAAGACAACTATAAGGTGGAATTATCGAAGAAGGTCGCTGAGATAAGATCCAAAACGAAGCCTATGGGGGATGGATATGCCTTGAGGTTGATTTTTGTGTAGGTGACCATACATGGGAAGAAGTTTGCTACATTAGTTGATGCAGGGGATACACATAGTTTCCCTTCATGAAGGAAACAACATCTTTGGAGAAGGAAGTTTAAGTGGAAAGGGAGTTGAGTGCTTTCAAATCTATTAACTCAACCATGAAAGTTATGACAGGTGTTTTGAGGAACACACAAGTAAGAGTGGGTTCATTGTTTGGAAAGTTGGATTTGAGGGTAACTGAGATGGATGATAATTATATGGTCTTGGGGAAATACTTCTTGGTAGTTTGACAAGCCTTATCGATGGTGGACTGTTACATACTCTTGATTACATCTAGAGGGAAAACCATGCTCATGTTGATGACAAGGAAGAGTCACCTGGGATATAGACCAAGGATTTCTTTGATGACTTTATATGAGAAGGACCTGAATCTGAAGCATGATTATGTGGAGCAAAGGGAACTTGGGTGTGTGACTCAAGTAACGAACGAGAAGAGAATGGTCGACTTTGTTGTGAGAACCATGAAGGAAAAGAAGGATGGAGGTGGAAAGGAAGTTCTACCCATCATGGAGAAAATGGTAGGTGCGTCTTCTATTGTGAGACTTCAACATGAGCTTTCTTATGAGAGAGGAAGTCTAAGCACTTATTCTAATGAAAAAGATAGACAGGAGTAAGCAGATAGAAATCCAGTTGGTATTGTGGACTATTCGAGGTATGCTATGAGCATATATGACATTCAATTGACAAAGGAAAACCTTGGGAATCTTAGATGTACATAGGAGTGGGTTGTTGTTGTGCACAAGTACTTGAGGACACAACATCAATATGATACTTGGGTGGATGAGGGTCAGGGAGGCAAATTCCTCTCCTTTGCCATGCACTAGACTTTTAGATATGGGTGGGTGTAGTACCTTGATGTGGAGACAGGTGATTGCACCACCATGACAAAGGGGCCTTTGGGAGAAGGGCCTCCCACACATACAAAGATGATGCTTGGAGGGATTTGGTTCTTTGGTACATGGCTATGGACAACACATGGATGATGTCATTGATGAAACCATATTGCAGATGAGATGGAGACTACTTCATGGACCTGGATATGGCTTACTTGGAGCATTGGATAGAGATGGGATGGATTCTTGATCGAGTTGATGATGTGACTTGATGTTAGAGAAATGACCAATGGTGGGATGAGGAGGAGAATTCTCGTGGATTTGGATGTGACAGTTGGACTAATCACCCAACTAGTTTGAGCCATGGGGGCATCTAGTGCACTGAGCTATGTAAGAGATATGTCAAGGTTTTACCGAGATATTTTGTGTTGGGCTGGAGTATCATGGCAGAGATTCACTTTATGATGATACATGGTGGATTGACATGATATATGTTGTAGTGAGAGAATGTAGCTGAGTTGGTGGGGCCAGTATTCGAGAAATGGAGCAGCATGAGGAAATTGCGACGGATGTGGTTGATGACCATGGATTGAGGAGACTTACTAGTTTATGGAGTCATGAGCCTTGGTGGAGCTTTATGCGGTAGAGAGAAAAGTCTTGCACCATGGACATTTATGTTGGAGCTAGCGATACTTTGTAACATTCTAGTCTTGGTGATGGAGCTTTCTGAGATGATGGGAGTTTTCGAGGACAAAAACCTTATTTAGAGTGAGGGAGGATATCAGGACATCGAGTTGGGAGCACCCAAGGGAGTTGAAAAATCGAAGTCATAGTGCAAGCACGCCTAGATATGTGGCAAGCACCCACGTTCAATTAAAGGTGAATCAGGTGGAGTGTTCAGTTAAAGGCAACTTAGAGGTGAGACGTTCGATTATGTGCAATGGATGGGCGAGCATGTGTAATGGTCGCCCCATGATAGGCAGGCGCCTTCCCGACCATGTGTGATGAGTGAGTCATGTACGATGGATGAGTTGTGTGAGTTGAGCCACTGATGTGCGATGGTCGAGTCATGTGTGATGGGTGACCGATGTGTGATGGGCAAGTCATATTGCGATGAGAGGTCAGCTCAGTTGTGGAGATTTTGTGAACAGGTGTGTCGTGGTGCATAGGCAAGTTGGTTGCACGTATTATTGATGGGCCAACCCATGGGAAACCACCAACCAACATGTCCATTGGAAAACACATTCAGCACATGAGCATATATATTTGCGAAGAGTTGATGGAGTTCAACCATTTCATCACTTCAACAGTGATAAGGAGGAGTTAGAACAATTGTAGCTAAGGGGCTGATTCGGGGAGACAAGTGGTCCATAGGGTGGGTGGTCCTGTGTAGTTTGGGCCAACAACAATTTGGGTAATGGTTGAAAGTTTGTGGAGGCTGCACTAAGGGCGTGAGTAGGTCGGGTGTCATAGACACTATGGTTGGGTGATGTGCCCACACGACGAGTAGAGCAGAAGTGTCACACATAGACCAACAGTTGGGCAGAATCGCTAGAGTGTTGCACAACAGTTCAACAACACGTAATTTGTGGTTTCTGGAAAAGCGTGGCAGTGGAGTGCGGATGGTGGTGGGTACAGTGCGACGGACACAAGCTAAATGAAATGTGCACGACCTCCAGGTGACTTGGGCTGAGATGTGAAGGCCGACTTTGGGTGGCTGCATGATTTTGTAACATATTTGCATATTTATATATTATTGGGAAAATTTGAAAAGGAGTTTCCCCTCCCATATAAATGTGTGTAATTGTGTTATGATGATGATTTTATTCCATTGCATATAATTGAAGATAATTAAAGAATATAAATGAATGAATGGTATTTCCACTGCATTATGAACACTTGAAGAAATTTGACTAAGTATTGAGTAGGCACAGTCTGTGTACTTGAGCAGTGATGAAATGAAAAAGTTTGGTGGTTCCGCACTTGCCTATGTGTGGTTGGAAGACACCACTAGGTAGGTGTGTGACACACGTGGTGTCCACATAGCTTATTGGACTACATGGCACCTACCAACTTAGCCTTTTCCATGGGGTCACATAAGGCTAAAACCTTCATGTAAATCATTATTCTATGCTATAAGAGATTTGGGGGTTTGATGTGGAATTTTTTGTTGTGTCTTGACATCATATTGTTATAGTGCCAAAGAATCATAACCAATCCTTATACCAATTAGGCATGGTGCAACATGAATTTTCATGTTGAACGAGAGGAATAAGTATGTCATGTGTTTTCCATCTATAGCTCCCCCCTTAGAAATGATTAACATGCACAACTTGGAAGGGAGGCATGGCACGTGAGGAAAATCTTTGTCCCGCAGCTTTTGTCAACCATGCCATTCCATTACACACCACTTACTAAGGGAGGCATGGTATGATGTAAATCTTCGTGGCAAGTGATGGAGAAATATCCATTTGCCTCCTCTGTCAATAGAACCCATCCCAAAATGACTAATGTATACCTCTTAGTGAGGGAGTCGTAGTGCAACGTGAAACTTCATGTCATACAACGAGGATATTCCCATCTTGCATGACCATGTACAATGCCCATTTTTTAAATATCTTACATGAATAGATTCAAATGCTTATTTGATCGCAGTACAAGCCTATGTGAGCCATGCACTCACTTAGTGAATCCAAGTACAGTCCCATGAAGAGAATGGAACGTTTCACAAGTACATATGTATAAATAATATCATACACATGACATAGCTTGCTCAACTCATCCTATACATGAAAAAATACATTATTGCATCAAACTAGATTGGGAAACTTTCAATTTATAAACATGCCAACCATCATAGCATTGGTATTAAAAATTAATTGCATGTCTTCATGCAACTAGTCATATTTTCATAGATAATCAATAACATTCGTATCATCTACATAAAGCTAGTATTTAAACTTAGCCAAAAGAGAATTCATAACAAATTTCCCATCAAAGATATGCAGTAGTTTTCAATCAACATTCAGGAAGAACAAATAACCATATGTTAATCATTTACATACCAGTCTTTTTAACATGCACATTCAATTATACATAATTTTTGGCACTGATTTGAATGTCTAGAGATGGATAGAAACTAAGAGTGAGACTTCAACTATCCACCCAAACATAGGCCAACTGCACCACAAACTTTCTTACAGGTGTCCACCTTTGAGCCAGATCTGTAATCCAAGGGATTTCTTTCTCAAGGATTCACCTAACTCAAATGGGGTATTTCTCAGCTTTCTAGGAGTATGGGAATTTTTTATAGGTGTTTTATCAACTACCTTTTCAAGGCAAGCACTATAGGGTCTATATCACACTATATGTGTGTTTTATCAGCTTACTTATCAAGCATTGAGTGGTTTATTAGCTTTTCCAACAAGCACTCAATGGTTGATTATCCCATTTCAGAAAGAACCCAATGGATTTCCACCCTACCTAGTGGTTTACCATCCTTACAACAATCACCTAAGTTGCTTATCAACCTACTTGGAAAGCACTGAGTCATTTATCATCTTTCTCCACAAACACTCAATGTTTTATGAGCCCTTTTCAACAAGCACTCTTCACTCGATTTCTCCTCTGAGACTCACACTGATGCTCCAAGCTTGGATACCAAAATTCAATTGCTCTAATGCATCAAAACTAGTATTTACATCCCATCAACCTTAACAAACTTTTCCTGTGCATAGCACCCTCGCTACACTCAAACTTAGTTTCTTTCTTTGTATACTCTCATATTGTCTCCACCTAGCATTCTAATGATCAAATCCTCATTTTTATTGTCATTCTTTTTTTTCCTCTATGCTCTTTGTTTCAGGCTATGCTATCCCACTTCCATTTTCCCACATTATGGGATCATAAAAAATGTGATTTTTTCCTACCTAATCATTCCCTTTCCAATTTTTTGGTGGTGTTGCATATGTTATACCAGCCCACCCACTTTCATCTCTCCCTTAAATCATGGATCTTTTTGTCCCACTCTTAAGTCCAATTGAAAAAATATTAATTTTTAATTACATGCATCATTTATTACAAAATTAGGGGTTAACACAAGGGTGTTACATGAAACTTGTAATTCCAACAAATGTTTTCTAGATTTCGAAAAAAAAAATGATTGAAAAATATACCCGCAAAAGAGACAAAACCTAAAATAATTATACTACCCTTAGGGGAATTTTTTAAGGTCTAAAATGGGCCTCCTAAGAAAAATGTACAACCAAAATAAACTTTATAAGAACCAATAGGATTCAAGATGATGATATCAACCATGGGGGATGATTCACCTCTTTTGGAGTAAAAAAGTAAAAAAAATAATAAAATAATAAAACTACTTTTTCAACTCATATTTTCAACTTATCTCCCTGAGTTTTTACTCAAATTTCAAACGAAAGTACTTGTTGGATGCAAAATTTAATTCGTCATCAAAGGAGTACCCATGTTACATACTTCCAATGGACTCTGCTACACGAAAAATGAGAAATACATGAAGAAATGTGATTGCAATCACGTTTTTCATGTATTTCTCATTTTTCATGTAATAGGATCCATCGAAAGTAAGAAACGTAGGTACTCCTTGGATGAGGAATCAAATTCTGCATCTAATGAGTGTTTCCACTCGAAATTTGAGTAAAGCCATAGGGAGATAAGTTGAAAATATGAGTTAAAAATAGTTTTTTTTTTTTTTTTCATCTAAAATTTGATGATGTAATCTAATCTTCTTTTATTATTTCCACAGTTATTTTATAATTTCCTTAGGAGGCCCATTTTAAACCTCAAAAATCCCCTAATGCTGAAATGTTTTAACTATGTTAATTTTCTTCTTTTTTTTAAATATCTTTTTGTAATATATACATAGTTTATATTAAAACATTCTACTTAAAATAGATATTTATTAAATTGATATAAAATTATTACATCGATAGGCATGTATATTTTGGAATTGGAATAGAGATTCCAGATTGAATGGCGGGTATGCATTCAATATTCATCCTCCCTTTTAATTCTCCAACATTGAACATTAAAATCGCAAAGGGATTAATTGCTCCAAATGGAAACCCCTAATAGCTTGATTTTATTATACTTCTACTGATTTCAATGGGTTTTATGCGTGTCATTACTACCTAGCAGGAAGGGGGATAACACATCTTAGAATTGGAAGAAAAAATCATTGATTTTCCATGAAATTTTATTCAAGCGGCTCTTGAACTCATTGCAAGGCATAAGAAATGTATTGAGGCTTTTCACCAACTTTTCTTCATGGAAATTTTGTTTATAAATTTATAATCGATGGTGTTAAGACAAAAATATAAGCTATGGTGATCATGGATCCTGCTTTCACAAAATGAATTTTGATGAAGGTTTTAGTACGCCTGTCTGTTCAAGTTACTAATAGGATGTTATTTTCCAAGAAAAAATTTAGGGTGGATTTTTATCAATAAAATTATGGGTTAATTATAGGAATTGATGCTTGAATTGAGGTTTTAAGAGCATGGATCTAAGCAAAGACGGAGATGAGAAATAGAGATAAGAAGTCACATGGAGATTTTGTGTGTATGATTTTGATAATGTGTTTTATTTCTAAGTAAATGTTGATAAGTTCTTGAAAATGGGCCTATTGACATTCATCAACCATTTAATTTATATGGTTGTACTAGTATTACTTAATATGGATATCAAAATATTTTATTTATGGCTAGAAGTAACATATTGTTTTGTATATATATATATATATATATATATATATATATATATATATATATATATATCTGTGTTAAACATGAAAGGAATTATATATCTCCTTCATATAAGGTTGTAATATCAATTAATGAACCAAGTGAGCATAGTGAGAGTTACCTTATTGAAATTTTATAATGCTTTTAATTAAAACTAACCAAATATGTATATTTAATTTTGTTTTTATTGTACTCGACAATTTTTTTAATTTAGTGAATATTGTAATTTTACTTTAAAGGGACACATGTCAACTCTAGGTTGAGGACAAAAGGAATTACACGCCTCCCTCACAATGGGTTGAAAATGCACATCTCAACGCAATAAAAGATCATGATTTTAAATTTGTTTCCAATTGTACATTAATGTTGTATATTTTATTTTGTATTATACATATTTATAGTGTTTACAATAAAGGAGATAATGTCTAAATTTGAGTAATTCAAAAATAATAATATTTCACACTAGAGGTATAAAATGTCTTGATTATTTACATCTAAAAGGTTTATGTTAGTCATTAAATTTTCTTATTGGATGTGGCAAGAAATCCCCAAGGCTAGATGCACTTATTAGTACTATGATATTCTCCAAGATGGGTGAATTGCTTAAGGTTAGGATCTTCTCCAAACTAAGCATTATTTTATAAATGGTGAGCTTCTCAAAATCAAGTGCCCTCATAGCACATATAATTTCCTCCCTATTTAAGTGAAAGTGTCCCAACTTTCTCCACAAGTCAAGATAAGTTGTTATGGAAATATGTTTTAGAAATACAACAAGTAGATGTGGATAATTGGCCTTGCACATAGGATATTGAGTATATTTTCAATATCAAGTATGTTGAATGGTCTAATAAAGTAATGTATCTTTAGGCAATGGTTATTACATATATGTGAGTGATTTTTAAGAAGGAAAGAGAGTCATATTCTTCCAAATGAAAGGGATAATGCAGTTTGAGTTGTGAAGCATTGATAACATTATGGATGCCCAACTATGTTGGTAGATTAAGTTTAAAGGCATTACAATTGATTTGTTGAATAATGGTTTCCAAGCCATATTGCTTACAATGGAGGTTGTGATGCTTCTACTATTTGAAACATTGTTTGTTCAAAGAGATCCATATGTGATCATCAACATAAAATGTTGAAGGTAATTGATGTCGATCATAAAAGGTGTTATATTTGGATTAAGACTATTGCAAAGAAACATGTAATTTTCGTTTTCTATTTATTATGCATTGTATAATGGTGATAACTTGGCATTGTTTGGAATATTGATTGGAATTCAATATTGGAGGTAAGATCATAAAAATTTTAGAAGGGTGAAAGGTTGGCAAATAAAGGAAATCTCAAATTAAAAATGGCTAGTAGAGGAATGAAGAGTTTTGTCATATCTATGCTAGATGATATAAATATTAGTCTCACAAAATTTGTTTTGATTGAACTGTATGTTGAGAACGTGAATTGAGCTATATTGAGAACTACAATTTTACCATCAATTTGGGTATGGAAGATCATGGAATAGTGAAAATAAAATCCAAGTAATGTCCAAATATTGTACCAAATTGGTAGAGAAAGTGGTAATCTTAGTTAAAATTCATGAAGAGAGATGTTGAACAATATCCAAACATGCTCGAAAAATAAGGAAATAGATTGGGAAGCGTTGGTGAGGGATAATGGCATGATCTTGGAAAGAAACAAATGATGAAAAAAGTGATGATATTTATAGAGTGAAAGAGAAAAAAAATTAACACAATCCATGGAAATGGACTTCCAACTGTGAGAAGGAAAAGGAAGAGGTCAAAAAAGACAAAATTTTTGATTGGTCAGTTTAGTGTGGTTGCACGAAACATAATGATGTATGAAATTTTCTATAGATGTGTGCATCAACCACTAATGAAAGTTGAGGAATAAGTGATGGATGTTTATTTTAGTGCTAAAATTTCCATCATATGATTATGAATGAACTTCCTTGACGAGGAGAAAGTAATATTGGGGATGGGAGACATACAGTTAAGTTTAATTTGAAAAACCATCCCTAATGGAGATTGTTGTCTAGGAAAGGGATTTGGATAATGGTGATACATTTCTACAAGGGATGAAATACTTAGAGGAAACAATTAACATAATTCTATAATGATTTTCAAATTTTCTTAAGTTTCACATCAAATATTCAAAATAAGCACGATCCAACATGGGGGATGATTGAGAAATTTTTCCATTTTATTGCAATTTCATTTCTTGTATTTAATGAGAAAATGAAAATATTAGACATATGAATCCCATTTGAGATGGTGCTATTTTTCAATTTGCATTGAGTGGTTAAGAAAATAGGATAATAATGATTAGTGTGTGCGATGGTCTCCTAATAGAAAATATAGTGTGTACATTGTTTCAGTGTTTGGACAAATGCATAAAACTTCTTTCCATGGGTATAGTTGTAATGATCTTTTCAATAGAAACATTATCATCATAATAAGTGATGTGATATTCCAATGTTTAATAACTATGTGTATGGTGAAATATGATGATTGAGTGTCAAATTTAAAGATCCATTGCAAATTTGAAATTTGGGAATAATTTGTGTATTCAAAGTGAACTTGAGCTCCTCAAATGCATGTTGAGATATTTTTTTCTCTAAGGGAAATATTTCACATCAGATAGTTGGTATGGAAGGTAAGCAATATGAGAGAAGTGATGGATATATTTCCTATAATAATTGATGCCACATAATTTCCTTTTGCGTATTTATGGAAGTGGAAATTGGTCACTAAGTGAATGAAATAACCCATGTTGGATCTACATGAATCCTATATTGATCAAGAGGAAACCCTAAGTATGAGATATAAGGTTGTCCAATTTAATAATATTTTTAACACTTGAATTCTAGCTTATGGGTTCAAATAATGTCATGCATAATTTCACATGTTTAATATGTATGTCTCATGTCTAACTAAAAATAAGAACTTCATCTAGATATATCACAAGAAACTTCCACATGTGGGAGAAACATATCATTATATGGAAAACTAATAAGACTAAATTGAGTAGGTTAGTTCCTAAAAATCTTACAGTAGAGGGGATTGGTGTCTCATGTACGTTGATGTTTATAAATCTTGTAGCAGGGGGGATTGGTGTCTCATGTAGGTTGGTGCCAAAAAATATACGTTATAGAGAAAATTTTGTTTATATCTTGCATTCAATATGTGAGATTTTTTTGTTAGGATTCATGACTGTTTAAATAAATAAATAAAACATCTTATGTTGATCCTCTCTTCCCCACAAGTATAAGTGGGAATCCAACAATTGGTATTAGATCATGTTCCTTCAAAAGAACACAACCAATGGAAGGAAAATATCAAAGGGACCATGGCCAGTCCTAAAGATTATATCAGAAGTAGAGCTCCAATATTCAATGGAACAAATTATGGCTTCTAGAGGGTAAGGATGAGAGCATATTTAATGTCTCTTATTTTTGACATTTTCCAATCTATAGTGGATGGTTATAAAGCTAAAAAAACTCATCCATCAAATCAATATGGTAAGAAGTCTTGTGTAAATAATACAAAATCCATTAATTTCATCTTGTGTGGCCTATCATAACTAGACTTTTTTCAAAGTAATGCATTGTGAATTTGCAATGGACATTTGGAACAAACTTAAAAATTCTACGAAGAATATGAAAGCATGAAGAAGCCAAAGCTTCAAAACCATAGCACACGGTTTAAGAGATTGAAGATGAATGATGAAAAATATATTGCAACCTACCTCCTTCATGTGGATAAGATTATTAATATTTTGGTGAAGAAGTTAAGGAATCAATGATTTTACATAAGTTGTTGAGATCTCTTGCCTTAATATTTGATGCAAAGGTCTTATCTATTTCAAGAAATTAAGAATAAGGAAAATATGAAGATGGATGAGCTACATGGGATTCTCACTACATATTAAATGAGGATAGAAAAGGGAAATTCAACTATGAAGGAAGAAACCATAAAATTATCAAAGAAGATAGAAGAACATAAAGTCAATGATTATTTCAGAAATGAATCAAATGTATAACTTAAGAAGCATAGTTTGTGAGAAATATGAAAAATAGAATATGGAAAATACAAAGGAAATCTATCATTCAATTGTTTTAATTATGGTATAATATGAAATTTTGTTGCTAAATGTCCATATGAAAATTATGATGACATTGATGATGAAAAAGAGCATGAAAATAGAAGAAAGTCTCATTAGAAGAAAGTTTTTTTATTTCATAGAAGATAGTAGCTTATTAGAAGAGAGTGATGAATATACATCTAATATTGATAAAAAAAAATGTATTTTCATAGTCATTGATGCAAATACTACTGATAAATAAGATGAAGATAATCAAGAAGAGAAAATAGATTCAAATGACAATGATATTGATAGGGAAGTAAACCTTGAAGTAGAACTTGTTAGTTCCCTCGAATAAATAGATAGACTAAGAGAAGAGATCAAAAAGCACAAGGAGACATTACAGAAATGTGAAAAGAAAAAGGATCATGATCTTGATGAAACAACAAGTTCCATCCTTAATGGACAACTGGAAAAAGAAAAGAGGATAGAAGAAGTAGTGACAAGCCAATTGAAATAAAAGGAAGATAATTGTGAAAAGCTAAAAATAAAAGTTATTTATTTGAGAAAGGAACTAGTGAGAGAAAATTCTCAATTGAATAAAGGATTGAAGTTTGGAAAGAGTATCAAAATATTAGATGATATTCTCAGTTATTAGAGGTCACCTTTCACCAAAAAAATGTCTTGGATACAAGGAAAATCATAAGATCTCCGAGGGAGAATCAAGCACAAATCCATCAGGAAAAGAAAATGAAGAAAATCCCAAAATCTATGTTAATGTTCTCAAGAGTTCATGAAACAATGAAAGAAACCCTAGGAAATGAGAAAAAGACCAATAGATACGTAATTTTTCTCACAAGATCAACAAGAATGAATTAAAAATAGTTTCCCTTCCAAGAAGCCCTTTAACATATCAGTATCAAAATCTCTTCATTGGTTGATTCTTTGCTTGTAATAATTTTGGTCAAAAATAATTAAATTGTAAAGAATATGTAAGAAATGACTATGTGAGAAATATAAATGAAGGATCTTATATGACCTTTAAGAATGGTTTTTGAGAAAGAAAAATTATGAAGGTGGTGCTAGAAGATACAACTCATTTTCTCTCCTTTTGGATCATGTTGAATGCCATAAGTGCAATAACTATGGGAGAAAAGAATGTGATTGTAGAAGTAGCACATTAAGGTTTTATAAGCAAGGAAAGGAATAAGATATTACTAGGCATAGAGAACAATGCACAAAGGTACGGAAAAGGAAGTAAGAAAAACAAGAGGAATGCAAACTTTCTCTATATTATTAAAGTAAAGAAAGAAAAAGGTTTATTGATAGTGGATGTTCAAAACACATGGAAGGATATTAGAGAAAATTTATTACTCTAAAAGAAGAAAAAAGAAGTAGTGTTATCTTTGGAGATAATGCATCAATAATGATAGTTGAAAAGGCCGCAACTAGTCTTGATAATAGAAAGACTAAAACTCAGAATGTCTTGTATGTTGAAGGTATAAAACATAATTTAATAAGTGTAAGTCCAATTTAGGATCAAGGATATGAAGAGCAGGTTCAGAAGTATTGGGGCAAAAGCAACCAAGACCTTAAGTAATGTATATGTCCTTGATGAAGTTAAGGGAGAAAATTGTTGTGATATCCCTCTCTAATCATCAGTAAACAAAAGAGTAAGCTCAAGGGGACTAGACATTTTCCATTGATGTCAAAGGGGGAGAATATTTAGACAAAGGGAGAGGTTTCAAAAAAGGAGGGTATCCCTTTTCCACAGATGTCAAAGGGGGAGAAATTGTAGATAGGGTGATTTCTTCAACATCAATCCTCAAATGTCTAGGATTTCCATAAATGAAAAAGGGGTACATTGTTGAATATTGTGTTTTCGTTGATGTAACAAATAAGGGGATATTGATAATGTCAATGTTAAGGGGAGACCAAGATGGATGCCCAACTAAAGGTTAGGGAGTACTATTGTATTGGTGTATAATTGACTTAGGGTTACCATCAATAATGAAGCAAGAGATTGTTGGAAATAGTGTTTTAATTCATTTTGAAATCATGTGGAGGCTATAGATGTCTAATATAAATATTTAAAGATGAACATTGTTGGAAATACTATTTATATATCTAGTTTTTAGTTTATGCCCAGTTTGAATACCATATCTTTAAATGCACTTTTATCATAAATAACTAGCTCAAATGGAAGTGTGGGATATATTGTTGAGAATATTGCCTGATACTTTTCTAATGGCATATGGAATTTCTTGTAACTCCATAGGAATGAGGAGACATGAAATATTCTATTAGGCCAACCTATCTAGAAGGTACATGTTGGCCCAACCAGTTTTACAAGTTCGCCCCATAACTAAACATAGAAACACTATAAATAAAGCATATATTAGTACATGTTAAGACCATCCAAGCAAGAATATGTCCGAGGTATGCAAAAAAAATCTAGGGATTACTCTCGAGGTATTAAAGCTATTGACAAAATGTGATTTTTGGAGTAAACAAGTCATTTTGGCATATTCGGTACACATTTCTTATTGAATGTTTTATACCATGAAAATTAGAGACATTATAGGAAATATCTTTGTGAACCTATAGTAGAAATTTCAAACTTTGGTTCATTATAATTTTAGAGATATGATAGACAAAATTTATGGTCCCTCAATGCTCTTGAAATCTACTTCAAATAGGTCAACTTGGGATTTTCACTAAAGATTTATTTTGCTATGTGTCAGACCATGAAACTTGGATGATATGGAGGAAATATTGTCATGTACCTATCATAAGAAAATTAGACTCTATTTTTCTATAATTTGAGAGATATTCTCTAAGGAAGCTAGGGTTCTTGAAAGCTCCTAAATATGCTTCAAATAGGTTAGGTTAACACTTTTGCTAAACTTTTTTCTAAGATGTTTTAAATTGAAAAATATGGAGGAGATATAGGAGATATCTCTAGGTACCTATGGTAGAAATTTCAAACCTTGGTTCACTATAATTGAGTCATAGATATTATCTAAGGAAGTTAGGGTTCCTAAATGCTTCTGAAATATGCTTCAAATGGGTCAAATTGGAATTTTCATTATCTCTTTTTCTAAGGTGTTTCAGACTATGAAATATGGATGAGACATAAAAGAGATCTCTAGATACCTATGATAGATGTTTCATACATTTGTTTTCTATAGTTTTGGAGATATTCTTTGAATAATTTATGCTTCTTGAATTTCATGAAATATGCTTCAAATAGGTTAGCTTAATAATTTCTTTATAACTTCTTTTTTGAGTTCTTTTAGACTGCGAAATCTAGAGGACACAGAGGAGAGATCTCTATGTACTTGTGGTCGAAATTTTAGACTTTGTTTCATAATAATTTTGGAGATGGTTATTGAATAGCCTTGAAATTAGCTTCAAACAAGTTAGGTTTAAGTTTTTTCTAAAACTTGTTTTTTGGGACTTTTCAAATAGTGAAACATTTGGAGATCCAAGGAGACATACAAAAGTTCCTTAGGGAAATTTTCATAATCATATTTCCAAAATTGGATATGTGGCATGTTGTAAAAGTTTTTTCTTGGGAGGAGGCCAAAAATAACAATTTTTTAGAGAAATAGACCTAGTCAAGGAAAAAGTAGGAAGCAGACCTAGTGAAGGCAGAAGTAGCTAACATACCTAGTCAAGAAATAATTATCAAGCAGACTCAACGTAATAGGTTGATTCCTATGAATATCTTGTAGCATAGGGGATTGGTGTCTCCTATAGGTTAGTTCCTACAAATCTTGAAAAAAAGGGGATGGGTGTCTCCTATAGATTGGTGCCTACAAATCTTGCAGTAGATGGAATCAGTGTCTCTTATAGGTTGGTTCCTAAAGAAAATTGTAGTAGAGGGGATTTATATCTCCTATAGGTTGGTGCCTACAATTCTTGTGGAAAAGAGGATTGGTTTCCCCTATAGGTTGGTGCGTACAAATCTCGTAGCAGGGAGGATTGGTGTCTCATGTAGATTGACACCTACAAATATTGCAGTAAGGGGGAGGGGGGCTTGTTGTCTCATATAGGTTGGTCCTTATAAAGTTTGTAACAATAGCTTGGTGTCTAAAATTTCCGTTTTAGTAGGTTGGTCCCTACAAAGATATATTATAAAGAAGTTTTCATTTATATCTTATGTTCCATATGTGATATTTTTTTGTTATGACTCATGAATGTTTAAGTGAGTAAAAAAATTATTTATATTGACTCACCCCTCGCCCCGTCTTGGTATAAGTGTGAATCTAACACAATGATTCTTTGGAAATCCATGATGTGAATGTGGGTAATTGGGTTTGTTTGCACAAAAAATATTGAATGTATTACTACTTGCAAGTATATTAGATTCCATAATTAAGCAATGTTTCATGGGGAAGTTGTTGTTTGAAATATTGAATGTGATGTTCAAGATGCGAGAGAGATCTCATCTTCCAAATGAGAGGGATTATATGGTTTAAGAGGAAAAACATTGATAACGTTATGAATGCCAAATTGTGCTCACACATTATGTTTGAATGCATATCACACATTAGTTGAATGATGTTGGATGGGCCATATTTGATACTATGGAACTTGTGATGATACTACATTTTGAAGAATTGATTCCTTAAAGAGAGACATATGTGATTACCAACTTGAAATGTTGAAGGTAATAAATGTCAGTCTGTATAAATTTGATAGAAATTGCAACTACTCAATATTTCAAACTGAAAAACAAGAGACACAATTGTACTCTCAAATTTTGTGTAATGGAAATCACAACTTAGAGAAACATGCAAAGACATGCAACAAGAAAAACCACAAGTATACAATGATTTCTCTAAGCACCACCTGCAAAGGTAAATCTATTCTCCCTATTGAATGAGAACCTCTGGCCAACACTTAGCCACTTTATGCCTCCTCCAGCCTCCTATTTCCTTGTGAAAATCTAAGCTAATTCAAGCTCCTAAACAATAGGAAGGGTCCCTATTTCCTTTCATAATTCCCAAGGATTGATCAACTGTTTATATGAAAAATTCAGTACACTCCACTAGTATACAAATAATTTTACAGTAGCCCTAATACCTCCACTCTAGATCTGAGGAATTTGAATTCCATGCATGCATGAGCTATTTTGGGTTGATTGATCAGTTAATTGATATATCTCTGAGTTAGATTGTTGTCTCACTACACAACTGACCTTCAACTAACTCTATCAATAGTTAGAGGTCAGTTAACTGAGTACAACTAAAAATAATTGAACTAGATTGCTAAAATTTAGAAATCAACACATGCATGATTGAACTCCAAGCCCACCAGCTCGAATTTACTAAGCTAAATGCTAAATGAGTGCAAGATCCATGTCACACTAGTTAACTTCCTCCAAGTTGTCCTACTGATGTGAAAATTCGATTTACTCAATTTGACTAAGGCTAAAGTCAAATTGAGCCTTTCTTGCTACACTTTCCAACACAGTCATGGAAGGCCTCATACTTAGCTTGGAACTACTGCAAGCTAGTATGGACTTTGTAATGTATGTATGTTATGTGTTGTAGAAATATGGAGGCTTGGCACTATTTGGAAGCCTAATGAGAAGAAAATGCTAGAGGTAAGATCACTAATATTTCATAATGTATGAAAGGTTTGAAAATGTAGAAATTTTTTAATGAATAATGGCCAATAAAAGAATGGATGGCTCAATTATAGCTATTCTAGATGATGTGAAGAAAATTGTGCCAATGCTTTTTGTAGTTGAATCAGGTGCAAAGAGCATGAATTAAGGTATGGTTGAAAACTTAAGTTCGGTCATAATTTTGGGGGTGGAAGGCTATGGAATAGAAAAGCTAACATCTAAGTAATTTCCATGTATTTCTCTAAAATGGTTGAGAAAGTGAGAGTATTGATAAAAAAGTGATTGAAATAAGTGGGCTAAAAGATGCCGAAACATGTTGGAAAAATAAGGTAGTATTTTAGGAAGCTTTGGTGGTTTCAAGGGATAAAGATAATCATCTTAGAAATGCAAAATAATGACAAAAGTGTAGTAATGTTTGTAGAGTGTGGGAAAAACATCACTAATAAAATCCATGTAAATGGAATCCTAAGGAAAAGAAGGAATATGGAGAGGTTGATAAAGGTTGAGTTTGTGATTGGTTGGTTTAGCATGGCTACAAGATATAATGATATATGAAGTAATTTAGAGATTTATACATGGATGGTCAATAAAAGTGGCATTGTGAGTGATGGAAGGATTTTTGCGTGTCAAAATTCCTTCCATAGGATGAGGAATGGACTTCCTTAAGGAGGTCCAAGCAATCTAGGGGATGGGAACATAGAGTTATAAAGGTTGTAGTCTAGGGAGGGGGATAGGTTAATGGTGGTACAATTATACAAGACATGAAGCACTAAAATGAAGAAAGGACTAGAATTTTATAGCAACTTCCAATTTTCGTAAGTTTTATATTGAATATTCAAAATATGAAATGCCCAAGTTAGGGGTTGTTAGAAAAATATGCCATTTTATTAGTACTAACTTTCTTGTATTCAATTGGTGAATGAAATTGCTAGATATATAAGTCCATTTGAGATGGATTTTTTCATACAATTTATAATGTGGGTTTAATAAAATAAGAAGATGATGATTATTGTGAAGGAGGGTCTCATTATTGAGAATATAATAGCTCCATTGTTTTTATTGTGTAGACCAAGGCTTAAATCTCTTTGTCATAGTTTTTGTGGCCGAGATTGATTTAGAAATATTCTTGGGATAATAGGTGCTAGAATTATCTTAATCATTGGTCATAATCTCAAAGAAATACTCCAAATAAAAAGACTAAGAATAATTTGTGTAGACAGTGCAACCTTGAGTTCCTGAAACGTGTGATGTTGGTGTCCAACTAAATGATTTTATTTAGAGAGCTAGTGCGGGAAATATGAGAGAAGTGCTAGATGAATTTCTTATAGAAATGTAGTTTTAGAAATGGAAGTTGGTCATTGAGCAAGGGTGGTAACTTGTGTCACATCTAGAGGAACACTAGAGTAATTAAGAAGGAATCCTAAAGGTGAGATAGAAGTGTATCCCACTTAATATGACCTCATATTCTTGACTTGAAACTTATGAGTATAGAGAATTTCAAGCATAGTCTACACATGTAAAGATGTGCATCCCATGTTCGACTAAAAATAAGAATTCTATAGAGAAAGATACAACAAACTTTCCAATATGTGGGCAAAATGTGGCATTAATAATACTCATGAATGTTCCTAGAGATTTGATGAGATCAAATGACATGACCAGTCATTTGTACAAGCTACATTAAGTCTTGAACATTGTTTTCCATACACCATAATGTTTCTCCATATGGACTAATATACCCAATGATGAGATCCATCTTGGTGATATTCTTGGCTCCTATAAATTATTCTAAAAGATGATCGATACAAGGTAAAGGATATCTATTTTTCAATATAATTTTATTCAAACAATATTTTTTACAAGGTACTATTCCTCCTTTTCCTTCTTAGGAGGATTAAAATTTGGCAATCCATGAAGAGAGGTACTTGGTTGAATGCAACCTTCAGAAATGAGTAGTTGTAATTGTTTTTCTAGTTTAGTGTGCTTGACTAGGGAAAGGTGGTATGTTGGATAATTAGGAAGGGAAACACTAGGAATTAGTTTAATAGTATGGTGAATGGGTTTGTGGAAGCATATTTTGAGATTCAATAAAGACATAATCATATTTGTCTAAAATAACTTCGATGTTGGCTAGAGAAAATCTGTTTATAGTATCCTCCATGAGTTGGAAAATCATTTAGATATTAAGTTAGTGGCTGAGGGGAGTTAAACAAATATTTGTGCTAATTAATAAATGGTATTTGGGAGTGAGGGGAGGTGGAACAACGCAAAATCAGTATTCGTACCTTGGATTTGAATGGTGTAAGTGTCCATCCTTCCATCATGAATGTTATTGTGTTACATCTAATAGGGATGTCCAAAAATCATATTGACCTAGTCCAAGGAAGCTACATCATAATCAATGGTATCAATGTAGGGTTCTAAGGAAAATTCAATTTTGTAGAATTTCATGATGTGAAGAGAGGCACCCTAATTGGAAATTCAACCTATATGATAGGGATAAAGATAAGATGTAGTAGGTAGTTAAAATTCAAAAACTAAGAATTGGGAGATGAGATTGCATTTCCAACCATGGTTAATGATCAATTATGGCATGTAATGCATGGTTTTATGGTTGTGGCAAGAGATAGATGTATTGTTAAGGGGAGAATATATTGGTCATTAATGTGAGATTTTGATTCAAGTTAGAAAAATTATGGAGCTCAGATAGATATAATTCTTGGGATGAAGGTTCAGTTGTAGGAGTTTTTAGTAAGGCTTTAGCCTCTCAATATTATGCAGTTTCATGAGAGGACATATAGTGAAAGCTACAAAATTTAGTGTCATTGGGGGTAGAGAATGAAGTGTTGGGCACAAGATGAAAACCAAAAGGTTTAGCATATTGTTGGGGGGAGCATTTGAATGTATTTCTCTTTTCCATTACAAGATCCCTACTCAATAGCCTTATTAAGGTAGTTGTTGGTAAATAAATATACATGCTATAAAGAATTTAGAAAACTAGAATTAAATTGGACAATATTACCTCTTTAGAATCAAAGATTTATACCTAAGACTAGAGCTTAGAGATGAACTTGGGAACTATTTTGTTTACTGTGTGAAGGAATATTTTAGTGGTATTCATCATACACATATATCCTTGTACAAGTAGAAACCACCATAAAAATCCGTTGTCAAGGAATTCCAATGGCTGGAGATGTCTTCACCTAATTTAACATTGGTTGAGGATTGCATTTTAGTTTGCAAATTATGTGTATATTGATGCCACTAGTGGAGTGTGTGACCTTAAGCTTGAGGTTACATGGTGTGCACTAGTTTTGCATCAATTGCAAGTGTTGAATGGGCTAGTAACTAGATTTGAAAGCTTGAATATAGAAATCGACCCATCCATAGTGCCACTAAACTAAGGGTGGGGAAGGTACACAATGAAATTGAGAATGCTTGTTGCTAGGTGAAAAAATCAAGGAAGGCATCATGGTTGTGGTCTTCGGTTTCTTAAATGAGGTATAGGTACTCAAGAAGTTGCTATGTGACATCCACTTTCTTTATCATAATGAATGTGAGTGCAAGTAGTACATAAGAATGAGATGTGAGGTTGATTTATGATTGGTGCATAAAGCATAGATCTAAAGTAGTTTGTAGCCATTGTATGAAGGATCTATCAAGTAATGAGGGATGCTAAATCTAGATTTGTCTAGAAGGTAATGAGGGATCGAGTTTAAATAGGGAGAGTAATGAGTTTGGAAAAAATTGTGGAAGCATGCAAATATCACCAAGTAAAAAAATGATTGAACATGACGACATGATACCAAATGATTTAGGAAAAAGAGTGTCCCAATAGGTAAGATGGCTAAGAGAATGTAAAACAATAAAAGTTAGACAATGGATGAGAAGAATTTCCTAACTAGACATTAATGTTGTACACTTGATCATCTATTATAAATATTTATAATGTTGTATAAGAGAAGAGATAGTGGTCAAATGTGACCAATTCTTCATGGATATTGAGGAATAATATTTAGAAACAAAAATACAAAATGTATTTATTATTTACAAACTAAAGGTTAATTTTACTAGTTAAATCCACTTGTTGAACATGCCAAGCACTCACAAAGGTTGGGCACACTACTTATGTTAGAATGTTCTCCAAAATAGGGGCATTACTTTCTTCAAACTACACACTATTCTTTTAATGGCTCACTTCTCCAAATAGGGCGCCTTCTCATTAAATTCTTCATTCAAATTATTTATACATATCCTTCTTTTGTACTATAATACTTATGATACAAATTCTTTAATTGATTTTGAAACTTTTCAAATTATTGAAAATCTAACACAAAAATAAATAAGTATCCCCTAAATGTTACAACTATCATTATACGATCCACCTAAACTCTACATGTGCCAAGTGTCCAAAGGGATCAAACCTTTTTCTCACTCTAAAAGAGATTTGCAACTCAAGAGATTTGATCTCAAGGCTGAGTAGATCTGTGGTAAATATAGATTTAGATTAATAGAACAAATATATATATATATATATATATTCTTTCCATAAAAATACTATTGGTAAAACTCAAACAATAATAAATTGACTATTTTACCTCAATTGTATTTTAATTATTAATTATATTATATTATTTTTATATATTTGACCCAATCAAAACATTCGCATAACTAGACATGACATTACAACATAGCATCATATTTTAGTCACAACAACTCCTTAAATGAACAATTGTAAATTACATTATTTCCCATACTTAGGAAACTTGTAAATTTGTTAATAATATAATATTTCTCGTAAAAACAACCTAAATTATAATTAAAGTGAAAAACTTAATTATAATAAATTTTACTATATTAAAAAAACATGTTATAAATATAATGTATTTTTTTATTAAACGTTTTTCACATTCTTTCATTTATAATAGTATAGTTATTCATAACAATATAGTATTTATGATGCAAATTCCTTTATTTCGAAATCTGTGCAAGTTTTTGGAATTGGTGCCTTTCTCAAGTGGTTGCTTGAAACCTAATTATAGAGTTATGTGGGTACCACCCATATGCAGTTTCTTAATAAAATTGAATGCAAGGTCAAAAAAATAAATGTAACCTTGTACTTATCCAGGAATAACTTTACAGAACTTTACAGAGTGGCTTGAAAGTTTTTTACATATAGATACAAGAGACATGACGATCAATACCAGAATGTCAGAGCAAGCAACGTAATCGAAAGTTATCGAAAAACTTAATTGCCACCATCGACCGTCTCCTCTGCCAGCTGGGTTCTTTGGGTTCAATGGAAGCAGCCAATCTTCAGAGAGTTGCAATATGAATGAGAAGATTGCAGAGCTGACGAGGCTGTGAAAAGAAGGGAGAATGGTCGCTGGCATGCAATTTGAATACCTGCTCAGGGGGATTCTGTGCTATGGAGTATTCCTGGTACTCTGGAGGGAACAATCTGTCCTTCATTAACATCACATAAAATCGTCTGATACTTCCATACCTCTCCTCAGACAGATTCAGGAGCTCCACCGAGACTGGAAATGGCGTTGGAGTTACAACAGATCGTGCAGGTTGACGTCCAGTGTGGTAACAAGTAAAATAGGGCAGAGCGGGGTGGAAACATATTATTCCTCTGTAGAAATTATGGAATAGGGAAAGAAAAGCTATGAAACTATTCCCAGCAGGGCACCAAGGGCACATCCCACTATATTTTCACAGATAAATCCAATAATATAACGCAGCCTTGTGTTCGAATCCAAGACAGAAATTCAAGGCATAAATACCTCTTCAGGGCTCTCGTTGTACAGATAGGACTTAACATGGTCAAGAACCAGTGAAGCAGATGTGGGTAGCTCTGAATTTGCTTTCATATTTAGTATAACTACTCCATTTTCCACCAGCCTTGGGAAAGACTACACAAACCATAGAAATTCATACTGTGAGACAATTCAATTTACCAGAACCCCAAATGATCTGCATAATAATTGCATCAATCCTTTTTAGTAAATACAAGTATTAGGTTTAAAAGAAAGAAAAGTCTGCATCATACCTTTGGATGGGAAGAGCTAAGGAAGCTTTGGTTATTTCGAGAAGTAAATGCAGCTATGAATATTTCCTTGGAGATCTTGGTTGGATACATCTCCATCACATATGATAATGGACATTCGGCCAAGATATGACCTACAAGAGTACCTGCCACACATTTTATCCAAAGACTTTAGTGCCCCTCAAAGGCCATGATAAAAGAAAGAACAACAGCACTGGAACAACCCATGATGAAAATCAGTACTTTTCAAAGACCAGTTTTCGTATAATAGAAGGTTTCAAGTATTCTTTCAATTCAATGAACCAGGTCCGCAGATTTCTTGTCAAAGGTTTTCGATCCAAAACCTTAGGTAAGTACCAACCCTTTTATGTTTGAAAGCACCAATCCTTTTAGCTCATCCAAGTACAAACCCTTTCAACTCCAGGTACCATACGGTCTCCACATCTTACCTGACCTAGAAGTGTGGGTTAGGCCAAGCCAGTAACACCTCGGTGCTGCAACAGAACAACAGAATTCTGTTCACGTTTAGGTTTTGAGCTGGTGAGACCCAGGCCTCAAAGCCCAACTCCTTGATTTTTAACTGCCCACATTCTCTCTGTAGTTTGGCGGGTTTGCACCAGTCATTTGGCCCTAATAACATGGCATGCTACAATTTGCCTCCTTACCAAGAGGCCCTCCTGTGGCATTTAATTGCAATTTCATTCATCATATAACAGAAGCTCGAGTATATTTTGTCCTCTAAATATGAAACATAAGGTAATAAGAAGCCCCTTGGGAGGATTATTTTGCAAGCATCCCAAAGTCACACTGAGAACATGAATCCCTATAAAATTATGTTTGGGGCCCTGAACTTTGCTAGCTTGAATTAGAAAGTAAAAATGTCTGAAAAGAGCATCAGATGCCTGGCCCATGTTGCCTACTCTTCAAAAGCCATAACCTGTGTGTTACAGTTTGGGGCCCTGAACTTTGCTAGCGTAAATTGGAAAGTAAAAATGTCTGAAAAGAGCATCAAATGCCTGGCCCATGTTGCCTACTCTTCAAAAGCCATAACTTCTGTGCTATAGTCAAGACTCCAGGTGAACAGTAAAGAGAAACATCATGAAACCATTCAATATTCATAATAGTTTGGGACATCCTTGTCCTGTCATCAGTTTTGGTTTAGATTCACTACTATTTTCAAACCCACAAAGAACAGGTTAGAATCAAGAAAGTCCAACTACCTTCTCATCATTGCTAAGGTTGCTGATATATTGTAGCAGTGGCTCTGAATAGTGTGCAATTGAATTGACTTGATCTGTAGAGGCTGCCCTGTTTATCCCATTGGAGGTGAGATCTAGTGCAGCCACTCTGTGCCCCTTCTGCTCAAGCAGAGTGACAATTTTATACCAACACCATGCTCCATGCCCAAGTCCATGAACCAACAAAAAGTGGTGTTGTCTCCCTTCTCCTTTCTGATCAATTCCACAAGAAAGAAAACTCAGATCTCCTCATCATCAGACTCCATTATTGCTCTCCTGGTAAACTCAAAAACAAGCAAAAACAAAACAGTAGAGGCTACTGGAGTTTTGGGATTGGATTACCTCTACATGAATAGAAACAAGGAGCAGCATGAGACCGAGTGCACCAACAGTTCTCCTCCATTGCAACAACATGATAACAGTACAGCAGAAAAGGGACTACAGTGACCAACTATTTCTGCGAGAAATCCAGATTGGGCACTCTCTGCTTGTAAAGCAGTTAAGGGTCAAAAAGCAGCATACCTGGAATATCTCAGAATTATTTGGTAAAGACACCGAAAGTAAAGGTGGGGAAGGGACAAAATCAGTAAACGGTGTTAGCAAGGGAGGATATCCTGAATTCCTTCAGGCAGACAGGTGTGCCACTGCACTGACCCCACTTCTTCAAATACCTAAACATGTACTTAATTACGCCTAATTAAAGGACGGGAAGACTTTTGGCAGCAGATAGTGATAAGCAGGGCGTAATAAATGCACGGGTATGAATTTTTTTGGCACAGATAATAAGTAATTTAAAATAAAATTAAAATAGAATGCAATGGAGCAATTAATAGAGTTGTTTTTAGTGTGATTTTTTGGAAGTTTTTTTGGTCCAGTCTAAATTTTTAAAATTGCAAGGAATTTACTGATACGCCTACACAATCCAAGTGTCCTAGGGGTTTTTCAGGGAGCTGAATCTATATATACAATTAAAAAACCAATTTTAATAACAAAAATCAAGATTTCACCTCAATTTTTTCCATCGGGAAAGTCCAAAAGTCGCACTAAAAACAACTAATAAATATATAGTTATATTGGGAACCAAGATAATTAAAATAAATTTATATGGCCCTAGATTTATTAAAAGGATTGATTTTTTTTTTATAAAATCTAAAGTTAAAATAGTTTTTTATTAATATATCCATGAATACATGTCTTCATGTTTTTATATTAGGAAATAGAAAGTTTATCGGTATATTTATGGGTTTGTTTATGTGAGAATAAGATTTTTTAGAATTTTAATTTAATCTTATAGAATACTCATGAAATATTTTTTGTAATTAAATAAGGGATTGAGATTTATCTTAAAAATAGATATGTTATCCCATTAAATCAAAATAATATCTATATAAAATATTTCAATTATTAAATGAGTTATGGATTTTTGGGAATGTAGTATTGATAAGTCATCATATTGGTGCACGCTATTGTAAAAGTTAAGAATCTCCATGGTAAAGTGGGGTGAATCTCCATGATTAAGAATCTTGTTACATGTTTTTTAAATGTATATAGGTTTAACTCATATATTAATTATTTTATAACTAATAATAATAATAAATTACAATTTAGTTAATTTTTGTGATTTTTTTAATTATTGACAATCTCAGATGTATCATGAGTTAAGTGTTTTAATTCCTATTATGAATTGATGTATCTCTGTATTTGGCATGGAATAAAAACACTCTCTCACTCTTTGTATATATGTTTATATTAACTTTTATTTATTTTTATATTAAATATTAAACAAATTACACATCTCCTTAAACATGATGTCAGTTGAGAGAATTGAATCTAGGTGGGGAAGATAATAATCACTCTTGCGAACCACAAAAAATAAACCCATTTAATATAAAGTAGAAAATATTTATCAATGAAATAAGATTGTTATTTTTTCAATTACTTTCTCTCACTTTATATATATCAAATAGATATTGAAATATTTTATTTATGATTAGCACTAATATTTTTTTCCCCACAAAGGGTGTAATGAAGCAGGCCCTCTCTCCCTACCCTAACATCATGAAAGCTCACATATGTAGGCACCACAACATGCAAGCTACTTTGCTCACTGCATGCTCGTGGATCACCTCAACGATTCAAGTACGATTCATGCCTAGATTAAATCGTCAGCCGACATAATGCGTTGGTATTGTGTTGCACAAACATATTTGTATGGCAGAAGATGACGACTCTCCACACTCCTCCAGGCATGATTGAACATACAATCTTCTAGGGTACTCTCGCTCAGTCCTTCTAGGAGATGGCAATTATGAGAATGTAACAACCCTGGTCAAAAATACATGTAAAAGTTAATAAATGCAAAATAAGACCTTGCTCATTGGACACGTATTCCAAACTGAATGTTGGGCAAAAACATAGTGATGAGAATCACTTGTGATTAATTAATGGCTAAGGAAATTAGCGAATGCAATGGCAAAGGTTTTGGAAAGGCTTGAGGCATTAATTGCATTTTATTTATGCAAATAATGGAAATCAAGAGAAAAGGAAGGTGAAATGTCATAGGTTGCATGTGAGGAGGAAAATAATGGAAAATTGAAGAAAATAGAGACCTCATTAATGAAAAGGCTTCTGAAGATTAGTTTGTAACCTTTTGTTAGTTTAGTTTTAGAGATCTCTCTCTATTCTCTCTCTCTATTTTATCTCTCACACTTAGAGTTTTCTTGGAGCACTCTTGGAAGAGTGTGGCATACTTGGAGTTTTGGAGCAAGAAGGCAAAGGAAGAGCGGGAAAATGCAAGAAGACACCGGGATCAACAATTACAACAAGTTTTGTTTGCAGGTATTGAGTTACATGTACTATTTCCTTGCTATTTTTAACATGCATGGCATATGCATGTGGTTTCTTGGTTATGATCTGTCATTGGCACAGAGGAATATCTAGATTGATGGTGGATTTGCTAAGCCCTACCATTTTCTGGATATCCATGGTGTTGTGGGTTTATTTCCTTTTGTTTTCTGGTTGGTTCTCATATTCCTTTGGTTGTGGGTTGAGTTATTAGTCCCTAGAGCCTTGGTTGGAAAAATGCTCTGGAGCCCTGTAACATCTTGGGTTGAGTTATTAGTCCTGAAGCCTTAGTTGGAAAAACACTCTACAACCTTTGGTGGGTTGAGTTACTAGTCCTAGAGCCTTAGTTGGACAAATGATCTAGAGCCTTTGGTGGGTTGAGTTACTAGTCCTAGAGTCTTAGTTGGACAAACGTTCTGGAGCCTAGAAGTGGATGTGGATTGAGTTACATGTCCTGGAGCCTTGGTTGGAAAAAACGCTCTGGATCTCGGGACCACTTGTGTGGAGATCGATATGGTGATGGTTAGTGATGTCTGATCGTGAGGTGGAATCACTGGTTGAGGGTTAAGGTGGTTTGGCCTAAAAAATCCCTGGTTCGATTTTGTTGGATGTGTTCCATGAGATCCCACATTCATTCTTGGAATATGACACGAGAATGATTGGTTGAAAGAGATATTTTTTTTAGCCTAGTCTATGGTCGGGTGGTTCATGGAAATGTAAGACCTGGTTGCATTTTGCATATGTTAATAAGAGCTTCTTCCTCTTGTATTTGATGGGCAAATATACTTGTTTATATGCGGATTTTATGGATTTTATATCCTTATTATTTCTTTTAGTTATATGTTGGTTATGAGCATGCTTTATGACAATGACGATGTATGTCTCTCATCATGTTTTGATTTCAAAATGAATGAACAATGAATATATGACCTAATAAATGATAATGTAACTAATGAGAGAAGGCATCAATGCTGCTTAGTGATTCTCAGATAACTATGAGACCCCTATACTCAAATCTATTGTTATGACCTGTAGAATGCATATTTGTGACATGTTTGATGAAATTCTTGTCATGGCTAGTAGGGGTTAGGTCAGGTCTTTGTTCAAGTATTTTCATTATTATCATTGTTTTGTTGTTACTTTTCAGTCCTGAAGGTTTCATGGAGTTCTTGACAGTGGCCTAAGTCCTGGCCCTAAAAAAGTGGCACAAAATCTTGGGTCATTGGCTCTGAACTCGCTGAAAAAGACCCCATTCGCTTGCATGCCCTTGTTTTGAGAGCGACTAGAGGGTCCCATTCACATGCATGCCCATGTCATGGGAGCAACTAGGGCTCTAGGTCATTAAAATGCTAATTTTTCTAAGGGGTTGGTCACCTAGAAAGGTTAGTTGGCTCCTAGAGGTTTGGTACCCTGTGTAGAAGGTCAAATTGGTTGTGTTGTGTCGATTCCACTTCCTTGTACATGGGGAGTTGAATCAGATCATAGTAGCCTATCGTCACATGTTTACCCCAGCAGATCGGTTAACTTGCGTAAATGTGGGAGGAGGGTGTTACAGAGTGGTATCAGAGCATGTTAACCCCTTGGACTGGATGGGCGGTGTGTTGGTCATGCATTCATGTTGGTTGCATATATGTGTTCCTTATGCTTGTGGTCTATGTGATTGTTGCATATGCATGGTGTTGGTTATTGTTGCAGTGGTGTCATTGTGTGAAAAGTTGATGGTGTTGTTGTTGTATGTAGTTGTCATGAGTGTACTTTAGTTATGCATTGGTTATGCATTGGTTATGCATGTCAATGCTTATATATTGTTATGCATACATGGATATGGTTGTAGTTGTCATGCATGAGGTCGTGGTATGTAGTTGGCATGGTCATGCATTGATGACTGGATAATGATTGAAATAATGATTAAATGTTGATATGATTATGTTTATATATATGTATTGTGCTAATCTGGTTGATCTTGCATATGAGATATCCTCCCATGAACTAAATTGAGGTATGCTGGTTTGCTATGATTTGGTTTAGCTGACATTATATACCTCGCAGGAAGAAAACATCAAATATAGCTATCAAGATGGTAGAATACAATTCTTGAGACTCTCCCTATGGATCAGATGAGTAGTGTGGTGTTGGGGATTCTTATGACTTAGCAGACACATTGAGAAGTTTGAAGGAAAAATAAGAATTTGTAAAGAATATAATGACAAAATCATTCAGGCACAGGAGAAACAAACAAAAGTTAAGGTAGTAATTCCTCAGAGTTTGTTAGAGTTGCATAGACAGGGACCACCTCAGATCAACCATGGACAAGAGGGCAAAATTAATGGGGCATATGGTAGTAAGTTTCATGGTGGGAACATGTCGGATGGATATGACACGATAAGATATGGTAGGTTCTTTGATACTACGGATAAGAGAGTTGATGGATACAGGTACTATTCTAGTTTTGGTTCTAACAGGTATCATGATCATCGTCGTTACGATCCTTAAAGAAGGAGCGACAGGGGATATTTTTCAGATCAGTTCAAGAATGCAAAGCCACCTAAATTTGATGGGGAAATGAAGAAGTCATAGGATTTAGAAGCATGGTTTCTTGGTATGAATAAGTTCTTTAGGTTAGATGACTACTCAGTAAACATGAAGGCCAAAATAGTGACATTTAGTCTTAAAGGTAAGTGGGAAGATGTAAAGAATGTCAGACGAATTTATGAAGAGGATTTGATTTGGAGTGAGTTCGAGAGGCTATTCAGGAATAAGTATCTATTGGAGATATACTATGATGACAGGGGAAAATAATTCTATGCGCTGAAGATGGGATCTATGACCGATGAGGAGTACACTAGAAGATTTTTGGCGTTATTGAGATATATGCCTTACCTCAAGGAGGAGAAGGCCAAGATTCAATGATTTATTAGTGGGTTTTAGGTAGCATTCAAGGAAATTATTGAGTTTGATGAGCCTAGATCATGGGAGGAGGCCACCCATAAGCTAAAGCATTTTTTTTAGCAATCAAAACATAGATCTGAGACTAAGTGGGACTAGAAGGGTAATGATAAGAATAAAGGAAAATGGGACAAGAACCTAACAAGATATTAGGACATAGGTAACAAAGAGAATGCAACGTCGCCTAAGAAGTTTAATGCATCTAATAAAGGATAAAGATTTCAGTCTGAGCAGAACATGGGTGATGTTAGGGATCTCGTACGATGTTGGATTTATGGAGGAGAGCATCGTAGGAGAGATTTTCGACAACATCAAGGTGGCAGACAAAAAATATACAGTGTGCAAGAGGCATAGACAGTGGGAGTTGTTGGACAGAGTATTCCACAAATTTATGCTGCATTGGAGAACAAGAATACATATCACTAGGCATCTATTATTGAGATGGATAGTAAGCTCTGTGATCAAGTTGTTTCTAATTTTACTGACCTTGGATCTAATTATAGTTATGTTAGTCCTAACCAGGTGGATAAGTGTGGTTTGAATAAAGAATTGCATGGAAAATCTTGGTTAGTGCAGTTGGCTATAGGTACAAAGAGGTGAGTTCATCATTGGGTAAGAGCTTGTGCATTTGAGTTGAGCGATATGCCTACATCAACACATTTGAATGTATTTTCATTGAGATAATATAGTGTGTTGTTGGGTATGAACTAGTTGTATCTTCATAGGACTAAAATGGATTGTTATGAAATAACCATTGAGTGCTTGGATGACAATAGAGAACAGAGAGTCTTAGAGGGTATGAAGAAGGTAACATCAATCAAAATGGTTATAGATATCCAGGAAAAGCGAAGTCACAGGAAAGTGTTTGTGTTATTTGCAATGCATATTTCCAATGACAAAGATAAGGAAGTTGAGTATGCATATGTCTTAAGCAGGTACCCACTTCTAAAACAGTTTCAAGATGTGTTTCCGGCAGATATTTACAAGTTTTCGCCTCACAGGGAAGTATATTTTTCTATTGATTTGGTACCAGGGGCAACACCAACATCAAAGTAACCTTACAAGATAAGCAAACCAGATTTGGTGGAGTTGAAGTTGTAGTTAAAATAAATGCTTGAAAAGGGATACATTAGGCCAAGTGTATCGCCTTGGGGTGCACTAGTGATGTTTGTGAAGAAGAAGGATGGTACTCTCAAGTTATGCATTGATTATAGGTAGTTAAATAAGGTAACTATCAAGAACAGATATTTGTTGCCAAGGATTGATGACTTGTTCGATCAGTTGAAGGGAGCAACAATGTTCTCAAAGATTGATCTGAGATCAAGATACCATCTGGTACGCATCAAATAAGGGGATATTTACAAGACTACTTTCTGAACCAGGTATGGGAATTATGAGTTCGTTGTAGTTCCATTTGGTTTTATTAATTCTCCAACTACTTTTATGTTCTTGATGAATAGTGTATTGCGTCCTTATCTGGACAAGTTTTTCATTGTATTCATTGATGATATATTGGTATATTCTATGAATGAGGAAGAACATTCTAAACATTTAACAACAATATTGAGATTGGTGAGAGAGCATCAGTTGTATGCTAAGCTCAGTAAATGTAGTTTCTTTAAGAAATAGGTACACTACTTGGGGCATGTGGTTTCCAAGGAAGGCATAACAATGGATCCAGAGAACATAAGGGCTATCATGGAATGAGAAGCGCCTAGAAATGTGGATGAGATAAGATAATTCATCGGTTATCATATTATTATAGGAGGTTCATCAAGAAATTTTCTTGTGTTGCTTATCCTATTACATCGTTGCAAAGGACATATAAGAAATTTGAATGGACAAAGGAATGTGCAACAAGTTTTGAGCAGTTGAAGCAGTTGTTGACAAATGCTCCAATGTTAAAGATTACAGATCCATAAAAATAATTTGTGGTGTGCATAGACACTTGCAATAGAGGACTTGGTGGAGTCCTTATGCAAGAAGGACAAGTGGTATGCTATGAATCAAGGAAACTAAATGAGCACAAGAAAAATTATTCGACACGTGATATTGAGTTGGCAACAATCATCCATGCTTTGAAGATGTGGAGGAATTATCTTCTTGTCAAGTGATTCATATTGATGAGTGATCACAGTGGATTGAGGTATCTATTTTATCAACCGAATTCGAATGCCAAGCAAGCTAGATGGTTGCCCATGATCGGTGAGTTCGACTTTGAGATCAGGTATATTAAACGTAAAGAGAACAGAGTTGCAGATGCTCTTAGTAGACACATACAGGTAAATCACATAGTAGTTATGAGTTCCTATGGGACAGGTTTACAGGATTGGATCTTGCAAGTAGGGCAACGGGATGATAGGTAGAGGGTGCTTATGCACAGGTTAAAGCGGGGTATAGGTGATCAGGATGTGAACTATCATCTCATAGCAGATGGTTTAGTCAGATTTAGGGATAGGATATATGTTCCAGACAACAGTGAGCTCAAGAAACTTATCTTGAGGGAATTTAATTATAAGTCGTATTCAAGTCACATGGAATATCAAAAGACGCTGGCAACAGTGAAGAAGTTTTACTACTAGTCAAATTTGAAGAGAGAAGTGGTAGAGTTTGTGGCTACATGCTTAGATGGTCAATAAGTAAAGGAAGAGTGCAAGAATCCACGTGGTCTAATACAACCAATTTCGATTCTAGAGTTGAAGTGGGAGGTCATTTCCATGGAATTCATTACAGGTTTGTTGAGGACATCTAGACAACATGATTCCATCGTGGTTGTGGTTGACAAGTTGACAAAAGTAACACACTTCATTCCAGTGAAGTCTATGTATTCAACTAATTATGTGGCACAAGTATTCATCAAAGATGTAGTAAGGTTGCATGGTGTACCGAAGGAGATCATATCAAATAGGGATGATAAGTTCACTTCTAGGTTTTGGAAAGAGTTATTTGCAGGTTTGGGTAAAAATTTGGATTTCAGCACAGCTTATCATCTGCAAACAGAGGGGAAGACAGAGAGGGTCAATGGATATTGGAGGACATGTTGAGGATGTATGTGATGCATCAGTGGCGGAAGTGGGAAGAGTATCTTCCACTTATTGAGTTTGCTTAAAATAATGGGTACCAAGAATCTTTAAGGATGAGTCTTTATGAGGCATTGTATGGGCGGAGTTGTAATTCTTCCATCAGTTAGGGTGATCCACTGAACATGGTGTTGATTGGACCGGACATGTTGGTAGAGATGGAACAGGAAATGTAGGTAATTAATAAGAATCTAAAGGAAGCACAAGATAGATAGAAGAGTTATGCACATCAGAATAAGTTGTTTAAGGAGTTTCAAGTTGGGGAACAGGTGTACTTGCGTATCAAGCCCAAGAAGAGCTCCTTGAGGATTGGATCATGTGCCAAGACGACACCTTGGTTTTGTGGACCTTTTAGGATTGGACCAGTAGCCTATCGACTTGCACTGCCTATGATAGTGAAATTCCATGATGGTTTCCATATGTCATTGCTTAAGAAGTATGTTAAAGATGTTGATCATGTGATTGAGTGGTCTATATTGCAGGTGGAGCTAGAAGGAGAATTCCATCCAAAACCTCTATGCATTTTGCGGAGAAATATTCTCATGCTCCAAAACTGAGTAATCAAGAATGTTAAAGTGAAATGGAAGAAATTTGGGCCTGATGAAGCTACATGGGAGATGGTTTATCAAATGTGGGCTATGTATCCTTCTCTATTTGCTGGTTGAGTGAATGTTTTGGCATATGTTTTGGTGTGATGTTTGGTACATGTGTACATATGCATATGGATGTAAATAATGACATGAGTTGTGTTATAAAGCTCGAATAAGCGATATGGGTGTCATCTTGTTATGGTTGGAATGTTGTTATATTGTCATGTTGGTTATGTTGGTTTGATTTCAGTAGGTTTATTATTTTAAATACTGCAATGAGCTAAGTTATAAAGCTCCATAGGAAGTATGCTTTGCTTACAACAATTTTTTTGGTTGTAGGTTACGTTCGACACAGAGGATGGTGTTCCCCTAAGGGGGAGGGTTCTATAACAACCCTGGTAAAAAATCCATGTAAAAGTTAATAAATGAAAAAGAATACCTTGGTCATGGGACAAGTATTCCAAGCTGAACAATGGGAAAACGCATAGTGATGTGGATCACTTATGACTAATTAACGACTAAGTAAACTGGAAAAGGATTTAGAAAGGCATGAGGCATTAATTGGCATTTTATTTATGAAAATAATTGAAATTAGGAGAAAAGGAAGGTGAAAGGTCACAGGTTGCATGTGAGGATAAAAATGAAGGAAAATAATGGAAAATTTAAGAAAATAGAGGCCTCGTTATTGAAAAGGTTTCTAAGGATAAGTTTGTAACCTCAGTGTCAATTTAGTGTTGGAGCTCTCTCTCTATTCTCTCTCTCTCATACTCTTGGACACTCAGAGTTTTCTTGGAGCACTCTTGGAGGAGTTTTGGATACTTGGATTTTTGGAGAAAGAAGGCAAAGGAAGAGCAAGAAAGCGTAAGAGGACATCGGGATTAACAACTACAATGTGTTTTGTTTGTAGGTATGGAGTTTCATGTATTATTTCCTTGATATTTTTTACATGCATGGCATATTCATGTGTTTTCTTGGTTATGATTTGTCATTGGCATGGAGGAATGCCTAGATTGATGGTGGATTTGCTTAGCCTTGCCATTTTCTGGATAACCATGGTGTTCTGGGTTTCCTTCCTTTTGTTTTCTAGTTGGTTCTCATATTCCTTTGGTTGTGGGCTGAGTTATTAGTTCTTGGAGCCTCGGTTGGAAAAATTCTCTGGAGCCCTTGGTGGGTTGATTTACTAGTCTTGGTGACTTGGTTGGACAAATGCTCTGGAGCCCGAAAACAACTGTGGGTTGAGTTACTAGCACTGGAGCCTTGGTTAGAACAAATGCTTGGGAGCCCTGGAAAACTTAGGTGGAGACCAATCTGGTGATGGTTAGTTATGTTCGACCATGAGGTGGAATCAATTATTGAGGGTTGAGGTGGTTTTACCTCTGGAAGCCCTAGTTCAGTTTTGTTGGATGTCTTCCATGAGACCCAACATTCATGCTTAGAATATGGCATGGGGGTGACTGGTTGAAAGAGAGATTTGGTTCAGCCCAATCTATGGTCGGGTGGTTCATGGAAGTCCCAACCCTGGTTTCATTTTTCATATGTTAATAAGATCTTCTTTCCTCTTGTATTTGGTGGGTAAATATAATTGTTTATATGTGGTTTTTATGGTTGGTATATCCTTGATTTTTTTTTTGGTTATATGCTAGTTAAGAGCATGTTTTATGACAATGATGATGTATGCATCTCATCATGTTTTGATTTGTAAATGAAGGAACAAGGAATATATTACCTAATATATGAAAAAGTAGCTAATGTGATAAGGCATCAATGCTTCTTAGCAATTCTCGGATAATTATGAGACCTCTATGCTCAGATCTGTTGTTATGACCTGTAGAATGCGTATTTATGACATGTTTGATGAAATTCCTATCATGGCTACTAGGGGTCCAGTCAAGTATTTGTATTAGTATCATTGTTTCGTTTTCACTTTTCATTCATGAAGGTTTCATGGAGTTATGGGCAGTGGCTTGAGTCCTGGCCCTGAAAAGGTGGCACAGAATTTGAGATCGCTAGCTCTAAACTAGCTGAAAAAGGCCTGAGTCACTTACATGCCCTTGTTGTGAGAGTGAATGGAGGGTCCCATTCGCATGCATGCCCATGTCATGGGAGGGATTGAGGCTCTAGGTCAGTAAAATGTTAAGTTTCCTCAGGGGTTGGTCACCTGGAAAGGTTGGTTGGCTCCTGGAGGTTCTGTAGCCTGTGTAAAAGGTCATATTGGTTGTGTTGTGTCAGTTCCACTTCCTTAATTGTACATGGGGAGTTGAATCATATCATAGTAGCCTCTCGTCACATGGTTACCCCAATGGACTGGTTGACTTGGGTAAATTTGGGAGGAGGGTGTTACAGGGAATTCATTAACTCAAGTTCAATGATACTCAGTGTCATTATCATTGCAACTCGAGGCAACACTCCCATCTTCCGTATATTGGTTAGCACCTACTATTTGAAAATATTGAGCATACCAAGGCATGCACAGGGCTATGGTAGGATTATGTCGAGCATTTTGGGAATTATCTCTCTCTTTACATGTGGTTTCCCTTTGGCTTACCTAAGTGTCTACAATGTGTCCATGAGTGTGGTTATCTCAATGCTTAGGGTAAGCACTGTGACAATCAAAACTTGTTACTTTCGTGTCTCTTTGTGCATAATTTGGTTAAGCTATGGATTCTGTGGGTTTTGGATTTGATTCTCTTTCATTAATTCGCTAGTCTATGTTAGCCTCCTTGACCCCATTTACCCTTTGTGGCTATCCCTTCGACGCCTTAATCTTTCCTCTTTAATTTTGTTCTACCTCCCTTCTCACTTATGTTTTGCATCCCATGTTTTATCTCACTTCCTTTAGAGCTCACTATCACTATCAATTCCAGGCTCCACCTTCTCAGTTATCTTAGGTTTAGGGTCATTTTCCCCTCCCCCTCACTTATACCAACTCTTTGTCACTTCCTTTCCACCCCTTTACCTTGGAAAATAATGCTGCGTAGAAGGATTGTTGATTAATAACGGGGGAGAGGTAGGGGTCGCTCCTATGCTTTTGTGTTGGGTGCCCGTAATATCGCTACCACCACTTAACTACGTGCTCAAGCACATGCTCGGGAATCCATGGTCTGCTATGAAGGCTTTATACCTAAACTAGTTCGATAGGAAATTAAGTGAATCGAAGCAGAAGTTCATCGTGAGAGGTGCTACAATCCATACTATCATGTCAATGATTAGACCAAATATTGGATTCCAAACATAGGCAAATCCAACCACTCACGCTTATAAGGATACATGTAAGCTATCAACATCTATTGGCACACTAAGGTTCTCATGGGTCGCATTCTCACTACAAACAATAATTCCCAACAAGAAAAGAATATCATAATAATAAAAGTAGAAGAGAATGATTTGGATTGGATAATTATATTGTTTATCATCCATATTAATACTTTCAGAGTGGAAAAAGTGGAGGAATCAACTCACAAGACCATTTTTACTGGTGGGAACTAGTTTGGAAAATTGGGTTGTGAAACCTTTCGAGAGAATTTAGAAACATAAAAAGATTTTTTTTGGGGTAAACATTATTTCTTTAGAGAACATGATTTTGTCATATTCTACACACAGTGAACTTTCCAATGATTCAAGAATTATGTCAATCAGAGTCTGTATGCAAAAGTTATGCCACTCAGAAGTTGACCTTCTTGTTTTCACCACCATAATTCGAGAGGATGCCACGCCAACCCCCATTATTCATGGAAAAGTAGCTAGTCACGTGATTATGATGGAGAAAAATTTATAAGTCTCCATATTGTAATTTTGGTTAAGAGTTGAGTAGTCAAACCTAACCACTAGTCAGTTATCAAGCTATGTTATAGCCAGGCCAATAAGAGGAAAATGGGTTCCATTTTTTCGAGTGCATTTGTTCCATATATGAGAAAAAACAATCGAGAGGGTAAGAAGATAGAGCACATAAAGAGGATTTGCAAATTGTAGTATCCCATGGGCCACAAGACATACTTCTTTGTAGACACACCCATTTTCTATTAAGAGATAGATAACAGAGCGACCTTACCTTCCAGTTGGGTTTTCTCTTGAAAGGGTATGCCAGGTAATATCTCGTGTCAAATCATGGTTTATGATTTTTTATTTCATTGTTCTATATTTTCTGCATAATTTTAATTTGCATGCATAGACAAATAAAACCAAGCTACAAATTTAGAAATATAAAGAGAAATAAAACCCTAAGAGTGTAGATTTCAGATATTTAAATATAGTTTTACTATACCTATTGTGATGAACTATCCAATGGAATATCTATGGAAAGTTTATGGATCAGAGAAAATGGATGGAATCAATCATAAGCTTAATATTCTCATCAACAAATCCACCGACATTTCTCTCCCCTTTAATGGAAATGATTATCAACAAGCTCCCAAATTGGATAACTTAGCTTAGTAATCATGATGCATTTCTAATTCTTTTATTATAGCTTTTATAATGTTTCTTATTTAGTCAAACCTTGTCATGCTATAACATTGTCGTATCTGTCTATGTATAAATATTTTGTTTATCAGATGCTACAGTTAGAAGAGGTCTTTATAATCTTAAGACTTATAATCTAAGCCTCTGATATGGTTTCCCACTCGACAAACCAAAAGCTAACATTTCTTTACTACGTAACATTTTGATGTGATAATATTAAGTGCCTTACTTTGAAAAAAAGAAAAAAAGAAATTAATATATGTTTTTAACTTTATCTATATATAGAGATGAAGTTAAAAATGTAAAAAATAATTATGAATGAGGTTAGAAACTTTCTATTTTCAATTACTTTATCTGTCTTTATATAAAGTTGATGTAAAATTATGTTATTTAATGTGAATATCAAAGTATTTTATTTACAACCAATATTGAATTTAAGCTTGAGGGGACGAAGTCCTTACAATAATATTTCTCATCATCATGTCACTCACAGTGAATTGAACTTGGATGGTGAAGACAACAACTATTCTACTCAACCACCCAAGATAACCCCAATTGATTGTTTTTTTTTGTTACTCATATTTATGATTGATATTAAAATATTTTTTTGCTTAATATCTTTAAAGTTTTTGTAAACATTATTTTATTATTTTTAATATAGCATCATGTAACAATATTAATTGTAAAACACTTCTCATGCAAAAATAGACACAATTTTTATTTTATTTTTGTTAGAATAAATAAACACTTACAAATTATAGATAAATTAAATTATAGTAATACCTCTTACAAATTATAGATAAATTAAATTATAGTAATACCTCTATTAAATTATAGTAATACCTCTTTTACTTTTAGTTCTTTTAAAGTTTATTTTCTAATATTTTTATATGAAATCTTTAAAAAACTATTGAGATGATAGTATATTTATAAATATATTTTAAATAATAAAAATCATAATTTTATTCGAAATTATACCATTGATTTTTATGAAAAAAAAAAACAATACTTCAAATATGACAAAAATAAAATATGATAATAACATTACATGAATTAAAATTTTCCAAACATATCAATTGAATTCCATCACCATTCATTTTAATCTTTAAATTTTTTAGTCTTATTAAATATCTAAAGATAAATAAAAACAAGTATAGTACAATGGTTTCACATATACACAAATACTTCTCTATTCATATACTTATTTATGGTTATTATATTTATGTGGGATATGTGGGATATATAACGATGACTTGTGTCTATTATTAGTCCCTGCCATCTGGCATCCGGCAGGGACTATAGTAACCGTTCGGAGCCCAGTTAGCATTAATTTGCAAACTTTTCGTATGTTATTTGCATTTATATTGTAAAGTTTGGAGTTGACTTGAGTTGACTTTACCTTCGCCATCTTATTTGGCCTCTTCCCGAGGCGGAAGAGGCCCGACCATAGCCTAAATTGCTATTTAGGCGCAATGAACAGGGCCTGACCGTTAGCGGTTTGCTCTTAATGCTAAGATTAATTGGCTAATGTTTAATGTTATTTCGTATGATATCCGAACGGCATACATATGGTAAGGTTTGGTTGCTGTTGTGCAGGTGTCCGCCATATGGTAAAGGGTTGCATGGCGGGAGGTGTCCGCCTACCGGCTCAGCAGAGGCCCCAATATCAACACCTCTGTGCGCAAAACCCCTCGACAGTTTCATTCTTCTGGTTTTTCTCAGAGCCTCCTATTCCAGTTTAACCTAGCTTCGACCTACACTAAGTTCACTTTGGCCGCTTGTTCAGGTGCCGAGGCTTCAAGCAATTCAATCAATTGAATCAGGGACTCTGGCAGGTCCAGCATCTAAGGCGTATCAGGAACTCTGGCAGGTCCAACATCGGAGGAAGCAAGAGAAAAATGATAATACACTCTACTTCTTTCTGTATTAGCAAAAATATATATTATGTATTGATTTTATAACTTACCCCTTTTCATATGTGCTCAGGGTTGCGAGCTTGGAACCAGAGAAGCTGCGTAACTTCTTCTGGGTAAAATTGCAAAACAACCCAACAATCAATAATTATTTTGCAATCATCTGTTTGAAAATTTCTCAGCTAAACAACAGCCTGGTACATGTTTCATACCTAATTCTATTTCTTTACTCAATTCTATTTCTTTAGAAATTTTATCTTAGTTACGCAATTACCAGGGGTTTGATTGGAGGCCACGGTTTGCTCTGCTATCTGCGCACCCAAGACTTGTGCTGTAATAACTGCTTGTTTCTGCTCCTCAACAGCAGTAGCCGCTGCCTAATGAGCGGCTAGTGTTGCTGCTTGCTTACCACCTTCTTGCTGTGCAAACCGCTGTTCAGTAGCTGCCCGAGCCTTATCTTGAGCTTCTCTTTGCTTGGTATAAGCACGCTTGATTACTTCCTGAGCTTCCTGCTGGGCTACAAACGCCTCTTTCGCTGCCTAGCTTTGCTTTTCAGGTATACCCCGCCTGTGCTTTCTTCCCGCCCATACTAAGACCCTGAAGGATATTAAAAAGAATTTTAAGAACTGGAACTTACAAAATCCAATTCATAGTCAAAGTGGAGGCCTGAGCCCTTTAATTTCTGTTCAGCAATCAAATCCAGACGCCTGCTCATCTCATCACTCAAGTGATTCTTCTAGTCCCCCACTGCCCCCTTCCTGAAAAAATAACTGTTCCTGATATTAGCCGCAGGAATCCTAATTTGCCCACTCTTATTCACATCCATATTTGCCAGAGACCCAAAGCTGCATTTTTCCACAATGGCATTCACGGCCTCCTCGTCCTTCACAGCATCAGAGCAGCCCAGAAACCGGGCCACCTTCCTCACGCAGGCATCACAATCCCTCTGCAGATCTTCATACATCAAGAACAAAACATTCGAACCCTCCTTCATACTCTCCACCCAATAGCTCAGCACATGGTCGAAGAAGGGTCCATAATGAAAATTCCCCGAGCAGAAGGATTCGAACAGGTCCTTCATAGAATCACCATTGTTATTAACCAGTCCTCCTTCGATTTTGCTATAGAAATGCCAGAGGGAAACGAAGGTGTCCTTAGGGTTCCTGGCTATGTAAACTATAGGGCACTTGGCTTTAATGGAGGGCGGAAGGGCCGTGTAGGGCATGTGGGTATGAAGCAGGCGAGGGGAAGGGAGACTTGATAAGTAGGAGGAGACAAGGGAGGCATTATCAGAGAACCCCAAGTCATGTTGTTCCATGGTGGGAACCAGACAATGGGGATTGAATTTTCTCAGAGGATCATCGTTACTGTTACCATTGATTTTGCTCCATGGGCTTTCATGGTGGACAATGCTGAAAATCAGAGCCTTCATCCATGTAGTCCCCGTCTTGATGCTGGAACATCTCTCTGGCTTAGAAGTCTGTTTGCAGGCTCTGGATTATTTCCATCTCGGCCTGGGCATACCAGAAGCCTTCCTGTTGCAACAAACTCTGACTAGTGACTGAACTAGCCATGGCAGAGGTTCGTTCCTTGTTTTTAAGGATGTTTTTTTTGTATTAGCATGGTGTATGGTCCTGCTGTTGCTTATTTATTCACTGAAAAGGCCACCTTACATGTTTTCTCTGCTGTTTTTTTTTTTGTTTTATTAATTATGAGCACAGAGGGCTTCATGCTTTCCATGTGGAGGATAAATTACCAACATCACAGCCATGCCAACAAACCACCAGCCTCATAGTCGCTGGAATGACACTAATGTCACAGATCACCTCCCTGCTGCCAAGCACATGGCTTGCATGCAATGCACGTGATAACGGAGAGAGAGAAAGTGGCTGGTCCTCATAAGTTGTCCAATACTAACGGACTTCTATAATGACTTTAATAATTTTGCCTTCTATTGCATTGGCGGATGTATAATCTTGTCGACGGTGCATATTCAACTATTGTGGCGGTGCATATTCAACTATTGTGGCGTATCCCAACGTTAATATATCAACAATCAGTGTGAATGTATTTAATATAGGGTTGGTTTCATGGCTTCTTATTGCATATGGCGGTATCTTGATATCTCATGCGTTGCAAAACACATTGATTTCATTGTGAGAGATTTTAACATAGCCCCGTAATATGTAGTGTTTCAACACTTTGTATTCGCACATATGCTATATTTTACAATGCATGTGTGACGCTTCGTCTTCCTTCAATAAATTTTGTGATGCATGCACTCTTTTTATCCCTTAATGCATCTTTAAATGGCCTTTTAATGTTGTCTTTTGAATACGCTGGCTTTGTATCATCCCTTGTGTCGTTGAAATATATTTATGGTTTGTTCTTTAATATATTGTCAATTGGAATCAAAACCCGCATGTTTCCTCCCCTTGATTAAATGACACAATCTGATTGGCCTCCACTTCTGGCAGCGTTTCTTCCAGGCAGTTGGATTCATGTACTAATGGGGGAGTCTCTAGGCCACCTGCTATTAGCTCTCCGATTGTACCTTTCTTTATACATGTAATAGCAAGTCTGTTTCTATCCCAAAAAATCATATAAACAGTTACATATATCAGGCTTATAAGCGCCTATATTACTAGAATAGTTCCAGACCCTTGTTGATAGATTATTCCAGCTTGTTGAATGCCAAAGCACAAACCATTAGCAGACTTGCTGTTATAAGGCTTATGTATGAAGGCTTGCTATTTCTGCTATCGTCCATAAACTTTGAAAATAGGATCTTTCCATTATAATTTATTGGTCTTATTGGTTTTCCAAACAAACTTATATAATCGTATGCATCTTGGCATTCAAAAAAGTGTTCAAAAGCCATTTAGAGCATAACCCCGGGCCAATCTCCTAGATTCACAAGGATGGCTGTAATAAAATGCAATGCTTCTCTTAAATATTCCGCAACATACAAAACACAAATACAATAGTTCACAAAAATGAACAAAATGCGTGCAGCTACTGTCAGGCAGGCCCAACTTCACGCAGGGACTCGCTGCGTCGCAGCTTCCCTTGTTATTTTTTTAATTAAAACTCTTCATTATAGTAGAATTTAAGTTTTACTGTGGGAGATTAACTTTTATGGGATTTTTTGGAATTTTCATGTTTCAATTTTTTTATGATGCCATTGGGATGTGTGGTTCATGGTATAGTAGTGGGATGATATTGGTAGAGGATTATAAGGCTAACATTTTTTAAGATGGTATTGGGATTTGTGGTTTATGGTATAGTGGTGGGATGATATTGGTAAATGATTATAAGACAAAAATTTTATTGGATAATGGAGGAAAGATAAATTAAGTGTTTATATATTAGTTAAGATTAGACGGTAAGGTTAAGGTTATGTTGAATGTTAAAAGAAAGATAGGTTATTTTTCCTCATTATGGTTTATTAATTTTATCTTATTTTATTGCTTCTATATTACTTGATTTACAGTGTTCAATATTCAATATATTTATTGTCATTTATGAATAATTTGTAGATCATTTATTTCAACTTAATTTCAAAGGTTATTCTATTTTAGGGTTTCATATATATTAATATAGTGTAATCTTTGCCAAGCTTTTAACTAAAGGATTTGCTTAATCTATGGCTTCTTCTCAATAGAGGATTTCAAATTCTATTCATTCCTTTTTATTTGTGTTTATGTTTAATTACTTCAGTTTAAGGTTTGCAATCTACATTTTTGTAACACCCCCTTCCACATTTACCCAATTTCATTGGTCTTTCGAGGTAAACATGAGACGAATAGTTACTATTACATGGCCCGACCTCCAAGATTTAATTATGAAAGTGGGAACAAAAATTGAAGACTTACTGACGAGAAACTGACATCCTACAGGGCTTACAAAACACTCAAGGGCCAAAGAACCACGCCAGGTGACAAAACCCTGAGTTATACTTCTTTTTTGGTGACTTATATTCCCAATCACATGCACAAGCTTGCATGAGTTTGCTTGTGACCCTCCAACCACAGGCACAAGCATACTTGAGTGTGGTTGTGACCCAAAATACTCAGTCCAGAGGGTGCAGTCTCGAGACCTGAGCCACAATTCCAGGCCAGCCTCCAGACCAATGCCCAAAACTTCCTAAGACTTTCTAGAATGATAAATGAATTGAAGGCAATGCTAATCATACAAAACTTGAACAAGGACTTGACCTAACAATGCCTAACCATGAAATTCATTTTTTCAAACATATGGTGAACATGAAATCTATAGGTCATGAATGCAGATCTGAACATAATAGTCTGAAACTTATCTTAGAATCACCAAGAAGGTCTAATTCCATCTCATAATAGTTGCAATAATATTTTTTTATCGCATGCATTCATTAACCATCAAATACTTATCAAATATTGAACAAGACATAGTTAGAGTACATTACAAATCCATGTTTATAACCAACATATAACTAGATTATTAATCATTACATAATAACCATCAAATCAAAATAATAAAAAGTAAAAATTCTCATTGAATACAATAGGAAAATAAGAAAATAAATCTTATTAATTGATGCAAAAGCCAACCAAGTCAGGGAATTCTAGGTACCACCCGACCATATATTGGGACGGACCAGATCTTTATTTTATCCAATCACCCTTGTGCCATATTCCAAGCTTTAATGTGGGATATCAAGACATAAACAATTAGGGATTCCTCAAGATTAAACTGCCTCCACCCTCAAGCTACTGTGATCCCGCTAAAACCGATCAAGAGATCACAATGACAAAAAAAATCTTGGATGCCTTAAAGTTTCTTCACCAATACCTTGAGGAATTTTCCTGTATCCACCCATCGATTGAGGGATTCTCAGAGATTAAACCACCTCCACCCCCAAACCTTGGGAATTTTCCTGAGATCACCTCACCTAGTTCCAAAATCTTCCAACAATCCAAAGCTCAACAAAAAAAGAACCCCATCACACCATGGCTATCCGGAAATGGGAAGGCAAGGTTGAAACTATTGTTTCATCAGAAAAAACCCATGTAAATGATAATTAAAGAATCAAATAGACACATGCATCCACCATACATTCACAAACCAGCTAGGAAATCACGCATGCAACATGTTACCTACAAATCCTCTTGTTGAAGATACTTGATCCAACCTTCCTTTCATATCCTTTGCTTTCATTGTCCTTCCTTTTCCTTCCTTTTCTTTCTTGCTTGATTTATCCTCTTGGTGCTCTTTTCTCTCTGAAACTAATTCCAAATCCAAACTGACAAAAAGCTATGAACTGATCCTCAAAATCCTTTTTTATCATTGATGCCTCTATTTTCTTCATTTTACTCTATTTTTCCATCAATTTTCCTCTGATGCAAATATGTGACCTTTCATCTCAATTTTCCTCTCATGCAAATATGTGGCCTTTCATCTCCCTTTTCTCCTATTTTCCTTTATTTTCAGAAATAAATTTCAATTAATGCCTCTTTTCCTTTTCTAATGCCTTTGCCAATTTACTTAGCCATAATAAACTGAAAGTGACACCTATAACACCCTCCTCCCATACTTAACCAAGCTAACTAGTCCACCGGGGTGAATATGTGACGAAGCGTTACTATGATTTGATTTAACTCCCTAAGTACAATTAGGGAAGTGGAATAGACAAACCAAAACCAAACTGACCTTACTTAGGAGCTATAGGACCCCAGAGGCTAAGCAACCACTCCAAAAGTCAAATGCCTAAGTTAACTTTATTTTTAACTAAAATAAACCCCTAGTTGCTCCCATGACAAACCCTCCATGGCACTATAATCCTCCAGTCACTCCCACAACAAGGGATCCATGTGACTGTAGTCTTTCTCAGTTGGTTCTGTACTAGCAACCCTAAAATCTTAGCCACTTTTCAGGGCTAGTACTTAGGCCTTTGCTCAAAACTTGATGAAATTCTCAGAAATTATAAATAAAAAGAAGACAAGGCCTCTAATGCAAAACTTAAAGAAGGAATTGACCCGAATCATCCTAACCATGACAGGAATTTCATCAAACATGTCATGAACATGTAATATACAGGTCATAAAAAAACATTTGAACATAGGGACTTCATACTTATCTGATATTCGTTAAGAAGGCATGATGCCCTCTCACATTAGTTACATTATCATCTATTAGGTCACTCATTCATTAACATTTCATCTACTAACCAAAACATGATGACAACCATAACTCAAGACTGTCATAAAACCATACTTATAACCAACATATAACTAGATAAACAATAATAATAGAGCAACCATCATAGCCACATAATAACAAGTACATTTACACATGGAACATAAGAGGAAAATAACTCTTATTAACATATGCAAATCCAACCAAGTCAAGGACTTCCATGTACCACCCGACCATAGATTGGGATCAACTGAATCTTTCTTTTAACCAATTACCTGTGTGCCATATTCCAAGCATGAATGTGGGATCTAATGGAATAAAACAAGAAAACCAAACCAAGGCTTCCAAAGTCCAAACCACCTCAACCTCCAACCAATGATTCCAATTCATGGTCGTACATCACTAACCATCAGCAGATCAGTCTCTATCCAAGCTATCCAGGGCTCTAGAGTGCTTTTTCCAACCCAGCTTCCAAGGCTAGTAACTCAACTTACAACTACTCTCGGGCTCTAGAGAATTTGTCCAACCAAGGATTCTAGGATTAGTAACTCAACACGTCAAGGGCTCCGTTGCATTTTTCCAACCAAGGCTTCTAGGACTAGTAACTCAACGCAAGTTTCTATAGGGCTTCCAGAGCATTTGTCCAACCAAGAATCCAAGAACTAATAACTCAACCCAAAACCATAAGAAGCATGACCACCAACCATAAAAGAAAAGGTAAAACCCACAGCACCATGGCTATCCAGGAAATGAAAAGGCTAGGCAGAACCATTGTCAATACAATAAATCCTCCATGCCAATGACAAATCATAATCAAATAACCACATGCATATGCCATGCATGCCAACACTAGAAAGGAAATCATACATGCAACTCAGTACCCGTAAGGAAAACCTGTTGTAGTTGTTGATTCCATTTTCATTTTGTGTTTTCCTTCTTTTCCTTTGCCTTCTTGCTCGAAATCCTAAGTAATCCACACTCCTCCAAGAGTGCTCTAGGGAAACTCTAAGTGTCCAAGAGTATGAGAGAGAGAATAGAAGAGAGAGAGATCCAAGCTAAAACTGACAAAAAGCTTATCACACTTAAAAAAGGTTGTGAACTGATCCTTAGAATCACTTTTATTAATGAGGCCTTTATTTTCTTCATTTTCCATTATTTTCCTTCAATTTCTTCCTCATTTGCAACATGTGACCTTTCACCTTCATTTTCTCCTAATTTCCATCATTTTCATAAATAAATGCCAATTAATGCCTCTCTCCTTTCCAAAGCCTTTTCCATTGCATTTGCCAATTTACATAGCCATTAATTAATCATAATTGATCCCCATCACTATGTTTTTTCACAACATTCAGCTTGGAATGCGTGTCCCATGACCTTGGTTATTATTTTTCCTTTATTAACTTTATTACATGGATTTTGTTTTTAACCCATGGTTGGTACAACACCTAATAGGATTTATTTTCCCATCATTCAACTTTTTTTACATGTCCCATGGCCTTAGTCTTATTTTTCCTTTATTAATTTTATGACATGAACTTTTAACTTGGGGTTGTCACAAACCCCTCCCTCCCCCCCCCCCCTTTGGGGAAACACCGTCCTTAATGTTCTATGACACCTATAACTAGGAAGACCACTGAAAACCAAAAATTATTTCCCATGGGAGATTTATAACCTAGCTCGATGCAGTATTTACAATGCATAACCTACTAAAAAGAAAAACCAACATGACAAACATGACAACATGACAACCATACCACTTATTGGAGCTTTATAACACAACTCATTGTAGTATTTACAATAACAACCATACATAAATATGTACATATATCAAAACTTTTTTTCCTCAACTAGAAAACAATAAAGGATACATAACTTGCATCCGATCTACCATCTTTTATGTAGCTTCATCAGGCCTAACGTACTTCCATTGCACTTTTTTTCGCTGCAATATGCGCTAAGGTTCTGACTAGAATTCTCCTTCTGGTTCTACCTGCAATACAAACCAGTCAATCACATGATCAACATCCTTCACATATATTTTAAGTAATGAAATATGGAAAAAATCATGTTCTTTCACTGTCGGAGGCAGTGCAAGTCTGTAGGCCACTAGTCCAATCCTCTCAAGGATCTCAAAAGGATCATAATACCAAGGTGCTATCTTGGCACATGATCCAATCCTTAAGGATATCTTCTTTGGATTAATACACAAGTACACATGCTCCCCAACCTAAAACTTCTTAAACACCTTGTGTTGATCTACATAACTCTTTTGTCTATCCTTTGTTGCATTTACATTCCTCTTGATAACCTACATTTCATGTTCGTTATTTGCCAACATGTTTGGTCCAATTAGTACCCCATTCACTGGATCACTCCAGCTGACAAGAGTATTTCAAGTTTTCCCATAAAGTGTCTCAAATGGACTCATATTCAAGGATTATGGATACTCATTATTGTATGCAAACTCTACCAGTGGAATATACTCTTCCCATTTCCTCTACTGGTGCATAACATACATCCTAAACATATCCTCTATAATCCTATTAACCCTCTCCATCTATCCATCTATGTGTAGATGATAATTTGTACTAAAAGCCAAATTTGTACCTAAACCTAGAAACAACTCCTTCCAAAACCTAGAAGTGAACTTGACATCTCTTTCAAATACAATCTTCTTAGGAACACCATGCAATCTCACTATCTCCCTAATGAATACCTAAGCTACCTCACTAGATGAATGAGTAGACTTCATTGGAATGAAGTGAGCTACCTTTGTCAACCTTTCAACTACAAACATTATGGAATCATGTTGTCTAGATATCCTCGAAAAACATGTGATAAATTCCATGGAAATGACATCCCATTTCCATTATAGAATAAGAATCGGTTGCAACAAACCAACTGGATGATTACATTCTGATCATACCCGTTGAAAATCCAAACAACTTGTGATGAGCTTAGCCACCTCTTTCCTCAAATTTGACCAATAGTAGAAATTTTTCAAAGCTATTAGAGTCTCTAATATCCTGGGTGACTTGAATATGGTTTGACATGAAATTCCCTCAAGATAAGCTTCTTGAGCTCACTATTGTTTGACACATAAATCTTGTCCCTAAATCTCACCAAACCATATGTTGTGAGATGATAATACACATCTTGGTCACCTGTACCATGTTGTTGTAACCTGTTCTTAAGTTGTTGTTACCTATCATCCTGTTGTCCTCCCTATAAGATCTGATCCCTTAAATTTGTTCCATATGAACTCATAGTTGTAATGTGAATTACCTGTACTCTTCTACTAAGAGCATCTACAACCCTATTCTCCTTACCCTTAATGTACCTGATTTTGAAGTCAAACTCATTCAGTGTGGCCAACCATCTAGCTTTCTTGACATCTAGATTAGGTTGGTCGAGCAAATATCTCAGCTCATTATGATCAATCATAAAAAAAAACCTCCTACCAAGAAGATAGTGCCTCCACATCTTCAATGCATGAATAATCGCTGCTAACTCAAGATCACGAGTTACATAATTCAACTCATGTTCATTCAATTTCCTTGACTCGTAGCATACCACCTATCCTTCCTGTATGAAGACTCCACCAAGTCCTCTCTTGCAAGCATATGTACACTACAAATTATTTTTTTGGATCTACAATCTTTAGAACTGGAGCATTTTTAAGAAACTACTTCAACTACTCAAAATTGGCCGCATATTCCTTTCTCCATTAAGAGTTTTTTCTTTTCCTCTATAAAGATGTAATAGGATGGGAAATCCATGAGAATTTCCTAATGAACCTCCTGTAATAACATGTTAATTCCATGAATGACCTAAACTCATCCACATTCCTAGGAGCTTCCCATTCCATGATAGCTCTGATCTTTTCTAGATCCACTACTATGCCTTCCTTGGAAACAACATGTCCCAAATAATGTACCTTTGTCTAAAATAAAATGCACTTACTAAGGTTGGCATAAACTGATGTGATCTCAAGAGTGTTAACATTATTACTAAGTGTTCTACATGCTCTTCCTCATTCTTAAAATATATCAATAGATCATCAAAGAATATTATCACAAACTTTTCTAGATAAGGACACAACACACTATTCATCAAACACATGAAAGTAGCTGGAGCATTAATCAAACCAAAAGGAACCACAACAAAATCATAATTCCCATACCTGGTTTGAAAAGTAGTCTTGTAGGTGTCCTCTTATTTGATGCGTACCTAATGCTATCTTAATCTCAAGTCAATCTTTGAGAACATTGTTGATCACTTTAACTGATCAAACAAGTCATCAATCTGAGGCAATGAGTACCTATTTTGATTTTCACCTTGTTAAAATGCATGTCATCATTGCACAACCTAATATTACCATCCTTCCTCTTCACAAATAATACTGGTGCATCCCAAGGTGACACACTTGGCCTAATATAACCCTTTTAAATAATTTCGTTCAACTGTAACTTCAATTCCACTAGCTTTGGAGTGCTCATCTTATAAGGTGCCTTTGATGTTGGTGTTGCTCCTGGTACCAACTCAATAGATAAAACCATTTCACTGTGAGGTGAAAAATTTGAAAAATTTGTTGGAAATACATCTTGAAACTGTTGCAAAACTAGGTACCTCTTCAAGACTTTTGAATTATCAACATCCTTACCTTTATCACTAGCAACATGCACTATGAACAATACACACCCTTTCCTGCAACTATGATTTTCTTGCATGGTTCTAACCATTGTCATCGATGTAGGCTTCTTCTTACCCTCCAAGATTCTCCTTCCACCATCATCATCCAAACACTCAATAGCCTTCTCGTAAAAATACACCTTAGTCCTATGAAGGTACAACCAATCCATACCCAAAATCATATTGTACGATCCCAATGGAAGTGCATTTAGGTGTGCTGATGTAGGCATACCATTCAACTCAAATGTAGAAGCTCTTACCTACTGATGAACTCTTTTCTTAGTACCTGTAGCCAACTTCACCAACCAAGACCCTACATGCACCTCTTTTCTCAAACCACACTTATCCACCAGGTCAGGATTAACATAACTATAATTATATCTAGGTCAATCAAAATTGAAACAAATCGATCACAAAGCTTACCTTCCATCTCAATAATGGATCCCTGGTGATTCGCTTGATTATTATCAAATGTTGCATAGATCTAAGGAATGCACTGGCCCACATCCCCAACTGTCTAGGCCTCTTGAGCACTATAGATATGAGGTATACAACCTTGATACAATTAAAAATCCTACTTGTGATGATCCTTGCCACATATCCAACAATGCATGGTTCCATGCCACTACCTTTATTTTTCTTTTCTCGAGGTTGAGGTCCATGTCCCTTCTCTACCACATTAAACTTCTTGTAAGGAGAAAACTTTTCCTTCTCACCTGCATCCTGAGGTCTTCCCCTCTTCAGTGGCCACTTTCCTCTAGCCTTGTCATTCCCTTTCCAACCCTACTTAGACTCAGTCTTGCGCTTCAATTTCTCATAACAATGCTTCAATTTTCCAATGAATTCTTCTAGCGATTGAGGCTCATCATACTCAATCCGATACTTAAATTTTAATGAAATTCCATGGATAAATCTTTGAATTTTTGTCTTCTTGTCCTTAAGATAAGGAACAAACCTCAATAACTCTAGGAACTTAGTCATGTACTCCTCTTCTACCATAGATCTCATCTTCAACTGATATAACTACTTGGCCTTAGCATCATAATATCTCTTTGACAAATACTTCTTCCTGAAGAGTCACTTGAATTCATGCCAACTCAACTCCTCTATCCTAATGTCTTTGACACGCTTCACATCTTCCCACCAAATGTTTGTTTTTCCTTTGAGACTTAAAAAAACTATCTTGGCCTTCATATTATTTTTATATTCATGCAGCTCAAAGAACTTCTTCATCCCAAGCAACCATGCATGTGCATCCTTCGATTTCTTCAACTTTCCATCAAATGTAGGTGGCTTGGATTTCTTGAACTCATCCAAAATATCCCCTCTCACTCCTTCTATAAGGTTGATAGCAATGATGACCATGATACCTGTTTGAAACAAAATTAGAATTGAATGCATAGCCACTACCTCTCCTATCAGGTGTATCTAAGAACCTACCATCTCTGACTGTGTCATCCTTTTCCAACTTGTACCCACCATGAGACTTGCTACTGTATGCCCCATTAGTCCTATCCTGCTATCCATAACTGATCCATGGTATTCCCTGTCCCTGCAAATTTGGCAAACTTTGAAGGATAACTGCATTAACCTATCCTTTTTTTTCATCTGCCCTAGAAAGTCTTTCCTGTGATTGAATGATTTAGTCATTATCCACCTTGCAACTTCTCATCTCTGCCTTTATATTTCTCAAGGTATCTACTATGTGATGAGAGTACTCATCTCTATGTTTCTCATTTGAGCTATAAGGAGAGTCACGTGAACTGTAATACACCATTTTTCTAGTCATCTTTGATCCTCTTCTTGCAAACATACCATTCCATATAAACCAAATATAAACATAATCAAACATACCTCAGTGAAGTTCAAGGGAGGCTACCTCATTTGTACAATTAGTCCATATTAGTATGATACATATATATATACATGATCATATCCATATATCGAAATCATGTGTGATAAAAATAACTTCATACAATGACCTCATGAACTACAACCAAAACCACAATAATGCATGCATAATGACATGCATCTAGCCCATCTAGTCCAAGTATTTGAACTATGCTCTAATACCAATCTTTAACACCCCCTTCTACATTTACCAAATTTCATTAGTCTGGGAGGATAAACATTAGACAAAGAGTTACCATGACATGACCAGACCTCCAAACTTTAATTATGGAAGCGGGGCTAACAACTAAAGAATTAATGACCACAAACTGACATCCTACAAGGCTTACAAGACACTCAAGGTCCAAAGAACCATCCCCAGTGACCAAACCCTAAGATATACTGCTTTTTTCAGTGACTTAGACTCCAAAGCACATGCAAAAGCCTGCATGCGTGAGGTTGTGACCTTTCAACCACATGCACAAGGCTACCTAAGTGCGATTGTAACCCATAATCCTCAGTACAGAGGGTGCGGTCCTGAGATCCGAGCCACAATTCCAGGCCAGACTCCAAACAACTACCCAAAACTTCTTAAGACTTTCCATAATGATAAATGACTTGAAGGCAATGCTAATCATACAAAACTTGAACAAGGACTTGACCTAACCAGGCCTTACCATGATAGTCATTTCATCAATCATGTGGTGAACATGAAATATATAGGTCATGAATGCAGATCTGAACATATGAGTCTAAAACTTATTTTAGAATCACCAAGAAGGTCTAATGCCCTCTCATAATAGTTTCAATAAATTTTGTTAGCCCATGTATTCATTAACCATCAAATACTTATCAAAGCCTAAACAAGACATAGCTAGAGTACATTGAAAATCCATGCTTATAACCAACACATAACTATATTATTAACCATGATATAATAGATATCAAATCACCATAATAACACGTACAAATTCTCATAGAATACAATAATAAAATAAACCTTATTAATTGATGCAAAAGACAACTAAGTTAGGGACTTCCACATACCAACCAACCATAGCTTGGGCTGAACCATATATTTATTTAAGCCAATAACACCCATGTCATATTCCAAGCATGAATGTGGGATCTCAAGACATAAACAACTAAGGCTTCCCAAAGATTAAATCACCTCCACCATTAGGCCACCATGATTCTGCTAAAATCGGTTAAGAGATCACAATGCTCAAAACAAGCTTAGATGCCTCAAAGTTTCTTCACCAATATCTTGAGGAATCTTCCTGTCTCCACCCACTTGTTGAGGGATTCCTAGATCTTCAACCACCTCCACCCGAAACCTTGGGAATTTTCGTAAGACCACCTCACCTAGTTCCAAAACCTTCTGGAAATCCAAAGCTCAACCAAAAAAAGAACCCCATCACACCATGGCGATCTGAAAATGGTAAGGCAGGGTTGAAACCACTGTCACATGAGGAAAAATCCATGCCATTGACAACAAAAAGAACCAAATACACAAATGCATGTTCTATGCATTCAAAAACTAGCTAGGAAATCACACATACAACTTGTTACCTATAAATCCTCCTATTTAATATGCATGATCCAACCTTCCTTCTTTGTCCTTCCTTTTCCTTCCTTTGCTTGGTTGCTTTCTTTCTCCTCTTGGCACTCTTCTCTCTCTAAAACTAATTCCAAAGAAAAACTGACAAAAAACTATGAACTGATCCTCATAAGATTTTTTGTTATTGAGGCCTCTATTTTCTTCATTTTCTTTCAATTTTCCTCTCATGCAAATCTCTGACATTTCATCTCCCTTTTCTCCCATTTTCCTTTTCTTTCATAAATAAATGCCAGTTAATGCCTCTTTTCCTTTGCAAATTTCCTTAGCCATAATAAACTGAAAGTGACACCCATTAGGATGGTTTTTTGCAACATTTAGCTTGGAATATGTGTCCCATGAACTTGGTCTTATTTTTCCTTTATTAACTTTATTCCATGAACTTTTAACCTAGGGTTGTTACAATTTCTTTGTAAGGTTTTCATTTCGTTGATGAAAGAAGGCAAGGGTGCTTAACCCTTCTCCTTATCTTGGAAATTTATGACTATGTTCCCATTTCCTTTTTTTCCTATTTGATTAAGATAAACCAACATGGTGGTTGTTTATTACTCCCTTACTTAACATTTTTGCATCTCCTTGAGGAGTTATTGCTTCATTCTGTGGCTTGGTTTACCTTCTCCAATGCTAGTTTTGTAAAGGATTTTTAGTCCAAGTTTCTTATAATGGACTTGCAGCCTAGGTTCAAGTAGAGCATGGTGCTACTTCATCTTGATTCTCATGGAATTATCTCAGGAAATGAATCTATGGCTTAGACTACTATCAACAAGTAATTCTTCATATCACCATCTTATGACAATATCTATGGTTTAAAGGGTTGTTTCTAGTTCAATATAGTTCTAAAGTTGCATTGGTTATAGTCTTCTCATCATATGTTAAATTTGAGTGCTTTATATTAAATTTTCTTAGAGTTATATCATTCTTTTATTTGATAATTGCATTTCTTCTTTTACATATTAAATTCACCCCAACACATCATATCATTATTCAGGTTTATATGATTATTCAACAACATATCCAACTATATAGAAAGAACAATATCATCATCAATGTAGCGGAACATAAAGGAAAAATAGAATAAAATCATTCACACATAGAGACACCAGGATTGGTCAGAGACCGGGGCAAAACCCACTATGGGGAAAACCCTTTCAAATTCTTCATCTTATTAGATTGTCATTGAATGATTATTCAAAAGAGAGTATAATGATACATATATTCAATAATATTTCTATCTAGTAAAATCAAACTAACAGATCGAGACACATCTAAACTCATAGAAATTTTCCTTAGGTCAACCTTTTTCAGCTTCATGGAAGATATTTATGAACAGACATGTGGAGTTGCCATGAGGTCGCCCCTGTCGCCTATTTTGCCAATTTATTTATGGAGGACTTTGGAAACAAGGCCCTTATGACTACTCCCCTAAAACCTAAACTATGGAAAAGATATGTGGATGACACATTTATCATATGGCCTCATGGAAGGGAAACCCTAGAAACCTTCAAACAACACCTAAATAGTTTATCCCCTTCCATAAAATTCACTATGGAAGTTGAGATCAACAAAAGCCTCCCCTTCCTTGATATCATCATCACTAGAAATGATGATGGCTCTATATCCCACCAGGTATATAGAAAAAAGACTCACACCGAACAATATTTACATGCCTCCTCACATCATCACCCTACCCAAAAACTAGGAGTCCTCAACACATTGACAACCAGAGCCCTCAGAATCTCTGACAAGGAACACCTAGAAAAAGAAATAGAACACCTCACTGAAGTTTTCCTAAAAAACGGATACAAAAAACATCAAGTGATCAAAGCCTTAAATAGGGCTAACACTCGTCCGAATAAAAATAAAAACTTTGATAATATAAAAGGAAAAGTCAACCTCCCTTACATATTAGGGACTACAGACAAAATTTCCCACATCCTGAAAAATAATGGAATCCTAACCACCTTCAAACCCCTAAACACTATCCGCAACTGCCTTAATCCAGTCAAAGACAAAATTGATCCCAAACACCATAAAGGTGTCTACTTAATTCCTTGCTCTTGCGGCAAACCCTATGTAGGTGAGACTGGGAGATCCTTTAGCATAAGAATCCAGGAACACTCAGCTGACATTAAGCACAATCGATCCAAATCATCAGCCCTTGCTGAACATTCTGAAAAAACTAAGCACCAAATATGCATAGAGGATACCGGGATCTTAGCTAGAAGTGATCACTACTTCATAAGGAAATTCAGAGAAGCCATAGAAATTAGCAAACACCCTAATAACCTCAATAGAGACGATGGATGGACCATAAGCGAAAACTGGATTCCAATCCTATCTTCCAAATCTACCCCTACCCAACGACAATCCTCCTCCAATTAACCTAAAAATCTAATCCTTTCTAACTAAATCATCACACCTTGACCATATTAAAATACAATTTAACAATAAACATCAATTGAAGATATCTTAACAATAATAAATCCGCAACCTAGAACGATATATAGGAAACCTTAATAAACAATCAAGACACATAATTAAAGGTAATATAATTATGACTAAAGGATTAATTAACATAATTAGAATAGGACATCGTCCTAAAACAAATTAAAAATTAAAACAAAAACTAGTAGAATCATAACAATTAAAATTAATAAACAATTAAAATTAAGAATTAATTAAAATAATAAAACAAATAAATATAATGAAATAAATATAAATATAACACTTACATATAAATTTTAATTTTAATTAATAAAATTAACTAAAATACATATACAAATTTAATTTTAATTATTAAATAAATATGCATTTGTACATATACATATTTTAATTTTAATTAATAAATTAATATAGATATGTATTTTAATTTCAATTAATAAATTAATTAGAATTACAAATCAATAAATTAATTAGGATTAAATTAATTAAAATAATAATTCATCAAACATAAAAATTAAACAGGGACATGTTTTAATTTTAATTAATAAATTGATTAGAATTAAAATAATTTGAATTAACTAAAAAATTAATTAATTAGAATAGGGATATGAATTTAAATTTCAATATATAAATTAATTTAAAATAAAAATAATAAAAATATGATTAATTAAAATAATAAAATAAATAAATTTAATGAAATAAATATAGTATAACCCATTTATATGTATTTTAATTTTAATTAATAAATTAATTAAAATACATATACATAGAACATGAATATGTATTTTAATTTTAATTAGTAAATTAATTAAAATTAAAATAATTAAAAGAAACAATTAATTTAAAAATAAAAATAATTAAGTTAATTAAAGCAAATATAATTAAAATAGATAGAATTAAAACATGAAATAATTAAAAAAAAAAAATTCAAAGATCTGTCGGCTAAGCATTTCTTGCATCTATATATATATTTAACAAATAAGATCAGTCTTGCAATGAATTCTATCACATCCTGAAGATGAACCACCGTTGCAGGTTCGAAACGTCGATATAAAAATAATTTGAATGCGATGGATCCGGAAGAAAAGGTACACAAAAATTCGTGAGATTAACCCAACAATGTTAATGATCAAAACCCTACTTCAGAAGCTTGCGGTCAACTATAACTGTCTACGATCAATGGTTGAGCTTTGCGGTCAACATACGAAATTTGCAGTCAATTAAAAATTCAAACCCTAGGTATCAACCGCACACAGAGAGTGATGTGTGTACAATTGAAACCCTCCAACCATAAGTATGAGCCTACATGCCTACAGTTGTGCCCGAAGTCTATCTGTGTCATCCCTGCGACTGGAAACCAAAACCATAAACACACATGCGAGTTTTGAACCCTCCAATCCCAAACCTGTACGAACCAATCTCTGTGACCTAGCCTCAGACTTGTGTGAGCCAAACCCAAAGAAAGAAGAATGATCACAGTGATGATGTCCAAATGAGCTTGAGGTCACTTGTGTTTATAGGCTTCCAAGGGTATCCAATTTATGTTTTAGGCCAACTTGTCCTTTTGTCCACATGTAGGTTTTAATTCAAAAATACACTTTCCTTTGTCCAAATTGAGCACTTCAATAGTCAAAATTGGTCCTCTTGAAAAGAGGAATCTATTCCCGTGATTGGAATTTGTCACTGAGTTGCCAAATTAACACTCCCTCTCATCAAGGGAGAAATTCCAATATTATCATGTAATGATCACAAGTATCAAAGCATATCCTCTCTCAAGTATCTCGTCATCAAATATCATCATTATTCATCTTGTTTCATCTCTTCTTATTTCTACTTATCTCTTGATTATCTATGCTCACATGTTGAACATTCTTAAATCTAAAAGAAGAAGAAATTGACATTGGAGAGGAGCTTAATCTACCATCCTCAATCTATCAGGGAGCCACTACTACCACTTATAATCAATATCAATGACAAGCCCTAATACTACTACCTGGGAAACATCAGAGAGCTTATCATCAAGGAGCTTTGCTCAACCTAGAACCTCATCGGGGAGCACATCTCAACACGGAATCCAATGACAATGAGGAAGGTTCTAAGGGACACTCTCACCTCATGTCTATGAGAGTGGGGAAGGTCCTATTGGACACTCTTTCCCCATGTTGAGCAATAGGAGAGATACCACTTGCCAATAAAGGATAAAAAACATCCCATGATGCAATCAATGGGCGAGATACCACTTGCTTTATGTGGTAAGGATCACAACAATCCTATTTCCGATTGATCTTCCCAACAAGGACACTCAAGAGTCATGTGGTAGAACATTTGCATCATAATCAGCTTGGGTGAGATACCTAACTTACCAAAGGTAAGGATCACACACTTCCAAGCACTCTTTCAACCCATTGGCCAACAAGCCCAGCTTGTGGGTATGATGCCAATTGGGATATACTTTTCATAGACCAAGATAGGGGAGCAACATATTTAACCCTATGGGTAATAAATAGGGGAAAAACCTTATTTTCTAGAGATCCCTAAGCCCCAGTAGCCATCTATCTCAATTCCTCACCCTAGGAGCTCAGATAGGGGGGAAGAGTTGGCTCATTGTTCTCAATAAGTCCTACTCCCTGTAGATCAGAAACATATCAATGTGCTCATATCTGGTACTAGCTTAAAAAACTCACTCAAGAGTTCAATCATAATTTCTCAACAACAATAGTCTCCTTTTCATTCGGGACGTCAAATCAAATATTATATTAGAAAAAATATATATCACAAAAAATATACCTTATTCATCCTCCCTCTCATGGAGGAAGTAACCACAAGCCTAAGCTTGTCTCATATAGCAACATTATCCCAATATATGAAGAGATCTCAGTCCCAACTATATACGAGATTATTTTCCAATCAGATCCCATTCTTTATTTTCACAGTACATCAATTTTACATCTAGAACCCATTCAAAATAGATTTCCAAAGAGTTTCTTCAACTTACCTCACAACTAGCCATGCTAGGAACATCGTACTTGATCTTGACCGTGCTTAAAGCTACAAATTTTTCATCCAAAAATATCATGGTGAATTTCATATTGAGGCAACACCTATATGTGCTCATCTAATCAATAACGATTTCAAACAACATCTATACATCCATGCAGTCATATATCATAGGAAGAATATCTCATACCAAAATTTGATCATCCCATGCAAATATCTCGAAGTGAGCTTAGTGAAAATCCAATGTGTATGAAATGGCTCAGATTCTATGCAAAACAAATAGGTGTTCACATGGAACATCAATGCTTCAGTCAATTATCAATTTCCAAGATAGGTTCAATAATACCTCTTCAAAACTTCTTGAAATTCAATCAGAGTGTCCAAGGATTTGCATTTCCAATTTCCAAAAACTCTTCAATACATTCACGATATAGTTTTTCTTTTCCAAACTTCATAAAGTAATTCATCATGCCAAGATTCTTCATTTCAGGCTTCAGAGGCCAAATCCGTCTTACTTTGATCATTAGAGGCTCACTACCTGTCAAGAACATACCATCATTATATAAAACCAGAATCCAAGTCATACCTTGGACCACTTTTGAGGTAGAGGTTTGGATCGACACTTCTTCTTGGCTACACCAAGTAATTATCAAAGCAAACATACCAGGCTCAAGAGGCTTGATTCAAACCATACTATGCTATTTAAAATCATTATACTGATCAAACCAATATACTCAGTCTCACAAATCAAGACAGTGAAATCAAATCAACTAAGTCAATTTATCAAGATTTAGATGCTAAATCAAAACTAATATCAAATTCATAAAAGCCTCTGCCAATATCACTGTGAAAAACTCTTGAAACAAGGTGTCAGGTAAAGCTCACATCCAAACACCAAGTTACAACTTTATCTATTATGATGTCAACCACTTTTATTTACCAAGCAATATCAAGCCATCCTCATGATCATAATATAAATCATTTATGTCACTAGATGTAAATGTATACACCCAGGATAAGTCATATAAGTTTCATTCATTCATGGTGAGATCACTACATACTGAATCACAACTGTTTATACTTCAACCAATGTTCCAAATTCAGTTATTCCAATACATAATCACTATCAATATTAGTTACTGAAAGTCACTATGCCCCACATAGTACTGTCATCAAGGAAAATCATTAGTTATCAAGTCAAAACCCTAATTTGTTATCATTGTAAATTATATTAATCCATAAACCAAACAAATGTATGAACTATTAAGCATCGTTTCAAAACTCCAACACTGCTCATCTATAGCAATAAGTCAAATCTTATCAAACCCTTGCAACTATTATCAAATAATTTCATATACTAGCTTCAGTGATCAAATCTAAAATAACAAACTGATATGTATATTTGGGTCCCCTACAAACACAGGTTTATTTAACATATTCACATTCTCTATAGTAAGTCAAACATTGAAAATTCCCTGCTCATAGAACTTTGTATTGTTTGCTCCATCTCTGTAGGACTGTCATACTCCTGGTGCACTCCTAATTTCATGCATAAAGCTTTAGTTTTTGTAACCTACAGGCACAACGCACCCATAAGCCTTCTTATGTGTGGTTGGAGGCCTATAACCACACTATTAAGCCTTCTTCCATGTAGTTGGGGCTTAGACAAAGAGAAACCCTCTCTTCTCAGACCGAAACTTGCCACAGACCAACAACATCATATATTTGTCTATTTACGTCCAAATTTTTTATTTCAACAATAAATAATCTTCTATAAATTTGATGCAAATGATAATAGATGTAGGGATCTTATGAATAGTTTTTTCCTCTTAATGAGCAACAACTTCAATCATCAACCTGTCTATCATAATACTTTCATGCATCAACATAACTATTAGATCATAAAATCAAACTATATTAGGTTCTAAAACATATATTCATCATGGTATTAACATGTTAGCATACTTCATATTCACATATGAACATGACATTAAACTTTCATCAGAGGTTAGAGTCATATGATTAGGGACACTAACAAGTGTATTATCATACTTCAAGGATCATAGTCACTTATTTTACATTTATTCAATCATTAAGAGAGGGCATCCAATTTTACCATATGTCATAATTCCTAACCAAGGTTAACAAGAAGATCCTGATTATCAATCTTATTATCACACTTTCATCATTAAGGCTACCATGTTAATCATAAACATTTTCAATAGTATCAAGCTACCATATCTAAGAATCATTGTGTTATCCTTATTTATGATATTAGGCAATCCATCACGCCTAAAAATGATAGATGCTAGCCAAATATCAAGAATACCAATATATCAAAAATTAATGTTTCTAGGTAGCTTTGCTATAACGTAATAGAATCTAAGATATTTGACTGATACCAAATGAACTAACTCATCATATGTACGATTAATCAAAATTACTTTCATATGCATATATGAATAATTCATGAAGACGATATTCCCATCATACCTTAGGGATTACCTTGCCATCCAATATTTCCACTGAAACAATATACTATACATACCTTGTAGTATTCAAATACTTGTGTAGCTTCTTATTTGACATTGGTAGGTGAAGCACTTTGTCAAATTTTCATCAGGTATCTCTTCACTTTTATAGTACTATCTCTTCTCTTCCTACACTATTTTCCTGCACCTCAGATGATTCTCAAGAAGGATCTACTTATCACATCTCATTAAGAGGTTAGAAATATCCAAATAACCAAATATGCAATAACTATAAGGAATGATCATATCAATAAATCTTAAAAAGAGTAAAGACATAAAGAAGTTACATAAATTGAAAAAGTACTTATCTTCAATGAGAGGTGATCATCTCCCTCTTAAACTAGCTGTCATGATTCATGACTTTCCATTGTCCATATAACATTGATGCCTTCATTATATTTTAACCAACTTCATCAACAACCATGCTTAATTGAGACTATCTCATCTATGGCTACATCAAACCTGTCACAAGTGCTAGAACATCTTCACACTGATCATGCTAGATGGGTCTATATATTACATATATCAAATATTTATCATAATCTAGGGTTTCTTCCAATCCTTATCTTCATAATATTCATCAAACTCTAATAACCAGATTGCTTAGGATTTCCTTCAAACCCTACCCTTATTTTAGGTTTCTTCCATATTCTCTTACTTCTAACAAAGGTGTCTTCATAGGGGTGATATTCAATGACTTTTCTTCAGCCCAACTCTAATACCATGTTAAATTTTCTCATAGTTATATTGTTCTTTTCTTTTATAATTGCATTTCTTCTTTTACATATTAAATTTACCCCAAAGAATCATATCATTATTCCACAACATATGAAACTACATAGAAATAATAATATCATCATCAATGGAATGGAACATAAAGGAACAATAGAAGAAAATCATTCACACAAAGAGACACCAAGATTGGTCAGAGATCAGGACAAAACCCATTATGGGGAAAACCCTTTCAAATTATTCTACATATTAGATTTTCATTGAATAAATCAGCAAAAGAGAGTATAATGATCCATATCTTCAATCATAATCCTATCTAGAAAATTCGTCTAAATAAAATTCATGAGATTAACCCAACCATTCTAATGATATAAACCATGCTTCAGAAGCCTGTGGTCAACTTATAAAATATGCAATCAACTAAAAATTAAAACCCTAGGTCCCAACCACACACAGAGAGTGATGTGCATGTGGATGAAACCCTCTAACCACATGCATGATCCAGCATGCCTGCGGTTGTGACTGAAATCTGCCTGTGTCATCCCTGTGGCTAGAGATCAAAACCCTAAACACACATGTGAGCTTCAGACCCTGCAATCTCAAACCTGTATGAATCAATCTCTGTGACCTAGCCTCAGACCTGTGTGAGCCAAACCCAAAGAAAGAAGAATGATCATAATGATGATGTCCAAATGAGCTTGAGGTCACTTGTATTTATAGGCTTCCAAGAGTATCCAATTTCTCTTTTGGGATGACCTATCCTTTTGTGCACATGTGGGATTTAATTCAAAATACACTTTCTCTTGTCCAAATTGAGTGCTTCAATAGCCAAAATTGGTCCTTTAGAAAATAGGAATCTAGTCCCGTGATTGGAATTTGTCATTGAGCTACCAAATTAACACTTTCAAGGTCAACTATGTTTCTTTTCTGACTTGTGACATGTACTAACAATTTACCCATGGATTGAGACTTAACTTATACTTCCCAGATTTGGTCTTGTTAGTATTTCAAAGAAATAGAATACAATGGTTTCTAGCAAGTCCGTGAGGGTTGTTCTAGATTAATATTTCCTTATAATTTTTGTTATGGTTTAATGTGTCTTGGTTAGGCTTTATTAGCTTCTTAGGTCAATATTATTGTCTCTATGTTAATGAAACATGTTAATGGAAGTTAGGGTTACTCCATGAACTATCTATAGCTAGGTTAGCCATACATTATGCTCAAATTAATAGTAGTATGTAAATTTTGAATTTCAATTTCTCTCGATTTGTTCCATGTTATTGTTTTGAAGAGATAATTATATATCACAAGTTTACTTTGAACGTCCAGGTTAATTTTTTTTATTAATAAGTAAATTTTTCATGCTTCTTAGATTGAATTCAGGTCAATTTTAATCTAATACTTTATGTATTTATTAATAATTATTTTCCTATCTTGGTTTTGATGATTGTGCAATATTTTGTTTTAGGATTCCACATGAATAGGAATGTGTTGATCATTACTAAATGGTTGTTACACTTCTATTAGGTTAACTTTATTTTGCTTTAACATATGATGAATGTCTCCCATTTTGTTCCACTCAATTTTGATTTGCTAGATAAACAATGCTATAGTATGATCATATTAAGCTTGTTTTAACTAGACTATGGGGTATGCTAAGGGTTTTAGTGATTCACATGGCTTATATATAAGACACAACCACTTTGAGATATCATGTACAAGCTCCTACAATACACTAGTTTTATAAATGAGACTAGTTTCCATCTTATAGAGTCAATAATTAAATCATGTAGTAGTGACAAGTAGATATATTTAGGGGAGATGGAGGCTAATGTTGGGTATGAAGTTATGATTTAAATTTGATTCAAAAAATCTTAGCATTAATGTTTTCAAATACTTATTTTTAAGTTGTGCGGTTTAAATAATTTTCGTTTTAGTCATTTAAATGTTATAGTTATGGTGAAAAATACCATGTATCTTATTATTGATAGAGCCATGCATCTCACCATTACAACATATGAGTCTTCCCTTATTGTTTCCGTAGGTTATTGGTAGGTGTTATTCATTCTTCACATTTCTTTTAAAAATATTAATCTTAATTAACTTGTAAAAATCAAGATAGCCATTACAACACTAGTAATAAAATGTCATACAATTAATTTATTTTTCTCATTGATAATTTTTTAATCACTTATAACTTGTACGTGTTGCTATTTTGTATATGTTGTTAGAGTTTCTTAAAAAAAACCAAAGATAACAAAAATAATCACAAATAATCTTGATGACTTGCAAACTATCCCTACCCTATTAGAGTTATTGTTGTTGGCGATCTACCACCATTAATGGTATTTCATCTCAACCTCCAAATATTCAACATCCATTATGTAAAGCCAACAAAAAAAACTTATAAATATTAGAGAACTACCACCATTAATGATATATCATTTCAACCTCCAAAGATTCAACATTCATTGTGTAAAGCCAACAAAGAACTTAGAGATATTAGAAACCTTTAAATTGTTTGTGAATACACATTTTCCTCATAGTGGGACGACAAAATGGGAAAAATGTAAAATAACATTACTCAAAACTAATAAAAGTAAAAACGCTGAAGTACATAGATAAAGAGTTTTCTAGACCAAACGCAAGCAACGCCAATAAGAGGCATCTATAAGATCTTCCACATGCTGTCGAGTCATTGACTTACCAATATAAATTAGAGAACAATACATAAAAAAAGATATCCAAACTAACTTTACAATTCCAACCATTGGTATTGTACCCCAGTTGGAGACCATGGTACCATTTCTTAAAAACAATTCGCTAGTACTAACCAAAATTTCAAGGAAAAGTGAAAACCAATCTTTATTGACTATGGGTTTCTAGAATTTCATGTGATGACTATTGATTCCTAATTCGATTGGAACTAATTTTTATTGGTTTTTATTTGATATTTAAAAAAAAGGGTGGGCTTATTTCAAAACAAAATGCCATGATCAATCAGGGTTATTATGTCCACTCACTAAGGATGATCTCGACTGGGCCATATTATTGAGAGCATAAAAAATATCTCAATAACCTTTGGCACACATCTAAAAATATAAAAAATAAACTTGCACTCAGAATTGATTTGACCAGAAACACTAAATGCTCATACGTGGGCAACAATATATCAACAAGGGGTTCAAGGGTATATCAACTTTATTTGATTTATGAGATTTTTATTATTTTTTTCTAATTAATTTAATATTGTTAAATTTTATATTAACTCTCGCTAATATTAAATTTTGCAAACATGATTGGATGGCGGAGGATTTTATTTTGTAAAGTGATTAAGATTTGAAATTATTGTTAATACAGAAGAGATATTAAAAAGAAATGTTTTAAACTTAGTAAAGTTTTATGTAATTAATGATTTAGATATCTTTAAATTATAATTTTTTAAATAATAAATTAATTTATTATATTATAAATAGATTTTAAAAAATTGGAAAAAAATAACATTTCAATATCATATTAACAGGATAACATTAATATATCTTAATCACTATTCAATTCTTTTGATATATAAACATTCATTTCAGCTCTGGATCTGCCAAGTACCGGAAAAGATTTCAATTATTTTATACAATATATACTAGTTGACATTGAAATGTTTTATTTATTTATTATTCATATTCTCCACATTAAAATGCTAACACAAGCCTTCTCATATTTGGTTGGAAATAAAAAACATATATCCATAGGATATAATCTCTCTTTATATATAGAGAGAATTTTTTTTGTTATTAATATTTTTTAACATGTTACATGCCAACTCTATATTAAACATTGAATGAATTATAAATATCTTGCATACCTAGAATTATAAATTCTCTCTCTATATATAAATACATATTATTCAACATGCATATTGAAGTATTTGATTTATGATACATTAAATATTTTTTTTTATTAATATTTTTAAATATTATATATTAATTACATATTAAGAATGTAATAAATTTCCTCATAATCAAAATTGAAAATATAACAAATTATTTATTTATTTATTTTTACCTTTGTAAAATTGATTTAAAATTATATTAATTAAATAAACATTTGAAATATTTTATTTATGATTAATACTCATATATATATATATATATAAAATCAATTTCAATAGAACAAAAATAATTCACTGATTATATAATATCAATAATATTATTTTTACATGCTATCTCTCAACTCCATATTAAATAATTATGAAGTACAGACCTTGCTCAAAATAAAAAGGAAAAACTTTTTTCTTTCAATTATTGATGTAAATTAAGATGGAAATTGAAATATTTCATTTATGAGAGACATTGATTTTTTTGTTATTACTATTTTTAATTTATTATTATAAGTATTATTTAACTATTTTTAAATGCAATATTTAGGCATGACATCTCCCTTATACTAATGCATTTCTTAATGCAATTATGTGTTTTTTCAACAAAAACTTATTTTCATATTAAAAAAAGACATAATGCAAAAAGATCACACCCAGTTGAAGAATAAGGACTCTAGAAAAGTTTCGGGAGCTTTAAGCACCACCATTCCTATGTTCTTTGATGTTTGTCCCAGAGTAAAAAAATTTGCTTTCCTTCACACTTGTCCTAGTCCTCATCGTGTAGTGTGAATGTTTTCCACATGCTTAGTTAGCAGTTTCGGTCAGAAGCCAGCCACTCTAACTAACTATAATATTTATAACAAGCTATTTCAATAAATCACATTGATAAATTTCATATCAGCACGTTTCGAACAACAAAATGTGGTTCATCATCAAGACCGAGATGGAAAGACTGATCCAAGAATGTAAATAAATAACGTAGAGATGCAACAATTAATTCCAATGGATAAAAGTTTAAAAATATAATAATATTCCAATCTTTAAGGGTTTCAGATGAAAGTCACCTGGGTAATGAGAAATCCCATCTTCTTAAAGTGTTTGAAAATAATGGTTATAATAAGAACCTATGTTAGGGTACAACCCTAACCTATTTATTTATGTAATAATCCCAAGGGCCCTAGTCCGAATCATAGTTAGTTAGTGAGCCTATAAAGCCAGTAAGCGATTATCCGCATTAATAATAATTGTAAGTGGTTGACCCAAATTATAGAAAAGGGACCACAATGAGTTATAAATGGGCCATAGTTAATAAATAAAGTGGTTAACCTATGTTATGCAAGGGACCAGTAGTAGTTAGGGTTTTGGGTATCATTAAGCTATAAATAGTCTTAGATAGTAAGGGAAGAATCGTCGATTCTTATTGCAATTGAGCTTTGCTCTATTGGAGGTTGCCCCATCAAAGAGGTAAGTGAATATTATATTATGTTTCTGAATAATAAAATACCTTTGCAACGTGTGTCATTTTATGTGATATTCTTGCCTCAGGCTATATTGTTTCGTATTTATGGTATTATGGTTTTCTCGCAGGTCAAGTGCATAAAAAGTGGTATCAAAGCACTTTCCAGGGCCAATTGTACCTCCATTTTTTCATAGATTTTTTTTAGGCTAGAAATGTGTTTCAACATCTTTAAACCATGAGATCTGTCGTTGAGCGCATAAACCTGCAAATATCGGGAGGCATGCAAGTAGGAACTACAAGAGGTGGTCACACTTGTTGGACTCCCTTGTAACCCCGTTGGGTACCCCTTCTAGTAGTAGCACATTAGACATAACCGCACACGTATTGCACTTCCATATACCCTTGGGTATATCGGAAGCCCCCCCAGGGTAACCAGAAACATAACCTTAAATAAGTTGTCAACCATCTTGTTGTTGTAATACATTGAGAATAACACGCGGGGAGATTACTCACACGTACAATAGGGTATTTGGGTTGTACGGCTAAAGGTATGGTTGATCATCCTTAGTTAGCGCCCTTAAATATTGGGTCGAGTACTATTGTTGACCCCTGCATATATTGTGATCTATAGCACCTGAAATTCCTTTGAGACCATAGTTCCCTCAGCTATCTGAAGATCACCCCTACCTTTTTGTCCAAATCAAATCCAGTTGTTGGGGTTTGACTCTCGTTGTCTAGATCAGATCCAACAGTTGGGGTTCTGTTGCCGCCATATAGATCAGATTCAACAGTTTGGGTTTTCATAGTGCAATTTAGACTCTTTTTGCAGTGAGGGTTTTTGCCACCGTAGTTCAGATCAGATTGTCGCAGTATATTCTGCAATACCAATACCTTGGGGTTTCTGTTACTATAGTTCTGGCCTAATTTTCGTAAGATATTTGGCAGTATCAAGCTTTTTGAAATTTAGCCACTACAATATTGATAAGTTGGGAGTAAAAATCCTTTCGAGGTAAAAATAAAAATAAAAAATTATGGGGCCATCTCGAGGTGCTTGCTAGAGACCAATCCCATAAGATTCAGGATGACGAGCTAGTCATAGTGGTATATTTCACTTGTAGGCCCCCAACTTTTAGGCGGTCCCAAAATTTTCCTAACGTGGCATTAAGTGACCCACATCACTAAACTCTTGAGCTTGCCCTCTTTCCAACCATACTACTCTTCAGTAAGCTAAAAAAACATTGACCAGGGCTAGTGTATGTATGGTACCAAGTCTCAATTTATGGCTGTAGAGAAGGCATTAGAGAAATTCAAAGTTCTCAAGAAAAAAATAGATGAATTCCACACTTCCCTTCCCAGCAAAATCACAGAAGCATTGGCTGCCCTATAGATACCTCGTGAAACCATAATGGAAGAACCTAGTGTTGATGCACATGTCGCACGAGAATCCCGCCATCACATTCACTTCCATGGAGGTCACCAATTTTCGAGCCAACTGACACCCAAGGTAGAAATGTACAAATTTGATGGATCTAACTTGACATTATGGGTGGCACAAATGGAACACTATTTCCTCCTTAATAATATCTGCGAGGATGGAACTAAACTACATGTGGGAGCCCTTTACTTGGACCAAGAGAGATGGCAGTGGTGGTAGTGGCATCAAAAATGTTATCCAAGAAAGCCAAATTGGAACACGTTCTCAAAATCCATTTATTACCTCTTTGATCGGGATTCTCACTTTTTGGGTCGTCTCACTAAGCTCAAGGAAACTAGTGTAGTAAGGGACTACATTGCATATTTTGAACAATTAGCAATGAAAACTGAAGGACTAGGAGATGACTTTTACTTGGAATGTTTCATCAATGTCCTAAAGGAAGCCATACAATCCCATGTCTGAATCTGTCACCTAGCTACTTTGTTGGACGCATGTCGCAAGGCCTTAGAGGTAAAAGTCGCCTTACATGCCCAATCCAATCGGTCACAAAGGAACATCCCACCCAAGCTACGAGCCCCACCCAAACACTTAAGGTTCAAAAGGTGTCACTAACAGAAATAGCTAAAAGAAGGAAACAAGGACTTTGCTACTACTATGATGAAAAGCTCTCCCTAGGACATAAATGCAAGGAACCAAAATTCTTTCAAATTGATGCTACTGAAAACAACTTAACCGATGAAGATCCATCCACTGAAGTGCCTACGGAAGAAGTGGGTGAACCCCATATTGACCTAGACAATGATCTCACAGTTATGTTAGATGAGCTAGTTATACCACTACATAACATGGATGGAATTTCTTTGCCCTAGACTCTCAAAATTTGCGGTTTCATTAAACATCGGTTAGTAGTGATGTTGATTGATAGTGGAAACACTCATAACTTTGTCCATAAGAGAGTAGTAGAAGTTGTTCATTGTTTTATACAGGCACTATCTAATTTCCAGGTCCTTGTCACTGATGGGGGTACCATGAAACGTGAAGGATGCTATGAAAATATTAAGCTTCATATGGGGGATTATCACCTTGAAACCAACATGTTTTCCATTGAAATGGATGGTTGCGACATTGTCCTTGGTTTTGAATGGCTCCGCACATTAGGCCCTATCACAATGGATTTCTAGGAGTTATGTATGAGATTTAAGTAGAACAACCACACTCATACATTAAGGGGACTCCACGCAAGTGCTCCTACTATCATAAACTAGCATCGAATGGAGAAGCTTTAAAAAAAGTTCCATCATGGGATAGTAGCGCAATTTAATACCATCCAAGCCATTAAATCCATTCCTCCTCATATTGATCCAGATATGTAGCAGGTATTAGATCGCCCACAACGGATCTTTGACAAACTTAGGGATCTCCCACCTTCTAGGGGTGAACATGATCATAACATCCCTTTGGTCCTTGGTTCCCATCCACCAAATGTTTGCCCATATCGATATCCTTTTGCACAAAATAATCAAATTGAAAAAATCATCAAGGAACTCCTCAAAGTTCGTTTTATTAGTCCCAACACCAACCCTTATTCATCTCCAGTGGTCATGGTTCTAAAGAAAGATGGAGAACAAAACATGTGTCCTGACTTTAGTGCCCTTAACAAGCTCACTAATAAGGACAAATTTCCTATTCTAGTAGTTGATGATCTACTTGCTGAACTACATGGTGCTAAATCCTTTACCACGGTAGACCTTCCCTTGGGCTACCACCAAATCTGCATGAAGAAAGTTGACATTCCCAAGACAACCTTCCGAACTCATGAATGCCATTATGAATTCTTGGTCATGCCATTTGGTATTTGTAATGCTCCATCCAATTTTCAAAGCCTCATGAACCACCTTCTAAAACCGTATCCTAGAAAAAATTTCCTGGTTTTTTCGATGACATTCTCATCTATAATATAACATGGGACAAACACCTTCATCATGTTGACCAGATATTGCAATTGCTCCAAGGTCATAAATTATTTGTCAAATTATCCAAGTGCTCCTTTGGCATGGAATAAGTAGAGTATTTGGGACACATTGTGGGTTGAGACAGAGTGAGGGTTGATCTGAAAAAGATTCAGGAAATGCAATATTGGCCCCAACAAAAAACCTTTAAGAGTTTGCAGGGATTATTAGGTCTCACAGGATACTATCACAAATTTGTCAACAATTATGGATGCATTGCTCGACCCCTCACTAATATTCTCAAGAAAAAATCATTTCTCTGGATTGATGCAACTCAACAGGCATTTTTGGTTATCAAACAGGCCATGTGCTCCACTCCAGTATTGGCCTTACCAGACTTCACCGAATATTTTGTTATTGAATGTGATGCTTCAGGTATAGGCATTGGCGCAGTCTTAATGCAGGAAGGTAGACCATTGGATTTTACCAGTCAAAAACTCAACAACAAACATCTGGGTCAATCTACATATGAGAAAGAAATGATGGCCATCTTACATGTAGTAGACACTTGGAGACAATACTTATTGGGGCGATGTTTCCAAATTTGCATTGACCATCATCGCCTAAAATATTTTCTAGAGAAACGTCTATCATTGCCACAACAAAGTAAATATCTTGAAAAAATGTTGAGATATGATTATGAAATAATTTACAAGAAGGGACATGACAATGTAGTGGTTGATGCCTTATCACGCTAATTTGAGGATGAGGGCACCCTTTTGTCACTCTCTCTACCCATATCAGCTTGGATTGAAGAGGCCCTCCATGAATGGTTCTTCCACCCCTCTCTGTCCCAGCACATTAATAAATTAAGAGTCGATCCTAATTCCTCATAATATTATTCTTGGAAGGATGAGTTACTTCGCTACAAGGATCAGGTAGTGCTATCCCCGACCTCCATCCTCAAAACCTGCATCATGGAAGAGTTGCACTCCTCTCCTACTCTAGGACATTCATGATTCATAAGAATTATGTGCGAGCATGCTGCTCTTTCTTTTGTATTAGCATGAAGAATGACATTCTTACATTTGTAGCTGATTGCAATGTATGCCAACACAACAAAGGGGAAACAATCAAGCTCATGGGAACCTTAAAAAAATTTCCACTCCCTGCTTCCATCTGTATGGATGTTTCCATAGATTTCATTACAGGTCTCCCAAGGCCAGGTAATAAATGAGTCTTCATGGTGGTTGTTGACAGGCTTTCCAAACATGCTCATTTTTGTGTTCTATCATAACCATTTACCCCAACATTGGTGTCTTAAGTTTTCATGGACCAAATCTTCAAAATGCATGGCATGTTGACTTCCATTGTGTTTGATCGAGAGCCCACTTTCACCAACAAATTTTGGCAGGAACTTTTCAAGCTCCAGGGCACGCAACTCCAACTAAGTACAACTTATCATCCCCAAACATATGGTCAGACAAAAGCAGTCAACAAATTTTGGAGACCTATATGCAGTGCTTCACTTCAGACAAGCAACATCATTAGGTACAGTGACCGCCTTTAGCTGAATGGTGGTATAATACTAACTATCATGAAGCCACCAATATGATGCCATATGAGGTAGTGTATGGAAAACTCCCATCTTCACCAGTTTATTATATCCCTGGATGTTCCAAAGTACATGTAGTTGATCAACTCCTACAGAGTCGTGCCGCCATGATCGCTCATCTCAAAGATAATCTACATCAAGCTTAGAACATAATGAAGCAACATGCCAACCAAAATTGTTCTGAGCAGTCATTTAAAGTGGGTGACCAGGTCTTCCCGTGACTCTAACCATATAAGTAGACCTCTCTCAAAGAAAAAGGCTTCCAAAAACTAACACCAAAGTTCTATGCCCTTATTAGGTACTTCAACGAATAGGAGCAGTCACTTACAAACTAGCCTTTCCAACTACTTCAAAAATCCACTCAGTCTTCCACGTATCATGCCTCAAGAAAGTTGTGGGGAACAATTTCAGAGTTCAAACAATTTTGCCATAATTGGATGAGGAAGGCTCACTTTGGCTCCAACCAGAACAATTCCTCGATACTCATGAATGACATCTTTGTAGTCACACGATGAAGGAAGTCCTCATCAAGTGGAAAGAAACCTCTCTAGAATATGAGCCATGCGAACCAACCACTTCTTCAACAGTTTCCGTAGCTTCAACCTTGAGGAAAAAACTAATTTTGATGGGGGAGGGCATGTTAGGGTCCACCCCTAACCCCTTTATTTATATGTAATAAGTCCAAGGGGCCTAGTTTGAGTCATAATTAGTTAGTGATTCAATAAAGCGCATAAGCAGTTATCCACATTAATAATAATTGTAAGTGGTTGACCCACATTATAGAAAAGGGACCACAATTAGTTATAAACGAGCCATAGTTAATAAGTAAAGTGGTTAACCCGTGTTATGCAAGAGAGCACTAGTAGTTAGGGTTTTGGGTGTCATTAAGCTATAAATAGTCTTAGATAGTAAGGGAAGAATCATAGAGTCTTATTGTAATTTAGATTTTCTCTATTGGAGGTTTCCCCTTGTTGGGTTGTGTTATATTCTTTCCACGACTAGCTGATGTAGTTAACTGGGGGGTTAGAGGGGGGGCGGAGCCCCCCCTTCGTTGCATCGATTGTGTAGTGGGGGGGTCATAAGGGGGTTTGAGGGGGCGGGTAGCCCCCCTCTATGGGGTCCAGGGCAGTGTCCGTGGAAAAAAAGATTGGACCCTATATTAGGTTGGGCGGACCTACTTATGGTTTTGTGCATGGTTTTCGCACATGGTTTTGGACGCGATGGTTTTTGGTCCATGGTTTTGGACGCGATGGTTTTTGGTCCATGGTATTGGATGCTTCGACATGTATAAATATGTATTGTAACATTGAAAGGAACATAATGAAAAAATCAAGCTGGTAGTCCCGGTTTTGGGATCCAGGGGAAAATCTCTGTGTATATGTGTTTATGTGTTATGCTCTCGCATTGTTTGTTTTATGTGCTTTAGAATTCGTATGCAGGTAATTTCTGTACGGGGTTAAAACCTACACCCCTCGAAGAGGTAAGTGAACATTGTATTATGTATCTAAATAATAAATTTTCTTTGCAGCTTGTCTTCTTTCATGTGATATTCTTGTGTTTAAAGCTATATTGTTTTGTATTTATAGTGTCATGGTTTTCTCACATGTCAAGTGCATAACAACCTAGGTCTCAAAACTTTCCTAAATGCGAGGAAGGGTCCTAGGATAAGAAAATAGCCCAAAGATTGGGTTACCAAAGTTCAACTTCCATTTATCCAATGAAGCACTAACAAGGTTACACAGATCCTTAAGAAAACAATGTTTCTTCTATGTTTAGGCCCCTGAACACCATTCATAGCTCACTTAGCTCTGTCAAAGACCATATGGACCCTAAAGATATGAAATATGTTTATATGGTACCTTGTGCATGTGGGACCGCTCAAATTGGAGAAAATGCCTACTCCATAAGACATAGGATTCAAGAGCACACAACTAACATCAAACATTGTAGGACTTTCTCCTCAACTTTGGCCAAAAATGTTAAAAAAAACAAAACACCACATTTGTATAGAAGAGTCTTAAGTCATTTCCAAGACTAATCATTTCCATCACTAAAAATTCAGGGAAGCCATAAAAATTAAGAAAATATCTAATATATTAAATAGAGATAATGGATAAAACATTAAAACTTCGTGGGTTCTCATCCTCTCTTCCTAAGAGTCTTTAACCTTGTCGCCCCTTTCTTTCTTTCTTTTAGTTTATCAATTTTTTATTTTATTTTATTTTATTTGAGTTTAAAACTTATTTTAGAATCCCCTTCTTATTGATGATACTGTTTGTCTTGACATTTTTTTATATAATTTTATTTTATCTTAATTCATTATAGTATTTTCTTATCCTTTTAATATATATATAAATTTATTTTATTTTATTTATATTAATGTTCTAATTAATTAATTTAATTTTTATTTTAGCTTTATTTTTATATTATCTCTTAAACTCTTATTTATTATACCTATTGCTTTTATATATTTCTTTATTCCTTATTACATTCTTTTATTACAATTTTTACTCTCATTTAATTCATATATTTTTATTTTTGTGAACAATTTTATTTTTATTAGTAATAAAATATTTGTATGAATAATAAAATAATTTTGGGTTTGATATTTTCTTTTCTCATTATTTATTAATTTATTTTTTCATATATAATAATAATATTTGTTAATTAATATTTTTATTTTTATTTTTAATATTATATTTTATTTAATTTTTAATATATTAGTTGATTTTTTCATTTAATAATAATTTTAATTTTAAATATTGAAATATTATTGTATTATTTAATTTATATTCGTTGAAATTAATTGTTGTATCTCTGCATTATTTATTTACATTCTTGGAGCAGTGTTTCCATTTGGATCTTGATGATGAATCACATTCTGTGGTTCAAAACATGTCAATCTGAAAATTACCAAAGTGATTTATCTGAAATAGCTTGTTATAAACATTATGAATCACAAAAGCTTGAACTCAGAGATATTTCTAATGTTATCAATGCATTTCTTTTAATTAGTGACATGGGTTGTTGTCATGCGGAAAGAGTCAATTTTGCGAACAAAACCGACCTCCCTAGAAGCTAAGGCTTTCTAGTGACAAACAAGACAATCAAGCACTATCTTTCCCTAAATATGCATTTAAAATACAAGCAACGAGGTGTTTAAAACATACCTTTAGTCCAACGCTGTTTGTAGCAGTCCAGCCTCTCCGATCCAAATGAGCTCCTCCTTCTCCTTGAAGCTTGCATTCACTAACAAGAAAACGATTACATAGCACCTGAATAACTCATATAATAAAACATATTCATCATAAAGACCAAGGAGTTTATGAAACAAATTATATATAACAACTTGTTGAGAAAAATGACCTTAATTGTATTAATTGGAAACAAAAGAAACCATTACAACCAGCGCCTTGGTGTTGTGCAGGTCCCTCCCAGGGTCCAGCAAGAGTTCTCCTTTACTTTGATCAGCAAACCCACTTCCAAATGAAGCTAAGAAAGGATTGGAATCTCTCCTCTCAAGCTCTATAAGGGAGTCCTAATTTCAGCAGCATCTACCCTTAGGAATGTTCAGCTTTCAACGTCTCCTCTCTCTGGCCCAATGCCTGTATTTATAATGCTTTGGAGGAAGTTAATCAGGTCCACCATCAATGGGATAAGCCCCTCTTTCAATGGGATAGCTCCCCTCTTGATGGGATAAGTTCCTCTTTCTTTGGGATGCATGAACCATCTGGAGGCGCTCAATCCACGTCAAACCATCTTCTAGAATGCTCTAGATTCGACCACAAGTAACGTTTTTGAAGTAAAACTTGCGCCCTTTGACCTTTACAGGAGTACGCACCCACTCCTTTACAGACAGAGCGTACAAGTACGCAGGTATTATGAACTTGAGGTGCGTACACGTAGGTAAGGGTAAGAGAAATTGCGTAACCAGAGTTATATTGATTTTTAAGGACTTTCTCTCTTTCTTGGAGTTTGACATGAGGAGTAGAGGTATAAGACTTGCCAAGGAGGACAGTATGACAGTTGCTGGAGCCATACCGACTGCAAATAGTCATGGTGACAAATTTTAGTGTAACAGATTGCCCCCTAAAGTGCGAAGCCTGTAGTAGATTAGTGTTTCATATCATCTAGGAAGGGTGAAGTACTTTATCATTTCAAGGATTATCTTGTGGAGAGCCCAGTCGGAAACTGCAAATATACAACACAAAATACATATATAAGATCATATCATCGCTGAGGTAGGCATTCCCATACTCAGATTGAAAACTTTAACTAACAAACTAACTACTGCTCTGATATAGGAATGATTTCGCAGTACATCATAATCATAGACTCATGTAGACACAGTATGGACGCAGCCATCTGTTTATGATTAGTCTACTGTATAATGAATACAAAACTCCTCGCAGCCTAGATGGTGGAAACTAGATCCAGGGTCTTCATCTCTACTTCCCGAAATAGTACGATTCTATCCATGCGAATAAATGAGTTGATGTCGAACATGGTAGAAAGCACTTGATTACCAGTCGATGATGTAAACTGTTAACAAGTGTGAGAGAGACCACCAGTGATGTCAATGGTTCTCAAAGTACCCAGTACAATCCATGAGATGTGAATGAATGTGTTGATGTCGAACATGTCACGGAATCCTTCGATCAAAAGTCAATGATGTAAACTGTCGTCAAAGGCGAGAAACCTGCCATTGATGCATGCAGATTTCAAGGTACTGACGATTTCTAGGTCATCTTTCTAGATAATGTGCTGATGTCGATAGAAAGCGACCCGTTGCAGGCAAGCCCACAACACGAAATCATAGATCAAGTTGAAGAAATGTAGCTATAAGGACTGACTCGGGGATGGTGAAGATGGATGACGGGTATTTTGCAGATGAATGGTCTATTTGCAGTGACCACATAATGACACAGCAGATGGCTTGGTAACAATTGACCCAAAGTTAATACCCAGAAACCGGCTGAAGATTTTCAATGTGGTTTGATAAACTGTTAGGCAAAGGATTCCCCAACCCAGGTGAATGGAAAGTGTCGTGTTCAAGAGTGGTGATAAGGTTTCTTCTGAGACAAAGGATAACAAATAGGCTCATTTTTCTCTCTTTTCCCCCACCATTTCTGGCAAGTACCTCTTTATTTTTTACAAGCTTGAGGAGGATAACATATGCTTAATTATAAGCTCATCCTTCGGATGAGTCCAACTTAGTTTAGATTCGAACCCTAAGAAGGAGTGGTCTGTTCCTGTTTGTAATCGAACAGGTCCTTTACTGTGAAATTTTAACGAGTCCAGTATAGGAGAAACTCGGTGTTTTTCAATTTTAGAGAGTCTGAAAAAACTTAAGAAGACTCCAAGGTTGAACTTTTTCGTAAATTTGTGTCTCCCAAGCCCGAAAAAGTATAAAATAATACTTGAGAGAACCGCTTAATCTTTACGACCAAGGAGTACTTTCATAATTAGTGTCTTTGACCTGAAAAGTAAAAAGCGATCAAGGACACATCGTTTTATTTCCAATATTGAATTTGAAACGACAAAAATCCGGCTATCTTTTCATGTTTTTATGGTCAGAAAAGGGCTATAAGAGGACCGTCTTTTAATTCCTTTTTAACGAGTGTAAAAGAAACGCTTGGCAATATTTTCATGTTTTAGGAGTCAGAAAAGGGCTTAAAGATGACTCTGATGTTTTTGTTTGTAAAAAATGACAATTTTCCCTGAAAATCCTTTATCCTGCACAAAAACCAACACATTACTCATACCTGTTTAAATATAGATAAAAATACTTTGACAAATACCTTTTCATGGTGAAAAATAAACAAATTTACCATTTATTTACCCAAAAAACCTATAAAAAGGGCTTTTACCAATTCATTTTTACCATTTTACTGTTGAGGAGAGAAAAAGGGCTTTTGGCAAGAAACTTCCCATGGACATTGCGGAGAATCCGACCGTCGAAATCGAACCCCGTCTCTTTTAGGTATTCTACAACATCCTCCTCTTCATTTTCATCCGTTTAGAATTTGTTTTTAGGCCCTAGATTTTATTTTTGGAGGCTTTGGGGTTTCAAGATCCACCTTTCGGGGTACGCAGGTGCCACACTAGGGACCTGCGTACCCCGACATTTTCTCAGTTGGGAAAATGCCGGGCGTACGCACCTTGCCTTAAGGGAACCTGCGTACGCATGCTCTATTCCTAAAGGCGGGGTGCGTACTCCGCGAAATGGGTTTACAAACCCCGAATTCTCCAAATTAGACCAGCAATTTTTGATTTCATGGATTCTAATGGATGTTTTCTGGTGTGTAGATTGCTCACCATTCTTGATTGGCACGAGAGAGAGCACGAAGATGTTGATTTGGCTGCCATTAGTCATCAACCATCCATTGATGCTTTGAAGGCATGCGACCTTTACAAATACTGGGCCATACCTGGCATGAGGGCCCAAGTGTGCTTTCTAGAGTGGCTGGTAGAAAGATGGAACGTTCAGGACCAGTGTTTTTATATTGGAGGGCACCAGCTCGAGATAGAGCCCTCAGATATCTAATTTCTCACTGGTTTTCCCAAGAGAGGCGAACACTTAACTCTGTTCGGGACTAGGCCTGGTGGCCAGTCCATTGCTAGTCTCTGACTAGAGTGGTGTAACACTCAGTCTCAGGAGAAGGGGATAAAGATCAAAACTATATCCCGCCCTGAACTTATGGTGATTTCTTTTACAATTACCAGACTTTGCGGGGCTGCCGCTTTACACATTGCCACTGGATCCCAGATGCGGATGGCGATTGATTGCTATCAAGGTACCATTTTCAACTGGTGTGATGCTGTGTTGGCCAATTTAAAGGGCCAACTGACTAGAGCCAAAAACGGACAGCTAAAGACTTTTGGTTATGGGCCTTTAGTTGTGAGTTTTGGCTTAGAGAGGGTTCTGATGCTGATCCCACAACAGCTCACTGTTGAGGCTGGGCTTCCCCGAGAGCCCAAATTGATGCGATGGGTTGCGGTTATGGCCCGTCATCCTGATGAGGGCACGAAAGCTGTCCGATTTACTCCGGAGTACTTTGACTGGTTAGAGGACCAGGTATTTTCTATACAGGATTTTCCTTATGCCGGAGTTGATTTTCGTGGAGATCCGGACATGGTTCTTCCACTGGGAGAACAATGGGATGACACAGGTAACTTCATTTTCCACAAGTTTTTAAACTATCTATTTTTTTTTGTTTGTTTTTATATCGTCTCAAAACTGATAGTAATAATTTTCAAAATGCACATGTAGGCCCACGTCGTCCAACCAATCTCCGGCCTTTCGAGAGGAGACTACCAGTTGCAGCGGCACTGGCCCCACAGGACGAGGCCACAGAGACCTTAGCTGAGTTGGAACAAGACCTAGAGCGTCTAACGACAGATATACCAGAGACTACTATAGACGATATTCCTATCAGGCTTCAGCGCTAGGTGTCATAGTCTGAGGACCTTTTAGAAGGTTCTTGTGTAGGGTAGCCCGTGCAGTGGTGTCGTATAGAGAGCATCACCAGTGACTGGATGGTCGTTTTGTAGACACATGTGACATTTTATTTTTTCGTACTTATCATTTTTGCCGATCATAAGGTGTTTTTCAACCTATGATTGAAGACGATGTATTTTTTGACACACTCCTATCTCTATATATCATTATTACCGGCTTATCTTTTTAAACATGTGTGATGAAATGTTTTTAAATTTACATGTATGATTATTGCAAATGTCTATTTAACATTCGAGAAGCAATTGCATCTACTAATGTATTTAAAGACCTTGGAATATGCTGATATTCAATGTAATCAAATTCACGTTCCAAGAGACGCACTCTCAAAAATAACCTTAATAACACTAGATTTCTAATGGCATACACTCTATTAAGCTGTAATACAACGAGTTCAGAATCTAACCTCACTATCAAACTCCGAATCCAAAATGAAATAGATTCAGACAATAACTCAATCACTGCACTGTATTCGGCAATGTTGTTTGTTGTTTGATCGAGGCTCACCCCATGCATAGAAACTAACTCGTCAGAGGGTGGATAGATAACCCAAGCTGCGGAAGAGATATTCCGTGTACTACAACAAGCACCATCAGCAAATCCAATGTATGTTTGGAGAGGCATCGACATCTGCAATATCAAGAGTAAAACCAAGATAAGCAGAATAACGACGAAAAACACACTCTCTAAGCTAAGCACACTGTCTAAACTAACAAACACACCAGCTAGAAAGAAAAACTAACCTAACTAAAAATCTCCATACCCATCATTTTAAGCATAATACCTCTTTAGGTAAAGTCCATTTCTGGGTTTACCCAAAGAGTCCCCGTCAAAGTCTACCAGCTCATAGGCCCCTTTTGCTAGCTTTCGCTTGACAATATAGGGCCCATGCCACATAGGAACGAATTTTCCAGCACCTAATTTATCATTAGCTTGATCATATAATAGCACTAGGTCTCCTTCTGAAAAATTTTGAGGGGTCACATTTCGATCATACTGAGCTTTCATACGTTTTACGTGAGTCTCGATTGCCAATGCGACATCACGTCGAGTTCATCTAATTGAGCTAAGTATAATAAACGCTTTTCCTCTTCGGAAGTAGATGGAAGTAACTCGATGGCCATTTGTAATGACGGGATTTCGCATTCAATGGGCAGCACAACTTCCAAACCATAAACTAGTTGGAAAGGAGTGAACCCTGTTGATGTTTTCACTGAGGTTCGGTACGCCCAAAGCGCGGAAAATAACATGTTGTGCCAATTCGACCGATGAATACCAATGATTCGTCGGATCATGATAACTAAAAATTTGTTGATGGACTCAACCAGACCATTCGCTTGTGGATAATAAGGAGTTGAACTATCGTGACACAAACCAAGCTGGCCTGTAAGTTCTGTCATCATGACGTTTCGAAAATGGCGCCCATGGTCAGTGATTATCGCTTGAGGGACACCAAACCTAGCAATAATGTGATTGAACACGAAAATTGCAGTTGTCTTGCCGTCTGCCTCGAATGTAGGCATCGCATCGGCCCACTTAGTAAAATAATCTACCGCAAGGATGATATACGCATGCCCCCGGCCGAGTGAGGGTTACATGTAATAAAATCGATACCCCATTTGGCAAAAGGACCAACGAAAATTATAGGGTGGAGAGGAGCAGGTGGAGCGCACATCTTTCGATCAAACACTTGACAGTTGTGGCATTTTCGGACCGCAGTAATACAATCTTTAAACAAGGACGGCCAGAAGTAGCCAGCGTGCAATATCTTTTGGGCTGTGGCATACCCAGACATATGACCGCCACATGCTCTAGAGTGACAATCATTCAGAACCCTTTCAGCTTCTTCGTGAGTTAAGCAACGTCGGAAAACCAAGTCTGCCCCACGACGATAAAGAGTATCTCCAATAATTTTGTACTGTTGGGACTGGAATCGAATTTTCCGACGTTCCGACTTTAAAACTTCGGGCCGAAAGGATTGGGTCTGGAGATAGACGATGATATCCCCATACCACGGATCTAAAGTGCTGATTAGAAACAAAGATTCGTCCGCGATGGGCTCCTCTGCCACAGTTTCCGTGTCAGCACGCGAGAAGTCACACATTAACTCTGCAAAAACTAAAGATTTCTTAGACTTATATTTCACAAACTCCAAGTCGAACTCTTGCAGGATAAAAATCCATTTAGAGTACTTTCCCCCTAGCAATTGTTTAGTCAAAATGTAGATCATAGGGTTGCAATCCGAAATGACTGTAGCTTTACGGAGTAAAATGTAATGACGAAAACGTTGGACAGCTTGAACGACTGCCAATGCCAATTTCTCCACATGTGAATATTTTAGCTCAGTTGGGTTTAACGTCCGACTAACATGTTCCGTTCCGAATTCATCTTCCTGAACTAAGACCATTCCAATGGTGGAATGAGCGGCGGCGAGGTACAAAAAGACATCAACAGCTCCTATAGCCGACAAAAGTAATTTGCGTTGTGTTGGGCATGATTGTAGCACTTCCAAAGCCAACATTGCTGAGGGTGAAATAGCTAAGTCCTCAACAATGTTATAATTCTGGGCCGCTCTCGCATGTGGATTGAAAGCAGACTTTCGAAGTATACCCTTGGCGGGCAGTTTGATTACTAAATCCGGGTTAGGTTTCTCGATCTGTAGTGGATCGGAACCGGGAGCTGAAGTTGATGGATTGGAATGAGAAGATTCTGCTTCTTTGCCATCAACAGGACTTTTACTACCATAATCTTGCGATCGAGTCGCAATCCTTACATGAGACATCATCAATATGGGTTCTTCACTGGCACTCGAGGAAGAACCTATCATCTTACTCTCCTGTTTTGGAAATGGATCTTTCAAAACAGCAGGAGTTGGGGAACCTTTGACGATTTTCACAACCTCTGCCCGATGAGGGCAATCTCTTGTAAAATGATCCTCTTCACAAATAAGACAAGGATATCGAGGTTTGCGTTTTTCGTCATTGGTTTCTGATTTTTCAGTTTTCTTCTTTGGAGTTTTGTCTGCTTTATTCTTCTTCTTGCCTTTCTTTTTCCCACCGGATTTTGATTTAGCTGTAGATGACTCTACAACGTGAATATCGATGGAAACTTCAGCAGAAGAATCTCCTGTCGGGGAATCAGGTAAGGTTATAATAGGAGAAGAGTTCTTGGAAGACTTCCTCTTACTTTTAGTGTTCACCGTACCAATCATACCATCAACGGCATGAGACCCCAAAGGAGCAGTAGTGATTTGATTTGACTTAGGAAGATCTGGGATCTTTTCGTGTAACGTACCTGACTGAGTATAAACTAAGTCAAGGTACTGCGCTTGAGCAATCACTTGCTCCTCAGTAACTACTCCGGCCTTAGCTATCTCTTCAGTAATCTTCGGTAACAATGATTCAACAAACCATTCAGCTAAGATCTGATTCATGAATATGATTGGAAATATATGTCGACGTCGATTGTTTTAATGAAGTTAGTAACTCTGTGCTATTATCATATCTGACCGGCAACTGAAAATGAGTTAAAAACGAGGTAGCTAACTGGCTAAAATTATAAAAAGAGGCCCGTGGTAACTCAATGTACCACTTGGCCGCGAGACCAATGAGAGTACGCTGGAAAAGACGTAAGCGGATCGAATCATCCGAGAAGGAATTAGAGGCACACCAGAGGTGGTAAGTCATCACATGATTCGACGGATCCATTCCAGAATTACCTTCGAACTTGGGAATGTCACTGGGCAACTTATTTGGCATTGGCGGCCAAAACGGAAGATAATTTATTGGATCGTTCGTTAGGCGCGACAAGTCTGGTAAATCCAAAGTTGCGATAAACGGTAACTGCCGATTAGGATCCCTAAAACTCTGGGTCACGAGACCAGTCCCAGGAGGAGGATATCCAGGATAACTAGGAATGGGAATCGCGTTCGGGATATTGTATCCTCCCGGAAAACCAGGATTAACCGGACCGTACTGGGGTTGTTGTGATTGTTGATAAGTGTACCCAGGATACGGTTGATACTGGTAAACTGGCTGCTGGACAGCAGGACCGAATTGGTACTGTCCCTGGTACGGTTGATAAGTGAATTGTGGTTGACTAGTGACAACCGTACTTAAACTAGGTTGTCCTACAGGCATCTGAACCGTAGTTTGAATCGTGGATCCAGACGATGGTAAATATGTCTGAGGAGTAGTTACATAGACAGTAGAAACCGGAGCTGTCGATACTCCAGAAGTAGGTGGGGTAGATTGAACAGATGTTGCGGTAGTTGCAGTAGTCGTTTGAGATGGAGTACTAGGTGCAATAGGCCCAGACTGAGAAACTACCGAAGGTATAGAAGTTTGAACATTAGACTGGACTAGTTGCTGGGGTGAACTAGAAACTAAGGGTTGTCTAGTTTGAGATGACAACTGTACACTTGGCTGCAATACCTGTTGAATTTGCGATGGATCCCACACTATGTTCATTCCGGGGTATTGACCCATAACAGGTTGAGGATATTGAGATCCATAACCGGATTGAGGGTAGGATTGATAATTGAAAGGTACATTTCCCGTACCTTCAACATAAGATTGACCTTGGGGTGGCTGGAAACCTTGACTCGAGTACTGACCTTGCGGTAGATACCCTTGAGGTAGGTACTGATACTGGGGTTGACCTTGAGGTATAAATTGATACTGAGGTTGACCTTGGGGTACATATTGAGGCTGGGGTTGACCTTGAGGAATGTACTGCACCACGAGTACATACTGTCCTTGAGGTTGCCCCCCAGACACAATTTGTGTACCTTGAGGTTGCCCCCCAGGCGTTAATTGAGGCTGCCCCTAGGCAGTAACTGGCCACCTTGAGGTTGAGAACTGGGAATTGAACCTGACATCAGATAAATGTCTCCTACGCTCAACGGTTCATTACCATTGTTTCGAGTTAATAACCCATGTTCAATGGGTTGAGGAGATGCTCCCGCAAAAGTACCAGAAAGTGACTGATACCCAAAGGGAACAGAAGGACTGTCGTACAAAAAAGATTCAGGCGATTGAGTAAACATGGACGACTGACCAGACATATTTACAGGAGTATAAAGACCTCCAGGTGGATAAGGAGCACGAGGTGGAGAAAAACTTAACCCTGATTTGTCTAAATAATTAGTTAAAGAAAGATACCAAGTAGTACTTCTAGGTGGACTGTAAAAAATGGATTCACGCTCCCTTAGATCAATAGTAGGTTGATTTTCAAGGGTAGGGACACCTATTTCTTCTTCTGGAGCAAGTTCTTCAATAGCTGTCAAACCAGAAGGAATATTTTCGGTGATGACTCTTTCTACCCTAGGTGAATCAGGAGCACTAGAAGTTGGAGTAACAGGTTCAGATATCTCAGGTTCTTCGCCTATATCACTAGTAGATGAAAAACTACCAGCAAGCTCGGAAACTGCAATAGCTTCAGGATTATAACCTGTTTCTAGAGTTTGGTAATCAGGATGAACTACCAACAAAGACTCTCCTTCTTCAGGTGAACCTACTTTACTACCACTAGGAGTTACAAGGACTTTCAAACCTTCGTAATGACCCAGGACGTCTTTAGGAGGTTGGCCCCGAAGTCTACCAACAAATCGGCCACGGTTACAACCTCAGGAGACTGGCCCCGAAGTCTACGGGACTGTCTCAGTAATTCAGCCACAGCTAAAAACTTTTAACTACTGCACACGCAAACAAAGTAAAATCTCAAAGAAAACTGCCTAAAGTCTCTAAAGAACCAAACAAATTCGAATCACACGCCTAAAGAATCTAGGGCGTCAAACCATACACAAACAGTAACCTTCCAGACCGAAAACACTAGTTGGTGATGAAATCCAACATCGCAGAATTCAGTACAGAAGTGGTGGGTGGAACAGTTACCCCAGCAACCTGCTTAATGAATAGACTGGCACAAGTTCCTCCACTTTAACCGTCTCGAGTGAAGTGAACCCCCCAGAAAATCCAAGTGAGTCTAGCCGACGTCTGCTCCAGGTACAGTGGGATCTTCCCTCCACTGTCACCTTGGGTAGAACCCTAAAGATAATGGTCATTAAGGTCACCAAAAACAACAAATATACCTGGGGGAACAGTCTACGATCCAATAGCATGCAAGGGCAGAGTAACAAGCTCAATCCCCTTGCCGGCTCCTTGACAATAATCCAAGGTTTACCGACAAGTGACCCCAGGCTCCTCGACAATGGTCAATCCGAGGTTTACCATTTGTAGTATGTGCGTATCTGGCGTCGTTCCCAATGAAGGAGGATTGATCCCCTCACTGGTTCGGACACGATCTTGTGCTTCTCCTTTAAGAGGAACTTTCCCAAAGCATAAATGTAACAGTTGGATTTATCCTACCACAAGATGAGCTACTTGTTTGGTTTTGCTATCTTGGAGAGTTAATTACTCTCCTACTCCAAGACACTAGCCTGATCTATGTTGGTGTTTTAGAGCCCTAGTAAATAAAAGTTACTAAGTTAATTTTACTTTAAGCATTAATTTTTATGGCTTTTCTTTAGGACAAAAGGTAGTGGAGATGAAACTGATGGTGTGTAGACTCGACTCAAATCCACTAAAAAGATGCACCTAAGATGATTTAAGCTATCTTTCCTTTTCAATGAATTCCCTAGCTAAGAGAGTTGGAGAATGCAAAGTTTATAAAAACAACTTTCTTGGCAATGAAAATCAAAGAAACAATCTCTTTATCTTTTCCAAAGCACACAACACATGACCACTAATTATTTCACGAAAACTTCCTTTCTCTTTTCAAAGACTTGAAATGCTACTAAAACAAACTTTTCTTCAAAAGAGATTTTTGTATTTTTCCTATTTTAACAAAGCATGTAAAACTACTTAACAAAAATCAATTTTAAAATCTATGAAAATCTAAGAGAAATTTACCTAGAAGCAAACTAAGAGAAATTTACCTAAAAGAAAATCTAATGAGGTAAAAGCCTACAAAATATAATTCCAGGATGTTTTACTCAGTTACAATTCAACCAAGGACTAATTCATGCAGAATCATAAAACAGTCAAAAAATAAAATAAAAATCTTTTGTTCTTTTTCTTAAGAATGAAATTCACAGCTTAACCAACAAGCTTTCTCGAAATTCCGCAAAGGGACAACACAAAGGTAGGTTTCTCACAAAGGTGGATTTTACGAAAGGTCCGACTCCTAAGAAGACTGAAAAGACCAGGGATATCCAAGGTTTTTACAACTTCTAAAGCCAAAGTCACTACAAGACCAATACAAAAATCAAACCTAGGGCTAGAACTTCTATGAATTTCACTAAAACCCTTGATGCTAATGAAACAAGCTTAGATGAAAACTTTTGACAGGTAACCAGTGGATCTGGGTAGCAAAAAAAAATTATAAACAAAATCTAAGAGGCAAAAAGGAAAAAATGGAATTTTCTAAACTTTTGACAGGGTACGCAGGCAGCCTGTTTGCACAGGTGCGGCCACACTCTGTGTACAAAGCAGAAGTGCGTACAGGTACACACTGTGCTTAACGCAGAGGGTGCGAACTGCTCTCAAAACCAAGAAAAATAAAAACTAATTCAACCCTAAGCTATTCCACCCAAACTCACAGTCAATCAGTCAAAAACCAGAAAGAAATCGACTTTTCTCAAATCAAAGTATCAATGAAAAGAGAAATCAATCACATCCATGGAATCCCCAGCAGAGTCGCCATTTTGTCATGCGGAAAGAGTCAATTTTTCAAACAAAACCGACCTCCCTAGAAGCTAAGGCTTTCTAGTGACAAACAAGACAATCAAGCACTATCTTTCCCTAAATATGCATTTAAAATACAAGCAACGAGGTGTTTAAAACATACCTTTAGTCCAACGCTGTTTGTAGCAGTCCAGCCTCTCCGATCCAGATGAGCTCCTCCTTCTCCTTGAAGCCTGCATTCACTAACAAGCAAACGATTACATAGAACCTGAATAACTCATATAATAAAACATATTCATCATAAAGACCAAGGAGTTTATGAAACAAATTATATATAACAACTTGTTGAGAAAATGAACTTAATTGTATTAATTGGAAACAAAAGAAACCATTACAACCAGTGCCTTGGTGTTGTGCAGGTCCCTCCCAGGGTCCAGCAAGAGTTCTCCTTTACTTTGATCAGCTCACCCACTTCCAAATGAAGCTAAGAAAGGATTGGAATCTCTCCTCTCAAGCTCTATAAGGGAGTCCTAATTTCAGTAGCATCTACCCTTAGGAATGTTCAGCTTTCAACCTCTCCTCCCTCTGGCCCAATGCCTGTATTTATAATGCTTTGGAGGAAGTTAATCAGGTCCACCATCAATGGGATAAGCCCCTCTTTCAATGGGATAGCTCCCCTCTTGATGGGATAAGTTCCTCTTTCTTTGGGATGCATGAACCATCTGGAGGCGCTCAATCCACGTCAAACCATCTTCTAGAATGCTCTATATTCAACCACAAGTAACTTTTTTGAAGTAAAACTTGTGCCCTTTGACCTTTATAGGAGTACGCACCCACTCCTTTACAGACAGAGCGTACAAGTATGCAGGTATTGTGAACTTGAGGTGCGTACACGCAGGTAAGGGTAAGAGAAACTGCGTAACCAGAGTTATATTGATTTTTAAGGACTTTCTCTCTTTCTTGGAGTTTGACATGAGGAGCAGAGGTATAAGGCTTGCCAAGGAGGACAGTATGACAGTTGATGGAGCCATACCGACTGCAAATAGTCATGGTGACAAATTTTAGTGTAATAGTTGGGAAACCATACTGCCATGAACAAGTCCAAATATATCATTTTGTCAATCAAAACGTTAAGTGAGCAACATTGAAATTAAAAAATAATTTCATATAAATTTAATAAATGTTCAAATTAATAACATGATAATTTATATTTTTAATACTAAAGATAACATTTAAATAATATTATTAGCAAACTGTATCATTTTTATTATCACTAAAACATTTTGCACTCAAATGCACTAGCTAAAGTACTTAAAAATTGAATAATGACATGTGTAAATGCATTAGCAATTGTTGAAATACATAAAAAATGAAGAAAAATTTGAAAGTTTCTAAGGTTTACATTTAAAAAATAAAACCACGGAAAGTCACCTAAGTAGTTTTGCATGGATCACTGTGTTTATTTCTTTGATAGCCGCATAGATTTGTAGAAATGATATCTCAGCAGTCCACAGGTCAAATCAAATTAAATGGGAAACCAACAAGTGGAAGGACTAGGTAAGAGAGCTCAATCTTTAGCCACTGCACCATTGAAGTGAAGTTAAGGAGCCTCCAATGGACTCCCCTTGTCTCCCACTAGCTCACTTAAAGATCAAATCTCATCAATGAGCCAAGGGGACATAAGGCATGTGCTTGTGCCTATAAATATCTCTACATTTGGGACCATTAGAAGAATAAAGTTCAAAGCAACGTTATACTATCAAATTGTCTCACAATTGGAATAACTTTTTGTTCATAGAGTTCACCATTATAACTCTCAAGTAAATTCCTGAGGAGAAATCATTCTTGCAAAGAGGGATAGAAAGGGGATCTTCATTTAGGAGGAATATAGGATCAATTTACCTATCAATTCCCTTTTTTGTCTATGGAATAATAATGTAACTCTTTTCATCAAACAATAAAAGATATTTCTTGCTTTTCAACATTCATTGTTTTCTTTTTTGTTCTAACACTGTAACTCATGATCTTGTTTCGATATAATTGTTTTTTTTATTTGCTTACTGGTTTTAGAACAAAAAATTTGCAATAAAGTGGATTTGTGGGACATACATTTTCACAACCATAGGGGCTCCACATGGTTATAGGGTGCACTTGGTGCATTGTGACCCCTAGAGAATGCAACACACACATGTTTCACAACTACCTAGTGTAACACAGTGTCAGTTCACCCAAACTATACCTTTACTTCTTCTCTTAATCAAGTGTTAGCAAAATATTAACTTAACCAATTTTCTTCCTTAACAATGTGCAATAAAAGTATAAACATGCAACATCATCAACACATACACAAGAGAAATAATAGGGTGTGAAGCACTCAACTTAATGTCCACAAAATATCCTCATATAAGAATAATACAATTTACAATGTACAAGTCCCAGCACTTGGCCAATTACAACAACTTTGCTTGCAACCATGTAAAGTTATCTCACAACCTTAACCTATGCAATACCTCAATCACACACTGTCACAAGGCCCTTCTGAATACAAGTCTCAATCCCCTTTGCTATAATACTCAACTAAATAGTAACCTTTGTATGAAAATACTACTTTGCTAAACCTTAAGTTTCAATGTAGTGGAAACCCCAAATTTGGCCCAAACAAAATTTCCTATCCATCCAACCAAACTCCAAAGTTATGTCCAAGTTCTCAACTTGATATCACACATCCACACAATGTGGCCATGTGGTCATGCAGGCTTGCGATCATGCAGTCGTGTGGTCATGCAATCTTTATTGGTTTAGTTTTGTTCTTTCCATCACTCCTCTACTTATAACACATGAGTCCATTCATGTGAGTCTATATCTGCTCGTTCATGCATTTTAAATCGAATGGGTTGATGCTTTTTCCATGCATATAACCTCAAATTTTTATTTCATGGGAACCAAAGTTTTGTTTCACCTATTCGACTTATTCACCTCATCTCGGACAACGCCAAATTTTCGTTTTGTTGGGTGCCAAATTTTCGTTCCCCCCTGCTCGGTTTTCCCACCTTGTCTCCACTGATGCTAAATTTTGTTTGGTCGTGTGGGTGACACCAAATTTCATCTTTCCCATCTCAGGGACTTGGTTCACCATTATTTCACTTAGGAACCCCTACTTTGGTCCAACTCATTTAGGGCCAACCTCAACCACTTCTTGGTCGCCTGTCTAGGAGTGTTTTGGTCCATTTCTTGGAGCATCCATGTTGCTTCTCATGGTGTCATATTGGGCTTCCTCATCCATCATTAGGCCAAGTATGTCACTCAATCACTCACATCTCTCATTCCACCAAGCTTCCGGCCACATGCACCTAATGGAAACCCCAAGTGTTGGTTTTTCGACACCTCATGTTGGTGCACTATCACCTAACATCCACTTTTGACACATTTCTTGTGATATATTTTTCAAATATCATGCAATAGATATTTCATCCATGGCATGAACCTCGATTAAGGTTACACCCAATTCTAGGGCCTAACATCCTCCCCTACTCAAAGTAATTGTTGTCCTCAATAATGCTCCAACCAACACTCTTAAACTTAACAAGTCATCAGTTGAATCATCCATGTGGATGCTCACCTCCAAGTCTTCATTAAAACTCCAAAGGCATCCAATTTTCATGATCAACACAATATGCCACAACCATTTTCACTTTCCAAATTCATCATGGAAGGTCTACTGCTTCCAACTCTGTCCACAATATGTCAAGTTACCACTGCCATCATGATGATCATCAAAACTACTTTGTTACTCTATAAGGGATGAGCCATCTATGAACTTTGCTACCATACTCCAACATAAACCTAACATGTATTTGTGCATCGATATCCCCAATGACTTAACCTGATTGGGTGATCAGTCTAACTGTCATGCCCCACTCATGAGAATGCACATTCTCAAATCGAAATTAGTTGTTTCTCCAATACTCCCATCACAACTCATCTACAATACACTATCATTATTTTCCAAACTCCATCAAGAAATATCCTCCACAATGTGTAAGTATTGTTTGTATAAGTATTGTTCCTATGGAACATTGGTCCATCCACACAACTATCTATAACGAAGGCATCCCAGGCCTTACTCACTGCAAAGACCTTCAAATAAAATCCATATAGAAACTCCATTGTAAACTCCATGTCCAAGTCCATGAAGAGATCTTGAAAATCACAAGTCACCAAGTCAATCATGCAATCCTCCTGTGATGATCCATTTTCTGCAACTAAACTCCAATGTGCTCCATCAAGTCATTTGGATCAATTTCTCCTATCATAGACTAAGTCTCTCCAATCTTCATCTCTCCTTGGATATCAAATCATATAGCTCACATCTCTCCAGTGGAGGAAACTCCCACTCTCCTCACTAGGCCATCCAAGTACTACCCAAGGCCTTTAAGCCAGTTGCCTCCAAGATTTCCATGTCCTTCTCCTCAAGAAGTCTCTTTGTCTTGGAATGACCATCCTCCTGATCCACCCCACTCCGCAACTCATGTTATAATCGCTAAGCCTCCATGACTCAACCCAACAGTTTCCAAAATGTTTTTTTACCAAGGCCTCATCATAGTTGCAACCAAATCTACCCAACTCCACTTGTTGGATCATCTGAATGATGTATCTTGGACCTGGTCTCCAATTTCTAAGTCTACTTTAAGATCATACATACATCCACATGAAGGATTTTCTAGTCACAATCCTCAAATAATTTTCCCTCTCAAGTTCCTACTACCTAAGGCATCATCATCTCATAATTCTCTCACCCTATCTAGCTCCAGTATGCATTAATATGTCTGCACTCCCATGGGCCATCTCCCCCATAGGGTCACCAAGACCTCATCTTGAGTCTAGATGAAGAACATCCAACTACACTTCATGATGATCTAGTATCTCTAATGTCATATCCTTTCAACTTGATTACTCTCTCCCATATGAACTTGATATTCAAGTAATAGTGGACACTTGGCCAATATCTCTCATGGATAACCGCAATTCATCCTTTGGAAATCTATCTCATCCACTACCATTTTCGAAGGCACTAACCACATCCAACCTTAGGTTGACTACCCCCTAAACAACCTCTACATCACTCCATGCTATCCAGATCATGCTTGAATCATAAATAATCACAATCGATAATTTCCACCAACTCTCACAACCATTTCCCTAGATTTCATCTTGTCTGAGATCACACACTGATCCCGAGATCAAAAAATAGGTTAAAAAATAAAAGTTCTTAGAATATTTTGAAACTAACACCAAATTTCAGTGTTCGTCATCTTGATTCCAATGTTACTTGAATCACCTCAAACCGACATCGTATGCTCAAGTTATCGCATTCTGAACTTTTCACAAAAATTACAAAGTCAAACAATAAGGTTGACTGGGAAAACCATACAGCTGATGTCATGCTAACGTCATCATGCTCACTAGGCATACAATGGAAAGGAGGACCAATCCCAACTCAACACATGTCAGTTTTATATTGAGGCAAGTGGCACAATTTCATTGGTTGGTTTAGTTGTGATGCAAGCCAATCATGAAGGACCACGTGGCCCAATGAGAGGGAGCCAAATGGCCCTTTGTGATTGGTCAAAATTTTATATAAGGGTCAAAGGGCCTCAACAAGGTTCTACTCATCGACCTCATCACAACAAATCCAACATCCAACTATTACGTTGCAGCTTTGGTTCTTAAGATATATGGATCGACAGTTCGATTTGAAATGACATGGTTCAATGTTTGGGAGGAGGGGCTAGGCCGTTAGCCCTGACCCCTGGTCATGTTTTTATCATGTAACCCTTAGCAGAAGGGAGTGGGGTGGGTAGTTAGGCCCTAGCCCCAAGCCTCATGCATTATGCACATGACCAGAGCGGAGGCGTAGGCAGAGGGGCTGGTCGGTTAAGCCCTTACCCCCGTCACATTTATTTCCCACATAACTAATGGTAATGAGTCAGAGAGCTCAGAGTCTAGGGAAGTTGTGTGGCCTAGCCCTTGGCAATATGGCACTGATATGATAACTAGAAATTGTTATGGAGGAGGTCTCAGCGTGTGGTGCCAGGCCACGACCATATGTGGCAATGTGACCACTTGTAAGGGCTAGAAATTTGGTGCTAAAGCCTTATGGCACATTTTAAAGAGGCAACAAATTGCACCTTTTGTGGCAAGAATCCTGCTGATCCCAGGTGAAATTTTTGCTTGAAGGACTGTGTAAAGGTGGAATTCCTAGAACAAATAGCAGGTTTTGCCAATTTGCAGGATAGATAATGGAACTTGGTTCCAAGAAGCATATCTTGCTCAATGTTTAACCTTTTTGAGCTTAAGAAGAGCCTTGATAAAGGTTTTTGAGTGTCACAAACTCAATGGAAGCTTCATATTTCTGATTTTAGCACTATATAATGGAATTTTCATGGAGTCAAGTCCTTTAGTGCTAAATACAAAGAGAATTTTGAGGCTAAATGGAGGGATATTTGAGCATGGAAAGAGCCTAGTTAGAGTTATTCTGGCCTTCCAGTTACATATATAGTAGCTATTAGTTCAATAGAGAATCTTTTCTCAATGTGCTTATGAGAAAATCCATTTTCAACACTTCATTGTGAAGTAGTTATATTTTTATGCTTTTTTTATTTCAGGTGGAGTACAAGGACCTATTATGAGAAAGTCCTTTTTAAGTTGACACAATCATGACTTGTTGTAGGGAGTCATCTTTTTGAGTGATAATTATTTGTAGGAGAAACAATGCCACTTTAGAGCGAAAATTTTGTAATGTGCTCATTTGTTGTTGAGATCAATAAAGCGTCCTAGCGATTGGAGCAAGGACCAAATACGTAGCCGAGGAGGGGTGAACTCTGTTATCACTTGCTTGCTTCTTCTTTGCATGATTATCATCTTGAGTTGCATATGAATTTTATTTATTTTTAAGTTCATGTGAAAACTTAACCACTCATCTTTAAAGAGGTTGTGAAACTAATTTTACATTTAAAGACATAAGTTATCAGGCTTGCAAAGTGTTAGAGGACGATCGATTTTTCTTTCATTTTTAGATCACGTGGTATTAGAGGAGGTTTTGACCAGATTGCAAGTATGGGAAAGAAATTGAAGCGTGAAATTATCTAAGAGTTGGAGGAGATTAATATATCTCTTTGAATGGAGAATGTCGAGCTAAGAAGATTGCTTGAAGCTGCATAGGAGGAGAAAATTCAAATGAATCTATAGTTGCAACATATTGTGGAGGAACAAGCTAGTGAGTGTTCTATCCTGGAAGCAACAAAGAGTCCCTCCAATATTAAATCAGTTTGTGGGCATGGTCATTACATATGATATGGATCCTACAATGATCCTAATGATGCTTGTGATTTTTTCCAACACCTAAAAGATTCTCCCCATGTGTCAGTTGGTAAAATTGGCTGGCTAGAGATATCACCCACTTCTTGATCAACATGGGAAAATAAAAATATGGGTGGTTGATCAAAGGAGGTAATTAGTATTTCCAGTTCTACTCTTTTAGTTAATGTTGATAACACATCTTTTGCACCATTTGAAAAACATACCAAAGGGATTGGTATGAATATTTTAACTCAGATGTGTTATGATGGAAGGGGCCTCTGAGTTAATAGCCAAGGCATTGTTAATCCTATCAAAGTGAAGGAACAACCATGATATGAAGGATTTGATTATGTCCATGAAGAAATTATAAGGTTCTCCAAAATTGTTGAGGCAAAGAAATCTTCACGTATGGAGTTCATGCCAAAGGGGCTCCTACGAAGTGATGGAACAATACATCATGATGGTAGTGATAGTGGAAAATTGTCTCTAAGGAGAGATGAGAATTCCAAAGGACATGCCAAGTCCAATTCTCCTTTTCAAAGACACAACCCAAAAGACAGGTATAAGCATGGTGGGGATCCCAGAAATGTTTGTTCTTTTGATCACTTCTCGGAAATGTTTCCCTGAAAATTTTGTCATGAATTTGACCATTGTGTGGCTGAGTTTGACCAATGTAAGGCGATGGTAAAAAAAATGGATCAAATCCTTGGGACAAGATATGAGGAACCTCTCTTAGCTATGAAGACTTCCTTGTTGATGGGCAAGCGTATGAATTTTTGTACCCATTGTAGCATGAATGGGAACCATATTGAAAAGTGTTGGAAACTCCATCTGTAACTTCGTCCCAAGAAGGACAAAGAGGTCATGCGAACCCCTACAAGGGAAGCGACAAGTGGCAAAGTGGAAACTGACGTAGTTCCAAAAATAAACTTTGAAGCAGATCGGGTGTAGAAAGAGAACCCATAAGCCTGGTTAGACAAAGAATGGGTAGACTATTTTGTACAACTAACTTTCTTTGTAAAATTCTAATTACTTGTTGTATATTACCATTTAGGTAATTTGTAAAGTAAAGTCATGTACAAATCACTTATCTACAATAGTCTGTTTATTTTTCATATTATTCTATTTTGGCTTGATGATGACTTAATTTGTATGGGACTTTTGGGATGAGCATTTTCATTTCACCCAACATGTCTACAATTGAGTAAAGCACTCACCTATACAAGTATTTCTATGTGAATCTTGTTTGGGTTATTTGCAAAATAATCTTTGGATTTTATATTTGATAAATATTTTTCAGAAGATGGAAATAGTGATGTGCATCAAAGAGTACAAGTGCAGCTTGATAAAATCAAGGCCATGTTCAAATAAAGACACGTAAAGCATCGATTTGATCATGATTTCCAAGTGGAAGATCAAGTTTTCTTGTGTATCAGCTTGGATAAACTTCATTATGAAGATCGTATGAGCCGCTAAGTAAAGATGGTCATGAAGAGAATGTTAATATTCCATCCATTGCAAATTTTTCTCCTGAATAGTTAGAATAATTGCAACATGCCACAGTTCTTGATAGGAGGGTAAGGACTTCATGTAGAGGCAAGGTGGAGTACCTTGACTAGGGCTTAAAGGCACCAATCCAAGCAGAGAAAGAAGGATTGATATCAAGAAAGTAAAGGAGCTATTCTGTTAGTGGGAAAAGTGTCTATTTAGAACTGCTCTATCCCACTAAGGTGTGACAGCTGCCTTAGAAACAAACAGAGAAAAACTACTTTTGTATTTCCTTTATGAATTAAAGATAGAGGGGGATAGAAAGAACCGACCTGTGTCTTGCGCTAATCCTTTGATCCAATCCCTCTCTTCTTTGACAGCTTCCAGCTACTTGCTCCCTTACTTGCCCAGCTTCACCGAGTACCTGTAAGATCACAGAAGGAGAAAACTATACAAAGACATGGATCTATATTCATAAACAGCTTAGGATCAGATTTAAGCTAACCATACAAATGTAACAAGCATCAATGATACAAAAGCATGGAGGAGAAACTCAAATAGTTTTTATTGATATACAAGAAGATCCAGGAGGAGTTACAACCGATGATTCCTGACCCAGCATCAACCTCCCAGCAAAGAAGCCCCTCTTCACCTCCAACAAAGCATAAATCACCCAATACTCTGATATCTATCTCAAAACCAACAGAAATTCCTTACAATGTGAAAAATTCCAGCCTCTGGATCTCTGGGATGAGGGATCCATATATAGATGTATGCAAGGAGGATGAGTCAGCTTGTGATTTGATTAGTGTCTTCTCTCTGTCAGTTCTTGCTTCCACTTGGAGACTGAAGGCCTCTTACTCATCCTTGGTCGAATTCAGTGAGGCAAGTGTCATAGGAGAAGATTATGGAAGCTTCCATTGTCTCTCCACCTCGCGGAATGGCACTGCCATTTGTCATTTCTCGCTCAACGCACCCTCATAGTGCATTTAGGTGCATTGCAACGCACCTAGCTAGTGTGTTTAGGTGCTATGCAATGCACTTAGCCAGTGGAGCAGCTGAAATGATCTTGTTTTGACTGATTCTGAGCAGTTTCTGGTCGAGAACTTCTGGGAGAAGCTGTAATTTGTTGACCTTGTTCCTTTAGGGGTTAGAACAACACTTTTAGGGACTTAGGAGCCCTTGGTTTATGGAAATTTCATGCTTGGAGCTGCAAGGCAAAAAAATATCTATAACAGTTGCCCCCTAAAGTATGAGGCCGTTAATCGGGTGAAATGCTTTATTATGAGGATCCGAAGTTCTTTCAATGCTGGGAGGAGAACTGTAATAAGATACAATACAATACATTATCTTCATACTGTTTTCATGATCTAGCTGAGGCGAGCATTCCCATGCTCAGCTTTATAAATTCATTTTCATGTACATAGGACAGACAATCGTCTGATTGTAGACCGATGATTCTGATAGAGCCATCATCCTTTTGGTAGGATGATTATCTGTGCTGCAATGTTGTACATTTTAATGTCTTTATTTTCTTGAATATATATCGTAGCCCGAATGGATGAAACTAGATCCACGGTCTTCAATCTCGTCCAATCTTCACTCGAAGTACAAGTCGATCCATGTCAGAAATGTTTTGAAGTCGAACATGGAAAGACATTGCTTGATTACCAGTCAATGATGTAAACTGTTAACAAGTGCGAGAGGAATCACCGATAATGATAATGACCCTCAAGGTACTACAGTACAATTCACGTGGTGTGAATAAAGGACTTGGCGTCGAAGACCACGCAAAATCTTTCGGTCGAAGGTCATTGATGTAAACCTATCGCTGAAGTGAGAAACTTGCCATTAAGGCATGCAAGCTTCAAAGTACTGAATGGGGTGTTCCTAGACCAACTTCTTGGATAATGAGCTGATGTCGACAAGAAGTGATCCGTCAAAGGAGGGCCTTAATGAATCCCACATCAATGACATGGAACGGAGCAAATGATTTTGATGGAGGTGAAAACAATCTGATGATATACGGTTCAGGGTGGCGGTCATGAAAGAATGGAGTATAATGTATGGTAGTGGGTGGGACACAGGTGACTTCTCTGGATGACTTCTCTTGAACATGTCGGCGACACTTATGTGATGGATTGGTAGCATTAACTCCAAATGTAGATGGTATGGTGTGACCATGGCGATGTGACCGGTGAATGAAACAACCCAACCCGACTCAGACATGGAGTGGAAGTGTCATGTTCAAGAGCGACTTGCTACCAATAAAGATTCTTTGAGTTTTCTTTCCAATTTTTCCCCAGTCATTGCTGACTAGTACCTCTTTATTTTTTTTCAAGCTTGAGGAGGATAACATATGCTTGTTCTATAATTTTCCCTTCGGGCAAACCCATCGCTATGTTTTAACGAGCCTAGTGATAGTGAAGCTCGTTCTCGTCTAAAGACAAGTTTGTTGCTATTAATCTTTTTAACAAGTTTAACGACAAAGATAACTCGGTCCTTTTCATTTTTAGAGAGTCTGAAAAGGTACGTAAAGGTAACTCCAAAATTCCTTTTTTGTCATCTAATCCCTTAAGTCCGAAAAAGTATAAAACAATACAGAAGGGATGAATTTTCGATAGTTTTAACGAGCCGAACAAAACAAGCGCTTGATCTTTTTGTGTAATAATCCCTCAGGTCCAAAAAGATTAAAATCTAGATGAGGGATAGCACTTCCTGTCCCTTTAACAAGCTGGAGAGGCCAATGGCTCGACAATCTTTTCATATTTTACGAGTCAGTTGAAAAGAGCTTAAAGGAGACTTGTCTTTTGATGAACGAGTGATAAAATGGGTAGCAGCTGATTCCAGGTAAGGTTTGGAATTTTCCAATCACGGCAGTGCCACAAGGATGGCTAGTGAAATCACTCTTCGCAGCTGTTCCTCAAAATGGGTAAACAATCAAATGGAGGTGAATGATTGGCCAATGTAAAAGTGGAGGTGACGGTGCAAACACGACCAAGGCTTTAATGGCTGAAGTACTACATTCACGGTGGTTATTTACCGGGGAATAGTTCATTTTTTAACGAGCATAAACGCGGGTGGAAACATTTGCTCATGTCTTATGTTTATTTTTTAACGAGCTTGAACTATGTGCTAAAACTGCTCGATTAATACACTCGTGTGATAAGAATGTCTCATAAAAACGACAACTTTTAGAGTTTTTCCCCACATCCTTTCTTTATGCAAGTTAGGAAACGACTAATCCAAAAAACAGATAAATAATCGCTCTTTGCTTGCACTCCAAAAGGTTTGCATGCCCCCAGGTATAAAACAGAGTTTCAAGGTTACCTCTTCTTTAGTCCGTTAAAACATTTGTTTTACCGAGAGAGGCCTATCTCTTACAGGTTACCCAAAGATTGTTCTATTCACACCGCAAACAAAACACTTCTTTGGCAATGTCTACCGAGATAAACAAAGGTAAGTGGCGGCGCTCGCCAACCCACATAACTTTGACAAGAGAATCATGTACTAGAATAACCCCCTCTTCCAATCAAGGACGGGGGTACAGACTAGGCATATTCTCCCGCGGAAACCTACTCTATACCCGAAGTTTTCCTACCGAAGCAGACCAGGATGCATGCCCCCTGGGTTTCAGTCATGTCCCCCCGAATTACTCGCGCTCATCGGGTGGACGGACTGGAAATTGAGACATTTCTTGCGTGAAAAGACCATTCAGGGATGGTATATGACTATTTGCTATGCGTGATCCAGGAAATGAAAGCTGGTGCACGAGCTTGACCACTCTTCCTTCGTGCGGAAAACACATCACTCTAAAGAGTGATGAGACAATGGCTCTCATGCAATAAATATAGTCTCGTCCAAGGAGTAGATTGTAATCCAGGGGTCCTTGAACTACCATTACGTTCATTTGAACGGTTTTCCCTCTCAATGTTATGGGCACATCGGGAAGGATCCCTCAAGGTCGACTGGTTCCTTTATCAAAGCCTGTCAGATTTCTCATCTCAGGCAAAAGCGATGGTGAACCAAGTGCTTTCCAAGCAGTTGAGGAAAGGATACTCACAGAAGCCCCCTCATCTATGATGGTACCAGCCATAACCATTCTATATATTTGAATGATAATTCGGAATGGTATGCTTGCTGGTAAACGGGGTCTGCCTAGTTGATTCCAGTCGAAGGAGAAAACTAGGTTGCTTGGAGGTGGGACCGAATAGACGGCCTGGTACGACTCTGACGAACTTCCTTCCTGCGGTAAAGGAACGGGTAAATTGCCCCCATGTTCGTTGGAGTCTGTGCTTATGAAAAGAATTTGGACGGTGTCATCCTTGTTCTCTTCAGTGACTGTATCATCTGAAGATGAAACCTCTGAAGGCAAGACTGGGTCAACTGTCGCCTCGACCTTTTGACTTTCGTATGGTATGGATCTAGATGGTTTATCTTCAATGATAGGTGCTTCGGCCGACCACCTGAGCGGGCCAGCCAGATTTTCAACTAGTGACGGGCTCAGCAAGAGTTTTTTATATCCAGGAGAAAGTCGTAACGGTGAAACCGGACGATCATCCAAAACTCTTTTAGCTTCATCTAAGAAGGGACAACGGTGGACGGCATGATCGCCTTCACACAGTTTACAAGGAAATCTATATTTTCCTTTTTGTCCTGGGGCTTCACTTTCACTAGTTGACAGTGTCCTTTCAACATGATCATCAGTGGTTGACGACACCGGGTTGTGCAATCTAGGAGACCAGTCCCTTAATATCCGAGGGATGCAAGGACAATCTCTGTGAAAGTGGTCTCCTTTGCAAATGACACATGGCGATTTAGGCCTGGTCGGTGCAGTGTGTGGATTTTTGTTAGACGACACTCGTTTTCCCCCATTCGCCTTTGGCTCCTTCTTCTTCTTCTCTTTCTTCTTCTTTTCCTTCTTCTCCTTAGGAACTTGACTTTTGGCTTTACCAGCCCCATCAAGCGAAGAGAAGGAGGAGAGGAAGAATTTGAGGAAGTAAAAGGTTGGTGGGCAACTCTGGACTCGTCTAATTGCTGATTCGATTGTTCAGGAATAGTGGTGTTCTGAATTACAGAGGTTGAGAAGAGCCATACAGGAAAACCAATTGTCTGTCCTGGAAGCGACAATGTGGCCATATGGGGTGCACCAACATCTCCCCAAGAGGAGAAGGGACTAGGATTTCCTCCAAGGGGAATTCCTTGGTTGGTAGACTGCATTTTCTCAACCCAAGATCAATGTAGGAAAGGGTAATGAATATTCCATTTAAAATAAATTTTAGACGCTTTGACACAACTTGTTTTTTCAGTTTTTAAGAGTCGAGAAAAACAAAAGATGACTCTAGTCTCCTTCGATTTTTAATGAGCCTGAAGTGACAAGTGCTCAGATGGACCTTTTCCGTTAAGGAGTCTGAAAAGGAACGAAAGGGACTGCTCTGGAGATCTAGGTAGAGGGAGTACCAAACCAATCGCAAAACTGCAGAATACTTTTTACGGTACGGCAGTCAATCTTCCCGAATGTTGTGTTCAGTGCATTGCGATTGATAGGGCGACAGACACGGCTTCCTATGGATAAAGGATTTAAGCCTATAGGGGTCTCCCAAAATATACTCGACGATACGTGGGAGCACAAGTCCGTACTGGCACTTATCGTCTCAAACTGGAGGAATCACCCAACCTTCAGTGAGGACAACAGTTACCAGGCTTTACGACGCCAGAATACGTCTCTAGCCTAGACCTCTAAATGTTGTGCGTTAAGTTCCAAAGCGTTGTTAGATTCATTGAATTTATTTTAAGTTGATATTTCTTATGAAGTTTGCCTTTTGGGTTCACCACGAGATGTAGATGTAATTCCTAAAATGCAATCTAAAGATGATAAACAAACTTTTATCTCTTTTCTGCAATTAAAATCCTAGCTACTAGAGGAAAAGAAAGACACAATCTTTTCACAAAGAGCAAAGAGCACACTGTAAATGCACTTTCCTAAATCAAGCCAAACAGACTGTCAATATGCAAATGCACATGCATGTATTTGTTTTCGACTTTCTTAGTATTGATGCTAAAAATAAAGTTGATGTACCAATCTGAATTTGCTTTCAAGCGACAAACATAAACAAGCTTTTTTTCGAAATCAAAAGATAGAGACGATTACGACACTTTACGATTTTGAAATAAATACTCGTTTTTGACACTAGAAAGTCACAAATTCAGACCAAAGGCAATAGTACAAATATAATCGACCATCAACAGCAATCAAACTTTATCCTATGATTGAAATCGACACTTGCGACAGATCTAAATCAAAGGATGACAGTACGACTATTCTACTATTGCAATGGAAAACTGTAAACGACTCAACAAACACACAAAAACATCTACAGTTCTTTTGTACAAAGGAGGCGGAATAACAGCAAGGAAAATGGGTTTTTAAACAGACATATACTGATCACATGCTGCAAAATTCAGAGACAAAACTGGAAAGAATGAAGCACAAGAACCTCAGCTGCACAGGGCTAGTCTGATCAGCGCACCTGTAACAAAGAGAAACTGGATTGCAGCGCAGGTTTCCCTTTCGGGAAGTGCGCTAAAATGCAGGAACTCTTAACAGTACCTGCGCTGGGCCAGAAACGAGAATCTGTCCGGGTTCTGGGTCACGGTTTGCAGTTTAGTCTTTGGTTTTTGGCCGAGTAAAAGCAATCAGTAATGCACAATCAGGGGTAGATCTAAGGAGGGTCTAAGAGCTATCACAAGGGCAATCAGATCGTTTGTGAATCAGCTGTTCAAATCATAAACAGATCCAGTGAATGGATTGAAGCAGCAAATGTCTACTTTGCATTTGTTATGGCAAATGCAGTTTGAATGCTACTTATAGGTTTATGAAACAAACAACAAAGATATACACAAACAAACTAATTAGACATTCTCCCCAGTGGAGTCGCCATTTTGTTACCGGGAAAAGTGTCTATTTAGAACTGCTCTATCCCACTAAGGTGTGACAGCTGCCTTAGAACAAATAGAGAAAAACTAATTTTGTATTTCCTTTATGAATTAAAGATAGAGGGGGATAGAAAGAACCGACCTGTGTCTTGCGCTAATCCTTTGATCCAATCCCTATCTTCTTTGACAGCTTCCAGCTACTTGCTCCCTTACTTTCCTAGCTTCACCAAGTACCTGTAAGATCACAGAAGAAGAAAACTATACAAAGACATGGATCTATATTCATAAACAGCTTAGGATCAGATTTAAGCTAACCATACTAATGTAACAAGCATCAATGATACAAAAGCATGGAGGAGAAACTCAAATAGTTTTTATTGATATACAAGAAGATCCAGGAGGAGTTACAACCGATGATTCCTGACCCAGCATCAACCTCCCAGCAAAGAAGCCCCTCTTCACCTCCAACAAAGCATAAATCAACCAATACTCCGATATCTATCTCAAAACCAACAACAATTCCTTACAATGTGCAAAATTCCAGCCTCTGGATCTCTGGGATGAGGGATCCATATATAGATTTATGCAAGGAGGATGAGTCAGCTTGTGATTTGATTAGTGTCTTCTCTCTGTCAGTTCTTACTTCCACTTGGAGACTGAAGGCCTCTTACTCATCCTTGGTCGAATTCAATGAGGCAAGTGTCATAGGAGAAGATTTTGGAAGCTACCATTGTCTCTCCACCTCGCGGAATGGCACTGCCATTTGTCATTTCTCGCTCAACGCACCCTCATAGTGCATTTAGGTGCATTGCAATGCACCTAGCTAGTGTGTTTAGGTGCTATGCAACGCACTTAGCCAGTGGAGCAGCTGAAATGATCCTGTTTTGACTGATTCTGAGCAGTTTCTGGTGGAGAACTTCGGGGAGAAGCTGTAATTTGTTGACCTTGTTCCTTTAGGGGTTAGAACAACACTTTTAGGGACTTAGGAGCCCTTGGTTTATGGACATTTCATGCTTGGAGCTGCAAGGCACAAAAATGTCTATAACATATTCCCTCACATATTTTCTGATTAGAGATAGAGTTTTGGGGTTCCAAAAGTTATTAGTGGGGGGTATGATCCAAAGATAAAACAAATAGGCTTAAAAATGAATGTGCTCAAAATATCCTGAAACTAGCACCAAATCATAATGCTCATTTTCTTGATTCCAATGCTGCTTGAATCGCCTCAAACTGACATTGTATGTTTAAGTTATCCCGTTTTGAATTTTTAACCAAACAACTAAAAAGTCAAACAATAGGGTTGAATGGGTTGTTGAATTGGTAGACTGTACAACTGAGGTCAACATGTCAACTAGCATACGAAAGGTAGGAGAACAAATCCCGACTCAACATGTGTCAATTTCATACCGGGGAAGGCGGCACAATTACATTGGTTGGTTTGGTTGTGATGTGGGCCAATTATGAGGTGCCATGTGGCCCAATGAGAGGGAGCCACATGGCCCTCCGTGATTAGTCAAAATTTTTATATAAGGTCCGAAGGGCCTCTGTGGGGTTTGACCCCTCAACCTCATGGAAGCAAGTCCAATGCCCAATCATTACACCATAGTTTTGGTTCTTAACATATATGGATCGACAATTCTATTTGAAATGAAATGGTTCGACATTTGAGAGGAGGGGCTAGGTGGTTAGCCCTGGACCCTTGTCTTGTTGTCACCACGTGATCTGTGTTGTAGGGGAGTGGGGTAGGGCAGTTAGGCCCTAGACCTTGGTCTTATGCATTTTTTGGAAACGTTTAAGCACTACTTGTTACAGGGAAAAGTGTCTACACAGAACTTCTTATCCCACTAAGGTGTGGTAGCTACCTTAGAAACAAAAAAAGTAAAGCTACTTTCGTTTTTCCTTTATGAAATATAGATGAAAGAAGAACAAAGAAGACCAACCTCTATCTTGCGCTAATCTCCTAGTTCGATTCCTCTCTCTCTTGGTAGTCTTTTGCTACTTGCTCCCTTGTACGCCCAGCTTCACAGAGTACCTGTAAGATTACAGTAGCATAACACTATACAAGAACATGGATTTATAATCATAAACAATCTAGGATCAGATGTAAATTGACCATATAAATGCATAAAACATAAATGACACAAGAGTATGGAGGAAAACTTGAATAGCTTTTATTGATAATCAAGAAAGAGCCAAGGGAGTTACAACTAGTTGTTCTGACCCAGCATCATCCTCTCAGCAAGTAAGCACCTCTTCACCTCATACAAAGCTTAGATCACCCAACACTAAGATGTTGTCTCAAGAAACCAACATCAATTCCTTACAATATGCAAAATTCCAGCCCCTGGATCTCTGGGATGAGGGATCCATATATAGATATCTGTAAGGGAGATGAGTCAGCTTGTGATTTGATTAGTGTCTTCCCTCTAATAGTTCTTGCTTCCACTTGGAGATTGATGATCTCTTACTCATCCTTGGTCGAATTCAGAGAGGCAAGTGTCACAGGAGAAGTTTCTGGAAGATTCCATGCCTCTCCACCTCGCGGAATGACACTGCCATTTGTCACTTCTCGCCCATTGCACCCCATAGAAGGGCTTTTTGAAATGCAACGCACCCACACAGTGTATTTAGGTGAGATGCAATGCACTTTTCCTGTGGAGCACCTGAAATGATCCTGTTTTGACCAGTTTTGAGCAGTTTTTCATGGAGAACTTCAGGGAGAAGCTATAATCAGTTGACCTTGTTCCTTTAGGGGTTAAAAAAACACTTTTAGGTACTTAGGAGCCCTTGGTTTATGGACATTTTATGCTTGGGGTTGTAGTGCCAAAAAATGTCTATAACATTTGCCCCCTAAAGCATGAGGTCGTTAATCTTTTGATATCGGGTGAAATGCTTTATTATGAGGATTCGAAGTTCTTTCAAGCTGGGAGGAGACCTGTAATAATATACAATACAATACATTATCTTCATAATATTTTCATGATCTAGCTGAGGAGGGCATTCCCATGCTCAGCTTTATAAATTCATTTTCATGTACATAGGACAGACAATCGTCTGAGTGTAGACTGATGATTCTCGTAGAGTCATCATCCCTTTGATTGGATGATTATCTGTGCAGCAATAATGTACATTTGATGTCTTTATTTCCCTGAATATATATCGCAACCCAGATGGATGAAACTAGATCCGGGGTCTTCAATCTCATTCGATCTTCACTCTAAGTACAAGTCTATCCATGTGAGAGACGTTCTGGAGTCGAACATGGAAAGACATCGCCTGATTACTAGCCAATGATGTAAGCTGTTAATAGGTGCGAGAGGAATCACTGATAATGATAATGACCCTCAAGGTACTGCAGTACAATTCACGTGGTGTGAATAAAGGACTTGGCGTCAAACACCACGCAAAATCTTTCGGTCGAAGGCCATTGATGTAAACCTGTCACCGGAAGTGAGAAACTTGCCATTGAGGAATGCAAGCTTCAAAGTACTGAATGGGGTGTTCCTAGATCAACTTCTTGGATAATGAGTTGATGTCGACAAGAAGCGATCCGTCACAGGAGGGGCTTAATGAATCCCACATCAATGACACGGAACAGAGCAAATGATTTTAATGGAGGTGAAAACAATCTGATGACATAAGGTTCAGGGTGGTGGTCATGAAAGAATGGAGTGTAAATGTATTGTAGCGGGTGAGGCACAGATGAATTCTCTGAATGAATTCTCTTGAACATATCGGCGACACTGACATGATGGATTGGTAGCATTAACCCAAATGTGGATGGTGTGATGGGACCATGGTGATGTGACCGGTGAATGAAACAACCCAACCCGTCTTGGATGCGGAGTGAAAGTATCATGTTCAAGAGCGACTTGCTACCAACAAAGTTTCTTCAAGTTTTCTTCCCAATTTTCCCCAGTCATTGTTGACCAGTACCTCTTTATTTTTGTCAAGATTGAGGAGGATAACATATGCTTGTTCTATAATTTTCCCTTCGGGAAAACCCATCGCTATGTTTTAACGAGCCTAGCGATAGTGAAACTCGTTCTTGTCTACTATGGACAAGTTTGTCGCTATTAAGTTTTAACGAGTTTAACGACAAAGATAACTCGGTCCTTTTCAATTTTAGAGAGTCTGAAAAGGAATGTAAAGGAAACTCCAAAATTCCTTTTTCGTCATCTAATCCCTTAAGTCTGAAAAAGTATAAAACAATACAGACGGGATGAATTTTCGATACTTTTAACGAGCCGAACAAAACAAGCACTTGATCTTTTTGGGTAATAATCCCTCAGGTCCAAAAAGATTAAAATTTAGAGGAGGGATAACACTTCCGGTCCCTTTAACGAGCTGGAGAGGCCAATGGCTCGGCAATCTTTTCATATTTTACGAGTTAGTTGAAAAGAGCTTAAAGGAGACTCATCTTTTGAGGAACGAGTGATAAAATTGGGTAGCAGCTGATTCCAGGTAAGGTTTGGAATTTTCCAATCACGACAGTGTTACAAGGATGGCTAGTGAGATCACTCTTCGCAGCTGTTCCTCAAAAGGGGTAAACACTCAAATGGAGGTGAATGATCGGCCAATACAAAGTGGAGGTGATGATGAGAACACAACCAAGGCTTTAAAGGCTGAAGTACTACATTCACGATGGTTATTTACCGGGAAATAGTTCATTTTTCTTTTTATTGAGCTTAAACACTGGGGGAAACATTTTCTCATGACTTATGTTTATTTTTTAACGAGCTTGAACTATGTGCTAAAACTGCTCGATACAACGACCATTTCTTGACTTTACCATAAATAGCTTTGTTCTTTCAAAGATTGTACTGCATTTTCAATTGCTTCATCAAACTAGTCAGAAATGAACAATATATGTTTGAAAAATGAATTAGAACACTAATATTTTACTTCGAACTACGTAAAAAGTAATGTAAAAGTGCTTTTACCTCTCATTTTACCATTTCATTTGAACTTTGGTTTGTTGGAGTTTTGGAGGTGCTTTTCCCCCTTGATTTTCATCAGCTGATTTCGGGAGATTTTGTGGACGATTCTCGGTGCCGTCTGGATCAGGTAGGAGCTAAACTTGAGCTCTTTCATTTCATGCTTTCCATTTTGCATTCTGAGCTTGATTCCTGGTTTTTCTGAGCCTCTGGGGTTTGAAAAACTTGCCCTGGCTTCAGCGCACCCCTTCTGTATCGAAATGTGCGTTGGATATGGGCTTGTCTACTGGCCATCTGACATGCAATGCACCCAGAGCACTACTGTAGGTGCGATGGGTGCAAGGAAGGAAATTTATGCACAGTTTTTGATGGAAATTTTGCCCGTTTCTCACCAAAATCAGGATCTAACTCTTCTCTTGTTTGTTTTCAGAGATTTTTGGAGCAAGATGACTATTACATGGCGAGAACGTGAGCATGAAGAAGAGGACATGCTTGCTTTACATGATCCGGTTACAGTAAACGCACTGCGAAACTGTGGCTTGCTGAAGTTTTTCTGCATTTCTAGCATGAGACAACAAATCAATTTGCTGCAGTATTTGCTCGATGCTTGGGATTCTACCAACCAGGTGTTCCAGATTAGGGGCAAATCCATCCGCTTGACTGTAGTGGACATCTATTTCTTGACTGGCTTGTCGAGGCGGGGTGCCCCCATCTCTTTATCAGGTTCGGCCCGAGGAGGTGGATCTGTGAGAGATTATGTTCGCCGGTATTGTAGAGAGGGATCTCAGCCGAGTAAATATGGCAAGATCATCATCCGTGATCTCACTGACAGGTCCCTCAGGACTATTTTGTTCTTTTTTGGTAGGATGGCTGGTGGTGCGACTCTTCATGTAGCCAACCGATCTTATATGCAGTATGCCTTGGAATGTCTCCAATCGAAGGTGTTCAACTGGTGCGACACAGTACTTCTTGTGATGAAAGAACAGTTGACCAAGGTGAAGAGTGGGATGTTGAATAACTTTGCGTATGGTTCTATTTTGACCGCCTTTGCCTTGGAAAAGATACCACTGATGCAGCCGTAGTATATTGCACTCGATTTACCTTCACCGACTGAACCACGTATGTAGAGATGGGTCGACCATATGTCTAGGCATGTTGGTCAGTCTCAGATTTCCTTTTCTGATACCTTCTTCGGGTGGTTTGATCATCAGGAGATGGTTTATTCCGAGTATCTATATGCTGGTATGGACTTTCAGGGTGATCCAGATTTAGTACTGCTGGCTGGCGAACAGTGGGGCGCCATTGGTAAATTCTTTGACCATATTCATGTTTATCGTTTTTCTTTTATAATGTCCTTGTGCTTTATTCTGTCAAGACTTAATCAAACTCATGTGTTGATGCAGATGTTGGTCCTGTTCGGCCAGTAGTACACCTGAGAGTGCCAGCTACCGCCCCAGCAGGAGAGGCTGTTGGAAGGGCTATCCTTCGCGACCTCGATGTGGCCGAGACTCTCACAGCATTACAGGAACAGGTTGAGGGCCTCACTCTTGGTATTCTAGATGTGAGGACTGACAAGATGCCCTTGAGGTTGTAGCAGCATACTACTGGTGTGCCAAGACGATGGACTCAGCTCTTACGCATGATCGCACAGGCTGTGACTTGCTATCACGAGCATCATTAGACTAGGGTGCCCCCTGGCGTTTTGAGTTTTGGGTCATTTGACCAATTTTGTCTTGGTTACAGAACATTATCTGTAAACCATAAACAATTATATATATATATATATATATATATATATATATATATATATATATATATATATATATATATAGATATATTTGATTTTCGAAGTTTTATTTTTGTTAAGTTACATGATCCAAATGCAAATATTGATGGTATGCTTCTTTTTATAAATGTTGCAAATGTCTATCTAACACATAATTTGCCAATGAGTCAGTTAATGTGTTTAAGGTTATGGAAATATGCTGATATTGAATAAAATAAAATTTCCTTCCCAAAATCTTAACCCCCTAGGAACATGCGATAAATAGCTGGATTTCGGACAGAGTAGATACCAGTGAGTTGTAGTATGACGAGTTGTGAGTCTAGCCTGACAATCAGTCAACATATACCATGTGTGATGGCATCAGAGAGAAGTTCTATCAACACGGTATATTCAGCGATGTTATTCGTTGATCGACCAATACATACCCCTCTGAAACTTACTAACTCGCCACTTGGATCAAAAATGGCCCAGGCCGCGGAAGATAGGTTCCGCGAACTACGACTCGCTCCATCGGCATATCCAACACATGACTCCAATAGGTTTGACATCTGCAATAAATGTAAAAAGTGGATTACTTGACCAAAACAAATACTTTAGTGAAAACAAAAAAATAACAAAATCATACAGGTTACTATACTGAATCACGCATAGTAACGCTTGAGGTACAACTCGTTACGAGGTTGTGCCAGTGGAATCCCGTCATAATCCATTAACTTGTAGGCTCCTTTTGCTAACATTCACTTAACAATATAGGGGCCCATCCATAAAGACTTGAATTTACCTGCCCCCAATTTATCGGATTATTGGTCATAAAGCAAGACCAAGTCACCTTCTGAGAAGACACGGGGTTTGACATTCTTGTCGAACTGTGCCTTGACTCATTTCTTATGGGCTTCGTTAGCCAAAGCGGCATCACGACGGGTTTCATCCAATTGGATTAGTTCCAAGAAACGAGCTTCCTCTTCTGAAGTTCCGGGGAGAAGGTCAATTGCGAGTTTGAGGGACGAGATTTCACACTGGATTGGTAAGACTACTTCCAGGCCATATACCAGTTGGAAAGGTGTAAACCCGGTTGCATTCTTTACCGATGTTCGGTAAGCCCACAAGGCTGAGTACAGGATTAGGTGTCAACTTCATTTGTGAACTCCAATCATCCTTTGCAGCATGTGCTTCAGGACCTTGTTGATTGCTTCAACTTGTCCATTGGCTTGCGGGTAATATGGAGAAGAGCTGTCGTGAGACAACCCTAGTTTGGCAGCTAATTCGAGCATCATGTGATTGTGAAAATGTGATCCATGATCTGTGACTATAGCTTGTGGGACGCCGAATCTGTTGACTACATGATTGAAAAAGAAGAGGGCAGCTGTTTCACCAGTATTATCTAATGTAGGCATCGCCTTGGCCCATTTGGTAAAATAGTCAACTGCGACTATGATATACCCATGCCCCCCGGTCGAGGTGGGGTTACATGTCATGAAATCGATGCCTCATTTGGCGAATGGCCCGACAACAACTATTGGCTGCAGAGGTGCGGGGGGTCTTCTGGTTTTGCTATCGAAAATTTGACAAGCATGGCAACTTCTGATTGCGGTTATGCAATCTTTGAACATTGTTGGCCAGAAGTATCTTGCTCGTAAAAATTTTTGTCCTGTAGCATAACCGGATTGATGCGCCCCACACGGCCTGAATGGCAATCATTCAGGACTTTTTCGGCCTCCTCATGGGTGAGGCACCTTCTCAGAACCGTATTGATACCACGACGGTAAAGTGTATCACCGACGATCATGTAGCCTTTTGCTTGGTATTGAATACGTTTTTGTTCGGAGCGAGAGGTATTTGGCCTATATTTCTGGGTTTGGAGATAAATGATTATATCCCCATACCACAGATTGCTTGAAGATATCAGAAACAAATTTTCATCCACGATCGTTTCTTCGGATGTTTCATCATTGGATGATTATGGGAGATCGCATAATAATTCTGCGAAAACCAGAGCTTTCTTTGACTTGGATTTTATAAATTCCAGATCAAACTCTTGTAGAATTGCTATCCATTTTGAATATTTGCCCCCCAAAAACTGTTGCGACAATGTATAAGTCATGGGGTTGCAATCTGACAGAATGGTAGTTTTTCGAAAGAGGACATAGTGTCGAAATCTCTGTATCGCTTGAACAGCTGTGAGCGCTAGCTTTTCAACATAAGAATATTTGCTTTCTGTATCATTTAAGTTCTTAAATAATATATAGGATGTTCAATTCCGTTGTCTTCTTGAACTAAAACCATTGCGATGGTTGTATCCGCTGCAGCCAGATACAGGTTAAAGTCTTTTTGATAATCAGGAGCATACATTAATGATGCTTTCATTAGGGATTCTTTTAAAGCATCAAAGGAAGCTTACAAAACCTGATCCCAGACAAAGGGTACTTCCTTTTTCAAAAGACACGTATAACCTTTAGCAAGTTCGGCGTAATTTGGAATGAACCTCCTCAGAAAGTTTGCTTTCCCTTGGAGTTTCTGAATCTGAAGTAAATTTGAAGGTGGAGGAAAATTTATGATTTCCTGAACCTTACATGGGTCGAGACGAATCCCGTCTTTTGAGACTACAAAGCTAAGTAAACGACCAGAACTGACACAAAATACACATTTATCATTGGAATCATTGGAATGCTTCCCGTAACTTGAGAACCATTGGGGAGGAAGTTTTGTTGATTGACGATTGTAATCCCTCCTTGAAAGGGAAATGCAATCTTCCTAAAATAGGTCGACACAACAACAGCCATAGCATATATCCATGGTCTTCCCAGTAGGATGTTGTAATCAAGATTTCCGTCGATTACCTCAACATCTATTTCTACTGTTTTCCCTCCTAGTTCAACCTTCAAGTTACTTATAATACCATATGGGGTATATGTTCGTCCGTCAAATGATTTTAATGTCGTCGAAGATCGCGACAAGGTTGGGGATCCTAAAGTTTTCCAGCAACTCATCGACATAATACATGTAGATGCCCCCTCATCAATAATCATTCGATGAACAGTTTTGTTGAGGGCTTTCACTTGAACGAGGAAAGCTAGTTGAGCTGGTAACTGAGGATCGTATCCTTTATGATCGAAGGATACAAAATTGGAATCCTTTGGGTCTATCCCACCGATGGCTTATAATAAAGCTTGCTTTTGGGATGGGCAATTTTGTAGTACCTCAAGAGTCGACATAGCGGATGGCGATTGGGCCAAATCTTCCACTATATTTTAATGCTGTGCTGCTCTAGCACGAGGATTAAATGTCAACTTGTGTACTACTCCCTTTGGCGGTTTTATTGTCAGTTCAGGAATGATGGGCGGCGCAACTTCCGTCAATGTTGTTGTCGAACTATTAGGTTGATCTTTATCCTTGTTGTTCGACAGCTGTGGATTCCCATAATCTTTGTTCCTTGTCCATATCAAAGCATCATTTTGCTTTTTTGAAACCGACAACATTAGCACTTGAGACAGGGAAGCATTTCCACTATCAATTAGATTTGTTCCTGGATTCAGAAACGGATCAGTTAATACTGCTGAGGTCTTTGTATTCTTGAAGAATTTTTTAAGCTCATCTTTATACGGACAATCTGATGTCCAATGATCCTCATTGCATATAAAGCATGGATGATTTGGTTTCTTATTTCCAAAGGGGTTCGCAGAAGATTTCCAGGTGATGATTCTTCCTGTTTCTTCTTCTTCCCTTTGCCTTTCTTCTTGCCCCCTGGTTGCTTGGTTTCTTTGCCTTTATCTGTTGATACAACATTTACTTCCGAGGCAAGAATTTTCTCTTTTGCATTTTGACCGGAAATCTTACGGGTCCTTTTAGATGTAGCCTTTGTCGATTTCGTGTCTGTTGCGCCAATCACGCCATCGCCGGCATGAGAGTCATTGTTTGATTTAGGAGGAGGAGGGACTGAGAATTCCGGTCTAGGAGTGTCAGGTATTTTATCGTAGAGCATGCCGGACTGAGTGTAAATCAAGTCCAAATATTGCGCACGAGCGATAACTTGCTCTTCGGTGACGACTCCCCCTTTCGCCACATCTTCTGTGATGGAAGGCAATAATGACTTAATAAACCATTCAGCTAAAAGCTGATCGGGAACATACGTTTTCACCATTCTATGACGACGTCGCCACTCATGTATATGATCAGATATGTGAGTGGCCGTTGTTTGTTTGAAATTGGTAAGAAGTTCCATTCCCATTTCGTACCTTATCAGTAACTGAAAATGGGTTAAAAAGGTTGTGGCTAGGGTAATGAAGTTGTCGAATGAAGCTCTAGGCAATTCGATATACCATTTTGCTTTCGGACCAGTTAATGTCCTCTGAAAAAGGCGAAGCCTAATCAAATCATCGTTTAGGGTGTTTGATGAACACCACAGATGAAAGGTCATCACATGATTCAACGGATCTTCACCCGGATTTCCATTAAATTTAGGAATATCTGATGGAAGTTTATGTGGAATTGCTGGCCACCAAGGGGCATAAGCGATTGGATCGTTTTTTAACCTATTTAAATCAGGTAACTCTAAAGTCACCACAAAGGGTAACTGTTGATTTAGGTTAGGTGAAGCATACCCAGGATAAGATGGGATTGCCTGAGCAGTTGGTCTTTGCATACCAGCATAATGCATTTGATGCTGGTAACTCTGGTAAGGTTGGTGGGCATGACCATTGTAGAATGGTTGATTTTGACCGTTTTGAATATACAGTTGCCGACTATTCGCAAAGATTTGTTGCTCAGAACCTTGGTATACTTGTTGGAACTGCGGTTGTTGGTATTGCACTAGCCATGGTTGTGAAGCCATGTGCTGTTGCCCGATACTAACTGTTTGACCAAGACGAGGGGTAATTGTACCCGTTTGAACCTGTGTCATTCCACCAGTCGGCGATTGTGGTTGAGTTGTAGGGTCAAGGGGCTGTTGCATTACAACCTGAGAAACTTGAGGTTGGCATACAACAGGCAGCGCTTGAACTTGCGACACCATCACAATAGCTGGCGTAGTTGGTATACTTGACATAGGTAAGAATTGTTGCATCGAATATACAACTCTTGGTTGTTGAGGTAGTATCGGTACCCAACCGCTTGACGTAATTCCAGCATAACCCGAATTTTGTTGTGAACTCCCATATGGCTGTCCTCCCGGAGGGGATAATGAAAGGGTATACTCCCCCCCATACGGTGGTAATCCAGTACTTAAGGGAATGGTTTTCCCTTGAGGGCCGGACTGCCCAAATTGACCTCCAAATGGATCAATTTGTTGAGACTCAACATAAGAGTTTCTGGATATTATTCTAGATGAACAAGCAGGAACAGACCATACTATCGAAATAGCCCCTAAGTGGGCTCCTTCTAGCGATTAAGAACTAGTTGGGACAGATGGTATACCGACAAACATTGTTGGAGTGATAGCAGGAAGTTCTGCCGTCGCTGTGTCAGAGGACACAATCCTAGATGTTGACGGTTTTTTAGACATTTCTAGTCTATCCAAAATATTACCTAGCGATTCTACAGGAGCTGCTGCTGGCGGTAGACTAATTTCTGATGAAGAAGGATACAGAGTGATCCCGACTCCAAATTGTGATGGAGTACTAGCTGGAGAATCTTCCACAATCTCTTCTATAGCAATCAGACCAGGTGGAAGGGGTAGACCGTCAGGTCCGTAGAATATTTCTGGTGCCGAAGAAGGTATGGAATCTGCAGCGATAGATGTTTGGGGAGCAACACTCTCCGAACCGGTTGTAGATGGAACTGGTTCAGTGATACAAGTGTTTACCCTCAGACTAGGATCAGTACTACTGTCCTTCTGTGGCTGCTGAACTTCTTCTGTAAAGGCAGGGATACCAAAAATGTTTGGAGTAACCGGAGTCTCTGATGTTGTTGGAACACTTGTTCTAACTTTACCAAGAGATTTGGAACGGTTAAACGAGTTCGCTTTGTCCATACTTGTTTCGATTCCGGAGACAAAGACGGTTGACTCGTAAGCCTCCGCGAATGACGGGGTTTCAATTGACTTTCTTCCACGATTGCGGATTACTCGATCAACTAAAAATCAAGGGGAAGTATGTTTCCAAATTAGATGAATTTTAGACACTTTGACACAACTTGTTTTTTCAATTTTTAAGAGTCGAGAAAAAACAAAAGAGGACTCTAGTCGCCTTTGATTTTTAATGAGCCTGAAGTGACAAGTGCTCAGATGGACCTTTTCCGTTAAGGAGTTTGAAAAGGAACAAAAGGGACTGCTCTGGAAATCTAGGTAGAGGGATTACCAAACCAATCACAAAACTACAGAATACTTTTTACGGTATAGCAGTCAATCTTCCCAAATGCTGTGTTCAGTGCATTGCGATCTATAGGGCGGCAGACACGGCTTCCTATGGATAAAGGATTAAGCCTATTGTGATCTCCCAAAATATACTCGACGGTACGTGGGAGCACAAGTCTGTACTGGCACTTATCGTCTCAAAGTGGAGGAATCACCCAACCATCAGTGAGAACAATAGTTACCAGGATTTACGATGCCGGAATACGTCTCTAGCCTAGACTTCTAGATGTTGTGCGTTAGGTTCCAAAGCATTGTTAGATTCATTAAATTTATTTTATAGTTGATCTTGCTTAAGAAATTTTCCTTTCAAGTTCACCGCGAGATGTAGATGTATAATTCCTAAAATGCAATCTAAGATGATAAACAGTCTTTTATCTTCTTTGTACAATGAAAATCCTAGCTACTAAGGAAAGAGAGACAGTATTCTTTCACAAAGAGAAAAGAGCACACTCTAAATGCACTGTCCTAAATCAAACCAATCAAACAATCTAAATGCAAATGCACATGCATGTATTTTTTTTTGGCTTTCTTAGTATGTGAATGGTAAAAAGAAAGCTAATGCAAAAATCTGAATTACTTTTCAAGCGACAATTATTAACAAGTTTCTCTTCGAAATCAGAAATGGAGACAACCATAACACTTTATGATTCGGAAATGAATACTTGCTTTCGACACTAGAAAAACTACAAATTCAGACCAAATACAATAGTAGCAGGATAATCGACTATCAATAGCAACCAAACTCTTTCCTATGACTGAAAACGACACTTGTGACACTTTCAAATCAAAGGACGACAGTACGATTACGTTAAATTTTGCAAAGGAGAACTGAAAATGACTCAACAAATACACAAAAACATTACAGTTCTTTTGTACAACGGAGGCGGAATAACAACAAGAAAAAGGGGTTTCAAACAGAGATATACTGATTACAGGCAACAAAATTCATGAATAGAACTGGAAAGAATGAATCATAGAAACCAAAACTGAACAATACCTAGTCTGATCAGCGCACCTGTAACACAGGGAATTTGAAATGCAGCGCACCTACTACACTCGGGAAGTGCGCTGAATTTCAGATTCATAGAATAGTACCTGCGTTGGGCCAAAGACGAGACTTTGCTTGGGTTCTGGGTCACAGTTTGCAGTTCAGTTCATGGGTTTTGGCCGAGCAAATGGTAATCAGTAATGCAACAATCAGGGGTAGATCTAAGGAGGTTACTGGAGCTACCACGAGGGAAATTAGAGAGTTTGTAAATCAGTTGTTTAATTCATAAACAAATCTCAGAGATTGACTGAAGCGGCATTTATCTACTTTGCATTTGCATAGCAAATGCAGTTCGAAAGCTACCTAGCTCGACTTCAGGCTCCGTCTGTAAGTTTATAAAATAAACAACAAGGAAGATAAACAAACAACCTAGTCACTCCCTAGTGGAGTCACCATTTTGTTACAGGGAAAAGTGTCTACACAGAACTGCTTATCCCACTAAGGTGTGGTAGCTACCTTAGAAACAAACAAAGTAAAGCTACTTTCGTTTTTCCTTTATGAAATATAGATGAAAGAAGAACAAAGAAGACCAACCTCTGTCTTGCGCTTATCTCCTAGTTCGATTCCTCTCTCTTGATAGTCTTTCGCTACTTGCTCCCTTGTACGCCCAGCTTCACAGAGTACCTGTAAGATCACAGTAGCATAACACTATACAAGAACATGGATCTATAATCATAAACAATCTAGGATCAGATGTAAATTGACCATACAAATGCATAAAACATAAATGACACAAGAGTATGGAGGAAAACTTGAATAGCTTTTATTGATAATCAAGAAAGAGCCAAGGGAGTTACAACCAGTTGTTCTGACCCAGCATCATCCTCTCAGCAAGTAAGCCCCTCTTCACCTCATACAAAGCTTAGATCACCCAACACTAAGATGTTGTCTCAAGAAACCAACAATAATTCCTTACAATATGCAAAATTCCAGCCCCTGGATCTCTGGGATGAGGGATCCATATATAGATATCTGTAAGGGAGATGAGTCAGCTTGTGATTTGATTGGTGTCTTCCCTCTGATAGTTCTTGCTTCCACTTGGAGATTGATGATCTCTTACTCATCCTTGGTCAAATTCAGAGAGGCAAGTGTCACAGGAGAAGTTTCTGGAAGATTCCATGCCTCTCCACCTCGCGGAATGACACTACCATTTGTCACTTCTCGCCCATTGCACCCCATAGAAGGGCTTTTTGAAATGCAACGCACCCACACAGTGTATTTAGGTGATATGCAATGCATTTTGCCTGTGGAGCAGCTGAAATGATCCTGTTTTGACCAGTTCTGAGCAGTTTTTCCTGGAGAACTTCTGGGAGAAGCTGTAATCAGTTGACCTTGTTCCTTTAGGGGTTAGAACAACACTTTTAGGGACTTAGGAGCCCTTGGTTTATGGACATTTTATGCTTGGGGTCATAGTGCCCAAAAATGTCTATAACACTACTAAGAGGGGGGGTGGGTGAATCACTAGTGTCATCTATATACAATTTTTGCTAATTGTTACTTCAATTACTGAATCACACATATATGTTAGATGAAACTCATTCAACATGTGCATCACATAATCATAACTTAAAACCCTAAGAATCAATATAAAATTAGAAAATTCACACAATCACATCAGCGCACATAAGACACAACATTTCTAGTGGAAACCCTTCCGAGAGAAAAACCACCCTTGCTACTATTGCTTTGCTATGAATTTATATTAGTCAAGCAATTGGTATTTTACATAGCTTGTTAACTCCCAACAACATGGATACTTTACCTCATATACAAAATTTCAACACCCATCAGCTAGGAGACTCGATACTACTGATCATCTAGAAATACTTTGTTTTGTACGAATCTATAGACTTCCATCTGCTGAAGTCCTCCACGATAAACGATCCTCGCACAACTCCAATTGGACTATCCAACAAAAATTGGATGAGAAATTATTCCTTTCATTAAAGCTTCACTCTCACGACTCCTCTCTCATGAAGTCACTTCTCCTCACCATTATATGGACCTCCTTTCATCTATTTTCAAACAGGATCCAAGAAACTCTCCTCAACAAGAAATCAACTCTGCATACATGCTCTCAACAACAAGCAATCATCATCAAATAAAAGCTAAACAAGTAAAACTGTGGCCACATCAAATTCAAATACAATTAGACCCTCACAATAAAATAATGTTGCATAATATAATCAACAACAAGAGAAACTATGGCTATGTGCCAAATGTATCAACAAATCCTGCATAAAACAAGTGTGAGAATCATAAACATAAAGACCACACAACAACATACAAAACTTCTCCAAATGATCTCTACTCCAACTATTGGGTTGTGTTATATTCTTTCCACGTAGTTAATAGGGGGTTTTAGGGGCACCCGTAACCCCACATTATGGGGTCTAGGGCAACGCCCCGAAAAAATTTGGTTTTCGACCCTATGTTAGGTTCGGCGGACCCACCTATGGTTTTGTGCATGATTTTCGCACATGTTTTTTTGGACACGATGGTTTTCGGTCCATGGTATTGGACGTGATGATTTTTGGTCCATGGTATTGGATGCTTCAGCATGTATAAATATGTATTATAACATTGAAAGGAACATAATGAAAAATCAAGCTGGTAGTCCTGGTTCTGGGATCCAAGGGAAAATATCTGTGTATATGTGTTTTATGTGTTCTACTCTCACATTATTTATTTTATGTGTTTTAGAATTCGTATGCAGGTAATTTCTGTACGGGGTTAAAACCTACATTTGGTATCGAAGCAATTTTGGCTTCAAGGGGATGCCTTTGTTGCTGAGGGGTTTCGCTCAGGCCTGTGGTAGACCCTATTTAGTGGGAGATCTGCAAGGTCGATTCTAGTGGTGAAAGAAGATGGCAAGCAGTGGAAAGATAGAGATCGAGAAATTTAATGGTCAAAGTTTTGAGTTGTGGAAACTCAAGTTGGAGAATCTGTTGGTGGATAAAGATTAGTGGATCACGGTAGATTCGGGTACTAAACCAACAAGAGTGTCCGATGAAGAATGGAAGAAGTTAGATAGGAAGGAAAAGAGCACAAGACGATTGTGTGTCTCAGATTCAGTATTACTGAATGTATTATGGGAAGCTACGAGGAAGGCTTTGGCGGACAAGTTAGTGACTTTGTACGAATCTAAGTCTCTGGTGAATAAGCTGTTCTTGTGGAAAAAGTTGTATAACCTGAGGATGAAAGATGGAGACTCGGTGACAGAGCATCTGAATGCATTTAATACTGTGGTAAGTCAGTTAGCATCTGTTGATATTAAAATTTCAGATGAAGATAAATGCATTAGTTTGTTGTGTTCCCTACCAGATTCGTGGGATAGTCTGGTTATTGCAATAGGTAGCAATGCAACTGCCTTGCATTTTGATGTAATAGTCTCATCTTTGCTAATGGAGGAGATGAGACAGAAAAATACAGAGAGCTAGAATGGTGATGCCTTGCTTGTACGAGGACGGTCCCAGAACATAAACAAAAATAAGTCATCGAGTGGGAGATCTAAATCTAGAGGGAGATCTAAATCTCCAGGAAAACCTGTAAAGGTGGTGTGCTGGAAATGCAGAAAGGAAGGGCACTACAAAAGGGATTGTAAATCTAAAGCTCCTGATAAAGGAAAGGGATCTAATGATGCTCCTTCTGCAGAGGCAAAAACCACTTCAGATGAAGGTGGGGATGTGTACTTGGCTTCTTCAAGTACACATGTAGATCACGAGGCATGGTTGATTGATTCAGGTGCATCCTTTGACTTCACTCCCCATAGAGAGTGGTTCTGCGAGTATGAGAAATACGATGGTGGTGATGTCTTCTTAGGGGATGATAGGAAGGCTAGAATCATTGGTCACGGAAAGGTAAAGTTGAAGTTGCAAGGTGGAAGGGTTAGAACACTTCCAGGTGTTCTGCATATTCCTGCATTGGCCAGAAATCTGATTTCTGTAAGAAAGTTGGATGATGTAGGTGTAAAAATAGTGTTCGAGAAGGATACCTGCAAGATGGTTCAGGGAGCATTGGTATTGATGCAGGGAGTTCGGATTGGAACTCTGTACAAGCTGCAAGGTAGCACTATTATTGATGGGTGCAATAGTTCTCTGGTTCCTGAAAGTGGAGTAGAAAATCTAGTGGTCTCTGGAGAGAAGACCATGTTGTGGCATCAAAGGCTTGGACATATTGGAGAGAAGAGCCTTCGAATACTTCATGGTAAAGGTATGGTAGAAGGTATGAGTAATAGCTCTCTAGATTTTGATTTTTGCAAAAATTGTGTATATGGGAAGCAGAATTGGGTGAGTTTCCCCTCTGGTAGTAAGAGGGCGAAACAGATATTAGAGCTTGTGCACAGTGATGTGTCTAGAACTGTGAAGGTTCCATCACTAGGTAAGTCTGTGTACTATGTATCATTTATAGATGACTTCTTGAGGAATACATGGATATATTTTCTTAAGAAGAAATATGAAGTCTTTGACAGGTTTAAAGAATTTAAAGCTCTCGTGGAAAATCAGACAGAGAAGAAGATAAAGGTGCTGAGGACAGATAATGGTGGAGAGTTTTGCAGCAAGGAATTTGAAGAATTTTGTAAGAAGTGTGGTATACCGCCGCAGAAAACTACTCCATATACACCTCAGCAAAATGGAGCTGCGGAAAGAATGAACAAGACGTTGATGGAAAGGGCAAGCATGCTATATGGTGTCGGGTTAGGATAGGAATTCTGCGCAGAGGCGGTGGATACTACATGTTACCTGGTCAATAGGTCACCTTCATCAGCGTTGGAGGATAAGACTCCACAAGAGGTATGGACTAGTAAGAAACCCTCTCTTTCACATATGAGGGTATTTGGATGTGATGCATATGTACATGTTCCAAAGGAGAAACAAACCAAGTTGGATAGTAAATCTGAAAAGCGCATCTTTATTGGGTATAAGGATGGTTTAAAGGGTTATAAGCTTTGGAACCCAATCACACAGAAGGTTGTGTATAGTCGAGATGTGGTGTTCGGAGAGGTAAAAGATGTTATTAAACATGAAGTCCAACAAAAGGAACCTGAGAAGATAGAGTTTGAGCTAAAGGAGGAAGAATAAGACTCTACAACAGAGGTGGAATCAGAAGATGAAGAGCCACAAACTCCAGCTGTGAGAAGATCAGTTCGGGAAAGAAGGCATCCTGAAAGGTATAGTCCATCTTCTTTCTATTCAAATTCTGCTTTATCTATTACTGATGATGATCCCAGAACTATGAAGGAAGCAGTAGATTCAAAGGATGGAAAACTTTGGAAAGAGGCCATGGTTGATGAAATGGCATCTTTGCACAAAAATGAGGCTTGGCATCTGGTGGAGTTTCCGACTAGAAGGAAACCCATTGGCAGAAAATGGGTGTTCAAAAAGAAGACAAATGCACAAGGAAAAGTGGAGAAATACAAAGCTCAGTTGCTAGCAAAAGGTTATTCCCAGGTGCTGGGAATTGATTTTGGTGATATTTTTTCTCATGTTGCCAAGGTAACTTCTATTAGATTACTTTTATCTGTTGCTGCTGATTTTGATTCTGAGGTAGAACAGATGGATGTGAAGACAACATTTCTTCACGGGGATCTGGAAGAGGAAATCTACATGAAGCAACCTGAAGGCTTTGCAGCGAAGGGTAAGAAAGAACTAGTATGCAAGTTAAAGAACTCTCTGTATGGGTTAAAACAGTCACCAAGGATGTGGTATCAGAAATTTGATACATTTATACGAGGACTTGGATTCACCAGAAGCAAAGTAGATCACTGTGTTTATTTTAAATTAATTGGTGACCGTGTTATTTATCTGGTCTTGTATGTGGGTGATATGTTGCTAGTTGGAAATGACAAAGGAATTATCTAGGATTTGAAGACCCAATTGTCCTCCAAATTCGACATGAAAGATCTTGGTGCTGCAAACTATATTTTGGGCATGGAAATTAAAAGAGATCGGGCAAAGAGGAAGCTCTGGTTAAACCAAAGGAAGTATATCGAGACAATACTGCGGAGCTTTAATATGCAGGATAGTAAACCGGTGAAGGTTTCTATTCTTGTATGTGTGAGGTTATTTGCTCAATGTCCCAAGACACAAGAAGAGGAAGAGGAAATGTCCCGTGTTCCATATGCAAGTGCAGTTAGTAGCCTGATGTATGAAATGGTCTATACTAGACCAGATATTGCACATGCAGTGGGAGTATTGAGCAGGTTTATGTCAAAACCAGGAAAGGAGCATTGGACAGTAGTGAAGCGGGTTTTCAAGTATTTGCGTGGCACTAGTGATTATGGTTTGTGCTACCAAGGAAGATTAGGATTGGACAAAATGTTGGATATTCATGACTTTTTTGATGTAGACTCAGCTAGAGATCTAGATCAGAGAATATCTACATGTGGGTATGTGTTTAGCCTATTTGGAGGTGCAGTCAGCTGGATGAGCAAGAAACAATCTGTAGTGGCACTATCAACTACAGAGGTAGAATACATGGCAGCCACTCATGCACGCAAGGAAGCAGTTTGGTTGTAGAGATTGTGTTCAAGTATGGGGTTAGTACAGGGATCTATAAGGATAGACTGTGACATCCAAAGTGTAATTTTCTTGGAAAAGAACCCCGCATATCATTCAAAGACAAAGCACATTGATGTTCAATATCACTTTGTGAGGGATATGATAGAAGACAAAAAGAGGTTGCTGGTAAAGGTGGAAACTTTGAAGAATATTGCAGATGCATTGACAAAATCTATGAGCTCTGAGAAGTTCTCTTGGTGTAGAGAGACAATGGGCATTTCAGGGCTGGAAAAATGACTAAGCTCTCTTGTGGCCCCCTGTGGAAAGAAAAAAACAAGTGGGAGAACGTTGGGTTGTGTTATATTCTTTCCATGTAGTTAACAGGGGGTTTGAGGGGCACCCGTAACCCCACTTTATGGGGTCCGGGGCAGCGCCCTGGAAAATTTTGGTTTTGGACCCTATGTTAGGTTGGGCAGACCCAACTATGGTTTTGTGCATGATTTTCGCACATGTTTTTTGGATGCGATGGTTTTTGGTCCATGGTATTGGACATGATGGTTTTCGGTCCATGGTATTGGATGCTTCGGCATGTATAAATATGTAGTATAACATTGAAAGGAACATAATGAAAAATCAAGCTGGTAGTCCCGGTTTTGAGATCCAGGGGAAATCTCTATGTATATGTGTTTTATGTGTTCTGCTCTCACATAATTTTTTTTCTTGTGTTTTATAATTCGTATGTAGGTAATTTCTGTACGGGGTTAAAACCTACACCAACAACTTCAATTCTAATCTATTATACAACATGATTTAGATCTGCTGACTATTCAGTCAACAATGCTCATAGACTAAAGAATCTAGGCTCTACTCAAGGTTTGAAGCATAATCTCCTTCTCTGATACCTTCTCACTCAGATACATACATAATCAACTCATAATCAACCATCACATAGCTCCAAGATCAAGTATATAAAACACGCAGGGAAAAATTGAGCTTGGGGCTATGATCAAAGGTGCACAAATTGGACCACCACGAAGGTCACTACTAGTGAAATAAATGCATTCACATCATGAGAGGGCCTTTTCAAATCATTTCTGACTTCTTAAAAAAATTCTGGAAGCCTTTAGGAATTTCCAAGCTAATTTCTTTCCAAACAACACAAGGAATGATAAGCAAATCTCGTCAAATCCATCAGTTGCATGCATGACACTATCCCCATGTGACTGAGGCCTACATCCACTCCCATAGGCTTGGCTCCATGTGATTGGAGCCTTCCAGTCACTCCCACAGGCTTGGATCCATGTGCCTATGGCTAAGGAATAGGAAAATCATCAATCGTTCAGGTCAAGACCTTAACCATATGTTATATCCTCTTCTCCAGCATATGTACTAGCATCTAGGCCTCTGACACATCTGCAAGTAGATTAAACATGCATCCCAAGTGTCACTTCCAAGTTTACCTATAAGGGTGTTGGCAGTGTTTGGAATCTGTCAACCATCAGGTCTCCTAGATGTGAAGTCCCAATTAGACTTCACACCATTTGGAGTAGAAGCCCCATCCAAAATATCTGCCTGATTTCCATATGTCCTTAGAGATATTCCTTGGCTCTAACTATCAACAAGAGAGAGAATTTCATATGCGCCTTCTAAAAGGTGTTAGCCTCCTGTTGCAACAGGGTTTCATTTTTCATGATTGACATTTTTACATGCCAAATATGTCATACTTTGCAAGCTGCAGTGTTCCATATTTCCAGAAGAGACCAAAGAAGAAAGCCATGAAGTGTGCTAGTCCAAATGCCACTGCTGATTCCAATTTTGATGAGTTGTTCCAGTTTTGAAGAGTTTTCATTTAAGGGAGGTCCAAACTGTTTAATCTTGGTCTCCCTAGGTTTCAATTTCCTGTTTTAGAATATAGAGAATGATATCTGTCCAAACAGTTTAATCTTGGAAGATTTGTAGATAGGTAGAGAATCAAAGGGACCCAACTGTTTAATCTGGGCCCTGGCAGAAATAAGTGCAGATTTAGATAGGAAACATTCAAAAGAAAAATTGTAAATCTGGGTCTGCAAGTCTAAGTGCACCCAAACCAAAAAGAAGAAAAAATGTTAGGTGAGTAGGCCGGGTAGGTAGCTGTGAGGTTGCAGAATGGTGATTTATGATAAATTTTGTGTTTTGAAGTGTTATATCTTTACAGATCACAGTGCAGGCAGTTTTGCATTCACAAGAGCTCAAAGGTGGACATCACTAACTCCCCTTTCTTCTAATTCCCTAAATCACTTACTAACTTCCCAAAGAGGTCAAGATCTGCTTGATTCCTCTTAGTTTCATCATCATCCATATCAGTTGCCTTGGTGAAGATCTGCTTCACTCAAGGATTTTATTTCTTTTCAAGGTCTTTTCCCCAAAATAGCCTAAGGTCCCTGACCTTAGCGCTTGCTGATCACCTTCATATTAACTACTAACAGTATTATATAACTCCCTATCAGTTTTCCCCTTTCCCCTACTAAAACTTTGTATATAAAATTCCCCTATGTAAATATCCCCTCCCTGGCAATATAGCCATATTCTTTATAATTCCAGGAAAAAATGGTCCATCCGGGGCTGTTTTTAGCCCATCCGAGTCATAACTGGGGTTAGATGACACCTGGTCATGCTAAGAACCTCTCCCCTAGCCCTAAAAACCCTCAAAAAACCCTCTTTCCGCCCCTAAACCAAAGTTTTGTGCATAAACCTTTAAACACGCGCGCAAAAAACCACGTTTCACCCCTTACCCTAAGTCCCGAGCGCCAATACATTAACCCTCGCATGTAACTTCAAACCCCGCCTTTCCCTAAGTCTAAACCCACCCGCGCGCTTTATCAAATTCGGAATATCCCGCGCATATTCCCTACCCGTATACCCCCGCCGACTCACCATTGCCGCCAGCCATTGGATCATCCGCCCTGCAGATCTACGGCTGACGGGCCCTCCCATCCCCGAACAGCCCGAAGCTTAGCGTCCGGGAGATGGGCGGTATTACCCGCCGTACTCCCGCCACGTGTCAAGCTCTGGGGTGTGGCGGAGCCCCTCACCCCAAAACCGCCCAGGCGCTAAGGCGGTGCGCCCAAAACCGCTTACCGCCCTTCCCTGTGACGTAAGCCCCACGTCACTCGCCTGCGTCACCCCCCTGCCCAGTCACCTGCCACGTGGCCTCCTGCCATTGTACCCTACCACTGTACATGCCACGTCACCATTCGTACATGATGATGTCACCCGCTGATGTCATCCCTCCACGTCATCATGCTGATGTCATCATCACTTTTTGGCGCGAAGGAGCAAAAATCGCACTTCGGAGCCCCGGAATCAGTTTCTGAGGCAGTTTTTGATGAGTGATTTGCTAGATTTTTTGGGCCAGAATGGGGAATCTTCAGGGAATCTTTTCATTCTGCAGCCCCCAGGAAGCCCGAAAGGCGCCGAATGAACCATTTTTCTTTGCAAAGCTTGTAGAAAGGAGCAGAAAACAGTTTTGAAGGAAATAGAGGCCAAACAGCAGGCATTAATTTGTGATTAGACCCACAGCACGTCAGAACAACATCAATTTATTGCCAAAGAGTATCAGAGGAAGATGAAGAGCCAAAGAGTATCAGCCGAAGATTTTTTTTTAGGGGCTCGAAGCACCTGAACATTGATGAGCCCCCCAGAGAGTCAAATCAAGAGGCGTAAGCCCATCCTTGCCCTCAAATCACAGTTAAAGCCTTAAATGCAGACAGACAACAAAGAAGCAGAAACCCATACACATTTATTGCAGAAAACACTGGACCAAGCCACCAAGGACTACATCATTTACTTAGTTTTGATACGGTAGCCCTGAGCACAGCCTGAGATATTTTTTGCATTTATTTCTGGATAGGATTAGGTTAAGTAATGATCTTTCTTTTAGACCTGTTTAGGTCAAGTTGTAATAAAAGCAGTAGTAGAGAGTTTTTCCCTATATATACCGCCCTCTACATTGTTTCAAGGGTTGGTTGATTGAGAATTTTCACTAGAGACTCGCATTGTATACCTGAGTTTTTCTATAATCAAAGATTGCTGAAAGCTTGGAGAGCAAATTGACTGTTGTAAATGAATGTTTTTGGAGATATGAAGATGGAATTCTTGTGCTGCAGCCTGAAGCAATAAGTGCATCTTACCTCTATCTATTGTTTACCACCATCTAAATAGCAGAAAGAAAGAATAGCTTAGAATTTGTTTAAATACACTCTATGCTCAATTTCTTCTATTTCTTTATGTTTTCCTCTGATTGAATTGGCTATGAATATGAATTCCTCCTGGCTCATGTTTACCCCGATTCACTTGTGTTGGCCAATTATCTAGGGATTCTTCACTGCCCCTAGGTAGAGCTCTGTTACCTCCATCTGTTAAGCTGATTGAGAGATTCTTAACTGCCTCTCATTACTTAGCATTCTTTCCATCATTTAAACCTGAAACATTGTTTCATGCGCAGCTATCTTGCTCCACTTTCCCTCTCTTGTGACCGAAGAAATGCACTAGCAGTTCTCCTCCTCGACTCCACGCCCAATGGTTTGAAACTTCCAAACTATGCCTTGCCTCTCTGTCTGAAAACATCAATTTTCCCACCAAAAACAAACAAAAACCCTCTGAACTCAAGACCTAGCCTAAAATCCTTTTCAACAAAGCTAAATCATAAAGAGAGAGCCCTCTCTGATTGCAGGTTGGCTAGAACCTACAGTCCAAAGTTGGTCTGTGGTTACCTCGGCCGTATCCTTTTCCAGAGCTTAATGACAACCTGAGTGATAAAAAAAGGAAGGGGGTGTGTCTGGTGAGTTTTCAATCATATGTGTGTCAAAGTTCTTTCACTGACGAGGGGAGGAGAAGTGAGCCTCTAAGAGAGAGGTAGTAGTACCACCTTAGTAGAGACATACATGAACAAGAAGGGTCCGTGAAACATTGAGTGGAATAGTTCACAGAGACGTGACCTTCATTGAAACAAATATAATGAGGAAGATCTGTCTAATATCCAGTGGAATAGTCCACGAGGATGCGAGAACGATAATAGCAACTCCAACACATTCTCAATATTATAAGTACAAAAATAACCAAGATAGTTCAACTACTTTATCATAGATGAAAGAAAATATGAATTACAAACATTCACAAAATAGTATTACAAATAACCATAATCCATGCATGAAGAATGTGTTGGCCTTGAAGGCTTATGTTATTAAGTAAAAGTTCCAAGACACATGTATATAATGAACATCACCAACTTTACTAGTGGAGTGTTGGAGCCACTCCTTACTCCTCAAAAGAATTGATTTATCTCTCTAATGCCTTGCGAGAGGAGTCAAGGTGAAAATTCATTTGCTCATACAATGAGGGAATATATATAACCAAGGGGTGATGCTTCCCCTTCCTTGTGACCTTTTGACTACCCTCATGACTATTTGACTTCCTATGACTTTTCAACTTACATGACTCTTCGTATTCTACACATGTCCTTTGGACTTTCACTTTCCAACACATATGTTACATCATTGGCTACAAGGTGTGGCATGTGACTACTCATGACATGACATTACATGACACTGTTGACAAGGAATGTGTAGGATTTAACCACGTACATAAACTACCTACATATGAATTCTAAAAACAGAAAATAAACAATGGTGAGAGAATAAAACATAAAATAGCTATACAAAGAGATTTCCCTTGGATCCCAAAACCGGGACTACCATATTGATTTTTCATTATTATCCTTTCAATGTTACAATACATATACATACATGCCGAAGCATCCATAAACCAAAATCCATTAACCCTAGATTAGAACATAATCGTAGTTCCCTTGACTGGAACTATAAAACAACATGGGAAAAAAACCATCATGCCCAAAACCATGCACTGTGAAAACCATGCATAAAACCATAGGTAAGTCCGCCCCACCTAATATAGGGTCCAAAAAAGTTTTCCCCCGGGCGTTGCCCCAGACCCCGTAGAGAGGCATTACTTCCCCCCTCAAACCCCCCTTATGACCCCCCTGCTATGCTCGATGCAACGAACAGGGGCTACTTCCTCCCCCCCGCGTGTGAGGCTAATCGTGGAAATAATATAATTCACACCCAACATTATCCCACTTGTTGTTTCTTTCCACAGGGGGCCACAAGACAGCTTAGTCATTGGTTGAGCCCTCCAATGCCCATTGTTTCTCTACACCAAGAAAATTTCCCAGTGCTCACAGACTTCCTCAATGAAATTGCAACATTCTTCAAAGTTTCCACCTTTACCAGCAACACCTTTTTGTGCTCAACCATATCCCTCAGAAAGTGATACTGAACATCAATGTGCTTTGTCTTTGAATGATAATCAGGGTTCTTTGCCAAGAAAATTGCACTTTGGCTGTCACAGCCTATCCTTATATCTCATTTTACCGACCCCATACTTGAACACAATCTATGCAACCAAACTACTTCCTTGCTTGTATGAGTGGTTGCCATGTATTCTGCCTCTATAGTTGAAAGTGCCACTACAAACTGTCTCTTGCTCATCCAACTCACTACATCTCCAAACAAGTTAAATACATACCCACTTGTAGATATTCTATGATCCAGATCTCTAGCCCAGTTTGCATAAAAAAATCCACGGATATCCAAAAATCTATCCAATCCTAGTCTTCCTTGGTAGTACAAACCATAATCACTAGTGCCACGCACATACCTGAAAACCTGCTTCATTGTTCTCCAATGCTCCTTCCCTGATTTTGACATAAACCTGCTCAATACTCCCACTGCATGTGCAATTTTTGGTCTAGTACAAACCATTTCATACATCATGCTACTGATTGCACTTGCGTATGGCACATGTGACACGTACTCTTCCCCTTCTTGTGTCTTGGGACACTGTTCAACAGATAACTTTACACCTACAGGAACATGAACTTTCACCGGTTTACTATCCTACATATTAAACCTATGCAATATTGTCTTGATATACTTCCTCTAGTTTAACCAGAGCTTCCTTTTTGCCTGATCTTGTTTAATTTCCATGCCCAAAATATAATTTTCAGCACCAAGATAATTCATGTTGAATTTGGAGGAAAATTGGGTCTTCAATTCCTAGATAATTTCTTTGTTATTCCCAATCAACAACATATCATCCACATACAAGACCAAATAAATAACACGCTCACCAATTAATTTAAAATACACACAGTGTTGGCTTTGCTTCTAGTGAAGCCAAATCCTTGTATATATGTATCAAATTTCTGATACCACATCCTTATTGATTGTTTTAACCCATATAGAGACTTTTTTATCCTGCATAACATTCTTTCTTACCCTTCACTGCAAAGCCTTCAGGTTGATTCATGTAGATCTCTTCTTCCAGATTCTCATGAAGAAGTGTTATCTTCACATCCAATTGTTCTACCTCAAAATCAAAAGCAGCAACAACAGATAAAAGTAATCTAATAGAAGCTACCTTGGCAATAGGAGAAAAAATATCACCAAAATCAATTCCCGGCACCTGGGAATAACCTTTTGCTACCAACTGTGCTTTTTATTTCTCCACCTTGACTTCTGCATTCATATTCTTTTTAAACACACATTTTCTGCCAATGGTTTCCTTCTAGTTGACAACTCCACTAGATCCCAAGCCTCATTTTTGTGCAAAGATGCCATTTCATAAACCATGGCCTCTTTCCAGAGTTTTCCATCCTCTGAATCTACTGCTTCCCTGACAGTTCTAGGATCATCATCAATAATAGATAAAGCAAAATTTGAACTGAAAGAAGCTGGATTATACCTTTTTAGTTGCCTTCTTTCTCAAACCGATATTCTCACAGCTAGAGTTTGTGGCTCTTCATATTTTGATTCCTCTTCTACTGTAGAGTCTGATTCCTCCTCCTTTATCTCAAAATCTATCTTCTTAGGTTCCTTTGGTAGGACTTCATGTTTAATAACTTTTTTCACCTCTCTAAAAACCACATCGCAACTATACTCAACCTTCCTTGTTTTTGGGTTCCAAAGCTTATAACCCTTTAAACCATCCTTATACCCAATAAAGATGCGCCTTTCAGATTTACTATCCAACTTGGTTCTACATGTACATATGCATCAGATCCAAATACCCTCAAATGTGAAAGAGAGGGTTTCTTACCAGTCCATACCTCTTGTGGAGTCTTATCCTCCAATGTTGATGAAGGTGATTTATTGACCAGGTAACATGCAGTTTCCATCGCCTCTGCCTAGAATTTTTGTCCTATCTCGACACCACTGAGCATGCTTCTTGTCTTTTCCATCAACGTCTTGTTCATTCTTTATGCAAATCCATTTTTCTGAGGTGTGTATGCAGTAGTCTTCTATTGTGCTATACCACACTTCTTACAGAACTCCTCAAATTCCTTCTTGTAAAACTCTCCATCGTTATCTGTCCTCAACACCTTTATCTCCTTCTCTGTCTGGTTTTCCACCAAAGCCTTAAATTCTTTAAACCTTTCAAAGAATTCAAATTTCTTCCTGAGGAAATATATCCATGTATTCCTTGATAAGTCATCTATAAATCATACATAGTACACAGACTTACCCAGTGATGGAACCGACACAGGTCCAAACACATCACTGTGCACAAGCTCTAATATCTGTTTCGCCCTCTTAGTACCAGAGGGGAAACTCACCTAATTCTAGTTTCCATATACATAATTTTCATAGATATCAAAATCTAGAGAGAAATTAGACATACCTTCTACCATACCATTACCATGAAGTATTCGAAGGCCCTTCTCTCTAATATGTCCAAGCCTTTGATGACATAGCATGGTATTTTCTCTAGAGACCACTAGATTTTCTCCTGCGCTTTTAGGAACTGTAGAACTGTTGCACCCATCAATAACAATGCTACTCTGAAGCTTGTATAGAGTTCCAATCAGAACTCCTGCATGAAAACCAATGATCCCCGCACCATCTTTCAGGTATCTTTCTCGAAAATTGTTTTTACACCTGCATCATCCAACTTGCTTATAGAAATCATATTTCTTGCCATTGTAGGAATATGTAGAACACCTGGAAGTGTTCTAATCCTTCCACCTTGCAACTTCAACTTTACTTTTCTGCGACTGATGATTCTAGCCTTCCTGTCATCCCCTAAGAAGACATTATGACCATCATATTTATCATACTTGCATAACACTCCCTGTGGGGAGTGAAGTGAAAGGATGCACCCGAGTCAATCAACCATGCCTCATGATCTACATGTGTACTTGAAGAAGAATCCAATTACAGATCCCCACCTTCATCTGAGGTGGTTTTAGCCTCTGTAGAAGGAGCATCATCAGATCACTTTCTTTTCTCAGGAGCATTAGATCTATAGTCCTTTTTTAAGTTCCCTTCCTTTCTGCATTTCAAGCACACATTTACAGGTTTTCCTGGATATTTAGATCTCCCTTTAGATTTAGATCTCCCACTTGAGGATTTTTTTTTTGTTTTAGAATCGTCCTCGTACAGATAAGGCATCACCATTATGGACCTTTGTGTTTTTCTATCTCTTCTCCTCCACAAGCAAGGATGAGACTATTTCATCAAACTACAAGGCAGTTGCATTGCTACCTATTGCAACAACTAGACTATCCCATGAATCTGGTAGAGAACACAACGAAATAATGCACTTATCTTCATTTGAAATTTTTATATCAATAAATAACAATTGGCTTACCATAGTATTAAAGGTGTTTAGATGCTCTGTCACCGAGTCTCCATCCTTGATCCTCAGGTTATGCAGATTTTTCTTTAGGAACAATTTATTCACTACAGACTTATATTTGTACAAAGTACCTAACTTGTCCCACAAATCCTTTTCTGAAGCTTCCCCTAATACATTCAACAATACTAAATCTGAGATACACAATCATATTGTGCTCTTTGCCTCCCAATCCAACTTCGCCCAGTGCTCAACTAACATTGCCGTTGGTTTAGTACCTGGATCTACCATGATCCATTGATATTTATCCACCTATAGATCCTCCATCTTGAGTTTCCACAACTCAGAACTCTGACCATTAAATTTCTCAATATCTATCTTTCCACTACTCACCATATTCTTTCACCATAAGAATCGATCCTGCAGATCTCCCACTGAATAGGGTCCACCACAGGCTCGAGAAAAATCCCTCAGTAATAAAGGCATCCCCTTGAAGCCAAAACAAATCTAATACCAAATGTATGTTTGAACCTTGTACATAAATTACCTGCATACAAATTCTAAAAACATAAAATAAACAATGGTGAGAGCATAAAACATAAAATAGATATACACAAATATTTTCCCATGGATCCCAAAACCGGGACTACCAAATTGATTTTTCATTATTATCCTTTCAATGTTACAATACATATATATACATGACAAAGCATCCATAAACCCCAATCCATTAATTATGGATTAGAACATAACCATAGCTCCCTTGACCGGATCTACAAAATACCATGGATAGAAAACCATAATGCTCAAAACCATGTGCGAAAATTGTGCACAAAACCATAGGTAGGTTCACCCACCTATTGTAGGGTCCAATTTTTTTTCCCCAAGGCGCTGCCTCGGACCCCATAGAGGGTCTTACGCCCCCTTCAAACCCCCTGATAGGGGGCGCTGCTACCCCCCTATTACCCCCCTGCTGTGCTCGGTGCAATGAACAAGAGGGGTGTGACCCCCCCCATGCATGAGCCTAGTAATGGAAAGAATATAACACACACCCAACAAAATTCATGATGATGTGGCAATTTCATGCCACTATTGCTGCTGATTTTCGAGTTTCTGCTTGAAAACTCTCTTCCTTTGTATGACTTGGTAATAAGGAATCTTTGGTGAGCCTTGAGTTGCGATCACAAACTGATGTCCCTTTTTCTTTTCTTGATTGGTCGAATTGTGTGTTGAGCTAAAAGTGTGTCCTTTAGCATGGTTTCCTCCTTCATCTCCTTCTCCATCATCTTGCTATGGTTTGATAGAGTACTTGCATCTTCAATTCACCCATGACGAGATGACATTAGTCTGAAAATCCCCTAGTCTAAGATAGTGCATTCTGATCCATTAACTGAGCCAAAGCTAGGTGACAGTTCAGAGAGAGGGCTTAGTGACTGTGTAGTGTGCAGTTCAGGCATAACTAAGGGAAAAAATTGTTTAGTTTTGCGAGCTAGTGGGATAGGATGAGGGGATGAACATCGAGAGGACACGCTGCGTAGTTTTGTGAGATAAGGGAGGCAAGGCTACTGCACAATTACGCATTTTAGAGGCTTAGGGGATGAGGTTGAGGCTTGTGATTTCATAGTGTTTAATGAAGGCTAGGTTGGGAGGAATATTCACACAATTTTGGAGGTCAAGGACGGACTTTGAGCACAAAAAATGCACAGTGCAGCAGTCCTAGGAGGCATGAACTATGCATTGCGTAGTTTCAAGGGTCAAGGTCTCAGTTAGAGTACTAGAACTGCATAGTGCGCAATTTAGGGAGGCTGGGTGAAGCCAAATTGCTTAGTTGAGAAGCCTTCTCGAAAATGGCTAAGTGTAGGACCAGCCAGACTCATGTGAATAGTGATAAGACTTCAACTATGACCTCACACTTAGAATACTTGACGACACAACAAAATAGATCAGCTAGGGCACATGAACAATATAGTCACCCCCATGTGACCACTTTACAACTAGTTACGACAAGTGTGACACTTAAGATAGAATTTGGGATGACCTTGATGACACATGTGTGACAATGCTCAAAACTTTGTGAAAGAGTGTGATAGAAGTTTACATAGTTATAACAACTCATATACACAAAGATAGAGCCTTGAAACCATCAGAACATTCTTCTACACATTATGCGACAACCAATCATGCTCAAAGATGACAGTTAACCCACCTTGCAAAGTGGAGAAAAATAATTCAAGAAAGTACATGAAATGAGTTTCGGTGTTTGCGACAACAATATACAAGACAAAGGAAGGCTCCGAAATTGAGTGTAAGCCAAAATTTTGGAGGGCGTTGTCGCAACTACAACACTTGGTGACACACTAATAGAATTCTAGCTTCTCTGCCTCGGTTAACTTTTTCTTAGCAGGGCCTTGGTTCTTCAGGGAGTATTCATTCATCATTCAGATTACCTTGGTGTTCCCACTTACCTCATGAATAGACACGATGCCCTTTATGCCTTTTCAGTTGAACACAACATAAGATTCAACGATATCACAATGTTAAGAAGAGTCTTTTTGGTATAAATCACATAGGAGAAAATTTTTTCAACGCTTTTCGAACTAGCTAGTGTGGTTGATCATCAAGACCAAATGAAGATTCAGATCATGGCACATGCTTAAATAAAGGGTGATGTAGAGACCAAAAGATCATATAACGACTAGTTTATGAAAATTAATATTTTAATAATGATAATATTCCTATAATGGCTAATATGAAGGGTGTTTATTTTATCCCATGCTCTTGTGGGACTCCTTACATTGGTGACACTGGTCGCTTGATTAATCGAAGGATTCGTGAGCATGCTGCTGACATCAAGCATGGCAGGACCCATTCCTCTGCCTTGGGAGAGCATGCAGATAAACCTAAGCATCACATTTACATTGAGGAGGCCCAAGTCATTGCTAGGGTTAGTCATTTCCTTCATCGTAAATTGAAGGAGGCCCCAGAAATTGAAAAAAGACCTAATACTTTAATTAGGGACAATGGTTGGAATATTAGTAGAAGTTGGGTCCCTGTCCTGTCCTCCTAGTTTTTTAGGTTTCTTTTTGGGATTTATTTTGTTTGTTTGTTTATCTATGTAGGTATTGGTGTCCTTTTAATAGCATTTGCTGTTGATTTATTCTTCATTAGAGTTTATTTTCTTGACCCTTCATGTTTTTTTAAGTATTTTATCATCCTATTCGTTCTTAACTCCTTTTAGTATTTTTGTTATTTGTTTAATGGGCCTCAACCCCATATTTTATTGTTGACCCTGTTTTATTTATTGATTATTTTTCTTTGAATATATATATATATATATATCTTATTTTATTTATTTATTTATATATATATTTCTTTTGACTTGTGTATATTTTTGTTTTATTTTATTTATGTTTCATTAAGTATTTTTAATTTAGTTTATTTTATTTCCATTAATTATTTTTATTAATTAAGTGATCTTGTCTTGATTAGGGTCTTGACTCTTTTTTATAATTTTTTACTTCCCTCCTTGTTCAGAGTTTGACTTTGATTTTTTTTTAATAAATTAATTTAAATATTATTTTTCAAAAACTAGCGTTTATATAGCCGTTACTTATTAATATTTGTTTTTAATAAATTAATAAATCAATATTATAATTTAAATATTATTTTTCAAAAACTAGCCATTTAATATAGTTGTTACTTAATAATATTTGTTTTTATATATTAATAAATTAATATCATAATTTAAATATTATTGTTCAAATATAGTTGTTACTTAAAATTTTGGTCTCTACATTGCTCTTTATTTAATCCTTTGTCATGGTTTGCCTCTTCATCCGGTCATGATGATGAACCACACTTGGTGGTTCAAAACACGCCGGCCAAAAATTTCTTTTATGTGATTTCTACCGAAAGACTTTGCTTAAATAATAATAATAGTAATAATTAAGAAAGATTGAAAAACGTAAACACTAATAAGAAACAAACAAACTAAGTCAATCAAATATAGGGAACAAAGTAAAAAAATATAAAAATAAATAAATAAATAAAATCACATAAAATAAAATAAATAAATAGGAGTCAGATTAATAATTGAAGATCCTATAACAAAATTAATAATGATGATGGCTGGAAGATTAGTCGTTGCTGGGTCCCAGCCTTGTCTTCCTAGCCTCCTCATTCCCCTATGGGTTAGGTCTTAGGGTTTCTGTCTTCCCCCTCCTTGTATTTTTCTTTTGGCAGATTTGTCCTAGTATTATGGAGTGTTTTATGTATGATTCTATTGGGCTCGTTATTAGATTTGTTTTTTCCATAATTTCATCCTTAGAATTGGGTTTCCCTTTAACTAATAAAACCTTTTCAAACCTTATGGTTAATTATTCATTTACCTATTGACATAGGTAACCTTAATGATTTTATTGGAATAAATAGATTTTGAATAAATATGGATTACTATTAAATATAAAATATCTGACCATTATGGATAAAGTTTGATATACCTTATAAGTAAATATTTACCTATTGACTTAGTTAAACCTTAAAAAATCTTGAATTAATACTGATTATTTGACCATTGGGTTTAAAGGATTTTTTATGATGTTGGACTTTAACAACCCTAAATTTACCTAATGTAATTAGATTCTAGGGGTTATTACGTCTGTTTATTTATTTATTTAATTGATTTTATTAGTATTATGAGTACGATTATTTTTATTTGTTTATAAACTATTACTAAATACTACTGTTTAGTAATTTAATAAACAATTTCGAAAAAATTTATTATTTGGTAATCGTTTTTTACTTTATTATTTTATTTCTATAACTTGATTCTATTATTATTACTATTATTATGATTATTATTAACAAAATTCTATTATTATTTTTATTACTCTTATTCCTTTCCTTCTTATTTGTTTATTATAAGGAATGGTCCCTTATTTCCTTTAAAAATATTCTTTAATTCTTCATTTATATATTTATAAATAATTTATTCTTCTTTATTTAGATATCTATATATCTATTACCTACTGACACCATTTATTTTTATTTTTCATTAAATAAATAATTTATACTATTATTAGTTTATATTTTTTCATTTAATCATTTATTTATTTAGTAGATTAATAATTTATTTATTATTATTTTTCTTCATTTATATATTTATATATTTAGTTAATAAATAAATAATTTGTTTATTTTATCTTACACCTAATATAACTAATTTTTTATATATCTATATGTAAAATTTATTTATTTATTATTATATTATAATTTATTTATTATTTATAATTTTATAATTAAATAATTTATTATTATTCTATAATTCTTTATCTATCTTACACCTAATATAACTAAAAATGATACCATTTAATTTTATTTTTTCATTAAATAAAATATTTTATACTTTTATATTCATTAATATATAATTTATTATTAATTTATATTTCTTCATTGATTTATTTATAAATAATTTATTATTATTTTATAATTCTTCATATGTTTATAGTTTTATCTCACACCGAATATAACTAATTTTATACATTTATATATAAATTTATATATATTGATTTATTTATTATTATATTTAATTTAATTTTTATCTATTTTTTACCTAATATATCTGAATTGGACCTTGCTCCCTTAGTTAGGTAACCGTTGGTGTCTCTGCTCTAGCTATTTAAACAGGCGAAGCTGGATCTGTTTTTCAACTTGTCCTGACGATGAACCACACTAGTTGGTTCGAAACGCGTCGACAAAAGATTGATTATGTGATTTTGCCGAAGATTTTCTAAACAATGTTATGGATCACAGAAGTCTAAATTCATTAATGATAATTATTATTATTTATTTATTTATTTTTAACACCTAGTTTAACAAACATTCCAAGTCAACCAAAGATAGGGAACAAAGTAAAAAAGTATATATATATATATATATATATATATATATATATATATATATATATATATATATATATATATATATATATATATAAAGGAGTGAAGACTTGATTAATGAGTTAAGATCCTATAACAAAAATAATAATTAAATGAGACTAAAATTAAAACAAAGAAATCAAAAGGGAGGGATTTATTTTTTTATTTTTTATTTTTTTAAGTTGAGAAAACAGATCAAAAGAAAACTAAAATTAAATGAAAATACCTATATAGAAAAAAATCATAAATAGAAACGTCAAACCTAAAAAACAAAATAATCCGCAAACAAGAACAAACTAAGAGGATAGGACAGGGACCCGACTTTTGCTAATATTCCAACCATTGTCTCTATTTAAATTATTGGGCCTTTTTTCAATTCCAAGGCCTCCCTGAATTTACGATGATGGAAATGACTAACCTTAGCAATGACATGGGCTTCCTCAATGCAGATGTGATGCCTAGATTTTTCTGCATGTTCTACCAAAGCAGAGGAGCAGGTCCTACCATGCTTGATGTCAGCTGCATGCTCATGAATCCTTTGATTAATCGAGCAACCAGTCTCACCAATGTAGGGAGTCCCATAAGAGAAAGGGATAACATAAACACCTTTCATATTTTTGGGGTCCACAAGGTCTTTAACTAATCTTAGGGAGCTTTGGATAGTATTTAGAGGCCTAAAGGTTGAAGGAACCTTATGCTTCTTTAGGATCTTCGCAATATTGTCCATAGTTCCTTGGATAAAATGGAGATGTTTCGAGTTGGGAAGGGTAGTGTAGCTCGTGAGCTTAAGATTTTTCAGATTATAATTTTTCATCTCTGGTGTTGCTCCTCTTCCAATAAGATTGGACTATACCCTGACGGATTCACACAGGAACACAAGCATTTCTCCTCTGCCAATGAGCCTAGATAGTACCCCAACAGAGTTTCCTGCTTCATCTCTCTGTGTAGGAAGCCTTTCTCTTCTTTCGCCTTTACTTATTTAGTTAAAGAAGACTGTGCATCTACACTTATTCATTTTGGGGAGAAAGAGGGATCCCCCCTTATTGAAAGAATAATAGGTTGTTCCTTCAGAGAAGCATATAGATACCTCTGATTTAGGTTTTCTTGTTTAGAATTTTCCCCTTCTCCTCTCCTACTGATCAGATAAGGATGAAAACACCTAAGCATAAAGACCGAGTGTAGGCATAAGTTTTCCGGAATAGACATGGGTTCATGGTTGGACCAAAACTCTCCTTATAGGTGGATCATATTTTCCGTTAAAACTTCTTTGGCAAAAAAATATAACAACCACAAGGAAGATTGACAAAAGGTTAGCCAAATGTTGAAGTGTCACAAGACTCTTTAGATTTTGGCCACACACATATTAAGAAGCCACAAAAGGCCCTCAAACAACAGTTATTCACATGAAGAAAACAAAAGGAGAAAAACAAGAAGAAAGAAAAACAAAAGAAACAAAATAGAAAGGAAACAACACATACAACCAGGAAACAAAACCAAAAAGCACACAAAACAAACTAAACCAAAGCATAATGCAAGAGAAAATTAAGAAAATACAAGATACTAAAGATAACAACACGGGTTGGGTGCAAGAGAAGGAAAACTAAGATACAACTAATCCTACTTCTAACCTAACAACTAGAATGTCGGGGTCATGTATAATGGAATTTCCAATGTAGCCACCGTAATCGTTCATGACCTGCAATCACAGAGATACAATCAATGAAAACATATATAAATCAATGAGCAAGAGAAAATATGAGAGCTCGAATATTTTGCACAAAAAATTGAGGATGTTACATGTGGGAAGAAAGATGTGTCACAACCACTACTTTCATCGAATTCACATTATTACCCCTACGATAAAAATCATAATCAGACAAACATTGAAGAGTTCTTGTGAATTCACCTTCTTCTGTGCCATCTTGCTTAGCAAACGCCTAGAAAGGCTGATTTTTTTTTATTGAAATGAAGCTTTCTGAGTAAGATTTATCCAACCATTCAACAATTGGATCATAAAATTCATGACGATCCTCTTGAAAATCCCGAAATGTTTGAAAAGATGGATTTTCAATTAGAGGCGTCAGATTATAACGAGAATGTGGTGAGGTAAAATAGATCTTATCATATTCAACAATCATGTTGAGATAGTGAGGACATGATATAACCATTAGTGGAGGCTGAAGTGCCTCAACTACTTGAAAAAAATGCGAATAGTGAGATGTTGAATGATGTAGATTGAAGGGTGTAAAACAACTACCATTGGATACATTGGTGGGAAAACGATAACATGAATGATAAACATCAAAGACAAAATAATGATTAGATGAGCTGATTAAGGCATCAGATTCCAAGTTTGTACTAAATGAAGATAAATCAATTTGAACAGTTCTGCGAATTCTCTAAACAATTGAACCAAGTTCCTCACAAGCCGAATGTGACAAACCATTTTCCTGTAATTGGTGATAAACTGTGCAAGCATCATAATCATGAAAATAATTTAAAAGGGATGCCAACACAATAAATACATGATACCAGTCAGGACATGGTGAATTGAGAAGAACTTGATTCGTGTGATAACTCATGCATTCATTATTACTAAATAGGACTTTAAGTGCAATGAAGGGGAATATTTGTAATATAACTGTGGAGCGATAAAAAGGTGTCTTGTGAACTCCTAATTACCTCACATTAATTATCAACCCAGGGACGACTTTTTATTTCAAGAGTGTACTCTGTCTGAGGCGGCTATTTTCTTAAGAGTAATGTTTCGCAGTATAGTGCTTAAAACCCAAAAGTAAATGAAATCTGGAAACAAAATCTAAAGCAAGAAACTGAAATGTTCTAAACTAAATCATTCATTCAAACAACCATCAATCGAGGATATAGTAGCAATAACTCTTTCCTCTAGAAATTGATGAAGGAAAAGGAATTAGAGTATGGATCATGGATCTGGGAGCATAATAGCGTCTGCTGTGTCTCACGACAGCCTTGATCCTCCTCCCACACTAAAACAATAAATGCAAGTAAATGGAATGGAAATTAGAGCATGGGCTAAAGATCTGGGAGCTAAGCAGCGACTTGCTGACTCACTACAACTTTAGACCTTCTCTCACACCAAAGCAATAAAGGCAAATAAATAAATCAGCAAAAAGTAAAACGGAACAGTGAAATGGAAATGGGACAGCAATAAATGATGCAGCAGTGAAATGGAACAGCAATAATCAAATGGAACAACAACAATCAAATGGAACCGCAAACTCAAATGGAACAGCAAACTCCGATGTATGTACGTGTTCTATACTATTGTAGCGATCCGAGAGTAATGTATGATGTGACTATGTTTCTGAACAAAGTGATATTATCTTCAAGCCTCACAAATACTTATTTTATATGAATCCAATAATGATAACATTCATACCAATATCTTGCTGTAGAAATGGATGCAATTCGAATAGATTCAATTTGTGTAATACAGAGACGTGAATTAAAGAACTTATTCAGATTCAGATATTAATTAAGAAGCATAGTCTATCATATAACAGATATATCGGATTACTGAAACAAGAGAAATAAGCAAACAACACAAATCACCGTATGATACAAAGGCAAGTGTCCTCCGGAGCCGGGCCCTTAACTGCCGATGGTACACCGCCTTAGATTACTCCAGACGCAGAGACGTAATGAACACCAAGTCTTTTATATTAATTGCATCCACAAAAGTATAACAAAGTCAGGTCTCAATGAGACTCAGCGATCAAAGTTTATTCCGAGAGTGTAAAATTACAAAAGCAAATCCCCCCTCCTCTGATCTTTGGTTTCATTTAAATAGAGAAAGATCAGAGCATAGATAATTACAACATGATAAATTTGGGTTGATTCTAACCAGATGATCAACAAGAAAATATATTCCCTCTCATATCTTCAACAAAAGCAAGACGAATTTGGGTTTACAGCTGAGATTTGGAGGGCGGCCGCAACTGCAAATCTGAGAAAATCGTGCTCAAAGAACCCTGCGTTTCTCCCTGTACAAGCCGAATTTGGGGAAACTGTTCTTTTTAAAGATAATTGGGCCCGTTCTGGACAAAACCCATGTTCCGGATTTTTCAAATTCGTCTTCATTTGCTCAGAATCTTAACCGCAAAAATGTCACTCCTTAAACCAGCGAATTTCTGAGTTGGCTGATTTAAAAATCAAATCTTCAATCTGGAAGTTACTTTGGAGGCTAAAAATGGTAAATAAGGTTACAACCAACTTATTATAACTATCATTGGTAAAATAATGCATAATAATCAATTTATTAGAAATAAAGGAGAATAAATAATATTTATTCATGAGAGCATAAATAATTAACAAAATGGATTTAAATGATAAATTATAATAAATAACATGATGAAGAATGGTAGAAATGGGTGAAATAAACGTTCACAAGTGACAATAATAATGACATATTATCGACTCTACACACCCCCACACTCAATATATTGCATGTCCTCATGCAACGAAAACTGAATATATTGCATGTCCTCATGCAACCCAAAGACAAAAACCCATGTGTTAACCAAGCAAAAAAAAAAATATGTTCATCTCAGCTCATGAAATGGATAGAACAAATGAATTCTTCCTTAATTAATGAATATTCACTTTTGGTAATCTTGATGAAGGCATTGACATTCAATTATATGTATATATGAAGTTGCAACAAAATATGATATATGTAACAGCAAACTTCATGAACCATTTTCCCAAAAACTACAAACCGGATTTTGTTTGAAATGTTGCAAGTAGATTTGTAATATATGAAGGCTTCTATGATCCACAAATCAGATCATTTTGATGCATGGATCATGGGATATAAACAAAATGGCTGTAGGTGAGAGTGCATGATTTTCGAAATTTTATGAACCACTATTTCTTGAAATTGTGTGGGTTTGTATTAATGATAGGTATGTGTTTTCCAAAAATTACAAGAATTGGGTTCATAGTTTTAAAAAAATATGTGGAAATCAAAAAATGAAATTGTATGCCTTAAATAAGGAAGAAAGTAGAAAATATTCATCATGCATAGCAATTCCTCCCCCTCTCTGAAAAATTAGCATGTCCTCATGCGATGCTAGAAAACAAACAGAGGTGGTTGCTACCAGCTGTTGAATTCTATGGTTGGTGTAAAACAACATGGAATAAGGGAGGTGTTGAGAGTGAATAAGAATAGCAATGGATGATAAAGGATATGAATGGTGTGATGATAAGAAAGAAAGGAATGAAAGGAACACTCCCCCACACTCGAAAATGACATGCTGCTGAAAAAGGGAAGTGGTAAAGATGTGGAATGAAGGATGACAAATAATGCTCAAAATGGATTTTCATTAGATTCTCCTAAATTTATAATAAATTAGAAAACTATGCAATTTTACCTCAAGTTTTACCTCCAAAAGTGTGGAATGACATATATGTATTGACAGTTGTTGAAGCTGATGTAGACAGAGTTGGTGCGGAAAGTGATATAAAAGGTGGAATCCAGGGAAGCACATCATGTCTGAAGAATTGTTCACGTTCGCGAGCCTCTACTGTGAAGTGCAATAGTGTGGTCATGCGACGAATAGAATTCTGCCCATACTTGTTGTTCTCCTGTAAACAAAGCATTATTTTGCATACAATGTGCTTGAATCCATAGTGTTAGCTTTGAATAGCAACAGATAAAATGCATGCAAAATTTCAATGAGAAAAACTTATGTATACATGCAATACTAATATGTTGTGAAATCAACAAGGTATGGCATATCGCATGCAATTCCATAATGCATACATTCCCCCTCCAATTGGAAAATGGGTCCCATAACCATAAAGCATATGAAAGGGGTGGTGCTGACGGCAAGGCAATGGAATGAACAATATATCAGTAAGTGAAGCAGAGTACACTTATCAATGATAGGACGGTGAAAGTTATGGTTATATTGAGAGCAAAGTGTGTAAATATAGTTATGAATAAGAGATAGGACGCTTTGGATTGATGATAGTTTATACAAAACGAAAAAGGACAACAATATGCTAAAAAGATGCTTTGCTGACGGTATTCTAGCTGAAAATGATGTGATTGATCATAAAACAATTTCTCATGCATAAAGGTTCAAACAGGGAAAAAGTTAAGGAAATAACTTCTCTGATAAAAAGAAAATAAGAAAAGGGTATTATAATAATAATTGACGAAAAGATATAACTTCAATACCATCAGCAGAGCCGCTGCTGCCAGCAGGCATCCATAGCCTCGGCAGGGTTGCTTTTTAACCCATATGAGCCAGGATCCTCAATTTATAAATGGAGAGTTTTAGTGTTGTTCTACAGAAGAGATCAGTGTGCTGGCGTGGTAACCAGATAACCACACTGCCATTCACTAGGAGGTAGCAAAAGTGATCAGGCCGGCTCGTGATGAGACCTCCTGTTCCAAGGATAATTTGGCTATCCAATGGATCATAACCCTGGTGTGGTGGCCATAATGGGAATGTCACTTTGTTACAGCCTTATGAACATGGTAGGCTGGCTCGTAATGAGACCCCCTATCCTCCATCTGTGAACAAAATTTTGTTATTATTACACATTTTTATGATAAAAAGAGGGAGGCTCAATACTCCTTAAGAGCAGGGGATGGCGGAAGAAGTTGAACATGTCAATATAAAAAAAAAAAAATATACCCATAATCTCATTTATTACAGACAGAGAAGATTATAACCAGGGATGATGGAACCAGCATGGTATTAAGATGGTCAATCAATATCATGTTCAACAGAAAACAATGCAGTAAAGTGATATATAAATAATTGTGTCCCTTCTGAAAAGAATCTATCATCAAGGAGCTGTCCTGTTAAAGATCATAACTTGAATGATATTAACTTGCTTCAATAGAATCCATAATTCTTGTCCTCATAAAAGTAGTGTACTTCATGCCATGAAAGAGAATCAGGAAAATGTTGTTGAGATGAACTATGAATAATCCCACAAGAGAAAGGAAGGGTTGCTCTCAAAAATACTCTCAAAGTGTTGCCTTTTTTTTTGGAAGGAACAACAAAAACACTCAAAAAGAAAGTGGTGTTCTGTGTAGGGAACAAAAAAGAAAATGCATACCAAAAAAATCAAAAATACACACAAAAACGCGAAACTGCTGTTCCTTTTGAAAAAGGAATAGCAAAAACACGCACTGCTGTTCCTTTTGAAAAAAGGAACAACAAAAACTCAAACTGCTGTTCCTTTTGAAAAAAAGGAACAGCGAAAACTCAAACTAGGAACAACAAAAACACGCACTGCTGTTCCTTTTGAAAAAAGGAACAACAAAAACTCAAACTGCTGTTCCTTTTGAAAAAGGAACAGCAAAAACTCAAACTGCTGTTCCTTTTGAAAAAAAGGAACAACAAAAACTCAAACTGCTGTTCCTTTTGAAAAAGGAACAACAAAAACTCAAACTGCTGTTCCTTTTGAAAAATGAACAGCAAAAACTCAAACTGTTGTTCCTTTTGAAAAAGGAACAGCAAAAACACACACTGCTGTTCCTTTTGAAAAAAAGGAACAACAAAAACTCAAACTGCTGTTCCTTTTGAAAAAGGAACAGCAAACACTCAAACTGCTGTTCCTTTTGAAAAAGGAACAGCAAAAACTCAAACTGCTGTTCCTTTTGAAAAAAATGAACAACAAAAACTCAAACTGCTGCTCCTTTTGAAAAAGGAACAGCAAAAACTCAAACTGCTGTTCCTTTTGAAAAAGGAACAGCAAAAACTCAAACTGCTGTTCCTTTTGAAAAAGGAAAAGGAACAGCAAAAACACACACTGCTGTTCCTTTTGAAAAAAAGGAACAGCAAAAACTCAAACTGTTGTTCCTTTTGAAAAAGGAACAGCAAACACTCAAACTGCTGTTCCTTTTGAAAAAAGGAACAGCAAAAACTCAAACTGCTGTTCCTTTTGAAAAAGGAACAGCAAACACTCAAACTGCTGTTCCTTTTGAAAAAAGGAACAACAAAAACTCAAACTGCTGTTCCTTTTGAAAAAGGAACAACAAAAACTCAAACTGCTGTTCCTTTTGAAAAAGGAACAGCAAAAACTCAAACTGCTGTTCCTTTTGAAAAAGGAACAGCAAAAACACGAACTGCTGTTCCTTTTGAAAAAGGAACAGCAAAAACACACCAAATGCTGTTCCTTTTGAAAAAAGGAACAGTAAAAACACACCCAACGTGAAAGTAAAATGCAAACACGCAAAGAATGAGTTAGCTGTTCACGCATTGATGCTTTTGAATGAAGCAACACCTGAAACACAAAATATAAGAGAAATTAGAAAAGAAACAACATTTTATTTAAAAACAATATGTAAATTAAGTTACAACAGCTATGATATTATGTAAAAAAATGATCTTTTTGAAAAATGTTTTGGCAGTAGTAACAAGACATGAATCTTGAAATTGGAATCAATTCTTCATTTGTTCTATTATGAATCCGTTGGGTAATGATTTGGATAAAATTCCTTTGTTTTATAAAAACTTCTTTGAAAAATCACTCGTCCATAAATTGACCTTCTTTATTTTCCCAGGACCTGCAAAAAACGAGTATCTACCTGCAATAAAGCATTAAATCATGAAGAAAGAGAGGTGTACGAGTTCCCTTAATCTAAGAATTATGCAAAAAACAACAAGTAGTTATTCTGTATAACAAATTCATAGAGAAAATAACAAAGTAAAATTTATTTGTTACCTGCGGGAGAGCAGTGGTCGACCATACTAACCAGCAGTGTTTTAATCACAACTTCTTTGTTTTTCGTCCAAATTGAGTGATTCCAAAGCCAAATGAGAGCTAAATCAAAGGTTTATCTCCAGTAGAAACAGGTTTTAAAAATTCAATCATATGATATGTCAAATTTGTTTAGAACAACCTGCATAATAGAGTCATTTTCGATTACCCAGCTTAGACCAACAGTTGATATTTCAAGCATAACTTTTTCGTTTGATGTCAGATTCGAATGATTCAAATTGGAAATGAAAATAGATTCATTTATTGATCTCCAATAGAAATAGGTTTTGAAGACAAGAAGAATTGATAGGCCAAATACTTTAAGGAACAACTGGCAAGACATAGTTTTAAGGGTGCTGATTTACGATAGACAGTCAGTATTTTGATCATAACTTCCCCATACGATATCGAAAATGAGTGATTCCAATTTCATTGTAAACTAGATTCATAGGGGAACCTACCATATAAATAGGTTTTAAAAATTCATTCATTTAGGCCTCCAAAAACTGACTGTCCCAACTCTGTTCCTGAGCTGCCCGCTAGACATCCGATCAATGTTTTGGCTCTAACATTTTCGTTTCAAATCCAAATTGAGTGATTCAAATTGGATTGGAAAGTAGACATCAAGGAATACTTAGGATTGAAATAGGTTTTAAAAATATGGTCATTTAGACCTTCAAAAACTGACTGTCCCAACTCTGTTCCTGAGCTGCCCGCTCGATAACCGGTCAATGTTTTGGTTCTAACTTTTTCGTTTCAAATCCAAATTGAGTGATTCAAATTGGGTTAGAAAGTAGACATCAAGGGCTACCTAGGGTAGAAACAGGTTTTAAAAATATTCACTTTTGGTCCCTCAAAACATGACTGTCCCGACAGTTTTTCCAGAAAGTTCATCAAGCCCGCAAGCCAAAAAAAATGAAATTCAAGCATTTTTTCAAATTGGTGATAAAAATGAAAATGAGTGTTTGTAGATCTTATTATTTCCATTATGATTCATTTACATACACAAATTATAAAAAAAATTATCACCGATGTTGATTTGCATAGCATGTTGCAACAAAAACCCTAGTTTTACATGGAAAAACAAAATGCATTTATTTATTCCCTTATTTATTTTATTTTCTACCCTAACCTATTTTGATTTGAAAAATGAATATGACTACGTGTATGAGTACTTCCAGTGAAGCCATTTTCGAAATAAGGCTTCATGTATACGCATACCCAAATTTGAAAAATGGATGTTAATGAAAATTAGGGTATGAGAAGGTGGCTTCCCTTGAAAAAATGATATCAAAAATTGTTGAAGCATAGAGTGATGTTGCAAACAAATGATGGAGTGAAACCAATCTTCAATGTATCCTTTATTTTCTTGATTTCGCATAGCCATCATATCATGAAGTTCTTGAGCTTTTAAAATAGTTTGTTGATGCATCCTACAAGAAACCTCATTTTCTTCCATAGCTTCTACAATTTTTGCATTTGAAACATTCTAAATCTCATTGTAGGTTTTCTTTAATAACGCATGTGAGATAGAATGGGTGGGAAGGGTTGGTAAATTTGCCAGCTCAACATTGTAAGCATGTTGTACTGGTTTATTATGGTGAGGGTGTGGAATTAGTTGAGCAGGAAAATGTGTATGGAATGGAGCATTTTGATGATGTGGCTGATTGGGTTGTGTGAATGGTTTTGATGGGCAAGCAAGGTGTTGTGAAAGAGCTGGTGGAGAATATGGAGAATGTGCTTGTGCTACAAGATGAGGGAGAATAGTCATGCCATCATAAGATGAACCATGCCCAACTTGTAAACAAGATAGGTGGTTATATTGAAATTGACATGGCTGCCCTAACACATCAGCATTCCATAATGGATTATGCAAGTAAGAAAGTGGAGAGGGAGTGTTTTGAACCATACCTGTAGGCCATGATTTCCATGGTTTTGACCTTGTTGCAGCTTCCTTACCTCTTTGATATGCTACTTCCATCCTAGATAAGGAAGAGTGAGTATCTATGAGATGCTCCTTTCGGTCATGAGAACAAAACATTTCATCAAATTCTTCATTTTTATGAACCTGCAAAACATCCAATTTTTCATTTAGAGAGCTAATAAAATCAACTTTAAAATGTTCAAATAACACATTGATTTCAGCTCTTATGTCTTCTGTTCTTGTAGCAGATTTGGAAAACAAAGAAAAAACATCTCTAGGATTCTTACCAGCCTTGGAGATTCCTCTTGAATACCTTATGCACAACTCACAAACATCATCATATGATAACTGAAAAACATCACCTTTTCCTATCAGATTTAAAAGTTCTAAAAATTCATCTTTGATTCCTTTAAGAAGGAGTGTTTTTAAGATCTCTTTTTCCAAATGCTTATATTTTGATTTTTGAAGGTTGTAATGAAATCGATCTACATAGTCCTCCAAACTTTCATCTTCCCCTTGTATCATATCAAAAATATCTTCATTGGCTTTACAATAGTCTTGGTACTTCTTCAAGAATATGTTCTTCATGTCCTCCCATGATTGGATGCAATTCCCACCTAGGCTCATGAACCATCGGAGAGCTGCTCCTTTTAGAGTAAGAGGAAACACTTTCAATCTTTGATCATTAGTATAATAATCATATCCTCTACAAAGTATTTCAAACTCAAACAAAAATGTATGTGGATCTTCATTTGCTAAACCATGAAAATTTGGTAAAGATGGGGGAATTATGTGCATTTGTGTCACTCCTCCTAGATCTTTGATAGGAAATTCAAAAGTAGAAACGTGAGCCATTTCTTACCATAATATAAGATGTTCTTCATGTGTTTCTTCAAGGCTCCTTCTTCAAATGTTCCTGTCAATCGGTTAGTGAAATGGGTGGTGCTTACATCACCACTTGTGTGAGATCATGTGATTCATTTTTTTTTTAAATTTCTATCTTTTTCCTAATCATTCACACAAAAATTCAAACATCTATTTCTACCCTAGGTTCTTTAAGAGTCCTGCTGGAAAGCGGACGGTGGAGTAGGGCTTTTACATGCTCCGTACGCAGGTTCTTACCTTCCGTTTTTAAGATCCAACTCTTCCCTAGCAGGCACTCATCAGATTCACACTACTCTTTAGAAATGGCTACACTCTCCCCGGCAACGACGCCAAAATGTGGAGCGATAAAAAGGTGTCTTGTGAACTCCTAATTACCTCACATTAATTATCAACCCAGGGACGACTTTTTATTTCAAGAGTGTACTCTGTCTGAGGCGGCTATTTTCTTAAGAGTAATGTTTCGCAGTATAGTGCTTAAAACCCAAAAGTAAATGAAAGCTGGAAACAAAATCTAAAGCAAGAAATTGAAATGTTCTAAACTAAATCATTCATTCAAACAACCATCAATCGAGGATATAGTAGCAATAACTCTTTCCTCTAGAAATTGATGAAGGAAAAGGAATTAGAGTATGGATCATGGATCTGGGAGCATAATAGCGTCTGTTGTGTCTCACGACAGCCTTGATCCTCCTCCCACACTAAAACAGTAAATGAAAGTAAATGGAATGGAAATTAGAGCATGGGCTAAAGATCTCGGAGCTAAGCAACGACTTGCTGACTCACTACAGCTTTAGACCTTCTCTCACACCAAAGCAATAAAGGCAAATAAATAAATCAGCAAAAAGTAAAACGGAACAGCGAAATGGAAATGGGACAGCAATAAATGATGCAGCAGTGAAATGGAACAACAATAATCAAATGGAACAACAGCAATCAAATGGAACCGCAAACTCAAATGGAACAGCAAACTCCGATGTATGTACGCGTTCTATACTATTGTAGCGATCCGAGAGTAATGTATGATGTGACTATGTTTCTGAACAAAGTGATATTATCTTCAAGCCTCACAAATACTTATTTTATATGAATCCAATAATGATAACATTCATACCAATATCTTGCTGTAGAAATGGATGCAATTCGAATAGATTCAGTTTGTGTAATACAGAGACGTGAATTAAAGAACTTATTCAGATTCAGATATTAATTAAGAAGCATAGTCTATCATATAAAAGATATATCGGATTACTGAAACAAGAGAAATAAGCAAACAACACAAATCACCGTATGATACAAAGGCAAGTGTCCTCCGGAGCCGGGCCCTTAGCTGTCGATGGTACACCGCCTTAGATTACTCCAGACGCAGAGACGGAATGAACACCAAGTCTTTTATATTAATTGCATCCACAAAAGTATAACAAAGTCAGGTCTCAATGAGACTCAGCGATCAAAGTTTATTCCGAGAGTGTAAAATTACAAAAGAAAATCCCCCCTCCTCTGATCTTTGGTTTCATTTAAATAGAGAAAGATCAGAGCATAGATAATTACAACATGATAAATTTGGGTTGATTCTAACCAGATGATCAACAAGAAAATATATTCCCTCTCATCTCTTCAACAAAAGCAAGACGAATTTGGGTTTACACCTGAGATTTGGAGGGCGGCCGCAACTGCAAATCTGAGAAAATCGTGCTCAAAGAACCCTGTGTTTCTCTCTGTACAAGCCGAATTTGGGCAAACTGTTCTATTCGAAGATAATTGGGCCCGTTCTGGACAAAACCCATGTTCCGGATTTTCCAAATTCGTCTTCATTTGCTCAGAATCTTAACCGTAAAACTGTCACTCCTTAAACCAGCGAATTTCTGAGTTGGCTGATTTAAAAATCAAATCTTCAATCTGGAAGTTACTTTGGAGGCTAAAAATGGTAAATAAGGTTACAACCAACTTATTAGAACTATCATTGGTAAAATAATGCATAATAATCAATTTATTAGAAATAAAGGAGAATAAATAATATTTATTCATGAGAGCATAAATAATTAATAAAATGGATTTAAATGATAAATTATAATAAATAACATGATGAAGAATGGTAGAAATGGGTGAAATAAACGTTCACAAGTGACAATAATAATGGCATATTATCGACTCTACAATAACATTCACGAGAAAAATTGGGAGCCAACTATTAAGAGATAAATCTAATAGGAACGATTCTTCAGCCAGAGATAGTCTTTGAAATTATCAACTTCACAATTCCATAACTCTATGAGTGACACACATTCCAAACCTAAGTTTGATGCGAGAGATTTGCATGAAGATCAATAAAATGAAAAAGACTCCTGAATCGGTTAGATGTAAAATCTTGAAAATTTGAAATATCTTACCATAAATACCAAACATTTTTAAAAAAGAAATTTTCATTGAGTGAAACCTTGCAAGGAGAAGGAATGTGCAGGAAAAACCAAATCTAGATTAGTTCGAGGGGCTTACAAGTTACCAGAGTTGCGATATCCTAACATAACCATCAACAAAAGTTGAAGTTCCTTGACTCCATGGGAGGTCTTGAAACTTTCTAGAATTGTAAAATTGCATTTTAAAGATTGAACCAGATCATGTATGGTGTGAGGATACTTTCTACCACTCGTTTCAATAAAACCATTGCTCATCAGATGGCATCCATCTTTGTCACTGATTTGACCAATTTCTTCCACTTCAACAGCCAGATCACTGAAGCTAAAAGGTTTTTCTGGTCGCAAATTCAAAGATGAATGAATCATAGAAATTTCATGAGAAAGATGATTTGAAGAGTTGTCCTCATGCAAGAGAAGAGATAATGAAGGGTAGAAAGAGTACTCAATGATTTGATTGCTTTCATTTGAATCATGGATAATCTCACTGCCTTGTGTTAATTGAGAAGATAATTCATTGGATGAAGAACTTAAAGAGCATGGAGTATCAGCATCACAAGTAGATGCATCACAGACATTAGAGCACAAGGGATACTGAGATGCATAGGAAGTTTCAATAATCACATCTTCTTTGGCCGAATCAAATTCTTGATCTAAAGTAACACCTTCATGAGAAACCAAATGATCAGTTGATACACATCAACATTCATGATCACATACATCAATAGAGTCATCATCATTATAATGATTGTTTCCCAAGGTTGCAAATTGATTGAAAGAATTAATTACATTTGATTCACTACCGAGATTAGTAGATTTAAAATCATCCAAGAATGGAAGCACATATTCACATGGAAGATTTTTGAAAATAGAAGAAATATTGAAAGCATATTCACCTTCCTACTCCTCTACCTGTGTAAAGTGACTTCCTTGTACCTGATTGCAATTTGAACCAGCAACACGAAAATCAGGAGAGTGTGAAGACTAGTTGGTGGAGCAGATTGATTAGGAAGATCACTGTACATAGAGTCATTGCATGTAGATGATAAAGAATCACAAAAATATAGATTAGATTGGAGGCTAGAGTTATGAATGATAACATCATGTTGCAGAATGGGGGAGTTAGTCTTCCCATGGGCTTCATGAGCCATTATGGGATTTCCTCCATTGAATCGAAGTCATGAGAAACATAAGAAGAATGAGAATATGGATTAGAAATTTGATTTGCGGATTTTTCAACTTTATTTTCATCACACAAAGGAACCTTCATCAGAACTAGAAAAGGGGGAGGACAACAAAAAAAAGGAGCAGTAAACACCTCCTCTAAAATTATAGGTGTCTCATGGTTCACAAGAGTTGGGGAAGTAGGAAAATCAGGGGGTTCAGGTTGACCTTGTAAAGAGATAAGAACCAAGCGCTCAAAATGTTGTTTCAAGAAATCCTTATTCATGTCTTCTTTAGAAATTTGTGAAGGAATTGATCAGGAAAATCCCCAACTGATTCATTAGGTTTCATTCTTAAGAGATTGATTTTTTTACAAACATCTTAGTAATTATACCTATCAAAGGCTTGATGAAGCTCCTTGAGGAAATGATGAAGGGAATGGATAGAAGCAAGTGGCAAGGTATAGAACCATCGATTAACGTGGCCTTCAAGGGTGAGGAAGAAAAGCACACAAGTAAACTCTTCATTATTGATTTCGTAAGATTCAAAATATTTAAGAAAATCGTAAATGTGTTCAATTATGGATGTTCCATCCTCACCATCAAAATTTAACTGGGACAAGTGATAGAGAGGCTCATTGGGGATTGAAAATTGATAAAGGAAAAATTAGAGAAACACCCAGGGAGTAAGATTTGAGTATGAACCATTTTAGAAAAGAGATTTAAACCATATCCAATGGGCTTAGCTTGTCATCTGAACCTCGTTCTAGCTCCACTGTTGAGAGTTTTGGAAATCCGTCAAGAAAGGGGTGTGCCTAATGTGAAGTCCCAATTAGACCTCACACTATTTGGAGTAGGAGCCCCATCCGAAATATCAACCCGGTTGCCATATATTCGAGGAGATATGCCAGCTCTAATTGTTAGCAAGAGAGAGAGTAAAAATGCATCTTTGAAAAGCAAGGGGATCTGCTTGGTGAGTGTTTAATCATATGTGTGTCAAATTTCTTTCACTGAGGAGGGGAGGAGAAGTTAGCCTCTAATAGAGAAGTAATAGTACCACCCTAGTAGAGACACACATGAACGAGAAGGGTCCATCTGACATCATGAAGAATAGTCCACAATGATGCGATGGTCATTGAAACCAATATAATGAGGAATGTCTGTCTAATATCTAGCAGAATAGTCCATGAGGATGCGAAAACGATAATAAAAATTATACCACATTGTCAATATGATAAGTACCAAAATAACCAAAATAGTTCAACTACTTTAGCATAGATGAAAACAAACATGAATTACAAGCATTCACAGAATAGTCTTACAAATATCCATAATCCATGCATGAATAATGTCTTGGACTTGAAGGCTTCTGTTATCAAGTAAAAGTTCCAAGACACATGTATACAATGAACATCACTAGCTCTAGTGGTGGAGCATTGGAGCGGCTCCTTGCTCCTCAAAAGAACCGATCTATCTCTCTAATTCCTTACGGGAGGAGCCAAGGTGAAAATTCCTTTGCTCATACATTGAGGGAGTATATATAACCAAGGGGTGATGCCTACCCTTCCTTGGGACCTTTTGACTACCCTCATGACTGTTTGACTTCCTATGACTTTTCAACTTACATGATTCTTTTTATTCTACACGTCCTTTGGACTCTCACTTTACAATACATATGTTACATCATTGGCCACAAAGTGTGGCATGTTACTACTAATGACATGACATGTCATGACACTGCTGAAAAGGACTGCATGATGATGTGGAAATTTCAAGCCAATGCTGCTACTGAATGTTAAGTGTCTGCTTGAAGATGCTCTTCCTTCGTATGACTTGGTGATGAGGAATCTTCAGTGAGTCTTGCGTTGCGATCACAAATTGATGTCCCTTTTTATTTTCTTGATTGATCAGCTTGTGTGTTAAGCTATAAGTGTGTCCCTTAGCATGGTTCCCTCCTTCATCTCCTTCTTCATCATATTGCCATGGTCTAATAGAGTACCTGCATATGCAATTCACTCATGAAGATACGACATTAGTATGAAAATATCCTAGTCTAAGATAGTGCATTTTGATCCATTAACTAAGTCAGAACTAGGTGAAAGTTCAGGAGAGAGGGCTCAATCATTTTATAGTGCACAATTATAGCATCCAAGGGTGAGGTTTGAGTTCTGAGGCTACACAATGCATAGTTTAGGTAGGACTGAGGGAAAAAATTGTGCAGTTGTGAGAGCGAGTGGGATAGAATGAGGGGATGAACACTAAGAGGACAAACTATGTAGTTTCGGGAGATAATGGAGGTAGGCCTACTGCACGGTTGTGTAGTTTAGAGGCTCAAGGGATGATATTGAGGCTTGTGATTGTGCAATGCACAGTGAAGGTTGGGCTGGGAGGAATGATTGCACAATTCTAGAGGTCAAGGCTAGAGATTGAGCATAGAAACTATGCAGTGCAACAGTCCTAAGAGGCAGGAATTGTGCACTACATGTCAAAGGGAAAGGTCTTAGCTAGAGGACTAGAACTGCATATTGCACAGTTTAGGTTGGTCGGGTGAAGCCAAGTTTCTTAGTAGGGAAGCCTTCTTGAAAATGGTTAAGTGTAAGACTAGTTAGACTCATGTGAACACTGATAAGACTTCGAATGTGACCTCACACTAAGAATAATTGATGAAAAAACAACATAGATCACCCAAGAAACATGAAGAATACATTTCCCTCTATGTGACAACTTTATGATCAGTTATGACAAGTGCACCACTTAAGATAGACTTTGGGATGACTGTGCCGACACTTGTACGACAGTGCTCAAAACTTTGTGAATGAGTGTGACAGATGTTTACATAGTTATAAAAACTCATATACTCAAAGATAGACCCTTGAAACCATTAGAACAAGCTTCTACACATTGTGCGACAACCAATCACACTTAAAGACGATAGTTAACCCAACTTGCAAAGGGGATCAAAACACTTCAAGAAAGTACATGAAATGAGTTTTGGTGTTTGCGACAACAATATGCAAGACCAAGGAAGACTCCAAAATTGAGTGTAAGCCAAAATTTTGGAGGGTATTGTAGCAGCTACAATAAAGGGCCAATAAATAATGTTGGCAAGTGTGCCAACAAGTCCTCCACTCTGCATCAAACCTCTGAACATGTTGCAACACCTCTAACATACCTACAAGAAGCTATATAGCACAATCATAAATCCATCACATCACTTCAACAAGTCATCCTCATAAGCATAGTCATGAAGACCTAATGAAGACCTAGTTGACAACTATACTAGTGTGCCCTGAACGATCTCTATCACATCTAGATCCGCATGATCAACATGTAGCAACATCCTATATCTTTAGTAGCACCATCCAACTATGTTGCAAGATTAACAAACCATCATGACATGTTTATCAATGTTGGAATACCATCATGCTACCATAAAGCTCCATGAATGCCATCATCTGATCAATCATCAATGCCTGCACATGCGAACACAAACCAACATGAGTGACATCATACTGTTGACATCAATGCCAACACAATCAACCCAATGTAAAATCAAATAGCAACATCATGACCATGTTGACATCAATGCCAATACTACAATGCCAACAAACTCCCCCTTTGGCATTGATTTCAACCTCAACAACATCTGAGGTTGATCTCCATACATTCTCCAAAACTGAAGCTCCTCTATATCCATCCTAATTGTCTCCCCATTTAACATCAATGGAAAAGGGCCAACTCCACATGAATATGCAACAAGAATTGAAGCACAAAGATTGGAGTAGTACATATGTACATGGATAAAATATAATGCATATCAATGGTCATCAATGCCTCCAATCATCATACTCTATCACTCCATATATTAGAAGAAACAAGAAACATATATATCCAATAAACATCCATAGCATAATACCAACCAACACGTCTATCAACAAGCAACATGATGGCAACATAAGGCAACCATAATAAACATATGAAACATCATCATAAAACAACTATGAGAAACATCAAGTATATGCATGAATATGCACATAAGCATAAAGCCATCACTCCTACTCATAGCAACATCATAAAAAGAATCATCATATGATGCAACAACATCCACATGAGGCAACCACACACAATCTCCCCAATGACTACATAGCAGCAACCACCAAATATCTCATCACATGAGGCCAAGAATCCCATTATCATAGCATAGTATGAGGCATAGCATGAACACCTCCAAGAAGATCATAATGCCAACAATGTATGGATGAAGAAAATATGAACAAATAATTCTCCCCCTAAACACATGCCATCTCCGAGTTGTAGGGATACCAATTGTTGGGCTGAAATGACCACTTTAACTGCAAACAATGCTTTAATGCCAAGAAAGAAGTGCCATATCGACCAAGACACTACATGAACATGACCATATGAAATATACAATGATAAATACATGGCTGTCGCAGTGACATAAAACCTCATACATGACCAATATATGACCATAAAATGACCTCATGAATCATGACTAAATGAACCAAAAGATAGTACATCATAAGTACATGGCTCCATGAACAATTTAAGTAGATTTTCGATGAAATAAATAGCTGATATGATCATCTCCTATCGACCAATGACTCAAAAACATGATACATCATGATTTTTACATCAACATTTTCCCATACATGTGGTTGCAAAATAGACTCATGATGCTCCTCCAAAACAAGCCTATCACCATGATGACTGAACAACTATTGGTTGGACTCTCAACCAATACATAATGACGAAACAATAGAAAATGCATGGTTGTAGTAATCATCATACCACAACTCACATATGGTTGGTCCATGTCACAAGTCATCTCAATACATCCTGGAGTAATGAACACAATATATGCATGGTTTCACATCTTTTCAACCAATTGTTAGTGCCAACCAAAAGCATATACATGGCTAAAAATGTGCTCCTTTTTCTACTCATGAAGAACATATAAAGCTGCTATAATCACATGAGCGAAAAGGAATGAAAGATAAGAATATAAATCATGAACCTCAATACCATGTATAGCTCCCCCTTAGCTCAATATACCTCCAAGAAATAGGCTGATCCTGTGGACATGTATGTGCATGAGGATAAAGAAAAAAAATCATATGCTGCTACAAATTCCATCATACGCTCCCCCTGAGGTTATGAACCTCTCATAAATTCTACACTCCTCTAAAAGTATGCATGAATAATCATGGAGTGCAGGAGGGAATGCTCTTCACTACTTGAAGAGCAGCTGCCTCTTCTTCTAAAACACAGACTTGGGTTGTTTCTTATCCTCTTTCATCCGCTTCTTCTCTTGCTTCACTAGTTTTGTGATAGATCCTCTCTCTTTTTTCTTCTGATTTTGATGGTTTTTCCTCGAGTAACAGGTCAACAAACAATCTCTTTCCATATGGCCAATTCTATGGAAAATATAGCACTCCACATGGCCAAGACGATGAAATATTCTTTTGCTCATGCCATATCTAAACCTTGCATGAAATGCGGCTCTCCTCCATTGGGTAGAATAGCAATCACATGCCTTATGGCCAAACAAGTGACATGAGTAGCAATAACCATAGAAATCACAAGGATACATGTTGGCCATTCTCCTTGGCTATTGATATTATTGGAATCTGTGCTGATATGGACTATATGTTCTTCTCTAGAAATTTGATGCAACATGTCCAAACTTGTGACAACTGTAACACTATATCCCATGCATCAAAGGAATGAGAGTACTTTGCTTCCTTTGAAATCTAATGGAGATGCCATGATCATCTCTAGGAGAAAAAGGTCTTCTGAATGTAGGTTCTCCTTGATATTTTTTTCTCTGTTGTTGGTTTTGCTACTGGTTCTATTTGTTTTGTTTGTTATTCAGCTTCTATATATGTTTCTTGTTTCCTTGGATGTCACTCTTTCCGTTCGTATTGATTGCTACAGGTTTCTTGGGTTATTCTTTGTTATTTTTTCCTGCATGCAAACTAGACTCACCCATTTGAAATCGAAGACTAGTTTTATCTAGTGGTGATTTTTGGATCTCAAGAAAACTATCCAAGGCTACAATGCTCTTCTCCATATTCCATTACTTTCTCAAGGAAACCACTTCATCTTATAATTCTCAACCTCTTCTACTTTCACTTGGTATTTCTTTCGCATACCTTCCCCAACATTTTCTGATTCTGCCAACTAAATTTAAGCTGACAATCTCTTCCTTAAGATTGGCCTACTTATAATCACAGATCTATAATAATTTTTATTTATCCTTTCATGCAACTGTTAGTATAGAAATATAATCTCCTAGACTCTTAATAACATTCTCATATTCACTATGTGCTTCATCATGATCTAAATTTGAATCATCAAAAGAAAATCATCAATATTTATAACTTTGGGTTCATGATTGTATAGTTCCTTCTCATTATCTATTGAATCATGTACACTAGAAGGATGAGATTATTGTGGCTGAGATTCTTGTCCTTGAAGGCCCTTCTTCTTGTTTCTCTTCTTCTCATTTTCAATTTTGTTTCTGATGCCATCTCCAAGAATGGATTCTATCTTATCCCACATATCTTTGGCATGTTTCAAACCCACAAGTATCTTCATATCATCATCATGAATATTTTTGTATATTATGCATCTTTCTTGTGCATCTTGCTGCAAAACCTCATCTACAATTTCATCCTTGCTGCAACCTTCACATACTACTTTCCAAATGTTAGATCCACAAGAAAATAATTGAGATTTTATGTTTTTGTGCCATAGCCTATAATTTTCACAGTGAGGAAAACCATTCAGAAAAAAATTAAAAAAGAAAAAAAAGAAAAAAAAACCTCAATTTCCACCAACTAACCCCAAATGTACTCTCCAACGATCATGATGCAACCAAGAGCCTCAAATCTGATACCAATTGTTGGAAACATTTGAGCACTACTTAGGGTGGGGGGGGTGAACCAGTAGTGTGATATATATACATTTTTTTCCAATTATTACTTCAATTACTAAATCACACATATATGTTAGCAAAAACTCATTCAACATGTGCATCACATAAGCATAACTTAAAACCATAAGAAACAATATAAACAATGAACACAATCACATCATCACACATAAGACACAAAATTTCTTGTGGAAACCATTCTTGGAGAAAATCCACCCTTACTACTGCTGCTTTGCTCTAAATTTCTATTAGTCAAGTAATTGGTCTTTTACATAGTTTGTTGACTCCCATCAGGATGGATACTCGAACTCATACAAAATTCCAACACCCATCGGCTAGGAGTCCTGATACTACTAATAAGATTAGAAGACTCTATTATCTATGGATCTACAGACTACCATCCGATGAAGGCCACCACGATCAACAATCTTCGCCCAACTCCAATTGGACTCTCCAACTACCATTGGATGATAAACTGTTCCTTTCGTTGAAGCTTATCTATCACTACTCCTCTCTCATGAAGTCATTTCTCCTCACCATTATGCGAACCTCCTTTAATCTATTTTCAAACTAAATACAAAAAAATATGCTCAACATGAAATCAACTATGCATACATGCTCTTAGTAGAAAACTATCATCATCAAATAAAAGATAAACAAGTAAAACTGTGGCCACATCAAATATGAATACAATCAGACCCTCACAATAACATAATGTTGCATAATATAATCAACAACAAGATACACTATGTCTATGTTCCAAATGTATCAGAAAATCTTGCATAAAACAAGTGTGATAATCATAAACATAAACACTACCCAACAACATACAAAACTTCTCCAAACGATCTCCACTCCAACAACTTCAATTCAGATCTATTATGCAACATACTTCAGATCTACTCACTATTCAGTCAATAACTCTCATAGACTAAAGTATCTACGATCTACTAAGGTCTAAAGCTTAATATCCTTTTTTGATACCTTCTCACTCAGATACATACATAATCAACTCACAATCAACCATCACATAGCTCCAATATCAAGTATATAAAACATATAGGGCGAAATTGAGCTAGGGGCTAGGATCAAAGGTCCATAAATTGGATCAAATGAATCCATTAATGTCACTACTAGTGCACTAAATCGATTCACATCATCAGGGGACCTTTTCAAACCATTTTTTACTTTTTCAAATAATTCTCGAAGCCTCTAGGAATTTCCAGGCTAATTTCCTTCCAAACAACGTGAGGAATGTGGAGAAAATCTCATCAAATCCATCAGTCTCATGCATAGCATTGTATCCATCAAATTGGGGCCTAAAACTGCTCCCATATGCTTGCCTCCATGCGACAGGATCCTTCCAATTTCTCCCATAGGCTTGGCTCCATGACACTATGGCTAAGGAAGAGGAAAATCATGAATCCTTCAACTTAGGACCTCAACCATTGGATCCTCTTCTCCAACATCTGTACTAGCCTCCAAACCTCTGAAATGGACTCTGACACATCTGCAAGTAGATGAAACATGCCTCCCAAGTTTCACTTCCAAGTTGACCTATAGGGGGTAACAAACAAGGTTGGAAAGTGTGCCAACAAGTCCTCCACTATGCATCAAACCTTTGAACACACTGCAACACCTCTGACAGACTTGAAAACACCTCTGTAGTACAATCGTCAAGCCATCACATCACTTCAACAATTCATCCTCATAAGCATAATGATGAAGACCTAATGAAGACCTAGTTGACAACTCAACTAGTGTGCCATGAACCATCTCTATCACATTTATATCTGCATAATCAACATGTAGCAACATCCTCTACCTGTATCAGTGCCATCAACCTATCTTGTAGCATCAACAAACCATCATGGACTGTCTATGAATGGTGGAAGACCATCATGCTACCATTAAGCTCCATTAATGCCATCATTTGGTCAATCATCAATGCCAACACATGAAAACACAAACCAACATGAGTGACATCATACCGTTCACATCAATGCCAACACAATTAACCCAATGTCAACTCAACTAGCAACATCATGACCCTGTTGACATCAATGCCAACATAAACTCCCTTTGGAATTTCTGTCAACCTCAACAACATGTGAGGTTGATCTCCATATGCTCTCCATAACTTAATCTACTCTCTATCCATCCTAATTCTCTCCCCCTTTGACATCAATGGAAAAAGGTCAACTCTATATGAATAGGAAGAAAGAGTTGAAGCACAAATATTGGAGTAGTACATCTCTACATGGCTGAAATATAATACATATCAAAGGTCATCCATGTCACTAATCATCATACTCTATCAATCCACATATTAGAAGCAGCAAGCAACATATATATCCAATAAACATCTAGAGGAAAATACCAACCAACACCTCTACCAGAAAGCAACATCATGCCAATATAAGTCAAGCTTAATCAACATATGCAAAATCATCATAAAATAACTATTGGAAACATCAATTATATGCATGAATATTCACATAAGCATCAAACCATCACTCTTCCTCATAGAAACATCATAAAATACATCATCATATGATGCAACAACATCCACACAAGGCAACCACGCATAATCTCCTACATGACTACATAGCAACAACCACCAAATATCTCATCACATGAAGTCAAGAACCCCATTGTGATAGCATAGTATGAGGCATAGCATGAAAACCCCCAAGCATATCATAATGCCAACAATGTATATTTGAAGCAAATAGGAAGAAATAACGCTCCCCCTAAACACATGCCATCTCCAAGCTGTAGAGATAGAAATTGTTGCACCGAAATGAACGCTTCTACTGCAAACAATGCTTCCATGCCAAGAAAGAAGCACCATATGGACCAAGAATCTAGATGACCATTACCATATGAAATATAAATGATAAATACATGGCTGTAGTAGTGATATAAAAACTCATGCACGACCAATATAGGACCATAACATGACCTCGTGACTCATGACTAAATGACCCAAAAGATAGTACATCATAAGTACATGGCTCCATGAGAATTTTACATAAATTTTCAATGAAATACATAGCTTCTATGATCATCTCCTATGGGAAAATGACTCAAAAACATGATACATCATGACTGTTACATCAACATTAGACCATACATGTGGTTGCAAAATTGACTCATGATACTACTCCAAAAAGAGCCTATCACCATGATGACTCAACAACTATTGACTAGACACTCAACCAATACATAATGATGAAACAATAGCAAATAAATGAATGTAGTAATCATAATAAAACAACTCATACATGGCTGGTCCATGTCACAAGTCATATCAATACATCCTAGATTAATGATCACAATCTATGCATGGATGCACATATTTTCAAACAACTGTTAGTGGATACCAAAAGCATATACATGGCTGAAAATGTGATCCTTTTTCTACTCATAAAGGACATATAAAGCTGCTATAATCACATGAAAAAAAAGGAATGAAAGATAAGGAAATAAATAATGAATCTCAATACCATGCATAGCTCCCTCTCAGCTCAATATACCTCCAAGAGACAGGTTGATCTTGTGGACCTGAATGTGCATGAGGTTGAAAAGAAAACATCATGTGCTGCTTCAAACTCCATTATACAGTCCCTCTGAGGTTATGCACCTCTCATAAATTATGAAATCCTCTAAAATAATGCATGAATAATCATGGACTGCAGGAGGAAATGATCTTCACTACTTGAAGAGCTATTGCTCCTTCTTCTTCCACACAATCTTAGGCTATTCCTTATCCTCGTTCATCTGCTTCTTCTCTTGCTTCACTAGTTTTGTGCTAAATCCTCTTTGTTTTTGTTGCTTTTGATGGTTTTTCCTTGAGTAACGGGGCAACTAACAATCTCTTTCCACATGGCCAAATCTACGACAAATATAACACTCCACATGTGCAAGAGGACCAACTCTTCTTCTGCTCATGCTAGATCTAAACCTTGCACGAAGTGTGTCTCTCCTCCATTGGTTAGATCTACAATCACATTCCTTATAGACAAACAAGTGACATGAGTAGAAATAACCATAAAAATCACAAGTATACCTGTTGGCCACTCTTCTTCGCGCATTTTAAACAGGCGAAAAATTACACCTTTTGCTGAAAGAATCATACTAGTCCCAGGTGAAATTGTCGCTCGATGGATTATGTAAAGGTGGAATTCGTAGAATAAATAGTAGGTTTTACCAATTTGTAGGACAGATAACAGAGCTTGGTTCCAAGAAGCATATCTTTCTCCGTATTTAACCTTTTTGAGCTCAAGAAGAGCCTAGATAGGGGTTTTTGATTGACCTGAACTTAATGGAAGCCTCAAATTTTTTATTGGAGCACTATAATAGGGGATTTTTGTAGAGTCAAGTCCTTTAGTGCTAAAGACAAAGAGATTTTTGAGGCTAGATGGAGGAATATTTGAGCATGGAAACAACCTAGTTAGCGGTTTTCTAGCCTTACAATTACATCTACAACAACTGTCACTTAAGTAGAGCAACTATTTTTAATATTTTCTCAATTTGCTTATAAGAAAATCCCTTTTCAACACTTCATTTTGATTTTCCTGAACTAATAACCCAACCCACACATATTTCCTCCCTAGGCAAGACACTGTAAAAGCCAAATTTTAGTTCATGTCATCTGGGTGTGTTCCAAGTCTCACCTAACTCCTTGTGCCAACGATTTGTGCAAGCCTAATTTCGTGTGGCTATTTAGTTGTGTGGGTCTACAATCGTGTGATCACATGGTCTTGCTCGGTTATGTTTGGTCCATTCCACCATTCCTCTACTTATAATGCATGAGTCCATTTGTGCAAGATCACACAAAAAAACATACCAAATTTCCATTCCACCCATTCAACTTGTCCACCTTGTCTAGGCCGATGCCAAATTTCCATTTTGTCGGGCACCAAATTTTGTTCGGCTCGCTTAGCTCGCCCACCTCTTCTTGACCGACACCAAATTTCTATTTGGTCATGTGGATGACACCAAATTTCTTCTCGCTTGTCTTGGGGACTCAATCCACCATCGCTCCACTTAGGCACCCTTCTATGCAACTTGCCCAAAGCCAACTTTGTCCACTTCTTGGTCGTTTATTTATGGGAGTTTCAGTTCATGTCTCGGGGCATCCATGCTTCTCCCCATGGTGTCTTCATGTGCCTCCTCACCCATCATTAGATCAAGTTAGGCACTTGGTCACTCACATCTACCATGCCACCAAGTTACCCACACATGCCTAATAGAAACACTAGGTATCATTTTTTCAATACATTGCGTTGGTGCGCTCTTACCCGACATACACTTTCATCACATTTCTTATAATATTTTCATCATAAATCGTGCGATGTAAATATCATCCATGAAGTACACCTCAGTTAAAAACATGCCCAACTTTAAAGCCCAACATCCATACTCCAAAAACCACATAACAATATAACCTCTTTTAACAACTCAGTATACTAAAAAAATTTCACCTTATTATATTTCTCCAGCCATATATTACTCAAAAAAAATTTCAACTCAACTCTATGCATACATATGACATTCCAAAAAATTCCTTCTTTTCCCTACAATATTTGTGCTTTAAACACACAACATTTCACATGATATCTTAAATTCAAGTGTCACTCTATAATTTAAATTTATCTTTAATACATATTATTAACTTTAAACATACAATTATATTAACTTTTATTTAATATATATTATTAACTTTAAACATAATATTATATTAACTTTTATTTAATACATATTATTAACTTTAAACATATAATTATATTAACTTCTATTTATCAAATTTGTTCTATGACAATTATGCCAATTTTTATTTATCAAATCCATTTTAATAGAGTAATCTATTTAGACCAAATACTTGAAACATTAAAATATAAATATACATATAATTTATTATATTAATATTTAAAATCATTATTTTACAATATTACAAATGTATTGCACTAAAGCACTTTATTCGACTCTGGTTACTAGAACCCTCTTCACTCTTCACTTTCTTGGGACGTCCGAGTCCATGTGTTGTGCCTCTTCACTCTTCACTTTCTGTTTATCTGATGCAGAGGTTGATAGTTTTTGTTTATTGATCTGCGGCACTCTTCCGATCTGCGGCACTCGAAAAGATCTTCGCATTCTTCCGATCTGCGGCACTCGAGAGCTGCGTATCTCTTCATCTCTTCAGATCTGCGGCACTCTTCCGAGGTTCTGCGGCACTCTTCCGATCTGCGGCACTCGAAAAGATCTTCGCATTCTTCCGATCTGCGGCACTCGAAAACTTCATTGGGTCACATCTCTTTAGATCTGCGGCTTGAGCTGCGTATCTCTTCATCTCTTCAGATCTGCGGCTTGAGCTGCGTATCTCTCCAGATCTGCGGTTTGAGCTGCGGCTCGTATCTCTTCAGTATCTGCGGTTGAGTGGGATCAGATCTGCGGTTTGGCTTTCGATCTGGTGCAGATCTGCGTAAAATATGGCTCCGAGCTTCGCAAAAATAACTGGTGGCTCATCTGCCTCTGGAGGGCAATCTCCTGCCCATATCGTGAGTGAAGCCCCAGCTCCCACTATCCAAGTGGTCCAGGACTCACTCGATGAAGCTTTGAAGTTCTCCGAAAGTGCCCTAATTTGCCGGTTCAATGGTTTTTGGCCGCAGCTGATAGCACTCCACAATTGGATCTCGGAGGTATGGAAGCCTATCATTTCTGATGAAATTAATATCTACCCCTGTGCTAGAGGTTTCTTTATAGTAGATTTTGAAAATCCTGAAAGCAGACAATGTATTCTAGATTCCGGCCCTTGGTTTTGGGAAAAATCAGGCCTATTCATGAAGCCATGGAACCCATCATTCGATCCCTCTACAGCAGTGATAACCTCAGCACCAGTTTGGGTGAGATTGCCAAGCCTACCCTTGCATCTCTGGAATCTCTCCTCACTAAAAGCCATCGGAAATGCAATTGGGAAATTTTACTGCAGGTGCCCAGAAACAGAGGAATATGCCAGAACCACCTATGCAAGCATCTGTGTGGAAATGGATTTCAGCGTCGGATTCCCAGCTGAAATAAACCTAACAAGTAAAGACTATGTGTGGAACAAGAAGCTTGATTATGAAAGTGTCCTCTTCAGATGTCGATCGTGCTTTGAGACGGGGCATCTAGCCAAAAATTGCCCAAAAGCCTCTGAGAAAAATTTTGCTAGAAAAAACCACCACAGATCTACATGGTGGGAAGGAGCACAAAAAGAACACTACACTGTCATCAAAGAAGAATATTCTAGAGAAAACTCTGAGTCACAAGAAATCAAGGAAGAAGGAAACAACTCTCAAAGCAAGCAAGGAGAAAGCCCGCCCCAACAAATCAACATTTATGAGGATTTGAATACCACAGAAAATAAATCTTCATTTAACAGCAAAGCAGATCTCCTAAACCAAACTTCTCCGACTATAGATCGCGAAGCTAAGACACCAATGTCCCAAGAACCAGAAGAGATGAAGGAGATGCAAGACAAAGGAAGTTGGAAGACCGTAGAGAAAAGAAAGAAAGCTACAACACCAATCTCGCCAAGAAAGACGAGGAGCCAGACAAGTAAAAATTAAGAAAATTGTAGGTCCGATAGACCAATTTGGTCTTAGTGGACGTTAACCATCATCATCATCATCATCATTAACTTAAGGCTATAACACAATAATTTTTTTATATATAATATATATATATATATATATATATATACTTTCTTACGTACATTTATATATATATAATTTTTGTATTGGAATATTTTTACGTGTAATTGTACTGGGTGAGATTTATAATATTCAAATCTCTTTCATTTTTCTTCAATTTCTAAAATAACACCATATTTATTATTTATTATTCAATTAATAATATTTTATCTATAATAATATAATAAATTATTTTATCAAAAAATACTATGTGTTTTGTATTTCTAAAATAACAACATATTTATTATTTATTATTTAATTAATAATATTTTATCTATAAAAATATAATAAATTATTTTATCAAAAAAATATAAACCTCATGTGTTTATGAGTTTTGTTTAATAGCATTTTCTTAACTGTGTTTTTTCTTTTAACATTATTTATATATGTAATTATTTCACACATACATATATACTTATTTATGTATACATATGTATTTCTTTCTTTTACGACATTATAATACCAACCTAGATCCATCTTAATTCCAGATCTATCAAACACCGAGAGGGATCAAATCTCTCGAGGTACAAACCTCTTTTTGAGTGCAAAACTTGAGAAAACATTTGCACCTCGAGAGGTTTGATATGTTTGGTAGATATAGAGTTAAGATGGATCTAGGTTGGTTTTAGTTGTGCACAATCACACAAAAATGTCTAACATATAATTAATCTAATCATTTTAAATATGTTATATATGTCTAAGATTAATCTGATGAGTTACTTCTCTTCTACATCTCATGCACATTAACCCTGTATTTATATTAAACACCCTAATTTCATCATATGACTCCTCACACAAATGACATATTGAACTCGGGCTATTCAATAAATTTTGTCACTACATTTTCAATGTGCAATATTCATATCAGTAATAGATACAAGCTAAGCTTGGGCATATATATCTTTTAGACATCTTTTTTCATAGGATTTTATGTTGCATCATGTACCATCATTGAGTTGGTTGAATATTGTTTTCTTTATTGATGATCTTTGTTATTCATCGTTTTGTTTCCTCTATTCTTCATGCTCTTCAATTGTCATTCCCTCTGGCTTTTTTGTTGATTTCCTCTTCGTTGTGCATTTTCTTGTATCCTTTACCCTTGACACTATTCAATTGTTATTTATTAGGTCCTTTTTTGCCTATATTCTCTTTGATATGCCTTTTTTCATTCGATTTTTTTCTTTATTTGTTCTTGTTGTATTTCAGTGGTCATTTGTTGTGATTGTCTATGTTGATATTCTCTTTTGCTTCTCCCTTTTTGTTGACACTCCTTACTAACTGCCATTTCTTATGCATTTCTCTGTTGACTTGTTATTTGTTCATTTCTAATTAAGATGGATTTAGGCTCTTTATTCTTCATTTCTATTTAATATGCATCTAGGCTTATGATTATTGTAACATTGAAATCAATTCCCGGTGTCAATAACTACTTTGTGCGTACACTAAAATTAATGCCCAATATTAATTTAATTACTTTGAAAATAATGCACATCATCCATCTCTTTACATTGGATCACAACGTAACGTCTACACTTAAATCAATGCATATTTAGTTGTCATTTCTTGTGATTTTCTTTGCCAACTTGTTATTTATTGTTCATTTCCATTTAATATGGATATAGGCTCTTTATTGTTCATAAATCAAATAAATAATCTCAGCTTCTAGAGCCTCATAGTGATGTTCTCTTTATTTTAGTTGGCTCTGCCTCACTTCTTCAATCATTCTTTCTTCTTCCCATTGGGTCTTTAGAGTAGAATTTTCATGGTCCTTATTTTCATATTTCTTCAAAATATCCTTTTGTTTTTTGTCTTCCCTTGAAAGCTTCTTTATAAGTTCATATTTACCTTCATAATTTTTGAGCTATTCTTCCAATTGACTAACCCATTTCCTTGAAACTTTTAATTCCTCTAAAGCGCATAAAAGTCCCCCTTCAAAATCTACCTTTCCTTCTACTTCTTCTTTTGGGTAGTTAAACTCAATCAGATCAGGAACATCATCTTCATCATCGACGATTGAATATGGACATGTAGAAGGACAATGACCTTTACCACAGTTGAAATAGTGTGGACTACTTGATTCCTCTTTTTGACTACTTTTTGCATCCATGTCCTTGAAGAAAATGTCTTCTTTGACATCTTCAATTTTTCTTGATTGAGCCTTTGGATTGATGATAAACTCTTATTTAAATTTTTCTTCTATCTCATATAAGAGACTTACAAGTTTAAATTCACAATCTGATACTTTATTTTGGCCATTATCTTCTTCTAATAAGCTAGCATATAAAAGATTCTTGTGGGATATAATTTCATCCTCTTGTTCCACTTCATAAAGAATACTATCAGAAGGTGTATACAGACAACTAGAAGAATGATGATTTAACTCACAAGTGGTTTTCAACTCTTGTGTATCTTCTTCATTTTCAATTTTTGAATAAAGATTATTCTTTTGATGATAAAAAACAAGGGGATTTTCTTCATCATCTAGTTCACAGTCTTTGTTATTTGGTATTTGTGATCTTCTTCATAGATATTTTGGAGTTTATATATCATCTATTTTACAGTCTCATAATGAATTACCCTTCAGACTTTGATTTTGATAAAGTACTCAAGATTATATCCATGGCTTCTATATTATACTTATTATTATTTTCTCCAATTTCTACAGATTTCCATGCATCAAATCCTTGAGCCATTAGATGACATTCCATTATTTCCTTCCAAATTGCATACCTTGATGGTGCTGCAATTGATGTATAAATATTCTAGCTATCCATGGTTTCTTGTGATCTATTTTCTGGGGAGGATTATATTGCATCTAGTTGCTCTTTTATATCCATGATCAGAAATGTGTGATAAATAAACTATCTTCTTTAGCTTCTTGGTACTTTTACTATATCTGATACATTTCTTATATAATCATAGCCTTGGATATGATTTGCCTTCTTTTGACACCACTCATTCTTTTTCTTCCTTCTATTGGACATAATCCCTTGAATCTAACTTCCAACTATTTGATTGAACCTGAAAGGACCTTCCATGATACTACAAACAAAATTTTGTCCCCAGAACACAAAAAAAAATATTGCACTCTTGGTCTTGTGAATGCTTGCTTACTATTATTCAATATTACAATCAACACAACACCTCTCACATTAAATATCATTGTGTTTCACTGTGAGACTGCCCAAAATCTCATCACACAAATCCTATTTTCCACATAATTCACAAATGATCAAATTTCTTCTCCAAATTTCCAATATCCTTGGTTTATTTATACCCTGTTGGATTGACCAACCATGGCTAGGTTGACTATCATCTAACAAACCTATATTATTTTATTTTTCCTTGTTGGTCATCTGATCTGTATGACTTGGATATAACTTGAATCAATGGATGTTTGGGGCTTCAATGTTTAACACACATGACCATATGATATTGTAATGTCCCTTCCTAAATTATTTTGGAACATGATTTTTTTCTACATTTTGGGGGCCAATCTTGGTGAAGATGGGGCCCATTTGATTTTTGATAGAAGACTTAGGAGTTGGAGGCAAGTTAATTTTATTTTATTTTGTTTCATTAATGATATGTGGGGATCACCCACATAAGAAATGCACACTCCCTAAGCCAATGATTCTAAATCCATGAGAGGGAAGAAAAGGAAGGAAGAAAGGCTCTACAAAAGTTATAAAAGGAAGGAAACACACTTCATTTGGCATTATTGACTTATCAAATTTGACCATGTTTCTCGAGTTGTTTAGCTAGGTCACTCGCTGTTTAGCAAGAGTTTTACAAGCGGAGAAATCAACCTTTGTTCGAGGGAATTTGAATGCCACCCTAGATAGTTTCATCCATACTAGTCTGGAGTAGATTTGTAGAGAGATTTCCAACATTTGTATTTAGTTTGCCCGAATAGTACATATTTCTGGAGGACACAGTAGTGGATCTAGTGTGGCCATTGCAGCGTTCTTCCAGAGGGCTATTGTTGAGATAAATTAGGAGAAGAAGGCTCAATATATTTTTTTTTCTATTGGTGAGTTTGAGGACTAGAAGTGGAAACAATATTTAGGAGTGATATAGCAGACTCTGTGGCTAGCGCAGAAGAGAGAAATTGGGCATACGTGGGAGATAGAGTTTCAAGCATTCACGCTATTTCTTTCTAGCGGAAATAAGGAAATTATTAGTGGAGTTGATTGCTACATTTCAGGAGTGTATGGGGATGATTTTGTTGGTGCTTTGACAGAGAGCATGCTTCAAGAACTATTGGAAAGCATATGGCTTTTGGGGGTCAATTTTGGAAGTTAAAAACTAGGAAAAACTATTTTTGGGTTTTTATGGGTTTTCGACAAGGACCTCATAAATAAATTTGCTGAATTTTTTGAGAACTAGAGGTGGGGTTTTAGCCATATATTTGCAGTAGTCAGTGAAGAATTGCTCGGGGATGTGTAGTGCCTTTTGGGGGTCAATTTTTGGAGGTAAAAATTAGGCCAAACCATTTATGAGTTTTTGTGGTTTTTTCTTAAGGAGCCTAGATATAAATTTTCAGAATTTTCTCAGCACTGGAGGTGGTGTTTTCATCCATATCTTTGCAACAGATAATGCAAAATTGTTGGGGACTACGTAGTGTAGCAATTGGTCAATTGATTGTAGCTTCGGGTTGTCATTTCTTCACCTGAGCTTTGCTCCATTTGCATTTGAGGCAAGCCTAGGTGAATTCCTTCCATATTTGTACTCTTGCTCTAGTTTATAATAAAATGGCTCAAGTGCTTCCATAGTTTTGATTGTTATGGGTATTTTCTAATTGTTTTGAAATTTATGTGGTGAAAATTGTTATTTGCTTGCGAATCACTATTTTTCCTATTTTGGAACATTATAGTGGTATTAGATCATGATCTTGGCCCAATTGTTGGTAACTAGTAAGATCATGGAAGATTTAGGTATGGAGGCACAGTAACGGGTGAACCATAGACAAACCCATGGCTCAAGAGAAATTTAGTGTGCAAAAATTGTGGGATGGAATCCATTGGGACAATCAGAGGTTGGCCTAGTTGAGGAGGGTGACAGACCAAACCTATCCTCATCCTTGCAACAAAGACACTAGAGGTAAACAAACCGTGGGGTTGCAACTATCTATACCATGTGGGGTAAATCGACAGACTCAGGACACTAGATCTCCTCGAAAGGAGTAGACATGACATGAACAGTTAGAAGGTAAGACTAGGAGGCACTTATGTTGGTGGAGACCTGGATTTAGATATGAGGGGCACAAGGAGGAGATTGAGCATGAGGCAAAGGATACACAAGAGTGTGAGGAGCACATTGGTGTACCCAGTGTGTCACAAGAGTCACCATTGTTGGAGGCCTCCTTGATAACACTAGTTGACACCTTGGGGGATATAGTAGTGAATACACCCATATGGCCATCCCTTGACGAGGTGCCAGGAGACACAGACTATAACAACCCTGGTGAAAATTCCATGTAATAAAATTTAAAAAATAATAACCATGGTTGATGTGACACGTATTCCAAGTTGAATGTTGGGAAAGACATCCTAGGGGTGTCCATTTGGTTTATTATGGCTAAACAAATTGGAAAAGGCAATGGCTAAGGATTTTGAAAGGAAAAATGGCATTTTTAGCACATTTATTTATGAAAATAATGGAAATTAGGAGAAAAGGGAGGTGAAAGGTCACAGGTTGGATGTGAGGAGGAAAATGAAGAAAATAGAGGCCTCATTAATAAAAAGGCTTATGAGGATCAACTGTTAACCTTTTGTTAGTTTAGTTTTGGAGCTCTCTCATTATTCTCTTTCTCTCTCTCACTCTTGGACACTTGGATTTTTCTTGGTGCACTTTGGAATTAGGTCAAGAAAGGCAAAGAAGGCAAGAGGAAGTAAAGATCAAGCAACTACAATAGGATTCTTGCAAGTATCAATCTACATGTGTATTTTCCTTGCTAGATTTGGCATGCATGGTTTTGCATGTGCTTTTTTTCTATCATGACATGGGTTTTTCCAGGTGTGATAGTATTTTTAACCTAGCCTTGCCATTTCTTGATAGCCTTGATGAGATGGGTTCTCATACTTCAATTGAGCTGGATTGCTAGATGGATTCGAAGCTCAGTGGGGTGGATCTCAGAAATGACAAACACATGGTGTATTGGTCCCTAAACCAGACTGTGGATCATGGTAAAGGAATTGGCCTAGTAACCCTTGAGCCAGACCATGGGTTGTATTAAATCTAGGATTGTGTGCCTTGGTGGCCCTAGGAATCCTTGCTGGTGAATGACAGGATGTACGGTAAAGCTAAGAGATGGATTGCTATCTGTTGGGCCTAGTAGTCTTGGGATGGGATGTATGGTAAAGCCCAGAGAGTGGGTCTCAATGTAGGGCCTAGTGATCCTTGAATCAGACTATGGATTATGGTAAAACCTAAGAGACTAGGAGACACTCGAAATCCTCATGGTGTAGGTGGAGAACTCTGTAGCATCCATGCTTGTTTGGTTCTTTTCGATTGGTTATGAGTCCCACATTCATGCTTGGAATATGGCACAAAGGTGATTGGCTGAAGAGATATTTGACTCAGCCAATCTATGTTCGGGTGGAACATGGTAGTCCCATCCCCTGTTGGTTTCTACATTCATTAATGTGAAATTCATTCCCTCGGTTTTCATGTGTAAATGTAATGGTTTATATGTGGATTCTATGGTTGGTGTATTTATGGTATTTCTGTTGTTACTATGCCGGTTATGTATTTATTTTAGGACATCAGTTATGTATAGCTCTCATCATGTTTTTGCTTGTAAACAAATGGAAAATGTATCTATGACCTAATAGATGATAATGCAGAAAACAACATGAGGGAACAATGGTTCTTAGTGATTCCCAGATAGGTATGAGATCCATATGCTTAAATATGTTGTTTACACATATATATTACATATTTGTGATATGTTTGATGAAATGCCTATCATGGCTAATAGGGATTTGGTTAAGGGCTTGTTCAACTGATTTATTTTGCATCATTGTTTCCCTGTTATTTTACTATTCTAAAGATGTCATTCAATTCTAGCTAGTTACCTAGGCTCTAGGCCTCAAAAAGTGGCTCAAATCCTGAGGATGCTGGCAAAGAACTGGAAAAAATAGTCCCTGGATGCTATCATGCCTATGGAACGAGAGCGTCTAGAACCTCCTGGATGTTGGTAGGCCTATAGCATGAGAGCATCTGGGGTTCAAGTGGTCCAAAATCTCAGTTTGATTGAAGGGATGGTTGGTAGAAAGGCTAGGATGGTTCCTCTAATGTTGATGTTCAAGGTTTGTGTGGTCTGTTTCTATTGGTTCCACTTCCTTAACATGACTTAGGAGGTCAAATCATATCATTGTGGCCTCTTGTTGCATGTTTACCACAACTAGCTAGTTGCTTGGGTAGATGTGGGAGGAGGATGTTACAGAGTGTTATCATAGCATGGTTCACCCCTCAGACTGGATGGGCATTATGTTTGTCATGCATGCATGTCGGTTGCATGTGTGTCTCTTACACTTACATTCCATGTGCTTATTGCATTGCCTAGTGTTGATCATGGTTTTAGTGATGTTGCCATGTGGAAGTTGAGGTTGTTGTTGTGGAATGCATCATCATGAGTGTATGACTGGTTACATGTTGTTATATGTTGCTTACATGCATCAATCTTTCTATGCTTGGTTATATTCTTGTATGCTTGGTTTCATGTATCATTCTTGTAAGCTTGGTTTCAATTATTGTTCACTTATGCTTGATTATATGCATTCATGTGTGTGTGTGGTTGATTATGCATTTCTTATGAATGTTTACGTTTGCATGTGGCCATGTGTATAGTGGTGTAATGGTTGTTGTCATGCATGAAGTCATGGAATGTGTAGCAATATGGTCATGCGTTGATGACTAGATTCTAGCTAGAATGATGTTTATGTGTTGATGCACTTACTTGTATATGTCTATATGATGTTATGATTATGTTATACATGTATCATGCTGATTTGGATAATATTGTAGATGAGGTAGCCTCCCCAAAATGTACTAAGGTACATTGGTTTATTATGATTTGTTCTAACTGAAATATTATACCTTGCAAGAGAAAGGTCAAAATGAATAGCAAGATGGTAGACTACAAAGACTCTCCCTGTGAATCAGATGAGCAGTGTGGTGGGTACTCTTCTTATTTGGAAAACACATTGAGAAGCTTGAAGGAAGAGATAAGGAGCTGTAAGGCAGACAATGACAGGATCATACAGGCACAAGAGAAAAAAGCAGAGGTTAATGAAATACTCCTTCAAAGTTTTTCAAAAACTGAAATGACAAGAGCCACTTTAGATCATCCATGGACAAGAGGAAAAAACTAATGGGACATATAGAAGTAGGTCTCCTGGTAGAAACAAGTCGGATAGAGTTAACACAGTGAGAGATGGAAGGTTTTTAGACACTTTGGAAGTTCCGGTTCTAATAGGAATCATGATCATCATCGTTATCATCCTTAGAGGAGGAGTGATAGGGGATACTTTACAAATGAATTTAAGAAAGCAAAGCCACCTAATTTTGATTGATATTTGAAGAAGTCAGAAGCTGCAGAGGCTTGGATACTTGGGGTGAAGAAATTATTTGAGTTGCATGAGTACACAGATAACTGAAGGCCAAAATCACTACTTCAACTTGAAAGGTAAAGAAAATATTCCATGGGAATATGTGAAGTGGATCAGAGACATCAGGAGGAATGACTTGAGTTGGAATGAGTTCAACAGGATTTTCAGGAAGAAATACTTGTCAGAAAGGTACTACGACAATAATGCCAAAGAATTCTATGAACTAAAGATGAGGTCAATGATAGATGAAGAGTACACGACCAAGTTTTTGGAGCTATTGAGGTATGTACCATATATTACAGATGAGAAGGCTAAAATTCAATGATTTGTCAGTGGTTTTCCATTAACATTCAGAGATCAGATGGAGTATGATGAGCTTCAGTCACTTAAGGAAGTCATTGTGAAATTGAAGCATTTCTATGAACAGTCAAAGCCTAAGCATGAAGCTCAACAATGATGGAAAGGGAAAGACAAAGGTAAAAGTAAATGACAACCTAAGAGAGCAAGGCCACAAAATGTAGGGGAGAAAGAAAATGTGGCACCTCAAAAGAAGTTTAATGCATCTAGACATGCACAGGGATCAAAGTAGCAGTACAGAGGTAATGATATTGGATGGTTGGAGTGTTGGACATGTGGTGAAGAACACCTTAGGAGAGATTGTCCACATAATCAAGGTGGTATGCCTAAGATATACAATTCACACAAGGCACAGGTTGTTGGGAATGTGGGGTAGAGTATTCCTCATATTTATGCAGTGGTGGACAAAAAATAGGCAAAACACTAGGCATCTATCATTGAGATGGACAGTAGGCTTTGTGATCAAGTTATTTCTATTTTGATTGACCCTCGATCTAATTATCACTATTTTAGTCCTGACTTGGTAGATAAGTGTGGTTTGAGTAAGGAATTGCATGCAGAATCTTGGTTAGTGTAGTTGGTTATAGGTACAAAGAAGTGAGTTCATCGTTGGGTAAGAGCTTATGCATTTGATTTTAATGGTATGCCTATTGCATCACATCTGAGTGCATTACATTGGGATCATACAATATGTTGTTGGGCATGGATTGGTTGTACCTTCATAGAACCATGGTAGATTATTATGAAAAAGAGATTGAGTGTGTGGATGGAAATGGGGAACCAGGAGCCTTGAAGGGAAAGAAGAAATCCACATTAGTTAGGATGGTAACAACTATGCAAGCCAAAATTAGTCATAGAAAAGGGTGTGTGTTATTTGTAGTGCACATTTCTAGTGACAAGGGCAGGGAAGTTGAGGATGAAGATGTCTTGAGCAGGTACCCGATTATAGAATAGTTCAAGGATGTATTTCCTGAGGACATTTCAAAGCTGCCACCTCACAGCGAGGTATAATTTTCGATTGAGTTAGTGCCAGGGGAAACTCCAACATCAAAAGCACCTTATAGGATGAGCACACATGAGTTGGTAGAGTTGAAGCTACAGTTGAAGGAAATGTTGGACAAGGGATATATTAGACCAAGTGTATCACCTTGGGGCACACCGGTATTGTTTGTGAAGGAGAAATATGGTACTCTCAGATTATATATTGACTACTGGCAGTTGAACAAGGTGACCATCAAGAACAAGTATCCACTACTGAGGATTGATGACTTGTTTGATCAATTGAAGGGAGTAGCAGTGTTCTAGAAGATTCATCTGAGATCCAGATTCCACCTAGTACGCATCAAAGAGGAGGACATTTACAAGATAACTTTCAGGAGTAGGTATGGGAATTATGAGTTTGTTGTAGTTCCATTTGGTTTTACTAATGCTCTAGCTACATTTATGTTCTTGATGAATAGTGTGTTGCATCATTATTTGGATAAGTTTGTTATTGCGTTCATTTATGATATATTGTTATATTCTAAAAATGAGGAAGAACATGCTAAGCATTTAGCAACAACGTTGAGGTTGTTGAGAGAGCATCTGTTTTATGATAAGCTCAGGAAGTGAAACTTATTTCGGATTGAGGTACACTACTTAGGACATGTTTTTTTCAAGGAGGGCATTGCAGTAGATCCAGAAAAGATAAGGGCCATCATGGAGTGGGTAGCTCCCAAGAATGTAGAAGAAGTGAGGTATTTTATGGGGTTGGCAGGCTATTATAGGATGTACATTAGGAAATTATCACAAATTTCTTATCATATCACATCATTGTAGAGGAAAGGTAAGAAGTCTGAATGGACAGAGGAGTGTGAGGCCATTTTTGAGCAACTTTAGGAGTTGTTGACAAATGCTCTAATGTTTAGGATTGCAGATTCGGACAAGGAATATGTAGTGTGTAGAGATTCTTACAAGAGGGGACTTGGTGGATTTCTTATGCAGGATGCACATGTGGTATGCTTTGAGTCACGAAAATGGAATGAGCGTGAGAAGAACTACCCGGTGCATGATCTTGAGTTAGCAATGATTATACATGCATTGAAGATGTGGAGGCACTATATTATTTACAGGAGGTATGTATTGATGAGTGATCACATTGGGTTGAGGTATTTGTTTGACCAGTGAAATATGAATGCCCGAGAGGCTAGATGGTTGGCCACGATCAGTGAGTTTGACTTTGAAATCAGGTACATCAAAGGAAAGGAGAACAGGCTCGTAGAAGCTCTTAGCAGGTGGGTACATGTAAATCACTTAGCAGTTATGAACTCCTAGAGACAAAATTACTAGATAGGATCTTATAGGCAGGTCAACAGGATGCCAGGTATATGGAGATTATGGAGAAGTTGCAACAGAGTACTCGTATAGGTACAAGTGAAAGTACATGTATAGGTACAGATGGTAGTTTAGGTATAGGTCCATGTATAGCTATAGGTGCTAGTATATGTACAAGTACAGGTATATGTATAGGTAGTGGTAGTGGTACAGGTACAGTTACAGGTGTAGGTGCACAGGATGTGGATTATTGTCTTACAATAGATAGACTAGTCATATTCAGAGACATGATATCTATGCCAGATAGCAGTGAGCTCAAGAAGGTGATCTTGAGGGACTTTCATATGAAACCATATTCAGGTCACCCAGGTTATGAGAAGACATTGAACACAATGAAGTAATTTTATTATTGGCCGAATCTAAATAAGGATGTAGCAGAGTTTGTGGCTAGGTGTTTTGATTGTCAGTGTGTGAAGGCAAAGTGTAAGCATCTAGGTGGAATGTTACAGCCAATTGCGATTCCATAATGGAAATAAGAGTTCATTTCCATGGATTTTATCATAGGATTTCCAAAGACAGTGAGACAACATGATTCCATCATGGTTGTTGTGGACAAGTTGGCAAAGGTTGTGCACTTCATTCCAGTGAAGTCTACATTCTCAACTAGTGATGTAGCATAGGTATTCATCAGAGATTTGGTCAGATTTTATGGTGTTCCAAAGAAGATTGTGTCAAACAGGGATGAAAAGTTCACTTCCAAGTTTTGGAAGGAGTTATTCATAGGTTTGGGCACAAAGTTGGCCCTCAGTACAAATTATCATCCATAGATAGATAGAAAAATAGAGAGGGTCCACAAGATAATGGAGGACATGTTGAGGATGTATGTGATGCATGAGTAGCAGAACACTACAAAAAAAAAGGTCATTGGTGAGGGTCAAGCCTGTGACAGACCTTTAAGGACCATCACCAATGTTTCATATGGTGAAAATCCTTAAAAAAAAGTTGTTGTAAGTGTGTATAGTGATGGTCCTTTAAGGTTTTTCACTAAAGCCATTTTCAATGACACTTTTGGTGAGGGTCGTTAAAGGCTTATCACTAATTCTCTCTTTGGTGACACTTATAGTGATGATATTTTATTGACCATCGCTAATGATCTTTTTTCTTGCTTTTGGTGATGGTAAAAAAATGTTTGTCATCATTGATCATTCCAATGAGTTTATTATGATGTTATGGGTCTGTTACTATATTTTTTGTCAAAAGATAATGATTTAAGACCATTGTTGTGGATATTTTTTATTATGTTTCCAAGGCCATAGTGGTTAGAGTCAATCATTTTGTTAATAATTAATTAGTGTTTATCATTCCCCTTAAGTAATGAGAATATAGCTTTATTATGAATCAACACATGATTAATCTCTATTAGGTTTATTACCTAGAAAATTCCCTCTAGATAAAGCTCCACTTGTGTGTGTAGTAACTATATTATTTAGTACATAATCAAGCTCTATAATTCTATTAATGAGAGAGACCTAACACCCCTCAACACTCTTGGAACACCTTAACATGCTTTGGCACACACTAACATTGCTTGGCACCTCACATGTCTTGGAACAACTTTGTACCTAGCACATATTTCCATGACTAGGATGCGCAAGCACATGTTGGCATGCCCTAGAATAGCATAGCACTCTCCTAGCATGTGTTGGCATGTCCTATAGTCCCTAGCATGCCTTGGAACACCTTAGCATGCATTGATATACATTAGCACTTGGCATGTATTGGAACCTATTATTAGTGTGCCTAGTATGCCCCTTTTGAAAACGATAAAGACCTGAATTATTAATCCTCTTATGTGTTCATTTCCTTTCATTTTAGTTTGTTTCTTCCTTTTGTTTCCTTGACACTCCTTGACACATATTGGCATACCCTGACACCCTGGACATCCTAGCATTCCTTAACACCTAGCATGACTTGGCACTATTTGGCACATGTTAGCACACCCTCGAACTACCTAGCACACTATGGAACTTCTTAACATGCCATGATATTCCCTAACATGCCTTATGAGTTCTTAGCATACCTTGTCACTCCCTCTTTGGCATGATAGCTAGTACTCATTAACACTCCCTAACACACCCTCATATTCATTCACTTCCATGCATTTTGACCTAGTGCTCCCTTGTGTTGTATTATTACTCCTTGAAACTCTTGAGCATGCATTAGCACTCTATAGCACACCTTAGCACTCTTCGATATGCCCTTCCACTTCATAGCATGCATAACACTCCCTGACACACATTGGCACTTGACACGTGTTGGTGCTTGGCAAGTCTTAGCATGTCTGGCATGCATTGATATGACTTGGTATGATTTGGCATGGTTTAATATTAAAGTTATTTGAGATCAATTATTGGAAAGTAGATGAGAAATAATAGAGGAATATTTGACATTTAGAATGCAATAACACTTGGAAATTGGAACCTTTTGGAACCTAGTGTTGGTGTGCATAACGTGCCCCTCATGGACAAGGTAAATTGATGACTTATTAACCCTATTATGTGTTCATTTCCTTGTAGTTTAACTTGTTTCTCCCTTTTTTTTCCTTAACAGTCCCTGACACACATTGTCACACCCTTGCACATCTTGGCATGCCTTAACAATTGGCATATATTAGCATGTTTGACATGTCTTCGCACTATCTAGCACATGTTAGCATTCCCAAGCACGCCTTGTCACTTATTCCCTCATAGCTAGCCTTACATTTTTCCACGAATTGGAAACCTTATATTCCCTGGAACACCTTGGCCCTCCCTAGTTGTCATGCCCTCATAGATAGCCTTACCTTTTTTGTAACTTGGGAACCAAACCAAGTGATTAGAAAAACAATGTTGTTCCTAACCCAAAGTTCCCCTTTCTCTTAAATTTCTTTGTCAACGCCTTATCAAAAAGATAGGCTTCCCTCCTGCAAGTCATATTCTTAATTTCTCCTAAAACACTTCATCCTTAGGACACTTGGAATTCACTAACACTCCTTGACACACACTGTTATTCATTCATTTCCAAGCATTTTTACCTAGTTCTCCCGTGTGTTCCCCTGGAACTCCCTTACACTCCTCAACATGCATTGACATTGTCCTCCATGTGTTAACACAACTTTTCATTCCTTTTCATTCCTTGGCATGCCCTGTCACTCCTTAGCTATCATGCCCTCATAACTACCCTTACTTTTTTTAGACTTGGGAGCCCAACCACATCCTTCCTCGACTACAATAGCTTGACCAAATTATAGTTACTACAACTAGACTATGCCTTATTCACCTAAGAACTTCTTACAACTCATCTTAGGCTACTCATGTCCAATCTCAACTCTTCCCACTGAACAAGTTGCAAACTCAAGGCTAACACTCAAATGTGGCCATAAAACAACTAAGAAACATAGTTTACATCTTGACATGCCATACCAACTAGCACATCTAACAATTCCTTAGCACTATGTGGCATGTGTTAGCATCCCCTGCATTTCTTGGCATGCTTTTCACTCCCCATCACACCCTAGCACTCCTTGACATGCCATGATACTATAGCATGCCTTGGAATTGCCTAACATATAACCTTTTCACTCCCTCCTTAGAACACTTGGAACTCGTTGACACTCCCTATCACACACTCTTATCAATTCATTTCCTTTCATTTTGAACTAGTTATCCCTTGTGTTTTTGTGGCACTACCTAACACTCCCTGGCACGCATTGGCACACCTTGGCACTTGGAATGTTTTTGCATGCTTCCATGACACACTAGAATTCCTTGGCACTACATAGCATACCTTGACACTCCATCCTTAGCATGCATAGAACTCACTGACACACTCTATCACACACTCTTATTCATTCATTTCCATGCATTTGAAACTAGTTCTCCTTTGATGTTCCTTGGCACTCCATAACACCCACTAGCATGCATTGGCACACCCTAACACCTGACACATCTTGGCATGTTTCCCTAGCCTCTAGCATGCCTTAGCACTACCTAGCGTACCTTTTAATTCCCTCCTTAGCACATCTAGAAGTCACTGGCACTTCGTGTCACAAACTCTTGTTTGTTCATTTGCATGCATTAATTTGACCTAGTGCTCCCTTGTGTTTCCCTGGAACTCCCTAACACTCCTAACATATATTGGCACACCATGGTACCTGACACATCTTGGCTGCATCCCACCCTACCACTCTAGCATGAATTAGCACTGCCTATCATAGCATGCCACACTCTCCTTACCACACCTGGAACTCGCCGACACTCCCTATCACACAATATTATTCATTAATTTCCACACATTTTGACCTAGTGCTCTCATGTGTTTCCCTAGATCTCCATAACACTCCTTATCATGCATTAGCTCGCCTTGGTGCTTGTCACATCCTAGTAAGATTCCTTAGCACTCTAGCATGCCTTGGCACTGCATATCATACCTTGTAACTCCCTCCTTAGCATACCTGGAACTCGCTGACACTTCATTTCCATGCATTTGAGACTAGTTCTCCCTTAATTTTCCTTGGCACTTGGCCTTAAGACTCCCTAGCATGTGTTTGAACCACACCTTGGTACCTGACACATCTTGGAATGCCTTAGCATTTGTCTTGTCTTGGCATGACTAACATGCCTTGGAACTATTTAGAAAGTGTTAGTAATTCTTGGCATTCCCTGGCACATCTTGGCACTCCCTAGTTTCCATGCTGTCATAGAAACCGTTATTTTTTTTGCGACTTGAGAACCCATGAACCAAATCATTGGAAAAACAGTGTTGTACACAACCCAAAATCTCCCTTTGTCTGAAACTACTTTGACCAACACCTTATTGTAATCATATGCTTCCCTCCTACAAGTCATATTCTGACCTTCTCCTAACACACTTTGTTCTTGAGGAACCTAGAATTAGTTGACACTCCTTGGAATACACTCTTATTTTTTCATTTCTATGCATTTTTTGACATCGTTATCCTTTGTGATGCCTTGACACTCCCTAACATTCCTCAACATGCATTGACAATGTCCTACATGTGTTAGCATTCCTTTTCATTCCTTGGCATGCCTTGACACTCCTTAGCTATTGATGGGCCTGCAAATTAAACAAAAATTAAGGCCCATCTAACCTTTATTAGGCACATGAAGGCTATATTAAGCCTCTCTTTCTACACTTTATATATATATATATATATATATATATATATATATATATATATATATAGATATATATATATATATATATATATAGATATATATATATATATATATATATATATATATATATCTTTAATATGTTCATTAGGAAGTTTTATGGATAATTGCATATTTGTGCCTAATAGTATTCATTGTTGTAGAATATTATGAGAATATTGGGAAAATTATTAAGATTTGGAGGAGAAGATAATTTAGGGACTTGCTCCCCACTACGGGAGGACCAATATTGGACAATAAATCAACAAGATATTATGAAATTATTGCACAAATTCTGGAGCTCCAATGATTGAGAAAATCTAGGAATGTGTTCCTTGTCCTTTAATGCAGATTCCTAATTTTAGGAATCAGATCCACTATTTGAGGGATTTTGGAGGGGAAAGCTTCTTACTTTCAAGGGGAATGCTTCCTCATCATTTTTTATAAGTACAAATTCGATGTTTCCTCTAGGGGTTGGTTTTTCTTAGTCTTCTTGTAGAGAAAACTTGTATTTTTGCAGCTCTACTTTCATTTCTTGTAGGGATGTAATTATATTGATGGAAATAATGAAGATTGGTGCCATTTTCAGCTTCCAAATATTCGTATCCTTCATAGGAATCTGAGTTTCCTTCAGCTTGGCCATCCAGGAACCTTAGAGCCATTTTGTATAATTTACTTTTCTTCTTTTCACTTCTTATTCACATGCACCTCTTGTTCTTGGTTTTCCTATTTATGCATTTACTATTGATGATTTATTGTTGTAGGATTAGGTTAAATGGTTGAAGGAAGATTTTTTGCAGAATCACAAGAATTATTTCATCCTTGGAACAAATTTTGAAGGTCATAGTAATCATTGAGCTACATGGATTAGTTTTCTTATTCCCAAATCTAAATTTCTGGAAGTCCCTTGTGGAAAATAGTAGCAGCTTTATGCTATTTTTTAGAACATGCTAATGAGCTTAAATTGCATTGATTCCACTTGCATTAGATCATAAAAAAATTCAAGTTAATAAAAAAATTTACCCCATTTAATTTTCACTTGATTAGGTTAGGAATTTGTATTAACTAGCTAACCAATTCTCGAATTTCTAGATTTTAGATTAGTAGTTTTCTGCTATTTTTTAGCATGTGTTAACAAGAGTATTTTTGAGTAATTCCACTTGGAATGGAGACCTACGACATCATATTCAATAAAAAATTGTCCCGTCCAATTTGAATTTGATTTACTTTGTCATTCGATGAATTATATCTTCCTGTAGAAAATCTATAACTTCCTGTAGTAGCACCTGTAACTTCCTATAACACTCTTCAAACATGTATATACTTTCCCAGAATTGCTAAAAAAGCCTTGTTTTTGTCTCTTAGGGTTGAATCATGACCCTTGGGATCTAAATCAATGGTTGAGGAAGAATAAAAACCAATTATGACATGCATTTTTACAATGTAGATTAGGCCTATTTATTTGAATTCATGCTCTTAGTATTTCAATTACAATTTGTTGTTTTGCCTAGGATTAATTTATTTCAAAGTAATATTTCCATTGATGCAATTAGTTTAGGATTTGATTTCATTACATTCACTCCATTACTTCATGGAAGCGAAGGAAGGACACATTGTATGTTGCACATATAGTGTCGATACCTCTTAAGTTTGTACAAACTCCGGGTTGATAATTAAAGTTGGTAGCCTTCGGAATTGTAGCATTCTTGTTGCAATGCTGGAGCTCAACAATTTTTGGCACTATTGCCAAGAAGGTGTCAAAGTATGCATTGTTTTCTTCCCTATTTGATTCATTTCTTTTACTTTCTGCAAAAACAAAAAAGATTTGCATTGGGCATATTTCATTTCAAAAACAGAAAATTCCATTTCATTAGCATTTTTATTCAATTTTTTTATTATAAAAATATACTTCTCTAAAACCAAACCCCACCCTTCCCCCCAACTCGCCCCCCCATTTGATCATGTGGTGCAGCAAGAGCCACATCACCATCCACTTTTGCAGGTAGAAGAAGAGGAGGTGACATAGAAGGTAGAATAAATGGATGGAGATGATGAAAATGAAGAAGATCCTATTGGATTTCCCATTCAAGATACTGATATCACTATGCATATGAAGAATATCCTTCCATCTTTCCTTCCCAACTTTGATGGTATGAGGTTAGAGGATCCAAAACATTTCTCTTTGAATTTGAAATTTTTTTGCAGATCTTATGATTGCTTATTAAACACTCAAAAATAGAGATTATTTTCGGCAATACTGAAGGATAAAACTCTTAAGTGGTTCATTAGTTTAGGGACTAATTCAATGAGATTATGGAATGATATGCAAAATATATTTCTAGAAAAATATAAATATCCTGATCTTAAAGAAGAAGTCTTTATATTGAATCAAAAAGAAGATGAGAGCCTTGAGGATCTAATAAAGAGATTCATGTATAATGTTAAGAGGGAAAATTAATTCATTTAGGATCTGACACACTAAAAACCATCTTACTTAATACAATTAGGGATGAGTGGATTTTTATCCTTTATGTCATGAGTAGAGGTCATGTATACAAATTATCATTTGAATAAATTTGTGAAACATGCAAACACATATCAAGACAAAGGGCAAGAGTAAGTAAATCAACATTAAAATCAATAAGTCAAGCTAAACTTGGAATTTGTTTGATGACTTTAAAACATAAATTCTTAGAAATCTAAGAAAACAAGCAGAAATGTTAATAGTGAAAAATCAGCAAAACGAAGATGCTGATATTTGTGTTATCCATCTAAAATCACATGCTACTTAATATTGTCCATCATTACCAAGGTTGAAGGAAGTTTACCAAGAGGACAATGGAGCAAGTCAATCACCAAAGAAGATATGTTATGTAGCTACAAGAAGAGCATGGAAACGTAATCAACTTGATATGATGCAGGAGCCTAATTCACAATTTCAAGCTTATGCACATCCATATCAAAGTAATTGGAAAACACCCTTTCCTTGACAACCTTGGCCATATCAACCCCAAAACCAATCTCGGCAACAAGGTTGGAAAGGAACTTATGAGAGAAATCCACAATATCCTCAATATTTTCCTCAATATCCTCCATACCCAACTCCATGTTATCCCTAAAATCCACCTTCACCACAAACACAACCTCAACCACATCCATCTCAAAGATCCACTCCCACTCAACTACGTATACCACCATTTCCAAACACACATAAGGAAGTAGATCAACCCACTTACAATGATGAGGTACAACACTTCCTAATATCTCCTCTTGATCTCAATGGTATTCATCTTAGCTCAAGAACAATATTACAAAACATAGATTCTCTTGATGCCATTGAAGGACCACATGAAAAAACTGAATATTCAAATGAGAAGACCAAATAGTCATGGATTGCACTTGACAAAGAGCAGACATCAGAATTAGAGATTGAAAAAGTTCCTTCATGTTTACCATCAGATCCTCTAGGTGTTCAAGAGAATAATATGTAAAAAGAGGAAGATTTGAATGTCATGGAAGAAGAAGACATGAAGAATGATCCAAATCAGCAAGTGGGTCAGGGGCATAACAACTATATTGACATATGGTTCCAGAAAATTGTTAAATTGCAACAACACTCTCTTCTTCAACTATGTTTGATCTCATCTCAATCAAAGCATTTTCTATCTCACATTCATGGACATGTCAAAGGATATGCTTCAAACCTACACATGATTTTATCCGTCATCTTGTTATGCAAGTGGCTCCATTGGAAGTATTCCTATAATTGAAAGAGATTTTGTTTTTTTTAAAGTAGAGTAGGATAGAAAAAAAAGAAGAAGATGAAAATGAAAAAAAAGAGAAAAAAAAAATCTTAGGTGAAAACCTCTTTTGAGGTGCCCAAGATTGGCTCATTGATTGAAAACCTCCATGAGGCAGTCAATGGGTTGGAAAGAGAGAAAATGAAAAGATCCTAGGTGAAAAACTCCTTTGAGGCACCTAGGCATACCTACTAGTTGAAAATCTCATTGAGGCAGCTAGTAGGCTTAAAAGACAAAAAATGAAAAAATAAAAATCCTTTGCTCCGTGTATCTCTCTGATGAATACAGGTGTTCTCCAACCTCTGCAAGCAACAAAAACAAGTTGGCACCAAAAGAAAAAGTTGGTCAAAATTTCAATCAAAGGAAGTCAAACTTGGATTTTCTCCCCCTTTACTCAGATGCTCTAGAAGGATGAAGTCCATGCTAATCCATCATCCTCATCTCTTTCCACCATCCACCCATCATTCCCAAGATTTTCCCATTCATTTTCCTTACTGTCCTAAAATGCTACAGGGAGGCTTTGTTTTTCTACAGGAAGTCCAAATATAGGAAGCATAAAATTGTTTTTGTCATATCTCAAAAACCATGCATCCCTTTTCCAAGCTATTTTAGGGGGTCATGCATATGGATGATGGTAACATGCCCAAGCAATTTCAACCAATTTCGGTGCACACTTTTCGAGAAATTGACCTCCATCACCTACAACCATTTTTAAATTTTCTTGAGATTCGTGCATCCATTTTCCAAGCATTTCATGGGGAGATGCATATGGATGATGGTAACATGCCCACGTAATTTCAGCAAATTCCAATGCACACTTTTCGAGAAATCAACCTCCATCACCTATATCCATTTTCAATTTTTCTCGAGATAATCCATTTTCCAAGATCTTTGATGGGAAGATGCATAGTGATCCATTCTACCATTTGAGAGATATTCATAAAACAAGTTTGCTACAAGAGGTTGTCCTAAAATGCTGCAGGAAGTTTAGAATTTCTATAGGATGGCCGAGAAGAAGCTACAGGAGGCAATCCAATTGGATATAGGGGTCGAAAGGTCATGTCTACTTTAGGAAGGGTTGAGAGAGGTCCCATAACACCACTTCCATCACCCATCCACTCCATCTAGCCAAAATTCATCTTCAAATTCCACTCCACCTTACATGAAAAAAATCAGAGGAAACTTTGTCATCAACTTTTCCACCACCTCTTGATGATTTTAACCCTATCCTTATACCTCATATGGCTTTCCATCAGTCTCACATGTAGTAATGAGGTCTTGAAGAGGAATTAAATGACTACTACCGGAAGAGGATTCCTCTCATAATAGCTTGCACCTTTCCGACAAGATCTTGAACCAAATTTTTTGCAGCTCTAGAATAGAAGATCCAACCACCTTGAGGCATTATGAGGTTATTCCTAAATCTTACAAGGGCCATGCCATTGCTAAAGAGCATATGTAAGGTGATCTATCAGCTCCAACAATAGCATATTGAACACCAAAAAGAGGCATGCACACAAAAATTATTTCACTAGTGAAAAAAAAGCATCATGCTATGAAGACCTATGAATCAACAAAAAAAGGAAGTCAACACCTCTGAAATCATCATCTAATGAAGCTCAAAAACAACATTTTAGCCAAGGATGTGAAGCAGCAGCAAAAAAAAAAAAAACCTAGGAGACCTCTAGATTCAAGGCTATCAATAATAGGACCTCTAGTAGATTATCACATGCATCTTCAAGATCATTAGTAGCAGCTTCAGGACCACCAAAGGCAACTTCAACATTCATATCAATAACCTCAATATCACTTGCAAAAACATATCAAGGCTGAGGCTCAGGTATACAATCCTTTAAACCTTTCCTACGATCTTATTTTAGCTTGAAAAACATTGCAAGTGTATGAAGGAAAAGGTTTTTATCACCAAGATTAGTAGCTGAGTAACTTCATCCTGATTTAGCAATTAACTTCACTTTTCCACCAAGACACCCGCACATGGGGGAGAGGACAAGACAAAAGTGAAGAGGACTTGAGAAAGTGGGATGTAATAATTTAGTCGTGATGGAAGACAAGGAGTGTGAAGGGGTAGGTGAGGGACAACTCAATTAACTCAAATCACTTTGAGTGTATTTTGCATGCAATGGAAAATAGAGAAAAGAAAAAAATAGAGAAAAAAATAATGGAAAAAAAGAAAAAAAAAAGGAAAAAAAAAGGTGGATCCATCACCTCTTGGCATGAAAATATTAGTTTCTACAAGATTCAGGTTGTGTGCAACTCATGTACTCACCACTCTCCATCATCCTAGTAGCTCAAAAATCAAATTTCATCCCCTCTCTAGATTTCTACAGGAAGACTGCAAGTGCTACAGGAAGATCCTGTAGCACTACAGGAAGGACAAGGAACTACTACAAGAATTTAACAGAGTGCTACAGGAAGAAAAATTTCACCCAAAATAGCCACTAGAGGCTTGGGGAGTAAGGAAATATTCAAAGGAAATTGCAAGGGTGCAAACAAAAGGTAAGGGGGTATGATGATGAGATTGAATGTGAGTTTACAGTCAATTTACAAGATCCAAGTGGCCAAGAAGATGAACCAAAAGCAAGGTGTTGCCCTAAAAAATAAAACTCATTATAGTTGAAAAATCACCTGAGAGAAAGAAGCTGCCTCAACCTACATTAGGGTTTCCTTGGGAAACTGAGATAGGGGAAAAATGCAGTAGAAAGAAGAGCATAAGAAAGAACATCAAATAGACTAGCAAACAAAGCATGAAACATGTCAGCATACATGAAGAACAATAGGGCAAGGAGGATGGATGGGTTTCTTAGAGGATGAGAAACAATTTCAGTATGGTGGTATGATGGGCCTCCAAATTAGACAAAAATAAAGGCCCATCTAACCTTTATTAGGCACATGAAGGCTATAATAAACCTTTCCTTCTACACTTAATAATTTTTTTTAGATTTAATATGTTCATTAGGAAGGTTAATGGATAATTTCATATCTGTGCCTAATATTATTTATTTTTGTATAATATTGTGAGAATATTAGGTTGATTATGAAGTTTTGAAGGAGGAGATAATTTAGGGACTTTCTCCCTACTATCAGAGGACCAATATTGAAGAATCAATCAACAAGATATTATGAAATTATTGCACAAATTCTGGAGCTCCAATGATTGAGAAAATCTAGGAATGTGTTCCCTGTCCTTTAATGAAGATTCGCAGTGTTGGGAATCAAATCCATTATTTGAGGGATTTTGGAGCGGAAAGCTTCCTCCCTTCAGGGAAAATTCTTCCTCGTCATTTTTTATAAGTACCAATTCGAATTTTCCTCTAGGGGTTGGTTTTTCTTAGTCTTCTTGTGGAGAAAACTTGTATTTTTGCAGCTTCACTTTCATTTCTTCTATGGATGTTATTGTATCGATGGAAATAATGAATATTGGTGCCATTTTCAACTTCTAAATCTTGGTATTCTTCATAGGACTCTAGGTTTCCATGGGTTTGGCCATCCCAGGATTCTCATAGCCCTTTTTTAATAATTTAATTTTCTTCTTTTCACTTCTTATTCACATGCATCTCTTATTCTTGTTTTTCCTATTTCTGCATTTAGTATTGATGATTTATTGTTGTAGGATTGGGTTAAATGGTTGAAGGAAGTTATTTTTCAGAATCAGAGGCATTAATCATTGAGCTACTTGGATTAGTTTTCTTATTCCCAAATCTTAATTTTTGGAAGTCCCTTGTCGAAAATAGTAGTAGTTTTCTGTTATTGTTTAGAACATGCTAATGAGATTCAATTGTGTTTATTCCACTTGAATTATATCATAAAAAAATTCAATTTAATAGCAAAATTTACCCCATTGGATTTTCACTTGATTAGGTTAGGCATTTGATAGATTAACTAGCTCAATAGTTCTCAACTTTCTAGATTTTAGACCAGTAATTTTCTGTTATTTTTAAGTATGTTTTAATAGGGGTATTTTTGAGTGATTCCACTTGGAATGGAGACCTAAGACATAATATTCAATAAATAAAAAAATTGTACCATCCAATTTTGATTTTTTTAAATTAGTCATTCGGTGAATTATATCTTCATGTAGCAAATCTGTAATTTCCTATCGCAACACCTGTAACTTCTTGTAGCACTCTTCCAGCGTGTATATACTTGCCCACATTTCCTCTAAAATCTTGGTTTTTATCCCTTAGGGTTTAATCATGACCCCTAGGCTCTAAATCAATGGTTGAGGAATAATCAACATCAATTAGGCCACGCCTTTTTACAATGTAGATTATGCCTATTTATTTGAATTCATGCTCTTAGGATTTCAATTACAATTTGTTATTCTTACCTAGGATTAATTTATTTTCAAAGTAACATTTCCATTTATGAAATTAGTTTACGATTTGATTTCATTACATTCACTCCATTACATCATGGAAGCAAAGTAAGGACACATTGTATGCTGCACATATAGCGCCGATACCTCTTAAGTTTGTACGAACCCTGGGTTGATAGTTAAAGTTGGTAGCCTTGGGAGTTGCAACATTTTTGTTGCAATACTCAGGCTTATCAACCATCATGCCCTCACAACTACACTTATTTTTTTTGGGACTTGGGAACCCAACCAAGTCTTTCCTTGACTACAACAACTTGACCAAGTTATGATTACTACAACTAGACTATGCCTTATTCACCTAAGAATTGATTATAAATCATCTTAGGCTAGTCACGTACAATTTCAACTTATCCCACTAAGAAAGTTAGAAGTTACCAAGTCAGGGCTCATGTCCAACTGTGGCCATAAAACAATTGAGGAACATAATTTACATCTTGACATGCCATAAAACTTGGCATGTTGAATAATCCCTTGGAACTATGTGGCATGTGTTAGCACCCCCTACATTCCTTGGTATGTTTTAACGCTCCCTAACACACCCTACCACTCCTTGACATGCCTTAGAACTGCCTAGTGTATAGCCTTCTCATTCCCTCCTTTTCACACCTGAAACTCATTGACACTCCCTATCATACACTCTTATTCAACCTTCATTTGCATTCTTTTTGAACTAGTTCTCTCTTGTGTTTCCATGTCACTCCCTAACACTCCTTGGCATGTATTGACACACCCTGGCACCTGACGTATCTTGGCATGTCACCCTGGAACTCTATCATTCCTTGGAACTACGTAGCATACCTTTTCACTTCCTCCTTAACACACCTAGAACTCACTAACACTCGCTGTCACAGACTCTTATTAATTCATTTCCATGCATTTTAAACTAGTGTTGCCTTTTGTTTTCATGGCACTCCCTAACACTCCCTAACATGCATTGGCACACCCTAGCACCTATCACATCTTGACATGTTTCCCTAGACTTTAGCATTCCTTAGAATACCGAGAATATCTTGTTGCTCTGTCCTTAGCACACCTAGAACTCACAGTCATTTTCTGTCGCAAAATCTTATTCATTCATTTCCATGAATTATTTTGATCTAGTGATCCCTTATGTGTCCCTGGGACTACGTAACACTTCCTAGCAAATGCTGGCACATCTTGTCCTCATGTTGCGCTGTCACTCTAGCATGCCTTATTCATTCATTTCCATGCATTTTTACCTAGTGCTCCTTTGTGTTTCCCTAATAATCACTAGCACTTCTTAGCATGCATTGGCACACCTTGGCACTTGGTACATCTTGACATGATTCCTTATCACTCTAGCATGCCTTGGCACTGCCTAGCATACCTTATCACTCCCTCCTTAGCACACATGGAACTCACTAACACTCACTATCACACACCCTTATTCATTCATTTATATGAAATTGAAATTAGTGCTCCCTTGTGTTTCCTGGCACTCCCTAACACTCCCCATAATGCATTGGCACCACACCCTGGCACCTAGCACAACTTTCCATGCCTTAGGAATTGGTATGTCTTGGCATGCTTAACATTCCTTGTGACTATCTAGCATGTGCTCACACTTCTTGGCATTCCTTGACACACGTTGACACTCCCTAGTTGTTATGCCCTTATAGATAGCCTTGTTTTTTTTACGACTTGGTAAACCAACCAAGTCATTGAAAAAATAATGTTGTGCATAGCCCAAAGACTCCCTTTGTCTGAAAATTATTTGTCCATCCCTTATCGCAATCGTAGGCTTGCCTCTTGCAATTCCTGTTCTAAAATTCTCCTAACAAACTTCATCCTTGGGACACTTGGAATTCACTGACACTCCCTGACAGACACTCTATTCATTCATTTCCATGCATTTTGACCTAGTTATCGCTTGTGATGCCCTTACACTCCCCATTAAAACTCCTTGACATGAATTCACACTGTATGGAATGTGTTAGCATGCCTTTTCATTCCTTATCACACCATGGAACTCCTTAGCTATCATGCCCTCACAAATACCCTTTCATTTTTTGCAACATGGGAACCTAACCAAATCTTGCCTCGACTACAACATCTTGACCAGGGTACAATTAATACAACTAGAGTATGCCTTGTTCACCTAAGAACTTCCTATAACTCATCGTAGGCTACTCATGCTGAATCTTAACTCATACAACTTAACATGTTATAAAGACAAGGCTCACATCCAACCGTGGTCATAAATAAAACTAAGCAACATAGTTTACATCTTGACATGCCATAACACATGGCATGTTTGACAATCTCTTGGCACTATGTGGCACATGTTAGCATTCATTACATTCCTTGGCATGATTTGGCACTTCTTAGCACATCCTAGCACTCCCTGACACCTAACATGCCAAGTACTCATTGACACTCTCTATCCCACTCTTATTCATTCATTTCCATGCATTTGAAACTATTTCTCCCTTGATTTTCCCTAGCACTTGGTCCTAACACTCACTAGCATGTGTTGGCACCACACCTTGGCACCTGGAACATGTTGGCATACCTTAACACATTGCATGTCTTGGAAAGTGTCTAGTATGTGTTAGTACTTCCTGACATATCCTGGAACCCCTTGGTACTCCCTAGTTGTCATGCCCTCATACATAGCCTTACCTTTTCCGCAACTTGGGAACCCAATCAAGTCATTGTAAAAATAATGTTGTACCCAACCCAAAGTATCCCTTTGTCTAAAACTGCTTTGTTCATGCCTTATCAAAACCATAGGATTTCCTCTTAAAACTCCTATTCTGAACTTCTCTTAACACACTTCATCCTTGCGACACCTGGAATTCACTAACACTCCTTAAAACACACTCTTATTTGTTCATTTACATGCATTTTGAACTAGTTCTCCCTTGTGATGTCCTAGCACTCCCTAACACTCCTCAACATGCATTGACACTATTTGGCATGTGTTAGCATGCCTTTTCATTCCTTTTCATGCCTTGGTACTACTTAGCTACCATACCCTCACAACTACCCTTACTTTTTTTGAGACTTGGGAACCCAACCAAGACCTACGTCGGCTACAACAACTTGACCAAGTTATAGATACTATAACTAGACTATGCCTTGTTCACTTATGAACTACCCATAACTTATCTTAGGCTACTCATGTCCAATCTCAACTCATCCCACTTAACAAGTTACCAAGTCAACGCTCATGTCGAATTGCAACCATAAAACAACTAAGCAACATAGTTTAGATCTTGACATGTGATAGCACCTGGCATGTCTAACAATCTCTTGGCACTATGTGGCACATGTTAGCATCGTATGCATAATTTCATTCCTTGGCATGCTTTGGAACTCCTTAGCACACCCTACCACTCCTTGACATGCTGTTGGGCCTCAAAATCGTCCCTATTTTCACTCCATTATTCACTTATATCTTCACATTTTACCTTCATGTCACCTCCATTCCACCTCCATATCATTATGTTTACCTCATTATTGGGTCATAACAATACTTTTTCAAAGTTTATTAATTCTTAACATTTCTAAGTAAATTTATGGCTAAAACTTAGAAAATAATATGCTTAAACTTATACCTAACAATTAGCATGAGTTTGTTGACATGTGTAGGTTGCAAGGAAGCTTCCAAGACACCTTTTTGTGGCCTTGAAAGATCAAATTCGAATTTGATAAGATACACCTCATGGAAAAGATCATGGAGAAGATCATGGACCTCATGGAGGAAATCATGGAGGATAGGATTATGTGTCTAGATGGTTGAGAAATGTATGGAACTAAAAGAGAGATTAATGGATCATCATTATGAGTTTGTTATCTCCTCTCATTGTATAAATAGGAGTACCTCCTCCATTCCAAGGGGAGGACTCTTAGAGCATTGTATCCAATTGATGATGGAATAGAATAAGGCTTCATTTTTCATATATTTCCATTATGTAGTTTTAGAATGTAGGATATGAATTTATGTAGTTTTAGATATAAGTTTTCTTAATGTAGTATATGGAATAATTTGTCTTGTTCTTAAGAGAATTGAGCTCACTCTAAAAGGATGAGAGAAACATTTTATTTCATATTAGATCTTGTTTCATTTCATTGTTTATATGTTTAAGGATTTGATTGGTGAATGAGTTTTGAATTAAAATCTTATCAGCATGTGAGAGAACAACCAAGGGTCTAAGTTAGACCCTCTCTCCATTTGATTTGCATGATAATTAAAATTCATTCTTTTGCTTTTATGTTTCAAGTATCATATGAGGAGATACCAAGAGTCTAAGTTAGGCTCTCTCTCTAATGATTTATATGGTAATTGAAATTCATTCTTTTGTTTTTATGTTTCAAGTCATTTCATTTCTTATGCTCATGAATGACTCTTAGTTTAGTTTGGATTAGTACATGAGAGGACAATCAAGAGACTAAGTTAGTCTCTCTCTCTATTTGAATCTAAACAATAACTAAGTTCATTCTCTTGTCTTTATTTCAAGTTTCTGGTTTTAGGAATGATTTCTCTATGATACTGTAAGGAAGGACAACCAGGACCTCCTTAGTTAGGAGCCTCTTCCCTTGCATATTATATTGAATCGTAAATGATTAAGTTAGACATAGAATTAGTCGCCTACTCCTGCACATATAGTGCTGGCATCATCAAAAGCTTACGAGTTTCCCTGGTCGATATTTTATGCAGCAATTTAAGTCCAATAAATTGCCCAACACATGCCCTGGTACTCTAGCATGCCTTGGAACTATCTAGCATATAACCTTGTCACTCCCTCCTTAGCACACTTGGAACTCATTGATACTTCCTATCACACACTCTTATTTTTTCATTTCCATGTATTTTTAACTAGTTCTCCCTTGTGTTTCTGTGGCACTCCCTAACACTCCCTGGCACACATTGACACATGCTGGCACTTGGGACATTTTGACATGTCGCCCTGACACTCTAGCATTCCTTGGCACTAATTAGCATACCTTATCACTCCCTCCTTAGCACACCTAGAAATCATTGACACTCCTTGTCACACATTCTTATTCATTCATTTTCATGAATTTGAAACTAGCACTCCCTTGTGTTTCCCTGACACTCCATAACACTCCCTGGCATGCATTGAAACACCCTAGCACCTGACACATCTTTGCATGTTACCCCGATCTCTAGAATGCCTTAGCAGTGCCTAACATACGTTGTCACTCCCTCCTTAGCACACCTATAGCTCACTGATGCTTCCTGTCACAAACTCTTATTCATTCATTTTCATGCATTAATTTTACCTAGTGCTCCCTTATGTTTCTTTGGCGCTCCCTAACACTTCCTATCACATGTTGGCACACCTAGACACTTGGCACATCTTGGCCACATGCCACCCTATCACTCTAACATGACTTAGCGTTGCCTAACATACCATGTCACTCCCTCCTTAGCACACCTAGAACTCGCTAACACTCCCTCTCACACACTTTTTGTCATTCATTTCCATGCATTTTGACCTAGTGCTCCCTTGTGTTTCCCTGACACTCCCTAACACTTCCTAGCACATTTTGGCACACCCTAGCACATGACACATCTTGGATGCATGTCGCCTTGGCACTCTAGCATGAGTTAGTGCTGCCTAGCATACCATGTCACTCCCTCCTTAGCACACCTGCAACTCACTGAAACTCCATGTCACAAACTCTTATTCATTCATTTCCATTCATTTTGACCTAGTGCTCCCTTATGTTTCCCTGATACTCCCTAACACTCCTTAGCACAAATTATCACACCTTGGAACTTGACACATCTTTGTATACTTACCTAGCATTCTAGCATGCCTTGGAACTACCTATAATACCTTTTCACTCTCTCCTTAGCACACCTAGAAGTCACTGGCACTTCACTTCCATGCATTTGAACTAGTGCTCCCTTGTGTTTCCCTAACACTTTGCCCTCACATTTTCTAGCATGAGTTCACACAACACCCTGGCACTGAACAAACCTTGGCATGCCTATCATGCTTTGGAACTATCTAGCATGTGTTATTACTTCCTAACATTCCTTGACACACCTTGGTACTCCCTAGATGTTATTCCCTCATAGATAGCCTTACTTTTTTTGCAACTTGGGAACCCAACCAAGTCATTGGAAAAACATTGTTGTGCCTAACCCGAAGTCTCCCTTTGTCTGAATTTCTTTACCAACCTCTTATTATAACCATAGTATTGCCTCCTACAAGTATTATTCTGACCTTCTCCTAACACATTTTATCCTTAAGACACTTCGAATTCATTGACACTCCTTGGCACATGCTCTTATTAATTCATTTCCATGCATTTTGACCTAGTTCTCCCTTGTGATGTTCTGGCACTCCCTAACACTCCTCAAGATGCATTGATACTTTTTGGAATGTGTTAGCATGACTTTTCATTCCTTGGTATGCCCTAGAACTCCTTAATTATCATGCCCTCAAAACTACCCTTATTTTTTTTGGGACTTGGGAACCCAACCAAGTCTTGCCTCAACTACAACAACCTGACCAAGTTATGGTTACTACAAATAGATTGTGCCTTGTTCACCTAAGAATTGAATATAACTCATCTTAGGCTACTCATGTCCAATTGCAACTTATCCCAATTAACAAGTTACAAGTTACCAAGTCAAGGCCCACATCCAACTGTGGCCATAAAAGAACTAAGCAACATAGTTTACATCTCGACATGCCATAACACCTGGCACGTCTAAAAATCCCTTGGAAACATAGTTTACATCTTCTCGACTTGGGCATTCTTCTTTTATAAATGTGACCATTGATTATGCCATAAAAACCCTCCAAAAAATACTTAAATGTTAGGAACTCCCCTTCATGTGTGAAGCTAGTGAAATGTCACAAGTCATCCAAGATACCTCCAAATATTTGATTTCTGCCTTAGGGAATGTGAAAGATACCCTTAATAGAAAACATGCATAAACATTTGTAGCAAGTTCCCCAAATGTGATATGTTTCCACTTGTGCAATTGTGCTTCCAAATATGTGAGCTCAACGAAAAAACACGCGTTAAAATACCTAACTGTCTCTCAACTTGTGAAATAAAAATTAACCCTTACCCTAGTCTTCCTCCATTGGCAATTTGGGCCTTTTGTCATAAGGTATCTTCTCTTATTTGGAAAGAGGACATAAACAGGATTTTATATGTTTCTAAATGGACTACTCTTCACTTATGTCCTTATCCTTATACAAATGCCAATTTTCATATTCTTGACTATGGTGTTCTTCTCCTATACATGTGACTCTTGACTATTCCATGAAATCCTACAAAATCTTCTTAAAGGATGGAAGCACCTCTTCATGCATGAAGCTACTGGAATGTGAAAAGTTATCCAAAATTCCTCCAAATTTGTGATTTGTGCCTTGGGAAATGTTAAATTTACCCTTAATGGAAAAATGTATAAAGATTTGTGGCCAGGTGCCCTAAATGTGAGATTTTGCCCCCTTTCGATGCTCAAATTGACACCCTAGTTGTGAAAGACTCACAAGGTGTCACTTTGGGTCAACTCAGGGTTGTTCGCATTTTTACCTTATCAATGAACCCTCTCACTTTAGATTACTTATTGAATTTGGGGGTATTCCAAAGCACAAATTTATGGGGTCTTTTATGTGACTAGATCACTAGCACAGAAAACCATATTTACATTGGATGGTTTAACATCTTGATGATCCCTATCCTATTGACCACAACTTTTTTATTCATTATTGATTTAATTGCAACACCTCTGGTAGATATTGATTGTGTTCATGAGCCTATTTCTAGTTATCTTCTTTATGGAAAATATATTATCTCCAATGCCATTATTCGATGAATGGATACACAACTGGGACCCTATGAGCTAATTGTTCATGTTGTCAATGTAGTGCCCACATGACACAAACATTCGATGGTATGTCATAGCCAAACACTCTATGATGGGTTTCAAAGATACCCAACCTATGACAATGAGCTACATTCTATTGTCGAAGCCTGTAAGCCGTGGAAGAATTATATTTTACCAAAGGAAATGGTCATCTACACTAATTCTAGGCCTTTTCCTACTCTAGGTAATCCTTGGGAGTTAGTGCCCCTGGATTTTAGGTCATGTTTTCCCTAAACCAAGCATGATAACATACATGTTTTTGTCGTTGTTGATTGCTTCCTTAGGATGGGAATTTTGGCACCTTGTAAGAGGATTGTCGCAACAAAATCCACTCTTAAGTTCTTCTTCAAGCATATTTTGGTTCACTTTGGGCTTCCAAAGACCATATTTTTTGGTTTAAACTTTGGTCCATGATGGACTTCAATCTTGACCAAATCCACTACCTTCCATCTGTAGATTGATAAATAAAATGTATTAGTCAATATGATTATTATAGATGTCTTTAGGGTATACAATTGCGAGCATCCACCTACACGTGTTGAAATCCTTCCATATTTTCAACATAAATTCGACATAGCCCTTCATATCTATCTTGGCCACAAGCCTTTTTAGGTGTGCTTGGGGTCCTAACAATTGGCACAAATTGATTTAGCTATATTCATAATATAACACATGAAGATACCTCCTATACTTGGAATAAGATAAGTAAAGCAACCAATTTTGAGGAATGTATCCAACAAATTCAACAATGAGTTCATGATATTTTGTAGAAAGTTTCTAACTCCAGGTACAAGTAGATACACAATCCATTGGGTTCCACATAAGTTTTAGGTTGGTGACGAGTTATGGTTGGATTCGCACAAAGGGTAATTGAAAAACTCCCATAAGAAGCTCATACCACTTTGACTTGAGCCTTACACCATCACTAAGGCTATGTGTGATAATTATTTTGAGGATAGCCATAGGATGCTGTATATTACTTCAAAGGTAGGTATCTGTTAAGATGATTTATGCTTGATGGGGTGCATGTTTAGAAATAATTCCTTTAACAAAAATAAAATAAATGATCGCACCATTACTCACATAAGTTATTGTGATATTCGACTTGACATTAGATAACTTCACAAGAAATTTTAAGAATTAACATTTTTAGAGTTTATTTATATCAAAGTATGTGGACCATTATGATTTTTTTTTTTTTTTTTTAAATATTACACTGCTCTAATATTACTTCTCTTATGGCTAAATTTTTTAAATATAATAAATCTAATATTATTTCTCTTACATGCTCCAGGTTTGAGAGCTTGTGTGTATGAGAATACCATTGCAGGAAGGTTGTATCTCTTCCTTGCTTGTTTTACAATCCTCTCTACCTCAGATTTCCATAACCCAAAACATTTTTCTATCCATTTACGAGATGAAATTTCCTCTGCCAATGTGCGGGGAGGGGGACAACGGTTGAACCCATGACTCTTACAATCGATCTTGATCTCAAACCATACCCAGATGCAAGCACAGATGAATCATGGCTGTTGTGATGGTGGTTGAAGGAGTTAGGGAGAAAATGTGAACCAAGATGGATTGAAGAAAACTCCACTGCATGTTGCCAAGGCATTTAGGGTTGGAAAAAGAGGTATGCATTCAATATGCTTGTTTCTGGGGTTGATGGCCTCATATTATCTATTACTAGTGTTGTTGGTATCTGTTGAGTACAGAGATAAAAAATCCTTTCACTTATCTGCCAGATCTTGTACTTCTTGGAGAAATTCTCCTTAATCAAGGTATTTCTTGTGCCCTTTTTTTCCTAAGAAAAGGTTATATTTGTATTCATGTTTATTATTCTAAAAGACTAGACCTATTCATCTCTAGATGTTACCTCTAAAAATCCATGCATATTTTTCTTCTTTCTATTGTTGCATACCTCTAGGTAGGCTGGCGTACAGTTCTGATCCAAAAAATTTAAACAATCCTCATGCAAAAAATGTACATTCAACTATGAGAAATGAAAAAATAATCCAAGAGTCCACTGATCAAAGGAAGGGAAAGTGGAAATATTCAGTGTGCAACCCATTTAAATCTTCTTAAATAATCCATTCCCGAGGTTGAAGCTTGATACCTTTTGATAGGAGATCTGCTCCTTAACTTATTTCTCTGAAAATGTGAGCAAATGCGACTTGGGTAAACCCCTCAAAAATACCAAGAGTTTCCTCATTAGTGATGCTAGATATTTGTAGAGTATACTATCTATTGAGTCATTTCACAGTACATTGAAAATTGTCAAATATTGGAGATTTTGGAACCCCATATTCTTTTGCCAGAGTTTATATAAGCATTAATGCCATTAGCTCAGCCTTGTTGTTGAACCCTTTACCAATGCCTGCCTTAAATATTATTACATGAGACTCACTGGTATGCAAGATGCTTCATTTCCCCCTTCCCAGTAGGGCTCACCTTGAGGGGCACCATCAAAATAAGACAAGCGCTTTGAGTGATCAATTCTATGTTCTACAATAGGACTGGAGTAGCACATTGGATTGTAGTGATAACTTTTCTCTCAAAGTTTTTGTCATTTAGCGCTTACTGAAAACCCAAATAATTTTAATGGTAAGGCCCTAAACTCTCTAGTAATAGGGTTCGTACACCATTTATATAGGGCATTATTATTGGATCTCTTATATCCGTGATACCATCCAATTCTTTCCAAACCCATTTAGAGTAAATACAGTCCAAAATTAAATGGCGGTTTGATTCTTCATTTTCCATACAAAAGTTTCATCATCCTACACCCTTTATATTTATTCTCTATAATAAATGTTGAGTAGTTACTTTATTATTAAGGCATAGCCACATAAAAATACAAGTTTTATAAGTACAATGAAACTTCCACTTTTCCTTCCACCACCAACTAGTTGGTTATTGAAAGCCATGTGTGGCTAGAGTCTTATAGCATATCCAAGGTGTATATACCCCAAGGGATTTATTGTCCAAACCAAATGCACCTGCACATCTCTTACTCTAATGTGACTATTCTTGAGATTTTCCACATAAGTATTCCACATTTCAACATCTTCCTCATTGAGCCCAAGATCTCTGGCAGATAGCAACTCTTTTTGCTAGATCGTAGGCATCTCTTGATCTGCAAATTCATTTAAGGTATACATCCTTATGTTTCTTAGATGTTCAATGATGTGAGGAGGAAGCCTGAAATTATTGTCATTACCAATCCAAGAATCCAAGCCCACTTGAAAATTTGAGCCTCTTGCAACACACCAAAGCAAGTCAATTCCCTATCAATGTAAAAACATGTAATATTTCTTCCAAATTACAAAGATGTTATGAAGATTTTTAATGGGGATTCTAATCCAAGATTACACTAAGGTTGGATATATGCATTTTTCCTTTACAATAGAACACCAGAACCCTTTCCCTTGCACAAGCCTCCAAGCACTCTTTGTTGCCAACAACTTGTAGAAATGAAATGATTTTTTAAGGATGTAGCCCCCCAAGGCCTTTGGGACTGCTAACTCATACTGAATCTATAACCGAGTCTCTTGATTGACTTTGGTACTTCTTTGGGAATCCAATAAAGGGGGGACTAATAAAGTGGAATGGCCTTAATAACTAATTTGACTAATAATAGCCTTCTCCCATTGGAAATCCTTTGATTGTACCAAACAATCAAGTTTTTATTGACCTTTATACTTAACCACTGCGAATTTTTATTTTGTTGATTGTTTAATTTAAGGGTAAAGCCAAATTTATTTAGACTATTATCCAACTCTAGAAACTGTCAAGGAAAGAGAGTATTAATGAACTCTTGATCTTCACCAGATAAACCTACAAAAGAGATTTGATATTTCTCCATATTGATCTATATTCCTGAAGCAAAACAAAAAAGTTCTAAAATATCCTTTAATTTTGTTGCATCTCTTCTTTTTCCTTCCAATAAAATCAAATATCATCAATAAAAAGGAAGTGTGACAATATACAAGAATTTATAGTTTTTACCTTCCAATCACTCCATTCGAGTGTGCTCTTTCAAGGCCCTAATTAATCATTTTTCTAGCAAGAGTTTTCCTAAGACCTCTCTCAGGTATAAAGAAAGGGGTTGCAGATCCATTTATAAGTACAAGATAATAAATTAAGGAAATACAGTTTAATACCCAAGTCATAAAAGGATCTTCACTCTATCATAATCCTATGAGAGATCAACCTACAGTACCATATCCCTCAACTTTTTAATCTTAATAGAGTGTAGACCTCATTTAGCAATTCCAACTGCTTCATGTATCTCTCTGCCCTCCAGAAACCAAATTCTTCCTAAAAAATAGTGTTAAATACATTGGTCTTAGTCCTTCAGGAAATTAATTTTGTGATGATCTTATACAATTGCAATGAGAGATCAGTTTGAACTGGTCAAGAGAGAGAGGGTTGTTAGAGTTGGGAATAAGTATTATAAGTTGGCATTAAAATCTATTAGCATGTTTCCAATAGATCTTGATTCATTTAAAAACCTTCCTAGATATTTACCCATTAAGTCTAAGGCTTTAAGCATCACCCAAATAAAATACATGGAACCCATTAGGACCTGGAATTTTTTCTTTACGTAAGTTGTGTAGTACCTTTAAGAGCTCTTTACACCCAACCTCCTACATAAGGGATTAATTATCCCGAGCATCAACAAAACTGAGAACAAAAGATGAGACTTTAAGAATTTCTACAATGGGAACTTGTCCTTTTTCCTTGTGGTTTTTATCAAAGTTTTGAGCACTTAATACTGCAATTTTAACTATTACAATCTATTATACCTTGAAAATATTGTTTTCAAAATATATAGAATAAGTTGCTTGTAAAAGATCAGTTTGGGTTGGATTATGCTTGAGTTTCAATTTATTAGACAAAATTACATGTCCAAATCTAATAGAAAGAGGGGTAAAGTCACATGACTCAGAGTTGGGAACAACTCATATGACTCAGACTTGAGGTTGACTTAGCAAAGCCAAAGAGTAAGAGGATGCAGAATCAACAAATACTAAGGTTAAAATTACATGGAATCTCAAAAGAAAGTTTGATTTAATGTGTTGACCGAGTATTAAGATTGAACACTAAAACTATGGAAAAATCTGCCAAATCTCAACAAATTTTACCAATTGTGACATTTCCAAATAGGCTTGGTTTGCACCAACTTTCGAGTAGATTTGTGTAGTAATCATTGAGCTCTATGAATCTTTGAAGGAGAAAATATGCTAGAGAGGGTTGATTCTTAATTAATTTTGGTTTCATATCAATTCTAATCATTAACAAAATTTCAATTTTAGTTGATTCTGTAGTGATATGGATCATGTTATAAAATGGAAATAGGGGAAAAGGTAAGAAAATACCCTTCACAAATTAATTACCCACATTGTATCTGTCTCTGTAGGCTGCTTAGCTTTCTTCCCTAGTGGTTTGAGAGAGCCATAGAATTATCCATATCACATATAATCAAATTATTATCCCCTCAATAAACCCTATTTTGAAGGGCTAAATAAGAATCAAGTTAAATTCATCCAATCAATTATCATTTCTCATTTCTCCAAGCCCTTTGGAGATTGTTGTATATGTGGGATGGACTGGGTTTTCTCAAACCATATTGGTTTCTTGTGTTCCTTGTCTCTCATGCATGCTGAATATTATTTTTAGAGTCCAATTCATCATTATGCCCCCATGCCAAGTCATTCTCTGTGCTATGTACTATTTGACTTCTAGTTGCACTTGTTTTCCACTCCATGGTCACTGCTCCAGATTATTCTAATCTAGGATGGATATAGCCACGATGTAAGGGAGTGGAATGAAGTGGGATCATCCTATATACCTTCCTCCCCTCTCCACCCCATTCAAATTGATTGTTTAGAAGCCAAAGAACTAGGATGGAACAAATGCAGAGAAATGAAGAAGTATGGGTGGTAAGGGTCAAGGTAATAGGGTGGAGGATAGAGAATGAAGTGGCTTAGAGGTAAGTGGAGGGTAGCGAATAATGAATGGCTTCACCCTTCACCTCAAGTGAAGGTGAAAAACAATGAAGTATGGAGTGGGTGGAATATAGAGTATGAAGTTAAGAGTGAAAAGAGGTTTAATATTTACATAAAGACCCTGCTGATATGATCAGACATAAGATATCAATGAATTTTTCATGAAGGGATCATCCTCCCCTCCTTCCTCCCGTCTACACCCACTTTGGATGGATTTTTGAGAAGGAAAGTATAAAGAATCTAAGGGATGTAGAGAAATGAGGTGGGGTGGGTGGTAAGGGTCAAGGTAATAGGGTAGTGGACAGAGCATGGAGTGGGTTGGAGGTAAATGGAGGTTTCCATAAAGACTCTATGGTTATTATCTAGTGGGAAGATATCAATGAATTTGGCATGAAAGGACCTCACTGTAAGGGGTTTTATATATGCTCCAGGAGCACACACTCTACTCCTCAATTCTTCATATTTTTTGGTAGGCTTCTAGATCTGCTGCTATTTAACATAAATAAAAAACTCTGAAAATTGGATATGTAATATTTGGGGCTAAAATTGGTTCCATATGGGGAGTGAAAACCCCATTGTGGGGTGTTGAGAATCATAGATCTCCCAATCAGGATCTACCCCTTGAACTTGAAAATTTGTATCTGCATCAAAGATGTTTATGACAAAATGTTGCCCTTGGTTGGATGTTGCTTGATTCAGTGGGTACAATATGTGTATGCTCTATCTTGATGTCTTTGTACCTGTGACGAATTTGGCCAATGGCACATGTGGGATTACTAATCAAATTGAAATTAATATGTAACTCAGGTAATACCATGACACAATTTCACTATGACAAATCCTAGTCTTTTACGTGTTTTTACACAAGAAACCCCTTCTACAATTTATATAAATACTTAGACTATATTGCTACCATATGCTAGCACTTCATTAAAGTGAAAGAGAAGAAAGTCTAAAAAATCTAGGTATTAGCCAAAATGCCAAAGAGAAACTCATAATGAAACATTATGGAATAACCAACCAGTGTTCAGATAACAAACTTATTTAGAGAGCACGTGAGGTGCATGATCTGTTGGTTGGGGTGGTTGGCTTTTGCACCTTCCAACCAAGTTCGAATCCTGCGGGCCGCTGCGGCTGCAGCACATTTATTCCGTCGCGTATATATGATGATTTTTCAGCGGGAATGCCTTCTCTCCCCCACTGAAAAAAACAAACTTATTTAGAGAGATAGTGCTATCCTACCCTAAGTTAAACAATAAAAACACATATTATATTTCCAATGTAGTCGCCCACGAATCACATCAAAAACATGAACTCTTCCCTTATATTTGACTATAATGTTATAAATCAAATCATGGCAGTCAATTACTTCCATAAGTATGCTGGTCCTTCAAATATTTTACTACTGCAAAAGAGATGTACAATTCCACATTTGCTACTCTGAACAACAAAGTTGCCACTCGATGCTCCTACAGACCTGCATTTCTACAAACAGAGTCCATCCAAACTTCAAAGGGATTTACATACGTTCCATTACTCATGGCATGGTTGGGGAGTACACTATGTACAATAACACCATACAATAGTGGAAACATGTTGTCTATGTCAACTCTAGTTCTCTGGAACTTGAAAGATTTGTGTACCAATGCAAGATTGCATACAATATCAAAAGTTTGCAGCAAGAAAGATTTGAAATTATGTTGTTTCTCTTGAATGCGATTAAGCAAGTTCTCAATGGCCTTCTTGGAGACCATGCTTGGGAAAAGTTAAGAATTACATCTTTTTTTTACATCAAAAATCTTTCAATCCTCTAAAAGGAGTTTTTTGAAGTAATTTACTCTTCCATACAGAGGTTATTGTGCCTTTCCATTTCATTAAGTATACAATGCTTGCTGTCTTTTTAGAGATGTGTTTAATTGATCTTTGACCAACAAAGGATTATGAAAGAATATAAATTTAGGGTTTGCTACTTGAAGCCAATGAACTCTATATTTATGACATAAGAAAATTTCCTCTTTTTTTAAGGTTCTCCTCCAACTTGGCTATTGGCTGAACTTCCTTATTTTAAAAATCTAGAGATAGATCACTATTTAAAGAGATGATTCAAAGGTTTTCATTCATAGATCCAAGGATTCCTTCTCTTTCAAAAATCTACTGATACATTCACTATTTCAAGAGATGAATGAAGGGTTTTCATTTGTAGCTTCAACGGTTTCTTCTATTTTAAGAGTATTATGAGAGATCTCCTTGTTACAAACTATTAGCTTGGATTTTTGAGGTGCTGGAGTTTCTTTTACATGATAAACATTTTGGATTCCACCCCTTGATAATATTGCCACAACTTCTAAATTTTAATAAGGAAATCAAAGTGAGAGTGCCACATCAGCTCTAATTTCAAGGGATTGTTGTGCGTTTTTCCGTAATTTTCTATGATTAGAAGATCACCCAAAGATCTAAGAGGGCTTGACTTGCTAATGATTTGAGAGGGTTCCTCTATGGATGAGAGAATCTAAGTCAAAATCACCCTCTATATAGTCTTTGTTAAGAATAAATATGTGTAATATTTCCATAACAAAACCTTTCCCATTTATCTTTTTATTCCAAGTGAAATATCCATTTATATGGGTAATATCAATGTGAAAATTCTTTTGGATAAGATCATACAAAATTGAAGTTAGATTTCCATACAGGCTGCAACCATCATTTCTTCTCATTCACCCCTAGAATTATGTTCAATTCCCCACCAATAATGCATCATAATTTATTCAAGACTTTCTCTCTCTTGATAACAAATCCTAGCAATTAGGCTTGAGGATTGTTAAAATATAACCATAAACTGATAAACGTTAGTGAGGTAGAAATGTTTATCCCATATTTTGGAGGGTACCTTAAGGTTATTCAGAATCTGGATTTATTAACATCCATAACATCCAATATTTCCAAGGTCGACCATGTAGCTATCCCTCCACTTCTACCCACTGGCCCTTATAGATATTTCTTCAACATTCTTTTATATTCTCCTTTTGGTGTCTTCCATCCTAGTTTCATCAATCTTAGATTCTTGAATGAATATGATGTCTATTTTTTTAGATGATATTTCTATTAAGTGACCTTTGTTTAAACTTTGGACCCATGCCTCTTACATTTCATGATAGCATTTTCATGGGGACGCAGAGGACCAACCATTAGATTTGCATTTATTATATATGACACTGTCATAGATGATCATTGAACAATAACAACTTTGTTTCATGAAACCAACTTTTGGAACCATCTTTAGTGGTATGTATAAATGGAGCTCTCTAACCTAGGAGAAGTAAACCTTCTTTAGTTCTAATGTCAAATAATCCCCTTTTATTCCTTACACAAATCTTAAAAAAAATTGTTGTCACCTCTCTTTGAAAATCTCTGCACAAATATTGGACTTGTCTTTCATGATTCAATGACTTGGCCATGCCAAGACATTTTCAAGATTTTTCCTTATTGTCATTTGTATGATAAAATCTCTAAATTATTTGCTAGCGAAACTTATGTGTCCTCCTCCTTGATTGTTTGTCACCAACAAAATTTTAGGTGTGGGAATGCACACCATTCGAGATGTAGTTACATGCCAAATCTACTTTCTTGAATTTCAGGGATTCTCTAATTAGATTCTACATGATTTTGGGTTTTTTAAAATGAACTAATTCCCATGATTTGTCTATTTGTAGACACAACTACTGTATTTTGGAATGCATGGTACAATCACCATTAATTTCCATTCAGCCAACCTTATCTATCAGATTTTGCACTTAACTATTTATTCCACAGTAATTGTGCAAAGAAAATTATTACAAACAAAACGACATTATATTGTGTGGTAAAGTAGAGTCTCCATATACCTTGTCACTCATGCATGCTGCATGTTATTTTTAGAGTCTAATTCATCATCATGTCCCTATGCCAAGTTATCCTATATGCTATGTGCCATTTGACTACTAGTTGCCACTTGTTCTCCACTCCATGATCACTTCCCTAGATTATTCTAATATAGGATGGAGATCGAAAGAATGTAAGGGAGTGGAATTAAGTGGGATAAACCTGTTTTCCTTCCTCCCCTCTCCATCCCCTTCAGATTGATTGCTAAGACAACAAAGAATTAGGATGGAACAAATACAGAGAAATGAAGCGGTGTGGGTGGTAAGGGTCAAGGTAATAGGGTGGAGGATAGAGTATGGAGTGGCTTGGAGGTAAGTTGAGGGTGGGGAATGATGAATGCCTTCACCCTTCACCCAAAGTGAAGGTTAAAAATGGTGAAGTATGGAGTGGGTGGAAGATGGAGTATTTATCCAGATTTAAATAGGAATGCAACAAATTACAAAGATAACCATAAACACAGAGATGCAATGGAAATAGTACTTCATTTTATTAATGTAAAATACTGAAATATGCTTACAGATAGAAATGGAAATAAACCATCTAGGGCGATGGTAGCTTATCTTTGAGAAGAGATGTGGTGGCTACATGCCTCTGAACTGTGTTACAATGAGGCTCTAAGGCCTATTTATTGTTGAGAAATAATGGAAAACCATTAACATCCCAAAACCTAACCCTAGAAGATGAAACAACAAATTGTGGGCCCCGTTTTGGGTAAGTTGGTACATCAACTTCCCGGGGTCATAACTTTGGCACCTGATCTTTGTTTGATGCGTACAATAGCTCGTTAGAAAGATATATCTAAGCACTACAACTTTTGCAGGAGAAACATTAGTTGATGGACCCATGTTGCTCCCAGATTTCCCAAAAAATGTCATTTAGGGCCTCAAAACGGCTCCAGAAGTTTAGGACCCGAAAAACTGCTAAAAATAATAAATTATGCTACAATTACGGAAACTAAAAAATTGAAAGAGACAGTTGTGGGGGTCTAGGTGGGTGGCCACCAACATCCACCTGGATCATTCGTCCCCCTTAGGAAGCAATGGTCCCCATTGCGTTGAGTTCCTCCATCTACTGAGTTTAGTCCCTGGTGAGTTGTTTTGCAATCTCTAATGTGTCCAGTAATGGTGGGAAGCATGGTCAAGGGAGTTCCACATTGAACACTTAGTGAAAGCAAAGGAATGGAGGACTTTTGTGCTCCAAATCATTTCCCACAGCTTTGGTAATGCTGCAAGGACCATGTCGGAGTGGTCTGAGCTTCTTATGGGCTTTTGTCAGGCCTTCTTTCTGCAGATGCAGCCAGACTTTGTCGCCCACCTGAAACTTGTGTGCTACCCCTATGCATGAGGAGAAGTTGTTCCTGTGTTCTGTCATGACCATATCCCTTTCATGTTGCTGCTGCGTGGAGGAACCCTTCGCGGGGGTCATGGATGTGGCGACGATCTTCCCCTTACCTTGGGAGCAAACCAGACAGAAAATAAATTTCCTAGTCTGTGAGATGATCTTGTTGCCTTTCTTAGCAGCGATCAAAGAGGTGGTGGTAGGTGGTGTTTAGTCAATTTAGTGTATCCTAAATTGCTCCATAAGTTATCAATCTGAGAGTTGTAAACTGATGAAGTGTAGTGCACTGTATGTGCTAGACAACCCTTTTCTTACCTCATTGTTTTCAGTTTTATCTTGTTTTAGGGTTTTGTTCTCGTTGGTCTCCTAAAGTGTTTTAATGGAATGGAAACCTTAGTCTAATGTTTTAAGAGTACTTTTAAAGATTAAGTGTGGATGTCGAATTGAAGACAAGGTTTATGCTTCTTATGATAATTTCCAAACTTATAACTTAAAAGATCTCAAAACATGTTGTCTACAAAATCATAGCTTGAATAAGAGTGTAAACATGCAGCTACATAAACTGAACTAAAAATGAAGTACCAAAAATGAGGTTACTATCTCTGCTGTCCATCCTAATTGCAAAATTGAAATCTAATAAATTGCTGCAACTCAAAACCAAAAGGTAAAGAAACTAGAAACTAGTCAATGATTTCACCCATAATCACAATATTTCGTCAATTAACTTCTAAAACAGGGTTAAGCTAAAGACTCCAGAAATATCATCATATGGCATGAAAAGAATGACATCTAAATTGCATACTAATGAAAGAAAAGTCAATTACTTCATTTATAGTCACAATATTTCGTCAATTAACTTCTAAAACGAGGTTAAGCTAAAGACTTCGGAATATCATCATATAGCATGAAAGAACTGACATCTAAATTATCTCCTTACATACTAATGAAAGAAAAATCAATTACTTCACCTATAATCACAATAGCTAGCCAATTAACTTCTAAAACGGGGTTAAGCTAAAGGCTTAGGAGATATCATCATATAGCATGAAGAACTGATATCTAAACTATCTTAAATAGTAAACAAATCTCACTAAATAAAAGCATAAACAACTGAAATTAAAAACTACAGTTCAGCAAAGGAAGCAAGTCTCAAATCACCACTTGATGCAAAAACTACACTAAGAAGCCACTTCCACCTCTTGTACTCCAAAGAAACATTTGGATCTTTTTGCATATAATTGTTTCTCCTCCAATAGTTGTAGCACCCTGTCAACATGTTCAACATGATCCTTCCAAGACTTGTTGTAGATTAGTATATCATCAAAAAATACTAACACAAATTTTCTAAGGAATGGTTTGAAAATAAAATTCATCAAACCTTGAAATGTTGAAGGTGCATTGGTAAGGCCAAAAGGCATGAACAAAAATTCATAATGACCCTCATGAGTTCTAAATGTTGTTTTCGGAATGTCTTCAGTCTTCATTCTAATTTGATGATATCCTGAAGGAATATCCAACTTGGTGAAGTAAATTGATCCATGCAATTCATCCAGTAATTCATCAACGATGGGAATGGGAAACTTATCTTAAATAGTGAGCTTGTTGAGCTTCCTATAATCTGGACACATGCGCCATGATCCATCCTTCTTGTGCACTAATACTACTGGAGCTGAGAAAGAACTTTGACTTGGTTGAATTATACCAGCCTCTAGCATTTTTGTAACCATACGTTCAATTTCACTCTTTTGGGCATAGGGATATTTGTACGGCTTGATGCTTGGAGGAACACTTCCTGGAATCAAATGAATAGCATGATCATGATCATGAATACATGGGAGACCTTTGGGAGTCTCAAATACCTTGGAATGATTGTCCAAGACTTGTGGGAGATCTGGAGAAATAGATGATTGCAATGTGGAAACCTCTAGCGAACATAATTGTGCAATTACACCCCTTTGTTCCTTTTCTAGAAGTTTTGTCATACGATTAGAGCTAATTATCTTTCCCGGTTTCTCTGCAGTACCCCTTAATTCAACTTCCTTTCCTTCCATAGAAAATTTCATGAAAAGTTATTGAAAATTAAAAGCTATTGTACCCAAGGATTGTAGCCATTGGACTCCTAGTACAACATCAGCATCTCCCATTGGAATGGAAAGCATTGGTCTAGTCAATACATATTCTCCCATCAATAGCTTGATATTATGGCACTTTCTAGAGCAATTTATTGTTCCTCCATTTGCAACCATCACTTGACACTCCGGTGCCGGATATAAGAAACAATTCAATTCTTTTGCTACCTTACAATGAATAAAATTGTGGGTACTTTCTGAATCAATCAACACTATTACCTTTTTCTTCTTGATTTGTCCTTCTATCTTGAAGGTTTGAGGAGTGGTAATTCCCGCCAATGCATTACAAGATATGGTTGGATTCATTTCTTCTTTATCTAGGCTATGTTCCTGGAGTATATCCTCTTCTTTTGACCTTTCTTGCTCCTTTTCTTCTCCCTCTTCGCAATCTATGTAGAATAATTTCTTCTCAGCACACTTATGACCTTTAGTGTATTTTCTATCACAACTGTAACAAAGCCCTTTTGCTATTTTTTCTTCCAATTGTTGTGGTGTCAACCTTATAGGTTGTGGAAGACTAGGGGCAACCACACTTCCATCTTTATAGTTGTGAGTGGTATGCTTCCTGGTTGCCATAATTTTGCTTTCCATTTTTCTTGCTAACCTGAATGCCTTCTCTAATGAATCAGGTTGCCAAAGGCAAACATCATGTTGGATATTATCCTTTAAAGTCCCTATGAACACATCAATCCTATGCTCCTTTGGAATATTTTTTACCCTTATGTTCAATTTTTGGAACTCCTCAATGTGCTCCATTATTGAACTCTTTTGTTTGAGACTTATCAATTGGCTAAAAAAAGTGTTGCTTTTTGTATGCTCATAATGTGCTATCAATTCTTCCGTAAAAATTTCCCAAGTGATAATTTGTTTACGAGAGAAAAGCCATTGATACCATACAAACTGATTTGGTTCCAAATATAATGTTTCAATACGTACCTTTTGTGTGTTTTGCACATTATTGAGATCGAAAAATTGCTCCATTTGTAATATCCATGTTGCGGGATCCTTGCCATCAAACTTCCTCATATTGATTTTTGGAATATGGTGGGTCTTCGATCCCACATTAGAGTCTAAGAAATCATGATTAACATTTCTTTTGTTCACATCATGAGTTTCCTTTACTACCTTTTCACCATTAGTAAGTATTTCTTATAGAAAATTTGTCAAATCTGTCTTCAAATCTGCCATGCCTGTCTTCAAATTTGTGTTCAAATCTATCTTCAAGTTGTCCATCTTAGCTTCCATGCCATTCATCTTAGCTTCCACGCCATTTCTCTTAGCTTCTGTTAGCTTTTTTGAGAATGACATTTGTTGCACTTGTTCTTGTAATTTTGATATATCATGTAGCATTTCTTCCTCTTCTTCATGAGTCATGCTAGAGATTTCAGGTTGCTTACTAGGTGTTTTCATTTTCTTTCCTCGGGGCATCAGTTACTAATAATAATTCTCTACTATGCCCTTTGAATTCCTTCAAAATAAATTTTCAAAACAAGCTTAAGCAAAAATTTAAAAAAATCTACACACCTTTTTTCACTTTGTAGGAGCTCGATATTGCCTCTGATGTATCTCTATACTTTCTGATCATCCAATTCTAAAATTACGACCTAAAGTAGCCCTTTGTTTCCTCTTTCCAATGCCACCAGTATGACCCAAATTGGATTCTCCAAGGAAGAGTTATGTGAAATCTCCCACAGTGACTTGATTATAGACTAGTTCAGTAGAGCGAACTTGTACGATGTGCCACGAGTCACTGTTTCGACCTTTGGCTCTGAAAAATATGTACAAGAAACTGCAGTCCATCCTATTTCTATAACTTCTAACTAAATTTCAATCAAATGCTGAGAGAGAAAGTTATGATGATTTTCCCCAAGTCACCTGTTTGGAATTTAATTCAGGAGTCTGCAAAAAGACCAACTTCCTCAGATCATATCTCCGCAAATATAGCGCGAAAAGCTCTAAAATTCTAACCTGAGGTTCAGCGCAATGTCTTCTCAAATGGGTTCTTTTTTAGCTTCTGAAACATCGCAGAAAAATAGTTATAGCGAAAATTCCACGAAGACCTGTTTGGAGCAGTGAAACCCTAGAATCCAAAGCTCTGATATCAAATGTTATGAAACCAGCTCAAGAAAAGATAGAAAAGATATATCAACGCTTTAGAATTCAACCTCTTCGAGGGGGCAACCTCCTTCACATTACATAAATGAACAATTGTTGGATGATTCAAATGACAAAATCTCCTTTTTATATATAGGAGTCTAAGGAGTCACAATATAACCCAGCCGACCTAACAATAATAATATAGAGCTGTTATCACCCCAAGAAACTCACCTAGGTTGTAAATCGGTGATGCTCAGGAACATTAAAAATTCAACTGTTTTGTTGGATAAAATGCTGGATCAATGGAAGATATGCAACACCTTTAAGCCAGATAACCACTCCTACTATGATTTACCCCAGACATGGGTGAAGACCCCCAAACTACAAGGCTTTCAACCACCAACTACTCACGGTTTAAGGTAAAAGTGACAATGGAGAAGACTGATTGCACCAGCAGATACACTGAGCTCTGTGATGGCCAGCTGCAACCAGTTAGAGGATCTGCAATACTATTATTCAATGGACAGTGAGGATGACAGCTCCCTGATACCGAACAATAGCAATCTGCAAGCAATTTTCAGTGAACCACTAAACTTTAACATAGAGGTGGGATGACAACCCTCTGATATTAAAAATCCATAGCACATCGAATAAATGCAAGCAGGCATAGCCTAGAACATAGAAGAAGTAGTGGAAAGTGAGCATGTGAAAACAAAAGAAGCTTATATTAATGGAAATCAAGACCAGAAGCTGCAGGTCTCATGGTATTAACAGTCTCCAGAAGTTAAAATGTTACATAAGCTCTCATTCATCAAACACTCCTCTCAAAAAATTACATCTCTATTCTGGGTATATATGGTGTTACATTACAAAATATATCTGCTACCCATGCGTGGAGGAACCCATAAATGGTCACCAACCGCATTTACATTTAGGAATCGGCCGCTGATACAAATCTAGCTGTGTTAGTAAACAAAATTGATCTTCTCTGATATTCTGTTGTCCTTCATGAACAGGTGGAATGTTGTCTGAAAGAAACCCATCACTGATAAATGTATTTAACTACTCGAGGCTGTCCTTTTCAATCTTCGGCCACTCTGTTAGTTGAATGCGGTTATTGGAGAATCATTGAGCTGGGTGCAGGTAGCTGGCTGTCATTTTCCTTCTGCGGCAGTGGACAGTCGGGAATGGTACAGGCAACATGGCAGAGGCGTGCATATGACAAAAACAACTATTGGCCGTCAGATCCAACAATAGAACGGTGGAGATCGGTCTTGCGGGGAAAGTTATTCAATATGGAAAATACACTATCGAAGGCGGGCTTGCGGACCTGAAACTTTATGCATGGGATCAGTGAGTTGCATCAGATCCGGCAGCCAATATCGCATCACTATAATTGGAAATACCTTGTCGCATTGAAAGCGCCGATTGCGATGGTGCTACGGACCTGACGGAGTCATTAAAAGTGGCTTATAATCACATCGCGTCCGATGTGGGTGGTCAAAATCGGTGATCGGTGAGGCTGAACTAGACTTGCTGAAAAGCTCCGATTGCGACCTACGACTAGCCCACAGACCCGATACAGGTTTTAACCATTTTTAAGATTGAAGAAGGGGCATTGGGATATCGCATCGGCGGGACCCAAGGGGTGTAGCCTTTATTCATATCCGATTGCCGATAGCGATAAAGGCTCGGACCCGATACACCATCACACAATCATTTATCGTAATATCGCATCCGAGGGGAAATCGGCAATCGGCCATCGGCGATTGCTAGACATCGGACTTATGAGATACCTACTGAAAGCTCCGATAGCGATGAGTAATGAAAGCGCCAAGGGTATATGGTAGGGTCCTATGGAGGCTTTGCGCTTCACAATTAAGGGCTGGGGCTAAACAGGGGCTTTGACGGATTTCGGAGGGATTTAAATGGGGAATGAAGAGGTTACAGAAGATAAAAATAAAGATAGCGGGGCTATGGAGTAGAAGGGACATAAAGGGGGAAGGGAAGAAAAGACTGCTGCGGGTGACCTTTATTAGCATAAACACACGGCCGATCTGAACTTTGGCGCTCCAAATGCTGAAGTTTACAACAGAGCTAACACTGGCTCCTTTTGGGGATGAGATCCTCCCTGTGAGGTCTCAAGAACTACAGACCAATGCCTTCATACAAAACAAGCTTTAAAAAAAAAACATTTGCCTAGTGTCCATTGGGCAAGGAGTCAACTAAGCATACAACAGAACACTGTAAAAGAACTTAATTACAAACATTAAAGCCTGAAAACATAACCTTCAAAATTTGCCCATTTGCTGGGCCACCAAAATTGTTTCTCCTGCTCTCAGCCCGGTTCATCATATATCAGCAGGATTGGATTTATTTGATCCCCTACCTCAAACAGTTTGGGACATTTGAGCTTGATAGGTAGATAGGGATCACATTTCACTTCCCTTCTGCATATTTTTCTCCTTGGATGCTGTTCAGAGGAGCCTTTATACACCTGCTGGATAACCATGAATGCTGTGTACCTATTTTTATCTTCTGTGGCCTGCAGAATAAATATGAAAGATGCATCATTGTTTTCTTGTGCAGCGGACACAGAGATAACATTTTCTCCTGAATCTTTGCTTGAACAACCCTCTTCCAAGTAGGAGTCCCATGACTGTGCATTTTCTTCTTCTGCTGTCTGGTAAGCTGCCCTTTCATTCCGAGTGTTGGCCATCTGAGCAGGCATCAGAATATCAAGACTGAAGTGATCAGTATCAGTTTTGAGCATTGAATCTTCTCCTGCCTCAGTGTTCAAGGGGCAACTATGAGGGATTGTCACTAGAGCAGGAAAAGAAACATAAGATGATGGGGAGTCTTCTTCTCCCTTCTTGATCGCTGGGCAGGGGATGAAAGCAGGCTGGCTAATTTGCATATAGCCAGGAGAAGAAGTGTTGGCTTCAGGTTCAGGTTCTTTGAGGATGGTAGGACCTGCTGCTGACTGTTTCTGCTGATGAGCTTGTTGTTCTGCAGGTACAACAAACTCATGAGCAGTGCCTCTGGATACTGCTTCTTCAGGTGCAGCTCTGGTTAGGAAAGGAACACCTTCCAAACCATGGACCTCCCCCTCTTCTTCGTATAGCTCTTCTTCTGAATACTGCTCAACTCTTAACCTGGAAATTTCAAAGGCCAATAGCTCTATCATCCTGGCTATTTCGTCGATCTCATGATCTGATGATGATGAGAGCCCATCCCTCAGCGAGTTTCCAGACTCTGTATTATCATAGAGCAAATCTTCTTTATCCCCCAGTACTTTAAAAACACATCGTCTAGGGCCTCAATGTCTGCAATAGACCTAGGGGCTAGTTCATTGAACCATTTTTTAGCATCTCCCTCTAGGCTTTGGACAAAAACCCTCATCCATACATCCTCTTCATTAATATCCAGATTATCAGCAAAGTTATAAAAGGATTCGAGGTGCTCCTCAGCTGATACTCCTTCTGTACCAGTAAACTTTGGCATGTATTCCTGATAATCTCCTGCAGGCATGGCATTTAGAGGAACAGGAAAGACCAGAGGTCTATACCTAGCAGCAATGATTCTTTCTATTTTTGTGGGAGCTTGCTGGCTTGCCATGACTGAGGTATATGAAAGAATACTGGTAGGCTGAGAGGAATTAATCAATGAAAAGGATGACAGAAATAGAGGAATATGATGGACAACATGGAAATCTTCTTTCAACTGAGGTTCGAAAGGGAACTGAATAAACGAGAGCTGTATAAATCTCCGAAGGTGAACTTCACTAACAGAGACACATAAAATTCTTTAAGGCTTACCTGATCCTGATGCTCCCGTCTTCAAAGTTTTCTTTGATTAACAATCTTCTCAGGATCAGGCACTGGCCAGCTAGTGATTTTTGAAGATTTCTCCGAGCATGCTTCACAAACTGCGCCAGAACTTCAATGTGGGGTCAACAAAGGATGGCCTTCCTTCAGTGGAGTCGCCAGACAGATGATTACAACCAAAATTTGTGTTCAAGCCTTGTCTTTCATCAAAGCTTGAAGTTGTGTCGTCCCCCAGGGAAGATGAGCTTCGATTCTCCTCTCCCCGGCAACGGGGCCAATTAATGTTATCACCCCAAGAAACTCACCTAGGTTGTAAATTGGTGATGCTCAGGAACAATAAAAATTCAACAGTTTTGTTGGATAAAATGCTGGATCAATGGAAGATATGCAGCACCTTTAAGCCAGATAACCACTCCTACTATGATTTACCCCAGACATGGGTGAAGACCCCCAAACTACAAGGCTTTCAACCACCAACTACTCACGGTTTAAGGTAAAAGTGACAATGGAGAAGACTGATTGCACCAACAGACACACTGAGCTCTGTGATGGCCAGCTGCAACCAGTTAGAGGATCTGCAATACTATTATTCAATGGACAGTGAGGATGACAGCTCCCTGATACCGAAACAATAGCAATCTGCAAGCAATTTTCAGTGAACCACTAAACTTTAACATAGAGGTGGGATGACAGCCCCTTTGATATTAAAAATCCATAGCACATCAAATAAATGCAAGCAGGCACAGCCTAGAACATAGAAGAAGAAGTGTAAAGTGAGCATGTGACAACAAAAGAAGCTTATATTAATGGAAATCAAGACCAGAAGCTGCAGGTCTCATGGTATTAACAGTCTCCAGAAGTTAAAATGTTACATAAGCTCTCATTCATCAAACACTCCTCTCAAAAAATTACATCTCTGTTCTGGGTATATATGGTGTTACATTACAAAATATATCAGCTACCCATGCATGGAGGAACCCATAAATGGTCACCAACCGTATTTACATTCAGGAATCGGCCGCTGATACAAATCTGGCTGTGTTAGTAAACAAAATTTATCTTCTCTAATATTCTGTTGTCCTTCATGAACAGGTGGAATGTTGTCTGAAAGAAACCCATCACTGATAAATGTATGTAACTGCTCGAGGCTGTCCTTTTCAATCTTTGGCCACTATGTTCGTTGAATGCGGTTGTTGGAGAATCATTGAGCTGGGTGCAGATAGCTGGCTGTCATTTTCCTTCGGCGGCAGTGGACAGTCGGGAATGGTACAGGCAACATGGTAGAGGCGTGCATATGACAAAAACAACTATTGGCCGTCATATCCAACAACAGAATGGTGGAGATCAGTCTTGCGGGGAAAGCTATTCAATATGGCAAATACACTATCGAAGGCGGGCTTGCGGACCTGAAACTTTATGCACAGGATCAGTGAGTCGCATCGGATCCGGCAGCCAATATCGCATCGCTATAATGGAAAAGACCTTGTCGCATTGAAAGCGCTGATTGCGATGGTGCTACGGACCTGACAGAGTCATTAAAAGTGGCTTATAATCACATCGTTCCCGATGTAGGCGGTCGGTCGGCAATCGGTGAGGCTGAACTAGACTTGCTGAAAAGCTCCGATTGCGACCTGCGACTAGCCCACAGACCCGATACAGGTTTTAACCATTTTTAAGATTGAAGAAGGGGCATCAGGATATCACATCAGCGAGACCCAAGGGTGTAGCCTTTATTCATATCTGATTGCCGATAGCGATAAAGGCCCGGACCCGATACACCATCGCACAATCATTTATCGTAATATCACATCCGAGGGGCAATCGGCAATCGGCCATCGGTGATTGCTAGACACCCGACTTATGAGATACCTACTGAAAGCTCCGATAGCGATGAGGAATGAAAGCACCAAAGCTATATGGTAGGGTCCTATGGAGGCTTTGCGCTTCACAATTAAGGGCTGGGGCTAAACAGGGGCTTTGACGAATTTCGGAGGGATTTAAATGAGGAATGAAGAGATTATAGAAGATAAAAATAGAGATAGTGGGGCTATGGAGTAGAAGGGACATAAAGGGGGAAGGGAAGAAAAGACTGCTGTGGGCTACCTTTCTGAGCATAAACACACGGCTGATTTGAACTTTGGCCCTCCAAATGCTGAAGTTTGCAGCAGAGCTAACAAGAGCCACAAAAATAACAATAGAGGGATTCTATGGGGCATAGTAATGACAATTTGGGGATAATAGGGGCACAAAGATATTAATAAGGGATGCGACTACAATAGTAATGGGGTAATCACTAGTATTATAGGGACCCAACAGAGCTGTATTCAATCAGTTCACGTCTGCATGATTTGCCGTTTTAACAAGTGTAATGAGGATGTACGACTAAGTATGAGTTAAACTCGGAAATGGATTATGAGACCGTTAGGATTGATGTGGAGGATATGGTGGAGTTAAGGCAGCCATCAATTCAAATCATTACATGTTATGGAGCTGTGATTTAAAAACTATACAAATTATGCGTTTGAAATGCTATTTGAAAATGGTTTTGTCCATACCTTGGAATCATACCTCTTTCGTTTTGCTAACTTTTAATTGGCTACCTCTGTAGGTGCTTTTCAGGTGTTGATGTCTTCAAAGATATTCTTCTTCCATACCTACATCTTGCTTCTATTATTATTTGGCTAATCACTTGACTATCACTGTAGAGTAACAGAGGATTAGCTGCGAAATCAACAATCAGCTGCAGAATCAGAATTTAGCTGCGAAATCAGAATTCAGCTGCGGAAACTGACATAGTGAATAACATATGACTTTACGAATGGATGGAAATGAATGGAAATGAAAAATGACTATATGGATGATACATGGAAAGGTGAATGTGAAGAGAAACTGGAAATTTTTTTATTGATGGAATGTGTTGGCGAGATGGAGTGAAATGAAATGGAATGGAATGAAACAAACTATGAGTGAAATGAGAGATTTTTTTTTGGAAAATATAGGGCGTCAGAATATTCTGATTTTCACCCTGTAATTTCTGTATAAGACTACCAATCAGTGATTGGTTTTTAGGCTTATACAATTTTTTTTTAAGATGATGATGAAAAGAATAAAGACTAGGCTGGTGGAGAAGAATGATTCTTCTTCATCAGCCTCATTGCAGAATTATCTTGAAAGATTTTGATAAACTCCTCCTTTGAGAGTGGCTTATGATAGATCTTCAATCTATGACCATTTACAATGAGAGGAGTTTGATTCTCATTAATTGTTTTGATTCTTAACGCTCCATTGATAAAAGATTTTTCAATCTCATATGGCCCAAGCCAATGAGTCTGAAATTTACCTTGAAAATCTTTGAACTTTGAATCAAATAGCAATGCCCAATCTCCTTCTTGAAACTTTTTGTCCATGATGTATTTATCAAGCCACTTAGCTTTCTATTGTTGAACTAGATCAGTTCTTTGAACTGCTTCTTTTCTGATCTCATCTAGTTCATTCAACTATTCCAGTCCATGCTTTTGAGCTTCTGATAGATCCATTCCCAACTAAACTGCCATATTGAAGGTTTTGACTTGGAACTCAATGGGGAGCAGAAATTTCTTCCCATAAATAAGTTCATAGCGAGTATGTCCTGTTGTGTTCCTCCATGTAGTTCTGTAGGCCCATAAGGCTTCAGGAAGCCTTTCTGCCCAATCTCTTATATGTAGATGCACAGTCTTGGTAATGATTCCTTCAATTACTTTGTTTGTGGACTCCACTTGACAATTTGCTTGTGGATGATAAGGAGTGGATTTTCTATGCTTGACTTTGTACTCTTCCAAAAGCTTCTCCATCATTCTGGATGTGAATTGACTTCCCTGATCTGTCACAATTTCCCTTGGAACACCAAAATGAGTAAAAATATCCTCATAAAGAAAATTAACTACCATATTTTCAATAGCATAAAATAAGTCTTTGGCTTCTACCCATTTAGTGACATAATCAGTACATACCAATATATACTTTTTCTACTTGGATGGAGGATTATTAGGTCCAGTAAAGTCTAAAGCCCATTTTTCAAAGGGTTAAATGAGTACCTGAGGTTGTAATGGCATCTCATTTGAGGGGGTAGGTTTCCCTACCCTTTGGCAGTTGTCACACCTTTTGACATATTATTTTGCATCTCTGAAGAGGGATGACCGATAATATCATAAAGAAAGGATTTTATAAGATGTCCTCTTGCCAGCAAAGTGTCCATTGCATGGTTCATCATGACATGCTTTGAGAATATCAGGCATTTCATCTTCCCCGACACATCTTCTGATCACAAAGTTTGGCCCTGTTTTAAACAATTTGTTAGAAATCCACAAATATCTTGAACTATCCTGAATAATCTTTCTTCTTTCACTAGGAAATAAATGTGGAGGTAGTTTCCCCATAACCAAATAGTTAGCCATATCTGCAAACCAAGGAGTTTTAGTAGTTACTGCAAATAAGTATTCATTAGGAAACTTATCCTCTACAGGAGAGTCCTCTTTGATATTCTGAATCCTAGACAAGAAATCAGCAACTGTGTTTTGTTTCCCTGGTTTATCTAACATAGTAATATTGAATTCCTATAAAAGTAAGATCCATCTTGTAACTCTGCCATTAGTAATAGGTTTTTTCATCAGATATCTAATTACAGAATGATCAGTATAAATAAAAGTTTCATAGCCTGTTATATAATGTCTGAACTTATTAATTGCATGAACAACAGCTAAGAATTCTTTTCCAGTCACAGTATAATTTAACTTAGTGGGATACAAACTTTTACTGGTATAGTAAATGACATAAGGAGCCAAATCTTTTTGTCTCAGTACAACTCCTAGAGCTATATCTGAAGCATCAGTAGAAATATGGAAAGGAAGTTTCCAATTTGGTCCTCTCAAGGTAGGTGCTTTATATATTCTTGTTTTCAAAGCTTCAAATGCTGATTGAAAATCAAGACTCCACTTGAATTCACAGTCTTTTGTAAGCAGTTTGAAGAGTGGAGATGCTATTTTGGTAAAGTTTTCTCTAAATCTTGTATAATATCCAGTGAATCCTAGAAAACTTCTGACATCGTTTTGGCAATTTGGAATAGGTAACTTGGAGATGACTTCAACTTTGGATTTGTCTACTTTAATCCCATCCCCTGAAATATGATGTCCCAAAAAAATACCTTCAGTAAACATCATAAAGCATTTTTCATGGCTTAATGAAAGGTTTGTTTCTTTATATCTTATAAGGACATTTTCCAAATTTTCCAAGGCTTCTTCACATACATTACCATAGACTCTAAAATCATCCATATATACCTCTACACAATCATGGATTAGATCAGAAAAAATTCCTAGTACTACTCTTTGGAATGTTGTAGGTGCATTACATAATCCAAAAGGAAGTACTCGGTAGGCAAAAGTTCCCCATGGAAAAGTAAATGTGGTTTTATCCTAATCTGCTACTTTTTGCCTGCTAATGTATCTAAGACTTGATCTATAAAGGGCAAAGGAAAGTGATCCTTCAAGGTTGCTTTATTCAATTCCCTATAGTCAATGGACACCCTCCATTTACCATTATTTTTGGGCACTATCACCAAGGGGAAACCCATCGGCTATCTGAGATTGGGTAATTAAAGTTCACATTGAGTAGTTTTTGGAGCTCTTCTTTCACAATCTCCCTAAGATTTGGATTCATCCTTCTCTGAGGTTGTTTGATTGATCTACTGTTTTCCTTAATATAGATATGATGGATGCAAGGGGTCAATACCTTTCATATTAGTATATTCCCATGCAAATGCAGCATAATGTTTTTTTGTAAGATTTTGGTTAGCTCTTCTTTTGTGACTCTTCCAAGTTTTTGTTGATATTCAATGTTTTACCTGGAAAAATTTCAACTGCAGAACTGCCAAACTCTTCCATAGAGTAGAGACATTTGCCTTGATGACAAGTATTCAATATCAGAATCTAACTAAAATTGTGTGTGATCATATTCTAAAGATGTTTCAAAAATTTCTAATGTGTTCAGGATTTGATTATCCTCACTAACTTCAGAGAGAGTAAAGACAGGCTGTATAGCATCTTCATCATCGACCCATTCATTGTCTCCTACTTCTGTAATTGCTTTTGCTGGAGGATACAAAGTAAATTTCTTTGTTGAACTACCATCAGAAATGTACATGTCACTAGATCTACAACTAATAAAAGCATCAAGCTAGCCAAGGTCTTCCTAAGATGAGTGGGTGTCCTCCTAGATTATTCTTGGGAGTCAAAATCATGAAATCCACTGGACATTCCCAAGAATCTAAGGAGACCAAAATATCTTCGAGTACACCATCTGGTTTGATTACTGATCTATCTGCAAGTTGCAATAAGGTAGGTGTAAAAAGAATATTAGGAAGTTTAAGCTGTTCCATAGTATGTCTACTCATAATGTTTATAACAGCCCCTGAGTCAATCAATGTATTTGGAATTTCTATTCCATTTATGTGTGTCTTGACAATTGGACTACCTGGATCCACATATTTCTACATGGTAATCTTTCCCATCACGATATCTACTATTTTTCCTACCAGGCAGATTCTTTTTATGTCTCTTGGTTTCCTACCTGGTCTTTTGATACTCAACTCCTTTATTGTTTTTGCTAGAATGGGAATCTCTCTAAAGGCTTGTAGCAAGGGAATATTGATACATATATTCTTTAATTCATCTAGGAAATCATAGTCAGGCAAGAAGATTTGTTTTTTCACCCCCTTGTCAATTTGTAATCTCTCAACTATAGGAGTTGTGGGGGTTGAATCTTTTTGTTTTTCTTTTTGAATGGTTGGGTTTTGAAGGGATGCTTCTTCAAAACTTTTATTGACTTTCAGAGAATCCTCCTTAGAAGCATCTTGCTCTTGAACATCTATAGAAGGTTTTTCCTTTTCTAAAATCCTACAAGATCTCAGTTGAACATCATTAAGATCTAGAGGAACAATCATGTAGGTAGGAAATGGTTGTCCTTCTACCATGTAAGCATTCTGAGGGTTTTTGTTGTTGGGATTTGGTAATGGTTGGGTTGGTAGTTGATTTGACTTTTGTTGAAATGGAAGCAAGAGTTGAGGATTTTGATTTTGTTGAGGAGGTTGTTGTTGTGGAAATGGCAATGAAAGTTGAGGGCTTTGATTTGGAAGTTGTGGATTTTGTTGTTGGTTTTGTGGGGGAGGATAGCCCTGATAAGATGGGGGATATTGATAATATTGTGCAAATCTCCCATAAGGATTTTGTACCCCTTGTTCCCATGATTGAGATTGATACTGATTTTGAGGTTGAGGCCAAGGTTGTTGCCAAGAATTCCAATTTGGTTGGGGCTAAAAATTCATTGGATTGTTAAATCCTTGATTTTGTTGCCCTTGCCAAGGTCTTCTCGAAACAAAGTAAAGAGATTCTACAGAATTTGGATCCTCTTGAAAGAAAGCTTTAAGGCTTGGGATTGAAGGAAAATCCTTGGTCTCATGACTTTCTGAGAAAATCATACATGTTTCTACAACTTTTTCATTCAAGGGACATTCTCTTAGATCATGTTTCCTTCTACATTTTGGGAAAAAGATGGCTAAGGCATCAACTTCTGTTTTCTGCTTGTTTTGGATTTTGAGGGTGTCTAGCTATTCACTAAGGCTCCCTAGAATATCAGTTTTGAACTCATCAAGCATATTGCCAATTTCTGCCCTACTTATTGTCCCAGTTGCATATTTGTTTGCTCTAATAAGAGAAGGATCTCTGGGCCCTTTTCCAGTTTTAGATTTTCACCTTGAAAGATGGACACATAGTTCTGATATGTCACTTAGTGGAAGTTGAGAGATGTCTCCCTTCCCCATCATGTTTAAAATATCTATCCATTCATCTCTAATGGCTTTCAATAAAAGGGCTTTCAAGGTTTCCTCATCTAAATTGTTCATTTTTTCTCTCTTTAAGTTTTATTGAAACTTCTCAAGCAAATCCTCTAAGTTCTCATCTTCTTTTTGCATCATTTTGAATACCTCATCCTTATGATTAGTAGGCATACAATAATCCAGACATATATCCAAAAATGCTTGCCTCATATCATTCCAAGTCCTAATAGATTGAGTGACTAATTACATAAACCATTTCAGAGCAGCCCCTTTTAATGTTGAAGGAAACAATTTGAGTTTTTTAGAGTCCTCTAGATAGTCATAGGTTCGGCATAAGACTTCAAACTCAAATAGAAATGTTTCAGGATCCTCACTTCGCAATCCATAAAAGTTTGGGAGGACAGATGGTGAAATGTTTTCATTGTTGTATAGGTTTCCTCATCTACTATAGGGAATCCAAATGAATTGTCTCCTTCCCTATTTCCCCCATTGTTTCCTCTACCTCCTCCATTGTTACCTATTCCACCTCCATTATTTCCTCTACCTCTACCTCTACCCCTTCCTCCAAATAGTGAAAATTCTCCATCTTGTTCTTCTTCTGCCATGATAGTTTCCTCAGAATCTTCTGGCTCTTCTGTTAATGGCTTATGAGAGAGAGTTTCTACCTCCTCTTCTTCTCTAGGTAATTCTACTTCTTCCACTGTAATAGGCTCTCCTGTGGAGGTGAATAATGGTTCTTCTCCTAGGTTAGATTTAGTAGATGGAGTGGTAGAATCTTCTAATTTAGTTGCTACCCTTTGAATTCTAGGAATCCTAAAGCTGGGAGTATGAGTCCGGGATGGAGGTGTATCTTGTCTATTCCTTGAATTAGTTGGAGTTGTAAAAATCAAACTTTTTCCCCTAGCTATAAACCTTCCCCTAGAATCTCTTTCTCTATGCATGTCATTTTTTTTAAATTTTTAAATGATTTTTTAATTGGGCTAATAATCCTTTTTCTAATCTTCTATATCACACTAGGTGCAATAATAGAGCATACTCATGTAATTATTTAACTAATAATTCTTTTTTTCTGATCCTCCAGATCACACTAGGTGCAAGAGGAGAGCATACTTCAAGAAATTATTAATTTTCCATCTTTTTTTTTAATGTAATAAATAGGCTACCTAGTTACAATTCCCCAGCAACGACTCCAAAATGTTTAGTCAATTTAGTGTGTCCTAAATTGCTACATAAGTTATCAATCCAAGAGTCGTAAATTGATGAAGTGTAGTGCACTGTATGTGCTAGACAACCCATTTCTTACCTCATTGTTTTCGGGTTTTGTTCTTGTTGGTCTCCTAAAGTGTTTTAATGCAATGGAAACCCTAGCCTAAAGTTTTAAGAATACTTTTAAAGATCAAGTGTGTATGTAGAATTGAAGACAAGGTTTATGCTTCTTATGATAATTTCCAAACTTATAACTTAAAATATCTCAAAACATGATGTCTACAAAATCAAAGCTTGAATGAGAGTGTAAACATGTAGCTACATAACCAAACTAAAAATTAAGTACTGAAAATGAGGTTACTATCTCTGCTGTCCATTCTAATTGTAGAATTGAAATCTAATAAACTGCTGCAACTCAAAACCAAAAAGTAAAGAAGCTAGAAACTAGTCAATGATTTCACCAACAATCACAATATTTCATCAATTAACTTCTAAAACAGGGTTAAGCTAAAGACTCCGGAAATCTCATCATATGGCATGAGACGAATGACATCTAAATTTCATACTAATGAAATCAAAGTCAATTAATTCATCTATAATTACAATATTTCGTCAATTAACTTCTAAAACGGGGTTAAGCTAAAGACTCTGGAAATATCATCATATATCATGAAAGAATTGACATCTAAATTATCTAATTACATACTAATGAAAGAAAAATCAATTACTTCACCTAGAATCACAATAGCTTGCCAATTAACTTCTAAAATGGGGTTATTCTAAAGGCTCCGGAGATATCATCATATGGCATGAAGAACTGATATCTAAATTATCTTAAGTAGTAAACAAATCTCACTAAATAAAAGCATAAACAACTGAAAATGAAAACTAAAGTTCAGCAGAGGAAGCAAGTATCAAATCACCACTTGATGCAAAAACTACACTAAGAAGCTCGAGCATAACCAGACTTAAAGACTATTCTGAAGTGCACTGTTAGTAAGAAATGTGACAAGCTACAAAGACATGTACAAAGTTAGAATGATTATGATCATAAGCAAAACAAGAGAAATGTACAATTCGAATGAGAGAAAATATACATGAAAAACTATGCAAAAACAAAGGAAGGGACCTCAGCTATGCAGGGGCTCTCTACACAGCTTTGGACTAACACGCTGTTACTTCAAACCATGCTTAAACAACCATATGAAAAACAGAGTTTTGTATGATGAAACAGAGGAATATGTCTCTCGGTTACACAACAGCAAGATAACGCTATATCAATAGAATCAAGAACTAACTATCTGCATTGCAAACACTTATATTTTTAGAGAAAATGGATAACTATATCTTAGAGAAATTTCTTCAGAAATAGACACGTGAACAAGTCAAAATCCGAGGATTCAACCTCTCGGTTGCCATGAGCAGTAAATCTATGTGAGGTGGATGTTGGATTGCGTTATGGAGATGGCTTGCAGGTGGCAAAAATGGATCCATGAGTTCAGGAACAGCTTCAGGCTTCTTTTATGTGCAGGAATAGAGTCCTAGTTGATGTAGAACTCTCTGTTGACCACCCTTTGACCGACCTTTCCTTACGAATTTGGCTAAGCAAATAGGACCTCATCCATGTGCGGATCATTCCTGAGCTACCCATGTGTCTCATTTCTCCTACCGACACCTGTAACCTACAAAACAATGAAAACGATGCGAAATTGTGAGTTAGTTGTGGAAAGTGGCTACATTTCGTAGCTAATAAACAAAACCTAGATCAAAGAGCACACACAATGATATAATTAGAAAATCACTCAAATATACTCCTGAAATCAACATGTAACAACTTTTGATAGCTTAGGAGGCACTGACATGGGAAAATAGAAGATAAAAGGTTTAAGAAAATGCGTGGAAGGGAGGTAGTTTTGGGGCTCAATAGGTGGGGCTACCTCCGGTATCCTGTATAATGAATTATCCAAAGAAATAATAACAGCGCGAGGCTTGGACTCATACATAGCATGTCACCTCCATATGCATGGCTGGCCAAATAGTACATCACAAACATCCAGAGGTGCAACATCACATAATACCTCATCTGTGAAGGGTTAGATGCTGTAGGAAAGGCGGAACTGCTGGTGAACTCGGAGATCTCGTCCTTAGTGAAGCCACCTGATACACTACGGCTATAGGTGTGGTGTAGTCGGTAGGCCCAACCGCTTCACGACCTCTGCTGAAATGAGCTTCTTTTGGCTGCCACTGTCAATAATGAATTGTAGCGGCGAACCCTTCACCCACATCTATGAGTGGAAAAGATGCTCCCCCTCTTCTGGATCTTCGGGCTCATTCTTTTGGATCTTGGCGATGGCAACAATGACAGTGGGCTCCACATCAATGATCTGCTTCCCTTTTCCATTCCCCTTGTCAGGTTCTGACTCAGGGTTGGAACATGCATCTGATTCGGAAGCCTTTAACTCGGCCACCAGCGACTGCTTGGTCCGGCACTCACTTCTGTTGTGAGTGGGGCTCCTATGGAACTCACACCACTTTCTTGTGTCCTTCGAATTCGTGGTGTTGTTCTTTTCTTGCGGCTTCAACGGGTTGTCTTGGGTCGCCTTGCCTTGGATTTATCCTTTGGTCTTTGAATTTGCATATCCAAAGTCTCTCTTCTTCTGTTTGAACTTTTGCTCAATTTTGATAGTGTATCGGTACCCTGTGCCGAGCGAGGAGATGTTCAGGAACTCTATCTCTTCCTGGATGTATCTGTGTAGGTAGCCATGGTATTTGAGTATCATATGCAGCTTAGAATCTTTGATACCCAACTATGTGCGAAGTATATGAAAAATGTTCGTGAACTCTAGCACATCTTGGTCCCGTCCCTGCCGCAGCGTGGTCCACCTTATGTATTTGTCCTCATAGCTTTTGATAGGGTAGTACTGCGCCTTGATGGCATCCCAGAAGTAATTCCAAGTTGGTGTGGATGAGAACAGTGAGTCCGTACTTGCATCGTTCTGCTCGCAGTAGGTTTCCCACCAATCCTTGACGTGGGGGGCTGCTTTGAGAAGAGCGAAAACAATCTTTTCCTGAATCGAAAATTCATGAACAAAAAAAAAACCCTCTAGCAGATTTAACCATTTATCTATGGCATTTGCGTCTATCTGACCCTCAAATATGGGGATTTCAAAATTAACTTGTACCTTAAAGGGCGTGGTGTTTTCAGAGTAGTTGTTGGACGCTGATGCGTCGCCTCTGGGTAGCCCCTGAAGGATCTGGGCAAAGTTGTCTATCATCGCGTTCCTTTGTCGCTTGAGCACTTCTTCATGCAAGATTTTGATAGGATCTCCTAGCCCCTCATATTTATTTTCATCCGCCATGGGAGGCCGTCGGGATTTGCGAGGCTAGTCTTGCAAAGGTTCGACCAGTTCAAGCCCTAACTCCTTATATCCCGATCTCGTTGGGGACGTGCAAAGAAAAATAGAGAAAGAGAAGACCGCTCTGATACCACTGATCTAGATTTAAATAGGAACGAAAAACATTATAGAGATAACCATAAAAACAAGATTCAACAGAAATAATACTTCATTTCATTAATGTAAAATATTGAAATATGCTTACAGACAGAAATGGAAATAAACTAGCTAGTGTGATGGTAGCTTATCTCTGAAAAGAGATGTGGTGGCTACATGCCTCTGAACTGTGTTACAATGAGGCTCGAAGGCCTATTTATTATTGAGAAACAATGGAAAACCCTTAAAATCCCAAAACCTAACCCTAGAAGATGAAACACCAAATTGTGGGCCCCGTTTTGGGTAAGTTGGTACATCAACTTCTCGGGGTCGTAACTTTGGCACTCGATCTTCGTTTGACGCATACAATAGCTCGTTAGAAAGATCTACCTAAGCACTACAACTTTGGGAAGAGCAACGTTGGTCCATGAACCCATGTTGCTCCAATATTTACCAAAAAACGTCGTTGAGGGCCTCAAAACAGCTCCGGAAGTTCAGGACCTGAAAAATTGCTAAAAATAGTAAATTGTGCTACAATTACGGAAACTGAAAAATTGAAAGAGATAGTTGTGGAGGTCCAGGTGGGTGGCCACCAACATCCACTTGGATGAAGTATGAAGTTAATGGTGAAAAGAGGTTTATTTTTTACATAAAGACCCTACTGATCTTATTAGAGGACAAATATCAATGACTTTTCCACGAAGGGATCATCCTCCCCTCCTTCCTCTCCTCTGCACCCACTTTGGATGGCTTGTTAAGAAGGAAAGGGCATAAAATCTAAGGGATGTAGAGAAATTATGTGGGGTGGGTGGTAAGGGTCAAGGTAATAGGGTAGTGGGTAGAGCATGGAGTATTAGAAAATTATATATTACAAAGCAATGGAACACATAAAATATATTGAAGAAGTATAAACACAAGAAACACATAAAAAAGAGAGACACAGATATACGTGGTTCACCCAATTTGGGCTATGTCCACTGAGAAACAACCAATCCTTCCTTTTATATTATCCAACAAAATGAAGAGATACAACCTACAAAAGATCCACTGTAAGTCCCTCTTCACTCTCAATCTCCTCTCTCTTCCTCGCTTAGAATACATATCTACATAGAGGTAATAAAATTCCCTCATATATAGTGAGGGGTTGCCTTCTAGGGAAAAAAAACCTAAATTAAACATAATTTTTACCGTCAGATCTCTGCCTAATGAATGACCCAGATTGACTACGAAATTACAACATTTTACAAGGCAATTTTACATCTATTTTTAGCTTCGGGGGCAGTGCTCTCTCCCCCGCCAGGGGAGGAGGGGCTCCCAAGGATTGCAACCACCCCCCTGGACCCCCCTTGCAGCATACATTTTACGGGAGGTGTTGCCGCCACATTACGAATTTGGGTCCAATGCGGTGATACCTCTAAATAAAGAAGATAATTAGGCTCCACACCCAACAATATCCCACATGGAGACTGATTATAGCAACACCACCGCTGCTTCATTTGTTGGAGAATGACTCCACTTTGGACTTGGCTATTTCTCATCTTCTTCATCATACTTGAAGACCAATTTAAGATAAGGAGAATCTCAGTTTCTCCCCGATTACAACTTTTGTTAACATATCTACAGGATTCTAGCTAGTGTGTATCTTCCCAGCTTCAACTTTCAATCTTCCAATGCTAACCGTATGAAATGGTACTTGAACTGTATATGTTTAGCCTTGGAATAAAGTGCAGAGTTATTTGCAAGATGTATGGTACTTTGGTTGTCACTGTATAACCTTCCCAACTCCTGCTTCTTACCCAATTCATCCAGAAACCTTTCTAACCAAATCATTTCTTTATTAGCCTCTATAGTAGCAACATACTCTACTTCCATTGTTGAGAGTGCAACAACACTTCGCAATTTTGAAACCCAACTGACAAATGTCCCACCTACAGTAAACACATACCATGTGGTGCTCCTCCTGTTATCTCTATCACCCGCCATATCTGCATCAACATATCCCTGTAGAGAAATGTTTGAACCACCAAAGCATAATGATTGATTTGTGGTACCTCTCAAATACCTAAGATCCACTTCACCACCATCCAATGTTCTTTTCCTGGATTGTTCATGTACCTACTTACAACAACCATTGCATGTGCAATATCATGCCTTGTGCAAACCATTGCATAAATTAAGCTTCCAACTGCTAATGCATATGGAACTTTAGACATAAGCCATTTCTTCTTGAGTCTTGGGACACATCTCCTTACTTAGTTTTAAATGGCTAACCAAAGGTATACTAAATGGTTTTGCATTCTGCATATTAAATCTTTTCAACACCTTTTCTATGTACTCACTCTTAGACAATGTTAATTTTCGATTCTTCCTGTCTCTAGTTATTCTCATACCAAGGATTTGTTTTGCAGCACCCAAATCCCACATTGCAAATGAGTTTGCCAATTTCTTTTTGAGCACATTTATTTCCTACATGTTAGAACCTGCAACAAGCATGTCGTCTACATACAATAACAATATAATATAGCTTCCATCATTTTGACTTTTGAGATAAACATAATGATCAAAGTGACATCTAGTATAACCTTGTTCAGACATAAACCTGTCAAATTTTATATACCACTACCTTGGAGCCTGTTTTAAGCCATACAAGCTATTCTTCAACTTGCACACTATTTTCTCCTTCCCTTTAACCTCATATCTTTGTGGTTGTTGCATATATATCTCTTCCTCCAAATCCCCATGGAGAAAGGTTGTCTTTATGTTATGCTCTTAACCTGCAAAATGATAACCAATACAGAATATGCGAAGAAAAGATACCCAGAACACAAAATAGCAATGATTTTATTATTCAAAGAGTAATGTTCACTTGCCTCTTCGAGGGGGCAACCTCCAATAGAGCAGAGCTCGATTACAAAATAACATGATACTCCTCGCAGGGAGTCTCTATCCTTTATATATGACTCATACATGCAATACCACAGGCCTATACCGTGGGTTTTATTAATACCATCTATCTAATACTACGGCCCATTTGCAACTAACTGTGGTCCCGTCATTAATTGCAGGTTAACCACTTACAAATATTAATATGGGCTTTATTGAATATTGACTATGACATGATCCCATGACATAAATAAGGGGGTTAGGGTGGGACCCTAACATGCCCTCCCCCTTAAGACTAGCCTTGTCCTCAAGGCTGAAGCTGTGGAAACTGCTGAAGAATAGTGGCTGGTTCCCAAGTTGCATCTTCTAGAGAGGTGTCTTTCCATTTGATGAGGACTTCCTTAATCATGCGGCCGCGCAGGTGTTTGTCTCTTGTGTCTAGAACCTATTCGGGTTGAAGCCAGATTGACCCTTCTTCGTCCAATTCAGGTAGACTGGTTTGATCTCGGCAATTATTCCCGATCACTTTCTTGAGGCACGATACATGGAAAACTGGATGGATTTTTGCAGTAGGTGGCAAAGCCAACTTGTAAGCCACTTCTCCAATGCGCTAAAGTACTTGGTATGGTCCGTAGAATTTTGGAGATAGCTTCTGACAACCCTTTTCTTTGAGTGATGTTTGCTTATATGGTTGCAGCCTCAAAAAGACCTGATCCCCTTTTTGAAATTGGTGCTCTGAGCGATGCTGGTCTACCTGTTGCTTCATGCGGTTCTGAGCTTGATGAAGATTCTCTCTAAGATGGGCGAGCATGGTTGCGCAGTGTTGTAGGAGTTGATCCGCTGCTTGTACTTTGGAGCACCCCTTGAGATAAGAGGTAGGGGAAGGTGGAAGTTGACCATATACTGCTTCATAGGGAGTCATTTTGGTGGTGGCATGATAGTTGGTGTTATACCACCATTCAGCCAGAGGTAACCACTGTACCCAAAGGTGTTGCTTTTCTGAAGTGAAACACCTAAGGTAGGTTTCTAGACATTTGTTGACGGCTTCAATTTGACCATCTGTTTATGGATGATAGGAAGTACTGAGTTTTCGTTGAGTGCCTTGTATCCTGAAGAGTTCCTGCCAAAAATTACTGGTGAAGATTGGGTCGCGATCGGACACAATAGAAGTGGGGCATGCCATGCAATTTGAAAATCTGATCCATGAAATATTGAGCAACCAAAGTTGGTGTAAATGGGTGGGGTAGGGCACAGAAATGAGCATACTTCGATAGTCGGTCCACAACAACCATGATGATTGACTTGTTCCTGGACTTTGGAAGACCTGTAATGAAATCCATAGAAACTTCCGTCCAAATTGATGTCGGAATGGGCAATGGTTGTAAGGTGCCTGGAGTGTTGAGGGTTTCCCCTTTGTGGCGTTGACAGACATCGCATTCTGCTACAAAAGTAAGGATGTCCTTTTTCATGCCTGTCCAAAAAAATGATCTTCTGGTGCGAGCATACGTCTTCTGAAAGCCCGAATGTCCTGCAATGGGCGATGAGTGCAATTCTGCCAAAATGCGACCTTTGAGGGTGGATGTTGGGGATATTACGACTCTATCCTTGTAGTGAAGAATATCATCCTGCCACGAGTAGCCCTTGGTGGAATTTGGATCTACCTGCAATTGAGAAATGAGTTGGGATAGCCTGGGGTGTGAAAACTATTCCTTGTGAGCCTCTTCAATCCATTCTGGAATGGGGAGGGAAATTGCTAGCAGAGTACTTTCTTCCTCAAATTGGCGAGATAATGCATTTGTTACTCTATTGTCTTTCCCTTTCTTGTAAATGATCTCATAATCATATCCCAGCATTTTGGCGAGCCATTTATTTTGTTGTGGGGAGGATAGGAGTTGCTCCAAAAAATATTTAAGACTGTGATGATCTGTGCGGATTTGGAAACGTCACCCCAATAAGTAAGGTCGCCAGGTCTCGACTGCATGTAAGATGGCCATCATTTCTTTTTCGTAGGTAGATTGGCCCAGATTCGTCCCACTTAGTTGTTGGCTTGTGAAGGCCAAAGGTTGCCCTTCCTACATTAAGACCACCCCAATACCGGTCCCCGAAGCATCACATTCAATGACAAAGGATTTGGTGAAGTCAGGTAGTGCTAAGACTGGAGTGGAACACATGGCGTTTTTGAGAGCGGTAAATGTTTGTTGTGCTTCCTCATTCCAGAAGAAGGAATTTTTCTTTAGGAGTTGAGTGAGGGGCTTTGCTATGCGGCCATAGTTGCGGACAAATTTACGATAATAGCCTGTGAGACCCAAAAATCCTCTCAAGCTCTTCAAGGTCTTAGGTTGAGGCCATTCTTGCATTGCCTGGATCTTTTTGGGGTCCACCTTGACACCTTCACGCCCCACAATGTGGCACAAATACTCAACTTCTTCCATGCCAAACGAACACTTGGACATCTTGACAAATAATTTATGCTTGCGGAGCAGGTGTAAAAGTAGATCTACATGCTAAAGATGTGCATCCCAAGTGCCACTATAGATGAGGATGTCATCGAAGAAGACAAGGACAAATTTCCTGAGATATGGTTTGAGAATGTGATTCATAAGACTCTAAAAAGTAGAGGGGGCATTACAAAGACCAAATGGCATGACCAGGAACTCATAATGGCCTTCATGAGTTCGGAAAGCAGTCTTGGGAATGTCGACTTCCTTCATGTGAATTTGGTGGTAGCCTGAGCGAAGATCCAGCTTAGTGAAGAATTGAGCCCCATTGAGTTCGTCTAGCAAATTGTCAACCACCGGAATGGGAAATTTATCTTTGACTGTCAACTTATTAAGGGCCCTGAAGTCGAGACACATCTGCCACTCCCCATCTTTCTTGAGCACCATGACCACTGGGGATGAATAAGGACTAATGCTAGGACGAATGACACCCGCTTCCAAAAGTTCCTTGATGATTTTTTCTATTTCAGCCTTTTGGGTGAATGGATATCTGTATGGCCGCACATTTGGGGGTTGGGCCCCTGGAACCAAGGTGATGCTATGATCATGTTCCCCTCGCGAGGGTGGAAGCTCATGAGGCTTGTCAAAGACCGACAGATGGTTATTTAAAATTTGTTGCATCTCAGGATGAATTGGCAGAGACTTGGTTTCGACGACCTGGATGGCATTAAATTGAGCTACCACTCCATGATTGCCCTTTTTTAACAACTTTTCCATCCTATGTGAGTTGATGATAGAGGGGGCTCCCGCCTGGAGTCCACGGAGGGTATGTGTGTAGTTGTTCTGCTTAAAACTCATATATAACTCCTGAAAATCCATTGTGATTGGCCCAAGAGTGCGGAGCCATTTAGCGCCGAGGACAATGTTGCAACCCCCCATGTGTATGGCAAACATGTGGGTTTTCAACTGATAATCCCCCATTTGAAGTTTGACATTTTTACAGTGGCCTTCACATTTCATTGTGCCCCCATCCGCAATTTGGACTTGGAAGTTAGAAACTGCTCGTACAAAACAATGCACTGCTTCTGCGATTTTTTGATGGATGAAATTATGGGTACTTCCACTATCAATCAAGACTACTACTGGGCGATGTTTAAGAAAACCCCTGATTTTGAGAGTTTGAGGGGAAGAAATCCCTGCCAACGCATGCAGCTAAATAACTGGTTCGTCAGAGACATTCTCCTTTGGGTTGTATTCTTCTAGCGCCTCATGTTCCTCAAGTGGATCTTCCTCTGTTGAGCTGTAGTCAGTGGCATCTATTTGAAAAAATTTGGGCTCCTTGCATTTATGACCTGGGGAGTATTTTTCATCACAGTAGTAACATAGTCCTTGCTTCCTTCTTTCGGCCATTTCCGCAGGTGACACCTTTTGGACCTTAAGTGTTTGAGTCGTGTTGTGAGCCTGTGGGGGACGACCTTTAGCCGGGAAATTTGGGCGACTGTATTGTGCTGCTAATGCACGTTCCATGTTACGGGCTACCTTGCAAGCCTCTGTCCAAGTGGGAGGGTGGTGCAGTAAGACTTGAGCTTTGATGGCTTCTTTAAGACCACTGATAAAAAATTCTGTGTAGAACACATTTGAGAGACCCCAAGTGCGGAAGGCTAAGGCTTCAAAAGATGTAATATATTCATCCACTGTACCTGTCTATCGGAGCTTAGTAAGATGACCCAAAAAAGAGTCCTCCTGTTCAAAGCGGTCTCGAAGAGCTTTGGTAAATTGGGTCCAAGTCTTAAAAGGTCCATTGCAACGTTGATGCCATTCCCACCATTGCCACCGTTCATTGTCTAAGTACATGCTCCCCAACATAAGCTTAGTCGCATCATCTAAGATATGATTCAGTTTGAAATACTGCTCCATTTGTGCTATCCATGCGGACGAGTGAGAACCATCAAATTTATGCATATCCAACTTGGGAGGTTGCTGACTGGGTGGTGGGTGGGTGTGCCAGATGTGAGGAGAGTGGCTAGACTCACCCTCATTGTATTCATTGTCATTATACTCCTCTTGGGCTTGCTCCTTGCCCTTCGGGATTAATTGTTGGACCTGGAGACATAGTCCGGTAAGCCGCTTATTGATGGATTGGACGGATTTTTCAAGTTCGTCCATTCTTTCATTGGCCATTGCTTGAGCTCTAGTTTCTACCATACACCAACTTGATGAAAAATTGGGACCGCCTAAAAATTTTCACTAATAATTGAATGGTACCACCGTGCTCATCTCGTCGTCCTGATTCTGATGGGCTAGATCACCAATAAGCGCCCTGGAAGATCTCAGACTTTTTTTTTTTTTTTTGAAAACTCCTAACGGAGTTTTACTCCTTCATGATCAATACTGCAGTCACCAAATCCTCAAAATGTCAATGCCGCCAAAAGTCCTGCAGAAATTATACCTCGGTATAGGAACCCTTCACAACAACTCCAATCTGGTGGATCTGAGAGATCTGAATGGCGGATCGGATAGCTCTGGGCGGCGGAACAGACTGCTGCTGCAGATCAGCTGGCTCTAATAGATCAGAATGATTGATCTGCGAACTTGAGACTGCGGGACTGATGTCAGCTGCTGCTGCACCCCGTTGCACCAGCAGATCTGGAATAGATGATGTGCGATCCCCTGATAGAAAAGGGAACTATGGTCTTGAGGAGTGTCAGGTGCTACAGATCGCAATATACATAAGGGTCTGGCAGTAGTACTTGGCCCAATATTTCAGGGCTCTAACTAAGGAGGATCGACCATACCCTTAGCCGTACAACCCGACTACCCTATCGTACGGGCGAGTAATCTCTCCGAGTGCTGTTCTCGGTGTACTATAGCCACAAGACGGCCAACGGTTTATCTATGGCGAGGTTTCAAGGGAGCCTAGGGGCTTCCGATATACCCAGAGGGTACGTGGAAGACAGTCCGTTCGCGGTTCTGTCTAATGCGCTACTACTCGAAGGGGTACCCACAGGGGTTACAAGGGAGTCCAACAGACGTGACCACCTCTTGTATTTCCTGCGTGCATGCCTCCCCAAATCCGCAGGTTTATGCGCTTAGCGACGGATCCCGTGGTTTAAAGACGCCGGAACATGTCTCTAGCCAAATTTTTTTTTGCTAAGAATTGGAGATCCCACCGGCCCTGGAAAGTGCTTTGATACCACTTGTTATGCTCTTAACCTGCAAAATGATACCCAATATAGAATATGCGAAGAAAAGATACCCAGAACACAGAATAGCAATGATTTTATTATTCAAAGAGTAATGTTCACTTGCCTCTTCGAGGGGGCAACCTCCAATAGAGCAGAGCTCGATTACAAAATAAGACATGATACTCCTCGCATGGAGTCTCTATCCTTTATATATGACTCATACATGCAATACCACAGGCCAATACCGTGGGTTTTATTAATACCATCTATCTAATACTACGGCCCATTTGCAACTAACTGTGGTCCCATCATTAATTGCGGGTTAACCACTTACAAATATTAATATGGGCTTTATTGACTCTTGACTATGACGTGATCCCATGACATAAATAAGGGGGTTAGGGTGGGACCCTAACACTTTACATCTAACTGCTCAAGATGAAAATCTTCAGCTACTACTAGACTTAAAATAGTTCTGATTGAATTCATTTTAACAACAGGAGAACATATCTCATCAAAGTCTATATCTTTTTTTGTGCAAACCCCTTCACCACAAGTCTAGCTTTATACCTTTTTCTACCTCCATCTTATTCCTTCAACCTGTAAACCCATTTATTCTGCAATGTTTTTTTACCTGCAGGCAACCTAACTAAATCCCAAGTCTAGTTATGTGCTAAGGAGTCCATCTCTTCTTTCATTTCTTGCTCCCACTTCTTTGTAGTTTCTACCTACACTTCTTCTTCATAACATTCTGGTTCACCAAAATCAGTCAACAATACATAATATAATTGATTCGGATTTAAATAGGAATGCAATAAAATACAGAGATAACCATAAAGATAGATATGCAACGGAAATAATACTTCATTTCATTACTGTAAAACACTGAAATATGCTTACAAACAGAAATGGAAATAAACCAGCTAGGGCGAGGGTAGCTTATCTCTGAGAAGAGATGTGGCGGCTACATGCCTATGAACTGTGTTAAAATGAGGCTCAAAGGCCTATTTATTGTTGAAAAATAATGGAAAACCCTTCACATTCCAAAACCTACCCCTAGAATATGAAACGCCAAATTGTGGGCCCCGTTTTTGGGTAAGTTGGTACATCAACTTCTCAGGGTCGCGAATTGGTCGTATTATCTCCGTTTGATGCGCATGATAGCTCGTTGGAAAGATCTCTCCGAGGACTACGACGAAAACCATGATTTTTTGACAGAAAAATCATTGGCAGTAGATTTCCCAAAAAAAGTTGTTTAGGGCCTCAAAACGGCTCTGGAAGTTTAGGACCTGAAAAACTGCTAAAAATAGTATACTGTGCTATAATTAAGGAAACTGAAAAAACTGAAAGAGACAGTTGTGGGTGTCCAAATGGGATAGGTGGGTGGCCACCGACATCCACCTGGATCAATAATGAAGGAGAGTATAGTTCACGGGGTCTACTTATCCTGGTAGATCTTCTAACACCACTTTTAGGAGTTTTAGATGCTTGTTTCTGTTGTGGTTGTTGTTGTTGTTCTGGCTGTTGATCATTATGATTTTTAGGAACCTTCACTTTTTCTGTGATCTCATCAAGCACTATGTATTCTCTATTTTATTTTTCTTGTTTCTTTTCGTACATCTGATCCTTATACAAAAACTTTTCATTGAATATGACATCTTTGATCCTAATGATTTTGTGTTTTTCATAATAATAAAAGAGATAACCAAAATCATTAACACCATATCCACTAAATGGTACATTTCTTTGATTTTTCCTCAAGCTTTGTTCTATTTTATTTATTAATGTGGATAAAGGATTCACAACCAAAAGTCTTTAAAAATTAGTAGTTTACCTTTTTACTTGTCCATGCCTCCTCTCGAATACCACGATCTAAAGAACTTGAAGGCCCTTTGTTTATTAGACAAACAACAGTATCTACATCATCTACCCAAAATTGTAAAGGCAATCTTGCATGCAATCTCATGAACCTTGCATGCTCCATGATTGTCCTGTTCGTCCTTTCGACACACCATTTTCTTGTGGTGTTCCTAGAACTATCTTCTCTCTGCAAATTCCATTCTCTGAACAATACCTATCAAAATCTTCACTGCAATATTCACCTCCATTGTCTAATCTAAGACACTTCAACCTTTTTCCTGTCTCATTTTCAACCAAAGCTTTCCATTTCTTGAAAGTATCAAATACATCAGATTTATTTCAAATACAATAAATCTAGGTTTTTCTGGTTGCATCATCAATAAAAGTAACATAATAACGAGAGTCACCAAGAGATGATACTTGAGCAGGTCCCCATACATCTGTATGCACAAGCTCTAATTTTTCGCTCTTCTTTTCTTTCCCAACTATGAGGAATCTGACTCTCTTCTATTTTCCATAAACACAATTCTCACAAAATCTTAAATCAACATGCTTCAAACCTGGCAACAAATTTCTTGAGTGAAGAATTTGCATCCCCTTCTCACTCATGTGCCTGAGCCTATGATGCCACGATTTCGTATCTTCTATTGTAGAGGTTAAAGCATTAATATAATTATAAATAACATTGCATAAATACGATGTACCAACCTTTTCTCCTTTTTCTATTACTAGGGCTCCTTTAGTGACCTTCTAGGTTTTATCTATAAAAGTAGTCACACAGCCTTCACCTCCAAACTTCCCCATTGAAATCAGATTTTTCGTCAGATATGGAACATGCCTTACCTCCTTCAATAGCCATTGATTTCCATTCTGATGTTTTATGAAAACAATACCCATTCTAATGATTTTACAGGGTTTATCATTACCCAATTGAACCTGTCCAAAATCTCCTTGAACATAATCATGAAAATGATTCCAATCAGGTGTGGCATGTAATGAGGCCCCTGAATCTACCACCCAAGCATGAATAATATTTTTTGATGAAATAATCAAAGCATCTTGTAACACATCACCTGTCACATTTGCTTCATGATTGTTTTCTTATTGCAAGTCTCCTTCTTTTCCCTTCTGAGGCTTGCAGACTTTCTTCAGGTGTCCTTTCTTCCTGCATTTCTAGCACACTATCGCCGATTTGGACTTGGATATGCCTTTCCTTGAATTACTGCAATATCTTGGGCTCTTTCCTCTTTCTATTTTTCTTCCCCTAGTCTCTGCAGTCAAAGCATTACCTGATGTCTCACTGTAGCTCTTCGGCCACATTTCCTCGCTAAGGATTGCGTTGACAACATCATAAAAATTTAAAGTACTAGATCTAGTGAAAAGTTACTAATGGCCATAACTAAACCATTCCAACTTCTGCAATGAGCACAAAAATAACAGAGCCCTAACTTCATCATCAAAAGTTACCCCTAAAGAACTTAACTGACTGGTAATTTTATTAAATTCATTTAAATGATCAGCAACAGATCCACCTTTTGACATCTTCATATTAAATAAATGATTCATAAGAAATAGCTTATTTGAGGCCGAGGGTTTTTCATATATTTTTGCCAATGCCGACATTAAACCATCTGTTGTTGTTTCCTTTGAAATATTAAAGGCTACCGACATTGCTAGGCATAATCGTATTGTTCAGAGTTCCTTTCTGTTGAGAATATCCCATTCTGTGTCTGTCATACTCATCGGCTTCTTTGCCTTTCCACTCAATGGTAGGTACATATCTCTCTGATACAGATAATCTTCCATTTGCATCTTCCATAGTTGGTAGTTTTGGCTGTTAAATTTTTAGACCCTAAACCTACCGTCTTCTGCCATTGCTCCCACTCGAACGAGGAACCCTTCTCTCCTACGAGTTTATCAGCCAAATAGACCTTCGGCTCTCATACCAGTTGTTAGAAAATTATAGATTACAGAGAAATGGAACAGATAAAATATATTGCAGAAATATAAACATAGAAAATGCATAAAACAAGAGAGACATAGATATACGTGCTTCACTGAATTTGGGCTACGTCCACGGAGAAACAACCAGTCCTCCCTTTTATATTATCCAACAAAGAGATATAACCTACAATAGATCTACTGTAATTCCGTCTTCAATCTCAATCTCCTCTCTCTTCCTCACTCAAAATACATATCTACATAGATGCAATAAAATTCTCTCATATATAGCGAGGGGTTGCCTTCTAGGGAAACAAACCCTAAATTAAACATAACTTCTACCATTAGATCTCTGCCTAATGAATGACCTAGATTGACTATGAAATTACAAAATTTTACAAGGAAATTTTACATCTATTTTTAGCTTCGAGGGCACTTCTCCTGGATCCCCCATAAGGGGGTTTTCCCAAGGATCACAACCACCCGCCCCCCAAGACCCCCCTTGCAGCGTACATTTTATGGGCGATGTTGCCACCACATTACGAATTGGGGTCCAATGTGGAAATACCTCTAAATAAAGAAGGTAATCAGGCTCCACACCCAACATGGAGTGGGTTTGAGGTAAATGAAGGTTTCCATAAATACACTGGGGTTATTATCTAGTGGGCATATATAAATGACTTTGTCACGAAAGGAACTAACTGTAAGGGGTTTTATATATGCTCCAGGAGCACATACTCTACTCCTCAATTCTTCAGATTTTCTGGTAGGCTTCTGGACCTGCTGCTATTTAACTTAAATAAAAAACGTTGTATATGTAATGTTTGGGGCTAAAAGTGGTTCCATATGGGGAGTGAAAACCCCATTGTGGGGTGGTGAGAATCATAAATATCCCAATCAGGATCTGTCCCTTAAACTTGAAAAGTTGCACCTGGATCAAAGATGTTTATGAAAAATTGCTTCTCTTTGCTGGATGCTACTTGATTTGGTGGGTACAATATGTGTATGCTCTATCTTGATGTCTTTGTACCTATGAAGAATTTGGCCAAGGGCACATGTGGGATTACTAATCCCATTGACATTAATATGTAACTTAGGTAATACCATGACACAATTTCAGTATGACAAATCCTGGCCTTTTACATTCTTTGACACAAACAACCCCTTCTGCAATTTATATAAAGACTGAGACTGTACCATTGCCATCTACTAGCACTTAATTAAAGAGAAAGACAAGAAAGTCTCAAAAATATAGGCATCAGTCAAAATGCCAAAGAGAAACTCATAATGAAACATTCTAGAATAACCAACCAATGTTCAAATAATGAACTTATTTAGATAGATAGTGCTATCCTACCCTAAGCTAAACAGTAAAAACACATATTATATTTCCAATGTAGATGCCCATGGATCACATCAAAAACATGAACTCTTCACTTATGTTTGACTATAATGTCACAATCCAAATCATGACAGTCAATTACTTCCATAAGTATGCTAGTCCTTCTAATACTTTACTATTGCAAAAGAGATGTGAAATTCCACATTTTCTACTTTGAACAACAAAGTTTCCACGTGATGCTCCTGCAAACCTGCATTTTTGTAAACAGAGTTGATCCAAACTTCAAAGGGATTTACATACGTTCCATTACTTATGGCATGATTGAGGAGTACATTGTGTACACTAACACCATAAAACAATGGAAACATGTTGTCTGTTATCACTCTGATAATTCTTTTGAAGTAAAAAGAATGAAAAAACCAAAGGTAACCACAAACGGCTTTTGGAGATCAAGACCTAGCCTTCCTGATGCTCAGAGAGGGCCCTCTCTTTAAAATTTAACTTTCTTTGTTTTGATTTTAGGCTAGTTATGATTGTTCTAGGGGTTTTTGATTTTTGTATTTGAGATTGGGTGGTGGGATCGGCTAAGACAGATGCATAAAATGATGTCTTTTAGACCATTGGGCTTTGGAGTCAAACAATAAGGAAGAAAAACTAGATTAACTCACTAAAGGGAATGTTCCAAGGGCAAGATAGCAGAGTGTTTTTCAGATCTTTGAGACAGAGGGGTGAAAGGGTTTCACTCGGGGTGAGAGAGCAATTAAGGGTTCTCAAACCCGGATAATGAATAAGAAATGAAGGGGTAATCGGGATCAAAGGGAAATTAAGAATCTTTTAACCTGGATATTCAAGTAATCAATCTAAACCAGGGATAAATTAATAATTACTTAATTTAGATATCAACAAAAAACATTTAAATGTATAACTGTTAAGAAAGAGTGTAATTAAACAAATTCTGAAGTATTATTCCAGTTATAACATTTAGATTCAGAAACACATTAAATATTATGAATAACTTGAGAAAAATAACAATAACACACGAGAAATATCTATTCTTTATTTATCAATCCAACTTGCTGGCTCAGCAAATGATACAATAACCCTCTAGGTCTTCTGATCCAAAAGTCTATAGAAATGTCTAATAGAATCCACCCTACATACTTCGAATTATGAAGTATTTATACATAATTATTTACAAAATATCGCAAACTGACTTGGGATTTATTTTAGGGAAAAAATATCTAATTTTTAAAAATGAAACTAACTGATTTCTTTCTGGCAGTATTATATCTGATTTCCTTTTATATTTAGCCGATTGATCTTTTAGCTATCATCTGATGCTCTTTGACTTATCTTCTTTCACTGATACTCTTTGACTTTGATACTCTTTGACTGGGACAGGTGCCCATTTACTTTCACCATTCTATTTTTACCAAACTGTGTTAATTATTGAACATACTTTGAATTAAAGTAAGTCAGTTAGCTACTCCCATCTCTCTTCAGTTGGTAAATGAATGTTCTTCAAATTCATGAAGACCTCATCAGTCTCTGTGCATTTAACAAATGTAGGCTTATTTTCAAACAGGTGTTTTACCTCATGTTGGAGGTAAAAATGGTTCTAAAAAGCTTGGTAAAGGACTTTACCAGAGGGCATCCCTCGTTTTGCTGTGCTGTGGATGGCTACATTGTTGACTTGAGTTCTAGCCACTTCCCTGAGCTTTCTGTTGTAGTCCTCTTATGTCATTAATTTGTCATTAATTACTAAAGGACTTGGTAAACCTTTCTGCATCAAAGTTTCAAATTTGAATTTAAATTTGTCAATAGAAAGCTACATAGTCTAACACTTGTCTTCCAAGTTGTGCATCAAATTCCTTTTAGTAAGGACTCTTCTTACTTCTAGGATTGTCCATGTCCTGTCACTAATATCCAATTCTTCCAGTTCATATTTGTTTATGGAATTGAAAACGTAGATGATCCTGGTTGCCTCTTCTGGCATCCCTTCTATCTCTGTTTTAACCTTTTGAATTGCCTCTGTGGCCTCTTTAACCAGATCAATCTGCTAAAAAATTACCTGAATGGATGGCCAAATATCATTGACAGAGTCAATGATATTGGCCCACAGTTTTTCTTTTTCCTGTCCCAATGGCTCACCTAGAGTCATTTCTTTCTCTAGATTCTTTATCCTCTCTGTTAATCTTGCTACCTTGTGTTGTTCCTCGTTATTCATAATTTGAGTAAGTTTACAGTCTGTCTCTAGACTATTTACTTTGTCTTCCAATTTCCTGATTTCTACAGCTTTGAGGGACATCTCTTCCATGGCTTTAGCCAACTTATTGTCTTCTTCACCTGTATAATCTGTTGCGGTTGACCCTGTCGCTAAAGTAGATGGTGCTATTGCAAGCAATGCAATGGCCAATGGAGCTGTCGGAGCAAATTTCTTAGCCAATGTTGATGGTACTGTTGTGGTGACAATTGAGATGACCATGGCTACCTTTTCTTGGAGGCTGGCCTGCCTGGTCAACTTTTACATTTTTTTTCCATTTCTTTCAGCTGAGTGTTCAATTGCAACACTAAGTCAAGCATTTCCTCCTGGGCAGTTTGGCTCTCTAGGACTAGTTTTATTTGAGGGTGCTATGACTGAGGTAGTTTGAGCTATTTTTTCAAGGCTACAATGTTTTCATTCTTCTTTTTCATCAAATTCTCAGTAGCCTTTATGTCCTTTTGGTCATGGCCCAGCTCAATGATCAAGTCTTCTAAGGATTTGATCCTTGTGTCTTTAGCACTGCAGGAGGCATTTTCGAGTTTAAATTGAGAAATAGTATTATTTAAGGACTCCTATAATCTGTATGCATCCATGTCCTTACCAGTCAAGGTGGCGTATATCATTTCTCCAGCTTGTTTATTAAATTTTATTTCGGCCATGGGATGGATGTCCTTTGTCAATACTTCAAATGTGGTCTTCTTATAATCTGTTGCAGATTTGGGTTGTGGCACTGTTGGATGCATAAATGACATTTGCATCTTTCCCTCCTCAATATGAAATGTATACATTAGTCTACTCTGGTTAGGAGCTGATTGTTTGAAATACTGAGCATATGTCTCAGGTTTCAATTTTTCATTTCTCATTTTAATCTCCTTATACCTATCCTTAGTGATTTTCTCTTTGTCATTTGGTCTGATAAAGGAAGAAACCTCTACTGACTTTTTCCTTTCTATCAACTATGTGTTAGATGTGGTGGGTTCATTTGTTTCCTCTACCTCTTTCCCTTTCTGACCTACTATCTCTGGCCGAGATTCTGACTGTGGTTTTGATTGTGCTTATGACTCTGTTTCTTCTACCTCACTCTATTCTTCCTGTTCAGATACAGGATTTAATGTTCTCCTTTTCCTTTGGTCTAATTGATCATCCACTGTTAGGCCCCTATACTACTAGTGTAACCCCTTATCGTTATTAGTACAACCCACTTATTATATTGATGTACCCATGTAGTGCCCATATTGTTACTATTGTGCCACATAGAAACCCACTATTGTTATTATTGTGCCCTTACATTATTATTTTTAGGTCGGCTGGGTTATATTGTGACTCCTTAGACTCCTATATATAGGAAGGAGGTTTTGTCATTTGAATCGTCCAAGAATTGTTCATTTGTGTAATGTAAAGGAGGTTTCCCCCTCGAAGAGGTTGAATTCTAAGGCGTTGATCTCTCTTTTCTATCTTTTTGTGAGTTGGTTTCATAACATTTGGTATCAGAGCTTTGGATTCTAGGGTTCCGCTGCTCCAAACAGGTCATCGTGGTATTTTCTATATAACTTTTTTTCTATGACATTTCAGAAGCTAAAAAAAAAAATATCTGAGAAGACATCGCGATAAATCTCGGGTCCAAATTTTAGAACTTTTCGCACTATATTTGTAGAGATATGATCTGAGGAAGTTGGTATTTTTGCAGACTTACATTCCAAACAGGTGACCTAGGGAAAATCATCATAACTTTCTCTCTGAGCATCGGATTGAAATTTCTTAAGAAGGTATAGAAAGAGGATGGACTGTAGTTTCTTGTATATATTTTTCAATGCCAAAGGTCGAAACAGTGACTCGTGGCACATCGTACAAGTTCGCTCTACTGAACTAGTCTATAATCAGGTCACTGTGGGAGATTTCACATAACTCTTCCTTGGAGAATCCAATTTGGATTAGATTGGTGGCATTGGAAAGAGGACAGAGGGGGCTACTGCAGGTCACAATTTCAGAACTTAAAGAGCTGAAAGTACAGAGTTACGAACGTTTCAAGATCGAGCTCCTAAAATCAAGAAAAAGAAAGATGAGGAAGTTTGATGGGATAGATCCGATAAATTGGATACTTCAGATGGAGCAGTATTTTGATCTACATGGTGTAACACTGTTACAAAAGGTATGTATTGCATCTTCATATTTAGAACCAAATCAATTTTTATGATATGAAGGGTTTTGTTCTCGTAAAAAACTTGTTACGTGGTCAATTTTCACGGAGGAAATGATAGCACATTATGAGGATACAAAGAGCAGCACCTTCTTTAGAGCAACACCACAACAATTGGAAAGAGTAAAAGGGCTTTGTGACATAGTGGAAAGAAAAATTATGGAAACCAGGAAGCATACCCCTCACAACTATAAAGATGGAAGTGTTGTTTCTCCCAGCCTTCCACAACCTACAAGGGTTACACCACAACAATTGGAAGAAAAAAGAGAAAAAGGGCTTTGTTACAATTGTGATAGCAAATGCACTAAAGGTCACAAGTGTTCTGAGAAGAAATTAATTTACATAGAATATGAAGAGGAGGAAGAAAAGGATCAAAAAACATCAAAAGAAGAGGATATATGCTAGGACCCCACCCCAGAGAAAGAAGAAATGAATCAGACCATATCTTGTAAAGCATTGGCAAGAATTACCACTCCTCAAACTCTCAAGATAGAAGGACATATCAAGAAGAAAAAGGTGCAAGAAGTGAAAGATCACATCGAGAAAGAAGAAATGAATCCAACCATATCTTGTAATTCATTGGTCGAAATTACCACTCGTTAAACTATCAAGATAGAAGGATATATCAAGAAGAAAAATGTTCAAGAAATGAAAGATCACATCGAGCATTAAGAAATGAATCGGACCATATCTTGTAAAGGATTGGAAGAAATTACCACTCCTCAAACTCTAGAGATAGGACATATCAAGAAGAAAAGGTTCAAGCAGAGAAAGATCACATCGAGCATCAACAACAAGTTCTCCAACTTTTAAAGGATAACGCCACTTCGGTGCAAAATCAAACGAAACAACAGGTAGATCAACATCGTAGTGAAAAATGTTTTGATGTAGGTGATTGGGTATTTTTACTGCTACATCTCAAGCAAGCTATTTATGAGAAGGAAATGTTGGCAATACTACATGCACTTAAAAAATGGCAACCTTACTGAATGGGAAGAATCTTCAAGGATGAGGATGTGGAAGCATTATTTTGTGCTATTTCTATTATCCAACTAGATTGGATAAACGAAGAAAGGGATGAATGGAAGAAGGACGAAGAAGTATGGCCACTTATTCAAAAGTTGCAAAAGATCCCAATTCAAACAATATTGCCAGAAATTGAAGAGGAAGGAAAAATCATATTGGAACTTGGAGCAATCATAGAAACAAGAACCTGACAGCTACGAAATCGATCAATTTCAAAGTATCTCATCAAGTGTAAGAACTTACCCATGAGGATTCCACTTGGGAGGACAAGAATTTTATACAGAAGCATCAAGAACTACTCAAGCGTTGAGGACAACGCTTTTTGAAGGAGAGGGGCATGTTAGGCCCCTATACTACTAGTGTAACCCCTTATTGTTATCAGTACAACCCACTTATTATATTGATGTACCCATGTAGTGCCCATATTTTTACTATTGTGCCACATAGAAGCCCACTATTGTTATTATTGTGCCCTTACATTATTATTGTTAGGTCGGCTGGTTTATATTGTGACTCCTTAGACTCCTATATATAGAAAGGAGGTTTTGTCATTTGAATCATCCAAGAATTGTTCATTTGTGTAATGTAAAGGAGGTTGCCCCCTCGAAGATGCTGGATTCTAAGGCGTTGATCTCTCTTTTCTATCTTTTTGTGAGTTGGTTTCATAACATCCACTGTTTCCATATGTGAACTATAAGTCTCTTCTCTGTTTTTAGGGTTTTTCTCCTTATTCAGGGGTGTTTGCAATGCAAAGGGAGCATCCATCCTTTGGCCTTGATCTGGGACCTGTAGGAACTCACTCAAGTCAATCTGTTTCTCAATATCATACAGATCATTTTCAAGATCAATAATTGTGCTATCTTTGTCTACCAAAGTGTTTTCCAACCATTCAGTTTGGTTGGCATATCTTTCAATTTCAGGCACTGAATAATGTGCACAAGGAGCTAGTTTAACCCTCGTTCTCATTTTTGTTATTACTCCATGAGGGTCACACTGCCACATAAAAATCTTGGCAAATTTCAACTCCTATAACATATTGTTTTCCTTTGGTCCAACTTGTTTATTACTACAAATAAAGCCCAATTCACTTTTGACTCTATATTGGGCCTTCTTCTTTGCAGCCATGAAGTGGACATCATTTGAGTTGTTGATTTGCCTAAAATATTCCAAGGCAAAAACTCTCAAGGGAAGATACTTTAGCAATTTATATGGAGCCAATTGGCAGCCATAGACTCTAATCTCTGAGTGATCCTAGTAGAAGTACCAGTCTCCTATCTTACTATTTTTAGCTAGCTTAAGTACCCTTTTGATCTGAGGACTAATCCTAGGTTGCATAGTTCCTGACAGCATATTCATCACTGGTTGGAAAAAGGAATCTATGAAGTCCTTATAATCAGAAACAGTGGAATATTTCTGGACAATAGGTGTCCAATAGAGCACAAACCTCTCTTTTCCTCTACTATCACATTTTATGATCTTCATGGGGAATTTATTAGTTTGGTAGTAAAAAAAATAATAATACAATACTGCAGAGAACTTAAACACCCTTTTAGTGGGCAATCTGATGAGTTGTTCATGCATTTTGTCTGCAATGAACTGAGCATAGTCAAATTTGATGGTAGGAGGTTTACTAGGGGTAAAAAGGGATAGGAATGCAAAAATGACTTCATCTTCATGTTCATCTGTCCTATATCAAAGGATGGAAGATATCATGGTGATAATATGCTTGGCAGTTTGTGAAAATATGGGGGCTATGTATGGAGGAGAAAAACTTGGTGTATGTTATTTTGCAACAATGAAATATTTGAAAACTTGCTTGGCTTTGCCCTCAAATGGACAAAGGAGATAAATTTGGGATGGGTTGGACCTAAAACATCTGATTGATGGATTCTGGAGTGATAGTGAAGATCAGCTATTGATTGGGGGCTGCTACAGCTCTCTCACTGGAGATGTAGTGGGTCTGACAATAATGGATAATGTATGGCAGATTATGAACTTCTGGGAATGAGTAGAGGGGGAGATTTGACTCCAAAAGGTGAATGTCATTAGCATGGTTTAAAAATCTGTCTTTGCTCCAGAAGTGGAGCTTCATTCTTTCAAAGGCTGAAGATGTATCTTTAATATGAAAATCCCTATCACCCAAGGGTAGGTGATCTTAGTCAAGGTGGGGGGTTGAAATAGGATTAACATTTAGGGAAATGTGGGTAGACATTGTGTGGAGAATAGGGGTAAAAGTCAGAAATTGACTTGATAGGGTTCGACCAGTGTCTGGGTTTTGTAGGTTCTTTTAAGGGTCTGGGTGCAAATTGTTGGCATTATGATACAAGTGTTGTCCTTGATGGCATGATGATAGATTACAGTGCAGCAGGTCAGTAGCAAAGAATTGATGATTAGACTACAAAGAATGAAGAAAGAAGAGTAGATGCGCAGGTTCACTATATACCAAGTCACATATACGCAGGTTCGCTATATACCAAGTAGGGTATACACACAAGTATACGCAGGTTCACTATATACCAAGTCGCGTATATGCAGGTTCGCTATATACCAAGTAGGGTATACACGCAGGTATACACGCAACTTCATTATATACAAAGACGCGTATAGACGCAGGTTGGACGAGGCAAAGTCACGTATGCATATGCACGCATTTTCATGCACAAAAAAGCGCGTACATTTCGAAAATCTTATTTTTGGGTCCGTGGTATTTAGACCTATGGTTTTGGTCCTTGGTATTGCGTCCGAAGTGTTGAACCCAGGTATTGGGTCCCTGGTATTCGTTCTCAATGGTTTTGGACCATGGTATTGAGTAAGGCCTAAGACTATAAAAGGAGAAGAAGATCATTAGGCAAATGCATCCGAAAAGTCTTGAATATCTGAGGAAGGATAAGATCCAGTATGTAGGTTATGGGTTGATGATGCATTGCTTGATTTGAGCTAAGGAGGGATGTCACCGGTTGATGGAGAACAAGATCTAAGGAGAGATCGGGATCAAATGGATTGAAATGAACTATCTTTATATGGTTGATTATGCTTATTCTAGATCTGCATACTGACGCAAGTAATGTTCTATAAATGTTATGAGTGCGATTGATGTCTGGTACAGTTACAAAGTTATAAGAAAATATTTTTAGATCTGTATGAGGGTTGGCCTTTGAAAAGCGCATATGTATGTGGGTTTGATTCATTGTAGTAGCGTATACATTGTAAAGTATGATATTTGAAGTTGTAGTTGCGTCTGATTGTTATTGCAGAGTTCTGTGTCGGCTCTGTGTTCTGGTGACTGTGTTGTTAACAGGGTTTCAGTGTTTTAGTGATTCAGAAATTGATGATGCTAATATTGATTGTTTTGTGCTTCAATGATATTTATGGGTCTAGTATAAAAATTTGATGAAACATGGCCTTCAGATTATAGTGTTGTGCTTCAGGAGTATCTAGTCTGAAAATGTATGAAATGTGGTCCTTGGAGGGTGAAAGGAGATTGTAGGCCGACGCCTACGTACTAGTACATCAACTAGTACAAGAGCAAAGGGGGTGGTAGCTCCCTTCCGGTAGCAGCTAGAGAACGAGAGAAGATTAGAGCATTCAGTAGGCAAGCACCTACATACTAGTAAATGGATCAGCTAGTACAAGAGCTAAGGGGGTTGTAGCTCCCATATAGGAGAGTCTGGAAAACGAGAGAGGGTTGTAGCCCTCTACAGGTAGAAGCCTGCATACTGGTAAAGGACTGCACCAGTACAAAATATTGTAAAATGAAGTATCTTATTGAAAAAATATAGAGACGACTTGCAATAGGTGGTTTTCACCCACATTGGGTTTCCACCTTATATCATGGTGTTCATGTGTGCTTCTTGTGTGTGATGATTTGTTCTGTTTTACTGCACCTGCTTACTGTTCATATGGTTAATGAAGTTCTGATGCACTAACTAAAGATCAACATTTAATGGATTAAACTGAATCATAAGTATTTTGGATATACGCTAGTTGCTTTAGACACAGTTGCATATACACGCGGGTTCCCTTGAATGAAGTAACGTATATGTATCTAAGTATGGAAATGAAAAGTTTATTGATATGATAATACTGATTCCCCCCCCTCTCAGTATTATTTCCAACAATTGGTATCGGAGTAGGTCGTTTGGTAGAAGATTGATCACTTGAAGGAGATCCGTGGAACAATGGGAAATAAGCTTAAGAAGAAAGCACCTAAGTAAAAGATATCTCAGAAGAACTATGACAGTGGGAGAATCGATTAGGGATTATGTGGAAGAAGCACTTGAGGTTCAGAAAAATATCAAATAGAGGCAGTATTTAGAAGGCATACAGACAAAATTAAAGATCAAAAAGATATATTGAAAAAAAGGGAATGTGCTTTCAAAGAAGAAGTTACCAAACTAAAAGCTCAATTAGAGGAAGGAAACAAGGTAAGAAAGTTACTCAAGGACAAGGAAAATCAATGTCAAAAGTTGCAGGGTGAAGTGGCATCATTAAGTAATGAAGTCAATGAAAGGAGCTCAATCATCAAGAAATTCAAAGATAGATCCAGTTATTATGAAAGGCTTGAAGCTATGATCTGATCACTAAAGGAAGATATTGAAGAATCAAAGAAGCATAATAAAGATCTACTCCAAGCTATTGAAAAACAGGAAGACGAAGTTATCAGCTTAAAATCTCAGCTGGAATGTGCCTTCAAAACTCGTCAAATGCAGTAGGATCCAAATGAAGAACAAGAAGAGGAGATTTTCAAACTAAGGCAACAAATGGAAGAAGGAAGAAATTCTGAAGAAATTTTGAAGAAGTAATGTTTGGAAAAGGAAGAACAACTTCAGATTGAGGTAAATATCTTAAAAGGTAAATTAGAAGAAAAGGATAAACTGTTACGATTTCAAGATAGTACGAAAGCCTTCGATGATATTCTTAGTAGTCAAAGGTCTCCTGCTATCAAGACTGGTCTTGGTTTCCATGAATCTATTGAAGGTGAATCTAGTTCATAAGGTGAGGCAAGGAACTCTAGAGAGAAATCTAAAATTATCAACAAGGAGATGAGAGGTCAACCCCATCAACAATCAAGGAAAGAGATTCTTCAAAGGAAATCTTTTACTCCTAACTATGGTAGTAATAGTCGGCCATTTACTCAGATAAATAATATTGAATGTTATGAATGTCATAATCTTGGACATGTTGTAGCTAGATGTAGAAGAAGAATTTTTCAAGATCATCACACAGGAAGATCATCACATACTAGGTACTTTAATGGATATTTCTTTGCTTGCAATATTTTTGGTCACAAAGTTGTTGATTGCTACAGGAGGAATATGAAACATTTAAGATGTTATGCATGTAACAAGCTTGGACATATAGCAAAGGAATGCAGGAACAAAGTACGGACATCACACCAAAAGGAGAAAACATCATCACACTTGAAGATATGGAAGAAGAAGGAAGTACAGTCAGAAAGATGTCGCACAACACAATGTACTCAGACACAGTACAACACAGACATAACAGACTCAGAGGGAGCTGAAAGTATAAAACTTCAGTGTCCTGAATCTCATACACAAGTTTCATAAAGGGAAGTCGCGTATATACGCGAGTTAGACACTGCAAAGTTGCGTATATGTCAATCTGAGTAAAAGCAGTGGGGACAGGTTCAGAAAAGGGATCTGATATGATTCAGTCCATTATTTGCTCTATTGGTTAATAGTTACAATCTGCTGAGGATGTGTGGGAATGTTCCGATACTTGTAAAATGTTTAGAAATGTTTTGATCCTAACTTGATGATGATGATGTCTTGATGCTTATTGCTGATATATGCATGATCAGATCTAACAAATGGCACAGGTTGAGGGGGAGCATATGCCTTTAATAATGCATTTTTGGCATTATGGTTAATAGTCCTTGGTGATGATGCTCATATGGCTAAATGATATATCTTGCTATGATGTGGTTATGAGTTGTCCATGATAAAATCTCATATGATGCTTGGGGTTACATAGTTGATGTTCAGATCATATTTGTGAATTGATGGTGCATATATGATGCTTACATGGTGATCTTCATAAGGATAAGGAGAAGTACAAATCTTGAATTCACATCTTCTTTACTTGATGATGAGTCACTCATATGCTATTGTCGTCATATACATAAAGATCATATATTACAGTTATGATGCAGGATTCCTATTGTTCTTGGCACATATATGGATGAGGATTGTTGGCTGGATACATGGATGATTATTCAAAGTTGCATTGTTGGAGACATGATGATGATGAGTTCTTACCTATATGATGATAGGTTGTTTCGTACATATGTTGATTGATGCAGATATTCCCAATTGATGATACTTGGTTCATGCAAATCTGGAGGGCTATGGTGTTTCTCACATATGATAGAATGTGAATGAGTCTGTATATGTAGAATTCTATTCAAAGGGATGAATTGATGCAGACATACTTTGTTATAGGTTGATGAATTATACTCTACAGGACATTTACAGGTTGCCGATCTGGAAGTGGTTGTATGCGAGTTCTATGAGTAATATCAGGGTATATATGCCTGTTTCTGTGGATACAATTGCGTATATGTTGGTTTGAAGGAAATCAGTAAGAAGAGTCTGATACGGGTTTGACAGAGACAAGTGGATTGGATACAGAAGGAGAACATGATTGCTGATGATTGACAGATGCTGCTGATATTAGTCTATTGATGACTTTCATAGTCTTGCTCTAGATATTTCGTCTCTATGTCATGTATATCTTCTTTTTATCAAGGTCATGTAACGACCTATTTTGGTTTCCCCACTATGCCTGGGATGAATGATGTAATGTAATTGTTTATCATATGTATCCCCACTTGGTTGGGTGATGGTTATATGTATGAGTCCTTAGTGATAGGAAGGTCATCTATGATAGAGTCATGTTCTTCTTGTAGAACATCCTTTTGCAGATCTTGCCTACAATCAGGGGGAGCATGATTAGCACACTTCAGCAGAGTAGAGATTCAGCATGTACTCAGGGGAAGCATGGACAGATTGGTACACCCTGGCATATACAAAGGGGAACTCATTTAGATATTTTAGGAGATACTCAGGGGGAGTATGGATAGCGGAATGTTTATTAAGGAAAGAAAATATCTTGGTCCATCAAGTCCAAAGGGGGAGATTGTTGGCATTATGATGCAGAAGAAGAACTCACTTATATATAACAAGATGAATCTACAGAAGATATATCAGATGTGACAAAATACATGGGATGCAGGACAACTCAAAGGAATCAGATGACAGTTCTCAGTATGACAAGTTAGCTTTGCCATCAAGTCCAAAGGGGGAGATTGTTGGCATTATGATACAAGTGTTGTCCTTGATGGCAAGATGACAGATTATAGTGCAGTAGGTCAGTAGCAAAGAATTGTCAGACTACAAAGAATGAAGAAAGAAGAGTATATACGCAGGTTCACTATATAGCAAGTAGGGTATACACACAGGTATACATAGGTTCACTATATACCAAGTCGCGTATACGCAAGTTCGCTATATACCAAGTAAGGTATACACACAGGTATACACAGGTTCATTATATACCAAGCCGCATATACGCAGGTTCGCTATATACCAAGTAGGGTATACATGCAGGTATACACGCAGCTTCATTATATACAAAGACGCGTATAGACGCAGGTTGGACGAGGCAAAGTTGCGAATGCGTATGCACGAAAAAGTGCGTACATGTCGGAAAGCTTATTTTTTGGTCCGTGGTATTTAGACCTATGGTTTTGGTCCTTGGTATTGCGTCCGAAGTGTTGAACCCAGGTATTGGGTCCCTGGTATTGGTTCTCAATGGTTTTGGACCATGGTATTGAGTAAGGCCTAAGACTATAAAAGGAGAAGAAGATCATTAGGTAAATGCATTCGAAAAGTCTTGAATATCTATGGAAGGATGAGATCCAGTATGCAAGTTATGGGTTGATGATGCATTGCTTGATCTGAGCTAAGGAGGGATCTCACCGGTTGATGGAGAACAAGATCTAAGGAGAGATTCGGATCAAATGGTTTGAAATGAACTATCTTTATATGGTTGATTATGCTTATTCTAGATCTGCATACTGACGCAAGTAATGTTCTATAAATGTTATGAGTATGACTGATGTCTGGTACAGCTGCAAAGTTATAAGAAAATATTTTTAGATCTGTACGCGGGTTGGCCTTTGAAAAAGCGCGTATGTACACGGGTTTGATTCATCGTAGTAGCGTATACATTGTAAAGTATGATATTTGAAGTTGCAGTTGGGTCTGATTGTTATTGCAGAGTTCTGTGTCTGCTCTGTGTTCTGGTGACTGTGTTGTTAACAGGGTTTCAGTGTTTTAGTGATTCAGAAATTGATGATGCTAGTATTGATTGTTTTGTGCTTCAATGATATTTATGGGTCCAGTATGAAAATTTGATGAAACATGGCCTTCAGATTATAGTGTTGTGCTTCAGGAGTATCCAGTCTGAAAATGTATGAAATGTGGTCCTTGGAGGGTGAAAGGAGATTGTAGGCCGGCGCCTACGTACTAGTACATCAACTAGTACAAGAGCAAAGGGGGTAGTAGCTCCCTTCCGGTAGCAGCTGGAGAATGAGTGAAGATTGGAGCATTCAGTAGGCAGGCACCTATGTACTAGTAAATGGATCAACTAGTACAAGAGCTAAGGGAGTTGTAGCTCCCATCTAGGAGAGTCGGGAAAACGAGAGAGGGTTGTAGCCCTCTATAGGTAGAAGCCTGCGTACTGGTAAAGGACTGCACCAGTACAAAATATTGTAAAATGAAGTATCTTATTGAAAGAAGATAGAGACGACTTGCAACAGGTGGTTTTCACCCACATTGGGTTTCCACCTTATATCATGGTGTTCATGTGTGCTTCTTGTGTGTGATGATCTGTTCTGTTTTACTGCACCTGCTTACTGTTCATATGGTTAATTAAGTTCTAATGCACTAACTAAAGATCAAAATTTAATGGATTAAACTGAATCATAAGTATTTTGGATATACGCTAGTTGCTTTAGACACAGTTGCGTATACACGCAGGTTCCCTTGAATGAAGTAGTGTATATGTATCTAAGTATGGAAATGAAAAGTTTATTGATCTGATAATACTAATTCACCCCCCCCTCTCAGTATTATTTCCAACACAAATTAGTTAATTCAGGGGTAGAATGCTTGATTAATTCTACCTTAAATCACTTGAACTTTTACATTAAAATTGGGCAAATTGGTGTATTTTGTAGAATACCTGAAACCGGAGGTTGGTGTTGTGAACTTGGTCGAGGTTTTAGGTCATAGATGAAAAATGTTGGCTATGGACGAGTGCTGGAGGCAAGATGGTGACTGGTAGTACGGGTATAGATTTCAAGGGTGCATGAAAGCTCATGCTTTTAATGTGTCGATGGTCGAAAAAATGTAAAAATTTCGTTCGTGGGGCTCTATTGGGTGAAAAATGGGAAAAGCAGGAAAAATGGTTATGAACAGTGACTAGTATCGAGAGGGTGGTTTTTCCCCTCTTCGCACCAATTTTGGGGACTGGGTGGTAAAGTTCGGAGGGGATGCGAAATGATGCGATGGTGACATGACACTAAATTGGGTCCAAGCAATTAACCACCCATTTCAAGTGCTATTAGGCCATTAAAGCTCGGAAATGGAATGCGTGCGAAATGGAGGAATAACCACTGGATGATATGGGTATTAATCGGATGGTGGTCACGATGAAAAGATGCACAAAGGGGATTAGAGGAATGATTAAGGAGGGGCCCACCTACTTGAGCCTATTTAATTAACTTTAAATCACGGATTAACTTAAATGATCCATCGAGCAAGTTTTTGCAAGGCGGAAGGGTTTTCAACTTAGGATACGCTGATTTATGGGTTTTTTTATTAGAAAAGGTGAAAATAATTTTCACAAAGGGGGGAAAAGGGTTTATACCCTAGGAAAAGGGATTTATGGAACATAATGATGATTTTAGCAAGAGGGAAGGGATTTAAAAGTGAATTTCTAGAGGAAAATATGGGATAATGAAGTAAGGGTAAAAATGGAGGGGAAAAGGGGTATTTTAAGGGATGATGGGAAATTAATAAGCATGAGAGGGAGAAACTTGTGAAAGGAGTAGGAGTAAATAACTCATCTTATGGGCATGCTTTTTTCATTGATAATTGCTCTTGCACACTTGAAACACATAGTTAAGCATGATAGTAGTGCTTATGCTCCAAATGACTTGTATTTCTGTAACCTTTCTTTACTTACCCCTTTACCTACCCTAACATTTTTTCTTCACTTTGGTGGGTGCACTTAAGCTAGAAAACCCTTTGCTTTCCTTTTCTTTTCTAAAACAAACTATCTACTTCTAACCTTATATCTTCTAAGGGCTCAGATTGAGCTAATGAGCTCCTTTTTTTTTCTACCTATCTAATGATCTGCCAAGATTAAACTATTTGGTCAGATTTTATTCTTTAACTATAAACATAAAATTCAAGGCATGAAGTAGTCAAGATTAAGTAGTTTGACTATCTTGGGTTGTGATATGTATGACAAGATGCACACAACCATTATTTAAGATAGTAAAGTAAAAAGTAGTGGAACTTGGACTTGCACACTTTTATGATCTGTTTTTTGTTTGGGGTTCATATTGTTTCATTTTATTGTATTTTTTGATCTTTTCTTATTTTCCTTGTTCTTTGATATTTCTTTTAGGACATACCCTGTTTACATTTTTTAATTTTAATATGGAAAACTTTTGTAGAAAGCAAAGGTAGTACAATATTACAAGAGTTAACCTCAGCCAATTCAAAATTATGAATCCTATCACTATAGGACTCTAATCGTGGCTCTGTTAGCTCTGCTACAAACTTCAACATGTGAAGGTCAAATTCGTGTCTATCTGCATTGTTTGTGCTTAAAAAGGGACTTGCATCAACCATCTTTCTCATTCTCCTTTGCTCTGCTTACACTCATATAAACCCCGCTACCTTTGTTTTACCTCTAAAGCCTCGGATAAACCCGCTTTCCCTCAGGTCCCCCATAAATCCAACAAAGTCCTTTTTAGCCCTTTTTCCTTAGTCCCCGGGTGCTTAACCCATGAAACCGCACCCATATAACCCTCCACCGCATTCGCAACCATCTATTTGTTGCGCCACGATCTGATGGTCCCGCCCGCACATAACCTGCTTGCTTGTTCCCTACCGTCCGATTGGTTACCGTGAGATCCAACGGTATTTGCTTCCTTCACTACCGAAACTTACCTGTGCTTTAACTCACGGGGAAAGTGGTTTCCCGCCGGTCCCATCTGCCACACATCGCGCGATAAATGGGATCGGGCCCCACTGTACAATTACTACCACCTCTGAAAAGCGGTGCGGGGAATACCACTTACCGCCGTCCCGCCCGTCCTCGCGCGCTATCTCCCATGCATCTTTTCTGCCCGATCACCGTTGGATTTGTCTGCCTGAGATCCGATGGCTCACGACTGTCCACCTCCCGTTTCTACTCGATTCCTCCCACCAAGAGATCTTTTCCGTCTGTGCGTTGGATCCAACGGCTCATGATTTTCTTCCACCTCGCCTCCCAGTACTCCTCGCCAAGCGTTGTCTGCCATTCATCTGCGCGGTCCAACGACCGATTTTCTTCCTTCGCCTATCCCAACTATCCACATCCACAACCAATCTGTGCTTCCGAAGGATGAAGGTGGATAGCTACCAGTACCCGGTGCAGTTACTCCACAAAAATTGCATTTATCAAGGAAAGAAGCCGTGAAGGAAAGAGGAGTTAAAAGTATTAATCAATCATGGAGCTTTATTCATATTACTCTCCACCTGCTCAAGGAGTACAGCAGAACATCAGAGAACGTCAAATTTATTCATTAAAGCCAATAGAACGTAGCAGAGACTCCATCAGAGAGTTAAAGCGGTTGGTGATCCATTATGACCCCTCCACGTCGAGAATAACAAAATATATTTGTAATAAAACTCTATATATACCCAGCAAACAGATGTAATCAGGGTTGATGGTTGTTGTTTTGATGTAAGGTTCAACTTCTAGAGACTGTAACTACTGTGATACTTGCAGCATCTGGTCTTCATTTTTCAGCTAATACAAGCTTCTTTTGTTGTTAATTGCTCACTTTCCATTTCTACTCTGCTCTAGGCTATGCCTGTTATGTATTTTCATTTTCCCTTGATGCTTAGCATTAGAGGGGTTGTCACCCCACCTCTGTGTTAGAATCTAGTATGTATCATTGAATGTGCGATGTGGGTTTCTGTTTACTTAGTGCTAAATAGTTGGCATCTTGTCTGTGCATTAAGAAATAGATTTGCAGACCTCCTTACTGGTTGTATCTGGCCATCACATGGTCTTGTGCATCTGCTGGTGTGGTCAGTATTCTCCATGTTCACTTAATCCTCAAACTGTGAGTAATTGGTGGTCTAAAGCCTTATAGTCTAGGGGTGTTCACCCATGTCTGGGGTTAAGCATAGTAGAAGTGGTTATCTGGCTTAAATATGCATCATTCCTTCCATTCATCCATTTCCAACAATTTGTTGAGTTTGTAATGTTACCGAGCATCTTTGAGATACAACCTAGGAGAGTTTCCTAGGGTGATAACATTAATTGGCACTGTTGCCAGGGAGAGGAGATTGAAGCTCAACTTCCCTGGGAGGACAACATAGTTCCAAGCTTTGATGATAGACAAGGTTTGGACACATATTCTGGTTGTAATCATCTATCTGGCGACTCCACTGGAGGAAGACCAACCTTTGGCGACTCCACATTGCAGTCCTGGCTCAATTTGTGAGGCATACTCGAAGAAATCCTCAAACATCACCAGCTAAACCGGTGCCTGACCCTGAGAAGATCGTTAAGTAGAAGAAAATTTCATAGAAAGGAGCGTCAGGACCAGCTAAGCCTTAGAAATCCCATGTATCTCTGCTAGTGAAAAGTCACCTTCAGAGATTCATAAAGCTCCTTGTTCATTCATTTCCCATTCGGATCTCAGTCCAAAGAAGCATCCATGTTGTCCATCATATTCCTCTGTCTCTTTCATCCTTTTCATTGATCCATACCACTCAGTCTACCAGTATCCTTTCATATACCCCAGTCATGGTAAGTCAGCAAGCTCTTATAAAGATAGAAAGAATTGTTGCTGCTAGGTATGGACCCTTGGTCTTGCCTGTCCCTTTGAATGCCATGTCTGTAGGAGATTATCAAGAATATATGCCTAAGTTTACTGGTACAGAAGGAGTAACAGCTGAAGAGCACCTTGAGTCCTTTTATAGCTATGCTGATAACCTGGATATCAATGAAGAGGATGTGTGGATGAGATTTTTTGTCGAAAGCCTAGATGGGGAAGCTAGGAAATGGTTTTAGAGAATTAGCCCCTAGGTCTATAGCAGATATTAAGGCCTTAGATGATCTGTTCCTAAAGCACTAGGGAATAATAAAGATCTTCTCTATTATCATACTAAATTTGGGAACTTGCAGAGAGAAGATGGTGAGCTGCTGTCTAATTTCAACAAGAGATTCAACCATATGTACAACAGAATACCATGTGAAATAAAGCCTACCCCTACTTCTGCTATGATTACTTATGCCAATGCCTTCGATTCTTAGTTTTTCCTGCTATTAAGAGAAAGAAGATGTGCTTCTCTGGCTGATATGAAAAATGCAGCCTTTGAAGTAGAAGCAAACATCATTGCTATAGAAAGACTCGAAGGTGATGCTGAAAGGAGAAGACAGGGAGGTGAGTCCTCATCATCCTTTGATCCTCAGATCGATAAATTGGCTAGGATGATAGAGCTATTGGCCTCTGAAGTTTCCAGATTGGAGGTTGAGCAGTATTCTCAGGAAGCAGGAGCTCCTTTTTCCTTTACTCTTCCAAAGCCAAATCCATATAGAGGAGCACAGGAGCAGTTGCAGATTTTGCAAAAAAGTAGAGATACAAACGAAGACAAAAGAGTGAAAACCCTTTTTTAGAATATAGTCATGGAAGAAGAGCAATATGAAGAAGAGGATGAGGTTCATGGTTTGGAAGACAAGGGCAGTGCCCCTTTCCTAACCAGAGCTGCCTATGAAGAAGCATTATCCAAAGGCACTACTCATCAGTTTGTTGTGCCTGCAGAACAACAAGCTCATAAGCAGAAGCAAGTAGCAGCAGATCCCTTCATCCTGAAAGAGTCTAAGCCTGAAGCCAGCCCAGATTCCCATGACTATACAAATCTACCAATTGACCAGCCTGTTGTTATCCCCAATCTAGTGATCAAAAAAGGAGAAGAAAGTTCCCCATCATCTTGTGCTTCTTCATCTGTTCCAGTGACAATCGCTCATAGTTGCCTCCTGGGCACTGAGGCAGGCCATGAATCAAAGCCCAAGGCTGATACTAATCATCTCAGTCTTGATATTCTGAGGCCTACCCAGGTGGTTTCCACATGGCTTGAAAGGGCAGTTTGTCAGATCACAAAGGAAGAGGAAGCATAGTTTTGGGACTCCTCCTTGGATGTGGGCTATTCTAAAAAATATGCAGTAGCAGGTGATGTCTGTGTGTCCTCCACACAAGAATACTTTGGTTTGCCATTCATATTAATTGTGCAAGGCATAGATGAAAAAGACAAGTACACAACAATCGTGGTTATTCAACAGGTGTACAAAGGCTCCCATGAAGAGCATCCAAGGATGAGAGCATACAAAAAGGGGACAAAGTACAGATCATCTCTACCTATTAAGCTCAAATGTCCTAAACTTTTTGAGGTAGATGATCAAATAAATCCAATTTTGCAACTCTTTGATGAACTGACTGAGAGGAGGGGAAACAATTTTGGTGGCCTAGTAGATGGCCAGTTTTTGAGGATTTATGTTTAAGGTTTCCAAGCCTTAACAATTATAAGCATGTTCTTTTACAGGTTTTAGCGTAGACTTAATTAGACTCCATGCCCAATGGAATACTAGGCAATGTTTTTTAAGCTTGTTTTGTATGAAGGCATTAGTCTGTAGTTCTTGAGACCTCACAGGGAGGATCTCATCCCCAAAAGGAGACAGTGTTAGCTCTGCTACAAACTTCAACATGTGGAGGTAAAATTCGGGCCTGTCTACATTGTTTGTGCTTAAAAAAAGACTCGCATCAGCCATCTTTCTCATTCTCCTTCACTTTGCTTACACTTGCATAAACCCTGCTGCCTCCTTTTTACCTCTAAAGCCTCGGATAAACTCACTTTCCCTCAGGTCCCCCCTAAATCCAACAAAGTCCTTTTTAGCCCCTTTTCCTTAGTCCCCAGGCACTTAACCCACGAAACCATGCCCATATAACCCTCCGCCACATTCACAACCATCGATTTGCTGCATCGTGATCTGACGGTCCCACGCCACACATAACCCTCTCGCTTGTTCCCTGCCATCCGATCACTTACCGCGAGATCCAACGGTATCCGCTTCCTCCATTTCTGAAACTTACCCGCGCTTTACCTCACGGGGAAAGTGGTTTCCCGCTGGTCCCATCTGCCATGCGTCACGCGATAAATGGGATCGTGCCCCACTGTATGATTAATACCACCTCCGAAAAGTGATGTGGGGAATACCACTTACTGCCGTCCCGCTTGTCCCCGCGCGCTATCTCCCGTGCATCTTTGCCACCCGATCACTGTCGGATCTGTCCGCCCAAGATCCGACGGCTCACGACTGTCTGCCTCCTGTTTTTGCCCAATTCCTCCCACCAAAATATCTCTGCCATCTGTGCATTGGATCCAATGGCTCATGATTTTCTTCCACCTCGCCTCCCAGTACTCCTCGCCAAGCATTGTTTGCCATTCATTTGCGCGATCCAATGGCCAATTTTCTTTCTCTGCCTGTCCCGACTAACCATGTCCATAACCATTCTATGCTTCCAAAGGATGAAGGTGGCCAGCTACCAGTACCCAGTGCAGTTACTCCACAAAAACTACATTTATCAAGGAAAGAAAGTCGTGAAGGAAAGAGGAGTTAAAAGCATTAATCAGTCATGGAGCTTTATTCATATTACACTCCACTTGCTCGAGGAGTACAACAGAACATCAGAGAACATCAAATTCATTCATTAAAGCCAGCAGATTATAGCAGAGACTCCATCAGAGAGTTAAAGCTGTTGGTGATCCATTACGACCCCTCCACATCTAGAATAGAAAAATATCTTTGTAATAAAACTCTATATATACCCAACAAATATATGTAATCATGGTTGATGGTTTTTGTTTTGATGTAAGGTTCAGCTTCTAGAGACTGTAACTACTATGATACCTGCATCGTCTGGTCTTCATTTTCAGCTAATACAAGCTTCTTTTGCTGTTAATTTCCCACTTTCCATTTCTACTCTATTCTAGGCTGTGCATGTTATGTATTTTTCATGTGCTCTTGATGTTTAGCATTAGAGGGGTTGGCATCCCACCTCTATGTTAGAATCTAGTATGTATCACTGAATGTGATGTGCAGGTTTTTGTTTACTTAGTGCTAGAGAGCTGTCATCTTGTCTGTGCATTAAGAAATAGATTTGCAGACCTCCTTATTGGTTGCAGCTAGCCATCACATGGTCTTGTGCATCTGCTGGTGTGGTCAGTATTCTCCATGTTCACTTAATCCTCAAACTGTGAGTAATGGTGGTCTAAAGCCTTGTAGTCTTGGGGTGTTCACCCATGTCTAGAGTTAAGAATAGTAGAAGTGGTTTTCTTGCTTGAATATGCATCATTCCTTCCATTCATCCATTTCCAACATTTTTTTGAGTTTGTAATGTTCCCGAGCATCTCTGAGATACAACCTAGGAGAGTTTCTTGGGGTGATAACAGGCTCCACATGGGGATGGCATTTTTGGGTGAGATGTCAAGAACTATGAAGATCAGTAGCCTTTGAATTTGTGACTATATTTACCTTGTGAACTATCCTTCTATGATTCCTACTTTATTGATACTTATGAGAATAAATCCTCCAAAGCTCTAGGCCTTCTCTTTGGGCTTCAACTTCAAAGGATTATCATCTAATCCAATCTACACTCTACAATGTTATGTATAATGATGCAAAGTAAAGAGAACTATTGTGAATCAATGGAAAAATAATGCTTCAGCATTCTACCATTAACAGGTCCTCCTGGTAGATCTGATCCATCTATGTTTGTCAAGAAAAAGGCATTGTTGCCTCTGTAGCCATAAATGACATAAGGCCCCTGCCACAGAAAATCAAATTTTCCATGCTTGTGTTTGTCTTCTCTCCTTGAATCCCACTTAAGGACTTTGTCTCCTATGTGAAGATCATCTACTTTAGTCTTTTTATCAAAGACTTTCTTAACCTTTTCCTAGATTACCTGTGATTTTACATATACTTCTTCTCTGGTCTGCTGTAGGTGTATGGTTTGATTTATTCTTCCTTGAATATCATTTGGTTCCACCTGTAATTCTTGGAGGATATTCATGACTGGCACTCCCAAGGATGATGGGAAAACTACATCCATCCCATAAACTAGTTCATAAGGTGATGTTCCAATATACTTCTTAGTAGTTAGTCTATCTTCCCATAAGGCATTTACTAACTTGTTTTTCCAAGTTTTCTTGTTATCTTCCAGTAATTTTTTAATAATTTTGACCAGACTTTTGTTGGATGACTCTACTAGTCCATTACCTTGAGGGTAATAGGCTATGGAATGGCCAAGGGTGATGTGGTATTTGTTACAGAAATCTATCATTCTTTTGGATTTAAAGGTTGCTGCATTATTAGTAATGAGCTTCTAGGGACATCCAAAAATTGACAGTATATTACACTGTAGGAAGGTGAGTATGACAGTGTTTGTGGCTTGCCTAGAAGGTATGGCCTCTATCCATTTGGTAAAATAGTCTGTGGCTGTCAGTATCCATTTGTGCTAAGCTGAGGAGGCTGGGTGTATTTCTCCAATGAAGTCTAACCCCCATTGTTGAAATGGCATCTCAATGGAAACTGGTTTAAGAGGCAAGGGTTAAAGTTTTCTCTTTCCCTAAAAAATATGGAATTTATGATAGGAGGTCACATGTTTTTTAACATTTGCAAACAATGTAGGCCAATAGAAACCAGCCATGAGTTTGGTTACACCTTTGCCTTTAATGAGCTTGGTGGGCTTTATCTCTATATCATATTCTAAGATTGTGGCAATCCATTTGCCTCTTTTTCCTTCAGGCCCATTTTGAGTCAAAATTTCCTTAACTACAGAGTTTGGAACATAAGCAATAATGTGAGAGTAAAAAATGTATACTCTGAAATATTTGATATCCTTAACTAAATCTAATGCCTACTTTTCCATGATATTGTATTTGATTGTGGCATCTCTTAAGGATTTACTAAAGAATGCTATTGGCTGTTCATATCCTTGATTGTTCTTTTGCAGCAAGACTCCTACAATTGTGTGTTTTGAAGCAAAAGAAAAAATAATAAAAACTTTGTTAAAGTCAAGACTAATCAAGACTGGAGTCTTGGTTAAAGCTTCCTTAATAGCTTCAAAGGATTGTTTGGCCTCCAATGTCCATTTAATTGTTGAGTCTTTTCTTAGCATGTTATTTAATTCCTTAAAAATTCTTCTCGATTTGAGATGAATCTCCTAAGAAAATTAATCTTACCTAGAAATGATTGTAGCTCTTTAATGTTTTAGGGATGGGAAATGGTAAAAATGGCTTCTATTCTAGCGGGGTCTATCCTAATCCCATCTTTAGATATCATGTGTCCTAACAACTTTCCCTCTTCTAGACCGAAGAGTGTCTTTTTAGGATTTAAAGAAAGCCCAAATTTCCTGCATTTGATAAATACTCCTCTCAGATGGTCTAAATGTTCATTGTTAGATTTAGAGAAGACTATGATGTCATCCTGCTATACTACTAAGAAATCATGGAGAAAAATCTATATCCATAGCTCTTTGAAATGTGTGACCTGAATTCATTAATCCAAAGGGCATCTTTAAATACATGAAGGTACCCCAAGGAGTAGTAAACACAGTTTTAGCTTGGTCCTTAGGCGAGACTAAGATCTGGTTATACCCAGAGAACCCATCTAACAGAGAAATTCTAGATGAACCTACTACCCTTTGAAATATATGGTCCATTTTTGGTAAGGGGCAGTTGTCTTTTAAAGAGATCCTGTTTAAGTTTCTAAAATCTACACAAAGTCTAATTTCACTTGGCTTTTTCCTAGTTGTAACTAAGTTTGAAATCCAGTCTCAGTATCTAATGAGGGCTATTATTTGGGCATCAACAATTATTTTAACCTCTTTCTCTATGGATGGCATAAGAATTGGGTTTATCCTCCTAAGTTTCTATTTGAAAGGTTTATGATCTTCTTTTATAGGTATTTTGTGTTGGATTATGTTGGTGTCAAAAGATTTTAAGTCTTCATAACTCCAAGCAAATACATCGTGGAACTCCTTAAATAGATTGATATATTTGACCTTTTCCTCTGGAGGTAAGGCTTTAGATATCTTAATGAGTTACAGATTATCTTCAGTTCCTATATTAACCTCTTCTATGTCAGCTCTCAGAGGTTCCATCTTGGGTTTCCTAGCTACATCATTAGAGTAAAACAAATCCTCTAAAGGTACTAATCCTTTAGGCAAAAAATTATTTTTCAAATTAAGAATCTCATGATCATCATCCATTATTTCATCTATCTCTACATTTTCTAAACTATCTATTTATACTCTAGTAAATTTAGTTGGTTTAGCTACATCGAAAATATTTACATCTAAGCTACTTTCTAGATTATTGTCTACTGTACAGTGAATATCTATCTTGCAATTCTGAAATTCACCTTCATTGTTCATGAAATCGTAGATCTGAGAGTCCTGGGAGAAAATCTGCCAATACTTGAGGTTATCTGGTATCACAGGCCTATGTCTGACTTCTGTAGTGTACTGGTGGTTTGGTTGAAATGGAAATTTACAAGTACTAGCAAAGGTAGCTAGACTATGGGCCTGCATGTTTTGTTTTCTAGGAATGGTAGCAAAGTTTGATTCCAGGAGGTCCTTGCTCAAGTCTAAAACATTATCCCTATATCTACCAAGCCTAGGGTTGTTGACAGAATATTCACCACTGATCTGTTTGATAATCAACTCTGAGTCTCCCATGATGGTTTTAGCTCCCAATTTCCTAACCAATTGTAACCCTAGAATCAGGGCTTCATATTCAACCATGTTATTGGTACCTTTGAAGTTCAATATGAAAGCATGTCCCTCAGTATTATTATTCTCCATATTATGGATCCACACTCCTGCACCAACCCTTAACCTATTGACAGATCCATCAAAGTCTAAAAGCCAATGTGACTCATGGAATAAGTTCTCACTATCAGTTATTCTGTATTTAAGGTACTTGGTTGTGATTTCCTTTTTATCACTTTCTGCATTATATAAGATGAAAGAGTCAATATTTGAATGCATGGAGTATTTGGGAAAGTTTTGTGGCTTTTCCTCACTACCAACCATGTACTTCATCAAGGTCTCCCTATATAATTTTCTTGGTTGGCCAAAAATAGATATGGTGGCATAAGACATATCCAACTACAAAGATCCCTGCAGTTTTGCTCCCCATGAGCGAGATAGTAGCATTCCCTATTTCAGTGGGATTTCTGCAACTACAATGTCCATTAGAATGCTCTTTGCAGGGCATTGGACAAGAGTCACACATAAGTCTTTGATTATACCAAGGCATTTAACCTGGCTGGAGTCAAAAGAAAACAAATCCTTATAAGGCTTGGTAATGTCTAGGTTCAGTCTTTCCATTATTTCCTTTGGCATCAGATTGTGGGATGCTCCTGAGTCCAACATAGTGTTATGAAATTTTTTATCATGAATGTTTAGGTTGATGTAAAAAGGAGGAACTCCCCCTTGTTGATGAATAAACAATGTAAACTTTGAAACAGGAATTGTAAACTCAAAACAGGAACTCTAGCCAAAAAACCGCTTAAAAACATCAAAAACAATGCTAAAAACGAAAAGTGTTGATCCTAAAATAACAAACATCTTTTTCTAGGGTAAATTTTGAACATGTTTTTAAAATGGCGGTGAAAACCAATTTTTTGTGCAAAAATTGTCCAAAAGACACCCTCAAAACAAAAATTGTTGACGTTGGGATAACACTTTTTTTTCAAGGGTAATATTTCAACATTTCAAAATAATAGCATAAAATATTTTATCATGACCCTGAAAAAAATTAAAATTTCAAAAAAATAATGAAAACATAAAATAAAATAAAAAATTTAAAAATTAAAACAATTGAAAAACACGAAAAAAAAAAGTTTAAAAATCAACAAAACATAAATTAAAGTATATACTTAAAAAAAAAAATCAATCATAAAAATGTAAAAAAAATAAATAAATTAAAAAACTTATTTCAATATATATTTATAAAATTGTCCATTTACGTTTATTTTAATAAGAAAATTAATAATCGAATTAACTGATTTGAATAATTTTTGTTTATACCCTTCATGGTCAAACTAGCCGTTTCTCGGTCAAATCTAGCTGTCATTATTCTAGCCGTTACCTGGTCTAGAAATTTGGTCATTGGATATTCTGCCCGATCTATTTATATTGCATAGCAAGATTTGCTCATCCAACTTGTCATGACAATGAACCGCACTGGTTGGTTCGAAACGCATCAACAAAAATATCTCTATGTGATTTTCGCCGAAGATTATTCTCAAAACATAAACAAAACTTAAAAATTATAAACAAATAAATAGTAAAAAAAACATATTTAAAAAAAATGGAAAAAAAAAAAATCTTGTAAACCATAGAAAAAATTGGAAAAACAAAGAAAGAAAAAAAAAAAAAAAAAAAAAAATATATATATATATATATATATATATATATATATAGAAAAGAAAAGACAAATTAAAACAAACTATAAAATTAAGTAGGTAAAAATAGAAAAATTTTAAAAACATTATCAAAAGACTACAAAAAAAATTTAAAATTAAAAACAAACTAAATTTAATAAGAAAATAGAAAATTAACGGAAAAAAAAATAAAAAACTACTAAAATTAAGATTAAAATGTTAATTACTTAAAAAATATATAAAAAAAGACAAAAAAAAAGTTTAAAAAAATTATCTCATAAACCATAAAAGAATTAGGGAAAAAAAAACAAAAAAACAAAATTTTATATATATATATATATATATATATATATATATATATATATATATATAAGTAAATAAAAATAGAAAAAATTTAAAAAAACATTAACAAAAACTAAGAAAAAAAAATTAAAAACAAACTAAATTAAAAAAAAAAAAAAAATAGAAAATTAACGAAATTAAAAATAAAAAACTAGTAAAATTAACATTAAAAACATTAAAAAAAACTAAAAAAAAATAAACAGAAATTAAAACAAACAAAAAAAACCAAAAAAATATAAAAATTTTAAAAATATATGTCTTTTCAAATTAAAAAAAAAAAACCAAAAAATTAAAAAACATTTAGAATTTTGAAAGAAACATGTATTTTTCTATTTCAAAAATAAAACACAAAATTTATTAAACTTACACTTTTTATTTAAACACACACATACAAAAAAAATATTAATTTTTTTTTTAAACAAATTGTTTTTTTTTTTTTGTTTTTGTTTTTTTTTTTTTAATTTTCAAAAATATATATTAAAAAAAAATTAATATATTTTTTTCAAACAATTATTAAAAAATTTGTTTTTTTTTAAACAAGTTTTTTTTTTTTTTATTTAAAACAATTTTTTTTTAATGTTTGTTATCTTTAAAAAAAAATATTAAAAAAAAAAAAATTCGCCCTCTCGGTAGCCTGTGGTGGCGCGGCCCCGGGCAGAGGTCTTGCATGCAGGCCTCCGCTCAGGGCCGCGCCACCACAGGCGGATAAGGGCGGAGGGGCGATTGCATGCAGGACGTCCGCCCGAGGTCGCGCCACCGCGGGCCGCTGGGAGGGTGATTTGGAAAAAAAAAAACCAACCTTGTTTAAAAAAAAATTAATTTTTTTTAATAATTATCTTTTTTTAAATAAAAAAAAAAACAAAATTAAAAAAAAAAAATTAATTTAAACTTCTTTCTTTCTTTTTTTTTTTTTTTTTGTTTTAAATAAAAAAGGTAAGTTTAATAAAATTTGTTTTTTATTTTTTAAATAGAAAAATACATGTTCCTTTAAAAAATTTTAAATGTTTTATAATTCTTTTTGTTTTGTTTTGTTTTTTTAAAGACATATCTTTTTAAAAAAATTTATTTTTTATTTATTTTTTATTTTTATTTATTTTATTTTATTTTATTTATTTATTTATTTATTTTTTTCAGCTTATTTTTGTTTTTTTTAGTGTTTTTAATGTTAATTTTACTAGTTTTTAATTTTCATTTTTGTTAATTTTTTTTTTTTTTTTTTATTACTATTATTATTTTTTTTAATCTAGTTTGTTTTTATTTATTTATTTCTTGTTTTTGTTAATGTTTTTTTTAAATTTTTCTATTTTGACTTCTGTAATTTTTTTTTTTTTAAATTGTGATTTTTTTTCCAAATTCTTTTATGGTTTATGAGATAATTTTTTTTATTAACATTTTTTTTGTCTTTTTTTTTGTATATATTTTTATATGTATTTTCTTGAAGTAATCAACATTTAAAAAAATAAAAATAAAACAACTTGAAAATTCATTAAGTAATCATAATTTTTTTAAAAAATGGACATAATAAATTTTAAAGTGTGAAAAATAAGTCCTCTAAGAAAAAAGGTATGTTGTATAACACGTTGCATCAACACATTTTAAAATCAGCATAAAAATCACTAACATTTAAAAACAAATATTTATATTTGATACATAAAAATATTTAAATTGTCAAAAGTATGCTCCAAAAAATAAGAATTGTACTTTGCATCACCATTTTTCAAAATCAGGTCACGTTTTTACTACCTCTACGAAACAGGTAATCGTATTGGTTATTTAAAGTGCCAAAAACTATGTTCTAAAAAAAATATGTGTTTTGCATCGCCCCTTTTTAAAATCGGGTCTATTTTTTGCTATCTCTATGAAATGGGTAATAGTATCAGTTCCCGTTTCAAAGTTTACATTGACAATACCATTAGCCTTAGGGCCAAACAACAATTCAGGCTAATCATCATTCAAATTAACATAATCCTCTCCTTCTCCTATGTTCAAAGTCTCAGTTATCTGTGACCTATAAGATTGATTCTTTACTAGTTCGGTCAAAGGAACTGATATCTTCAATTTAGCTATTTCATTTTTAATGTTGAAAGGGAGTTGAGGTTTGTTTGTTTGATTCAAATCTTCCTTAATGTGTGTAGTTTGAGTGTCCTTATTCTGTTTCTTAGTGGTAGGCATTTCAGTTTGTGTTTCTACTGTTTTTCCTTGATTTCTTTTATTTTGATTGTTTTCAGTAATTGTCTCTGTTTGGGTTTCAGTGGAGGTTATATGTACAATCCTAGGGGTTGAAGTTTCAAGTGTTCCCCTAGGGAGAATTTGCAACACTTCGTTAACTAGAGCTTCTTTTGTTATCTTAGTCTGGGTTTGGATGGATCTTTTAATGGGAGTCTCATTATTCTTCTTACTCCTTAAGCTATATTGTTTATGTACCTCATATATAGCTGACTCATATCCCTGTTTAAAATCAAAAGATTCACCAAATTCTAACTGCAATTGCTGAAGCATATACAACTCTTGTTCTTCTTGAGTAAGAAAAACAATGTCTTCCTCTGTGGTTTCCAGTAAGTTAATCTGGGTATCATCCTCTGCTTCTTGGTTCTGTGAATCCTCAACATAGTTTTCTTGGAAGGGTGGCCTAATTTGTTGGTCTGGTGTAGCATTTTTTGCAGCATTAGGGTTCTTCCTAAAATTTGGGTTTCTTATTGGGGGTTGCTTTTGTTGATTCTCCCATTGATTTTTCCTCTCCATTTTCTCTAACCTATCCATGACTCTTTCTAAACTTTTAGCTAAAACATCTACTTTTCCATCTAAATTTGAAGCTTATTCTTTAAATACAACTTTCTTTTCATTCCTCATTCGTGCTTTCTTAGCTAACAGGTTGGCCTCTACACTGACAGCATTGCTCCGCATTTGTTCAAGTGTTTCAGGGTTTCTTTCCCTCATCTGGTATGGCATGTCAACATCAAAACCATCAGGGAACTTAATTAATGCTAGGTCAGGTGGAGGCTTAATGTTGGCGGAATTGCATTGTAGATATTATTAAACCTAGTGCAATAGTCCTGAACTGACTCATTAGGAGCTCTTTTAATATTGTCATATTCAGAAAGTATTTTCAATGGGTTTTTCTTTCTATCCCAACTATCAATGAATAACCTTTGAAAATTGGCTAAGTCTGCAATATGGTTGGCAGGAAAGGCTTTAAACCATTTCTTGACATCCCTAGTTAAAGCTTGGGCAAACAGTCTCATTTGGACATTTACTTCATCTATTTCATGCAATTCAAAAAAGTCAAACATCTTATTTACATGTTGTTGTGCAGTGTAATGACCAATAACATCAAATAGGAAGATCTTACTCTAATAATTGCAGGCATGGCACGGAGTTGGGCAGGTAAAACAAGAGGAGCATATTAGTTTACCATTGTTGTGGTTCTGGTTTGACTTGGGGATAAAGTTGTGGTGGTTGAAGAAGGGCTTGAAACTGATGGAGGTGAACTAGATGATGATGAAGATGATTGATTAATAAGTGGTTTAGATGATTGGATTGTGGTAGATACAATTGATGAAGTAGTGGTATAGGAAGGTGTATTTACAGTGAGTGAAGTTTGTGCAAAAACTCCAGGGGCAACAGTAGTAAGGGCAACTAGTTCAATAGATTGTTGAATGTAAGAATCGCCTATATTACTTATCAATTTAGAGGCCCAAGCTTCTATCTTGTCAAAAGTCTCAATGACAAATTTATCTAAATCTGAATGAATTACCCTTTTTGATTCAATGAGTTGAACAAACTCAGGGTCTAAGACTGTTTCATGGATTTCATTCTTAGATTTACTTCTGAAGAATGAAAGGTCAAATGACAAATCGAAAGGGATGTCCTCCAAAGTTGACAACTCCTCAGGGAGTGAATTGGATCTAACTAACCTGCTACTACTGTCTTGAGTTTCTGTCATTTTGGACTGTCTTAAAATTCTCTTCGTGTCATCCACTATAGTTGTAGGGTTTGGATCTGAGTTTTCCCTGGTATAGTCAAACTTCTTAGGATCCATAATTTTAAGTTTTTTAAAATGTTTTTATGAAATTTTATGAAAATTTACTTCGGATAATGACCTTAAGGGGCTCAATATTTAATTCAAGGTTTCCTTAAAGCTTTATGAGACTGAAGATCGAAGTCCCCAATATGGTCACCAGTAATGTTATCACTCTAATAATTCTTTTGAAGTAAAAAAAAAAGAAAAAACCGAAGATAACCACAAACTGCTTTTGGAGATCATGACCTAGCCTTCCTAATGCTCAGAGACGACTCTCTCTTTAAAATTTAACTTTATTTGTTTTGATTTTAGGCTAGTTATGATTTTTCTAGGGGTTTTTGATTTGTATTTGAGATTGGGTGGTGGGATCTGCTAAGACAGATGGATAAAACGATGTCTTTTAGACCATTGGGATATGGAGTCAAGCAATAAGGAAGCAAAACTGGATTAAGGGCAAGATAGCAAAGTGTTTTTAAGATCTTTGAGACAGAGGGGTGAAAGGGTTTCACTCGGGGTGAGAGAGCAATTAAGAGTTATCAGACCTGGATAATGAATGAGGAATGAAGGGGCAATTAGGATCAAAAGGAAATTAAGAATCCTTTAACTTGGATATTCAAGAAATCAATCTAAACCAAGGAACAATTAAGAATTCCTTAACTTAGATATCAGCAAAAAACATTTAAATGTATGACTGTTAAGACAGAGTGCAATTAAACAAATTCTGAAGTATTATTCCAGTTATAACATTTAGATTCAGAAACACATTAAATATTATGAATAACTTGAGAAAAATAACAATAACACACGAGAATACTTCTCTGAAGTTCGCTCAACACATGAATCCTTGGAAATATCTGATCTTTATTTATCAATCCAGCTTGCTGGCTTAGTAAATGATACAATAACCCTTTGGGTTCTCTGATCAAAAAGTCTATAGAAATGTCTAATAGAATCCACCCTACATACTTCGATTATGAAGTATTTATACAGAATTATTTACAAAATACCCTAAATTGACTTGGGATTTATTTTAGAGAAAAATATCTAATTTTTAAAAAGGTAATGCCATCTTTCTAACTGATTTATTTCTCACACTATTATATTTTATTTCCTTTTATATTTAGCTGATTGATATTTTAGCTGTCATCTGAAGCTCTTCGACTTATCTTATTTCATAGATACTCTTTGACTGGGACAACTACCCATTTACTTTCACCATTCTGTTTTCACCAAACTGTGTTAATTGTTGAAATTACTTTGATTTAAAGTAAGTTAGTTAGCTGCTCCCATCTCTCTTCAGTTGGTAACTGAATTCTCTTCAACATGATGAATACCTCATCATCCTCTGTGTATTTAACAAATGTAGGCTTATTTACAAACATGTGCTTGACCTCATGCTGGAGGTAAAACAAGTTCTCCAAAGCTTGGTAAAGGACTTTACCAGAGGGCATCCCTTGTTTTGTTGTGTTGTGGATGGTTGCATTGTTGACTTGAGTTCTAGCCACTTCCCTGAGCTTTTTGTTGTAGTCCTCTTGTGTCATTAATTTGTCATTAATTACAAAAGGACTTGGTAAACCTTTCTGCATCAGAGTGTTAAATTTGAATTTAAATCTATTAATAGAAAGTTGCATAGTCTAACACTTGTCTTCCAAGTTGTGCATCAAATTCCTTTTAGTAAGGACTCTTCTTACTTCTAGGATTTTCCTTGTCCTATCACTAATATCCAATTCTTCTAGTTCATATTTGTTTTTGGAATTCAAAAATTTGATGATCCTCATTGCCTCTTATGGCATCCCTTCCAGCTCTGTTTTAACCTTTTGAATTTCCTCTGTGGCCTCTTTAACCAGATCAATCTACTAAAAAACTACCTGAATGGATGGCCAAATATGATTGACTGAGTCAATGATATTGGCCCACAGTTTTTATTTGGCCTGTCCCAATGGCTCAACTAGATTCATTTCTTTCTCTAGATTCTTTATCCTCTCAGTTAATCTTGCTACCATGTGTTGTTCCTCCTTATTAATAATTTGAGCAAGTTTATAGTCTGTCTCTAGACTGTTTACTTTCTCTTCCAGTTTCCTGATTTCTACATCTTTGAGGGACATCTCTTCCATGGCTTTAAACAACTTATTGGCTTCTTCACCTGTAGAATATGTTGCGGTCAACCCTGTTGCTGAAGTAGATGGTGTTGTTGCAGGCAATGTAGTGGAAAATGGAGTTGCAGGAGCCAATTTCTCAGCCAATGTGGATGGTACTACTGTGGTGAAAGTTGGGATGACTGTGGCTACATTTTCCTGGAGGCTAGCCCGTCTGGTTAACTTGTCCATTTCTTTCAGCTGGGTGTTCAATTGCAACACTAAGTCAAGCATTTCCTCTTGGGCAGTTTGGCTCTCTAGGACTTGTTTTGTTTGAGGGTGGTCTGACTGAGGCAGTTTGAGCTATTTTTTCAAGGCTGCAATGTCTTCATTCTTCTTTTTTATCAACTGCTTAGTAGCCTTTATGTCCTTTCGGTCATGGCCCAACTCAATGATCAAGTCTTTTAAGGGTTTGATCCTTGTGTCTTTAGCACTGGAGAGGGGATTTTTGAGTTTAAACTGAGCAATAGTATTATTTAAGGACTCCTGTTATCTGTATGCATCCATGGCCTTACCAGTCAAGGTGGAGTATATCATTTCTCCATCATGTTTATGAAATTCTATTTGGTCCATGAGATGGATGTCCTTTGCCAATACTTCAAATGTGGTCTTCTTATAATCTGCTGTAGATTTGGGTTGTGGCACTGTTGGATGCATATATGAAATTTGCATATTTCCCTCGTCAATATCAAATGCAGACACTAGTCTACTTTGGTTAGGAGCTAAATGTTTGAATTACTGAGCATATGTCTTAGCTTTCAATTTTTCATTTCTCATTTTAATCTCCTTATATCTATCCTTAATGGTTTTTTCTTTGTCAGCTGGTCTGACAAAGGAAGAAACCTCTGCTGACTTCTGCCTTTCTATCAACTATGTGTGAGAGGTGGTGGGTTCATTTTTTTCCTCTACCTCTTTCCCTTTTTGACCTGATGTCTCTAGCCGAGATTCTGACTGTGGTTTTGAGTGTGCTTATGACTCTGTTCCTTGTACCTCACTCTATTCTTCATGTTCAGATACAGGATTTAGTTTTCTCGTTTTCCTTTAGTCTGCTTTCTTGTCCATTGTTTCCATCTGGGAACTAGAAGTCTCTTTTCTGTTTTTAGGGTTTTTTTTCTCCTTATTTAGGGGTGTTTGCAATGAAAAGGGAGCATCCATCCCTTGGCCTTGATCTGGGACCTGTAAGAACTCACTCAAGTCAATCTGTTGCTCAATATCATACAAAGCATTTTCAGCATCAACAATTGTGCTATCTTTATCTACCAAAGTGTTTTCCAACCATTCAGTTTGGTTGGAATATCTTTTAATTTCAGGCACTGAATAATTTGCATAAGGAGCTAGTTTAACCCTGGTTCTCATTTTTGTTATTACTCCATGCGGGTCACACTGCCACATAAAACTCTTGGAAAATTTCAACTCCTGTAACATACTGTCTACCTCTGGTCCAACTTGTCTATTATTGCAAATAAATGGGCCCAGTTCACTTTTGACTCTGAATTGGGCCTTCTTATTTACAGCTATTGAAGTGGACATCATCTGAGTTGATGATTTGCCTGAAATATTCCAAGGCAAAAACTCTCAAGGAAAGATACTTTGGAAATTTATATGGAGCCAGTTGGCAGCCATAGACTCTAATCTCTGTGTGATTCTGGTACAAGTACCAGTCTCCTATCTTACAATTTTTAGCCAGCTGAAGTACCCTTTTGATCTGAGGACTAATCCTAGGTTGCACAATTCTTGTCAGCATATTCATCACTAGGTGGACAAAGGAATCTATGAAGTCCTGATAATGAAAAAAAGTGGAATATTTATGGACAATAGGTGTCCAATAGAGCGCAAACCTCTCTTTTCCTCTACTCTCTCATTTTATGATCTTCATGGGGAATTTATCAGTTTGGTAGTACAAAAACAAATAATACAATAATGCATAGAACTTAAACAACCTTTTAGTGGGAAATCTGATCGGTTGTTCAGGCATTTTGTCTTAAATGAACTAAGCATAGTGAAACTTGATGGCAAGAGGTTTACCAGGGGTAAAAAGGGACAAGAATTAAAAAGTCACTTCATCTACATGTTCATCTATCATGTATCCAAGGATGGAAGATATCATGGTGATAATATGCCTAGCAGTTTGTGACAATATGGGGGTTATGTATGGAGGAGTAAAACTTGGTGTATGTTCTTTTGCATTTATGAGATCTTTGAAAACTTTCTTGGCTTTGCCCACATCAATAGAATTATAGAGTTCTAGTAGTCCTCCAATTGACAAAGAGCTAAATTTGGGCTGGGCTAGACCTGTAACATCTGATTGATGGATTCTGGAGTGATACTGAAGAGCAGCTATTGATTAGGGGTTACTACCGCTCTCTGGTTGGGGATGTAACAGGTCTGACAATAATGGATAATGTCTAGGAGATTATGGACTTCTGGGAATGAGTAGAGAGAGGTGAATGTCATCAACGTGGTTTAAAAATCTGTCTTTGCTCTAGAAGTGGTGCTTCATTCTTTCAGAGGCTGAAGATGTATCTTTAATCTGAAAATCCCTATTAGCCAAGGGTATGTGATCTTGGTCAAGGTGGGGGGTTGAAATAGGCTTAACATTTAGGGAAATGTGGACATTGTGTGGGAAACAGGGGTAAAAGTCAGAAATTGACTTGGCAGGGTTCGACCAATGGTCTGGGTTTTGTATGATTTTATAAGGGTCTAGGTGCAAATCAGTTAATTTAGCAGTAGAAATCTTGATTAACTCTACCTTAAATTACATGAACTTTTATATTAAAATGGGGCAAATTGGTGTATTTTGTAGAATACCTTAAACTAGAGGTTGGTGTAGTGAACTTGGCCGAGGTTTTAGGTCACAGATGACAAATATTGGCTTTGGACGAGTGCTGGAGGCAAAATGGTGACTGGTAGTTGGTTGGCGGCTGTAGATTTTAGGGGCACATGAAAGATCAGGCTTTCAATATGAAGATGGTCAAAAAAAATGTAAAAATGGTGTTCGCAAGGCTTTATTGGGTGAAAAATGGGAAAAGCTGGAAAAATGGTTATGAACAGTGACTAGTATTGAGAGGGTGGTTTTGCCCCTCTTTGCACCATTTTTGGGGGCAAGGTGGTAAAGTTAGGAGGGGATGCGAAATGATGCGATGGTGACACATCACTAAATTGGGTCTGGGCAAAAACCACCCATTTCAGGTGATATCGGGCCGTTGAAGCTCAGAAATGGAATGCGTGCGAAATGGAGGAATAATTGCTAGATGATATGGGTGTTAATCGAACGGTGGTCGCATTGAAAAGATGCACAAAGGGGATTGGGGGAATGTTTAAGGAGGGGCCCGCCTACTTGAGCCTATTTAATTAACTTTAAATCATAGATTAAATTAAGTGATCCATTGGGTGGGTTTTTGCAAGGTGGAAGGGTTTTCAACTTAGGATAAGTTGATTTATGGGTTTTTCTATTAGAAAAGGGGAAAATACTTTTCACAAAGGCGGGAAAAGTGTTTTTACCCTAGGAAAAGGGATTTATGGAACATAATGATGATTTTAGCAAGGGGGAAGGGATTTTAAAGGGAATTTCTAGAGGAAAATATGGGATAATGAAGTAAGGTTAAAAATGGAGGGGAAAAGGGGTATTTTAAGGGATGATGGGAAATTAATAAGCATGAGAGGGAGAAACTTGTGAAAGGAGTGGGAGTTAGTTAAATTCATCTTATGAGCATGCTTTTTTCATTGATAATTGCTCCTGCACACTTGAAACACATAGTTAAGCATGATAATAATGCTTATGCTCCAAATGACTTGTATTTCTGCAACCTTTCTTTACTTACCCCTTTACTTACCCTAACATTTTTTCTTCACTTTTGTGGGTCCACTTAAACTAGCAAACCCTTTTCTTTCCTTTTCTTTTATAAAACAAACTATCTGCTTCTAGCTTTATATCTTCCAAGGGGCTTAGATTGAGCAAATGAGCTCCTTTTATTTTTTCTACCTATATAATGATCTACCAAGATTAAATTGTTTCGTCAGATTTTATTCTCTAACTATAAACATAAAATTCAAGGCATGAAGTAGTCAAGATTAAGTAGTTTGGCTATCATGGGTTGTGGCATGTATGACAAGCTGCACACAAACATTATTTAAGACAATAAATTAAAAAGTAGTGGCACTTGGACTTGCACACTTTCATGATATTTTTTTTGTTTGGGGTTCATATGTTTTCATTTTTTTGTATTTTTTTATCTTTTCTTATTTTTCTTGTCCTTTGATATTTCTTTTAGGACATACCTTCTTTACATTTTTTTATTTTAATATGGAAAACATTTACAGAAAGCAAAAGTATATACAATATTTTAAGAGTTAACCTCAGCCAATTCAAAATTATGAATTCTATCACTATAGGACTCTAACATTGTCCATGTCAACTCTAGCTCTTTGGAGTTGGAAAGATTTGTGTACCAATGAAATATTGGATATAATATCAAAAGTATGCAACAATAAAGATTTGAAATTATGTTATTTCTCTTCATGGAATTCAATGTTAATGAAACAATCGGTATATTCACAATAGGCTGACATGAATATTCATCTCTAGGCTACACGTTGAGAGGCAGATATGTACTCCGGGTTGTTTCTTCTCCTGGTCATTCATTCGTATGCACGAGGGTATGGGCACCATCCACAGGAATTAATAACTGATATTGAATTTCCTTTGTTCCATCCTCTCCATCACTATAGGTTTTATTTCATGTTAACATGATGATGGGCTGGTGTTGGAATTCTTGTATTACCACCATTCAAATAATCTAATTGTACAAGCAGATGTTTGTAATGCAAGTTTTCTACATATGTGTCAAAATCAAATCCATAACAAAGTGGATAAGTGATAAAGTTGTACAACACACCCCATCATTGTTTCTTTGATGTCGTACAAAATTGATGTTAAGGTCTCAATTCTCCTGGATGAAAGGAAAGTTGTCAATATCAATCCAAGGAGCTTGTTCCAATTCTAATGTTAAGTCCTCTCTCTGAGTTGTTGTTTATTTTCCAAAACTTGTGAGTCTACCAGTTTATTGGAGACTTTCTGAGAAAATTATTGGTTGGGTTTTTATTTGTTTAATTTTTTGCCAAGTTTTTCCTAGGTTAACTGTTTTAGATACTTGTCGACTAAGTCTTTGCAACACTAAAAAACACCTTAGGTACATGAACTTTAAATTTTTCTATCTAAATATGCATTTTCTCTTGAATTCCTATTTCAAGAGAAAGGCCTTGTGATTACACACTGAGAGAAGGCTTTATATTATTTATTTCTTTGGAAATCCCAATAGTTTTTCCTTTTCATTTTTGGTTTGATAATACAATGCATTTATAAAGTGATTTAGTATAAAGGAACAATATTCTATATTTGTGCATTTAAAAAACCATTCTCATCACCAGTTGTAAGTGTGACCTTGAAATCATTTAATGGCATAATAAATTTGGTTTGAGGTTCCCCACATTTGAAGAGGTACATGTGTTTGCTTTATCTTATAATTCATTGTCTTATATTTTTTGGTAATTGAAGTCAAATATATGCATGTTGTACATTCATTCCTCCCCAAAAATATTTGGTCATCATTCTCTCATTTCTACATATAGAAATTTGTTTGTGCTTGAAATTATGGTGCTTTCAATTTGTATTTGCATGAGAGGTGTATCATATATTACTGATTTCCAGTACCTTGATTTGATCTACTTGTTGATGTTGATTCCGCTACCTCTGGTTAGAAAATAAGAATTTCTGATTTCCTTGTTGAGCTGCAATGACTATTGCTGGTATAACTTATAGTTATCCTTTCTAGTTACTGCCATGATGATAATGTAATATCTCAATAGAACTATAAAATATACAAGAGAAAACAAGATAAAGTTTTTTGGTTAATCAAATATACCTATGTACCAAGCATGTGCTCCTTCTTTTCAGAATACAAAAGCCAATATTACAATATTCAAAATATACATTCATATAGGGATGGTCTTATGAGTAAATGTCACATCATATGATGCCAGCTTTACACTGAGATGAAATGGAAGCTAAACCGCATACTTAATCTAATTGAGTTATCTTAAAAATAAAAGTTGACAAATCACACACGACGTACTTGTAACATAATTCTAAATATAATTATATAAGGTAAGGTTACCCAATCCAGAGTTGTGTCATTTGCCCCAAAATATTGTTCTTCTTTTCCTCATATGTCACTCTAAAAAAAGGTTTTTATTTGATGCTCATCTTCTTGTGAATTGAATGATTTTACATGATTTTAATATGTTTGGATAGGGAATTTTTAGTCAACTTGATATTGGCTAATCATGTGACTTGCAATTGAATGGTTGTAGATATTGGCTATGATATCTACAAGTGATGGCCTTAATTATCTAGAGAAGATGAAGACATATTATATTGTTAATTCTCCATATGTTTTTTTTATCCGAACTTCAACAGAAACGCAAAAAAATATAGATATAACCATAAATACAGAGATGCATCAGAAATAACACTTGATTTCATTAATATGAAATACTGAAATATGCTTACAAACAGAATGGAAATAAGACTAGCTCAGGCAATGGTAGCTTATCGCTAAGAAAAGATGTGGTGGCTACATGCCTTTGAACTGAGTTACAATGAGGCTCAAGGGCCCTTTTATTATTGAACAATAAGAGAAAACCCTAAACAACCAAAATTCTAACTCGAGGAGATGTAACACCAAGAGTTTTAGGTTAGTTGGGCATCCAACTTCCCAGGGTCGTAACTTGGACATATTATCTATGTTTGATGTGTATGATACCTCATTGGAAAGGTATCTCCAAGGACTACAGTGAACATCATGATTTTCCTAGAGATCACCAAATAGTTTTGCCAAAAAAATGTCGTTTAGGGCCTTAAAACAACTTTGGAAGTTCAGGACCCGAAAAACTGCCAAAAATAGTAAACTGTGCTACAATTAAGGAAACTGAAAAACTAAAAGAAAGAATAGTGAGGGTCCAAGTGGAATAGGTGGTTGGCCACTAATATCCACCTAGATCAGTCCTCCCCCCTTAGGAAGCAATGGTCCCCATTGCATTGAGTTCCTCCATTAGATGAGGAAAATTTTGCTGAACTTGGTCCCTAGTGAGCCATTTGCCTTGGTGAAGGAGTTGGTCTACTTTGACAATTCGAGATAGCTATATCCTCTATTACCAAGTGTTCTTGATTTGTGTGTCCATGATCTGATCAGTTTTGGCCTATTCCATGCAGTTCGGGTTGAGCTCTTTTGGTGTGAGCTGTTCTGCAATGTCAGATGTGTCTAACAATGATGGATAGTATGGTCGAAGGCGATCTACATTGAACACTGGGTGCAAGCCAAGGAATGGGGGAATGTTGTGCTCCAAAGCATTGTTTACCACAACCTTGGTAATGGTGTAAGGGCCATATCGGAGTGGTCTAAGCTTTCGATGGGCTCTTGTGTTCGATTGTGTTATATTCTTTCCATGATTAGCCCACGTAGTTAACTGCGGGTTAGAGGGGGGAGGTCATATGGATTTTGAGGTGTACTTGTAACCCCACTTTATGGGGTCTGTGGTAGCACCACGAAATTTTTTTGTTTTGGACCCTATGTTAGGTTGGGCGGACCCACTTATGGTTTTGTGCATGATTTTCACACATTTTTTTTGGACGCAATGGTTTTCGGTCCATGGTATTGGACACGATGGTTTTTCGGTCCATGGTATTGGATGCTTCGGCATGTATAAATATGTATTGTAACATTGAAAGGAATATAATGAAAAATCAACCTGGTAGTCCCAGTTTTGGGATCCAGGGGAAATGTCTGTGTATATGTGTTTTATGTGTTCTGCTCTCACATTATTTATTTTCTGTGTTTTTAGAATTCATATGCAGGTAATTTTTGTACGGGGTTAAAACCTACATTTGGTATCAGAGCAGATTTGGCTTCAAGGGGACACCTTTGTTGCTGAGGGGTTTGGCTTGGGCCTGTGGTAGACCCTGTTCAGTGGGAGATCTGCGAGATCGATTCTAGTGGTGAAAGAAGATGGCGAGCAGTGGAAAGATAGAGATCGAGAAATTTAACGGTTAGATTTTTGAGTTGTGGGAACTCAAGTTGGAGGATCTGTTAGTGGATAAAGATCATTGGATTGTGGAAGATCTGAGTACTAAACCAATGGGAGTGTCCGATGAAGAATGGAAGAAGTTGGATCAGAAGGCAAAGAGCACAATACGATTGTGTGTCTCAGATTCATTATTTTTGAATGTATCAGGGGAAGCTACAACGAAGGCTTTGTGGGACAAGTTATGGACTTTGTACCAATCTAAGTCTTTGGTGAATAAACTGTTCCTACAGGAAAAGCTGTATAACCTGAGGATGAAAGATGGAGACTCGGTGACAGAGCATTTGAACACATTTAATACTGTGGTAAGTCAGTTAGGGTCTATTGATATTAAAATTTTAGATGAAGATAAGTGCATTAGTTTGTTGTGTTCTCTATCAAATTCGTGGGATAGTCTAGTTATTACAATAGGTAGCAATGCAACTGCCTTGCAGTTTGATGAAATAGTCTCAGCCTTGTTGATGAAGGAGATGAGATGGAAAAATATGGAGAGCCAAAATGGTGATGCCTTGTCTGTACGAGGATAGTCCCAGAATAGAAACAAAAATAAGTCATCGAATGGGAGATCTAAATCTAGAGGGAGATCTAAATCTCCAAGAAAACCTGTAAAGGTGGTGTGCTGGAAATGCAGAAAGGAAGGGCACTGCAAAAGGGACTGTAAATCTAAAGCTCTTGATAAAGGATAGGGATCTGATGATGCTCCTTCTGCAGAGGCGAAAACCACCTCAGATGAAGGTGGAGATGTGTACTTGGCTTCTTCAAGTACACATGTAGATCATGAAGCATGGTTGATTGACTCAGGTGCATCCTTTCACTTCACTCCCCATAGAGAGTGGTTCTGCGAGTATGAGAAATACGATGGTGGTGATGTCTTCTTGGGGGATGATAGGAAGGCTAGAATCATTGGTCGTGGAAAATTAAAGTTGAAGTTGCAAGGTGGGAGGGTTAGAACACTTCCGGGTGTTCTACATATTCCTGCATTGGCTAGAAATCTGATTTCTGTAAGCAAGCTGGATGATGCAAGTGTAAAGACAGTGTTCGAGAAAGATACCTGCAAGATGGTTTGGGGAGCACTGGTATTAATACGGGGAGTTCGGATTGGAAATTTTTACAAGCTACAAGGTAGCACTATTTTTGATGGGTGCAACAATTCTGTGGTTCCTGAAAGTGGAGCTGAAAATCTAGTGGTCTCTGGAGAGAAGACCATGTTGTGGCATCAAAGGCTTGGACATATTGGAGAGAAATGCCTTCGAATACTTCATGGTAAAGGTATGGTAGAAGGTATGAGTAATAGCTCTTTGGATTTTGATTTCTGTGAAAATTGTGTATATGGGAAGAAGAATCGGGTGAGTTTCCCCTCTGGTAGTAAGAGGGCATAACAGATATTAGAGCTTGTGCACAGTGATGTGTTTGGACCTGTGAAGGTTCCATCACTAGGTAGGTTTGTGTACTATGTATCATTTATAGATGACTTCTCAAGGAATACATGGATATATTTCCTTAAGAAGAAATCTGAAGTCTTTGACAGGTTTAAAGAATTTAAGGCTCTCGTGGAAAATCAGACAGAGAAGAAAATAAAGGTGCTGAGGACAGATAATGGTGGAGAGTTTTGCAGCAAGGAATTTGAAGAATTCTGTAAGGAGTGTGTTATAGCATAGCAGAAGAATACTCCATATACACCTCAACAAAATGGAGCTATAGAAATAATGAACAAGACGTTGATGGAAAGGGCAAGAAGCATGCTCAGTGGTGCCAGGTTAGGATAGGAATTCTGGGCAGAGGCGGTGGATACTACATGTTAGCTGGTCAACATGTCACCTTCATCAACGTTAGAGGATAAGAATCCACAAGAGGTATGGATTGGTAAGAAACTCTCTCTTTCACATCTAAGGGTATTTGGATGTGATGCATATGTACATGTTCCAAAGGAGAAACGAACCAAGTTGGATAGTAAATCTGAAAAGTGCATCTTTATTGGGTATAAGGATGGTTTAAAGGGTTATAAGCTTTGGAACCCAGTAACAAGGAAGGTTGTGTACAGACGGGATGTGGTGTTCAGAGAGGTGAAAGATATTATTAAACATGAAGTCCAACCAAAGGAACCTGAGAAGATGGAGTTTGAGATAAAGGAGGAAGAATCAGACTCTACAGCAGATGAGGAATCAGAAGATGAAGAGCCACAAACTCCGGCTATGAGAAGATTAGTCTGAGAAAGAAGGCAACCAGAAAGGTATAGTCCATCTGCTTTCTGTTCAAATTTTGCTTTGTCTGTTACTGATGATGATCCCAAAACTGTGAAGGAAGCAGTGGATTCAGAGGATAGAAAACTCTCGAAAGAGGCCATGGTTGATGAAATGGCATCTTTCCACAAAAATGAGGCTTGGGATCTAGTGGAGTTGCCGGCTGGAAGGAAACCCATTGGTAGAAAATGGTTGTTCAAGAAGAAGACAAATGCAGAAGGAAAAGTGGAGAAATACAAAGCTCGGTTGGTAGAAAAAGGTTATTCCCAGGTGCCGTGAATTGATTTTGGTGATATTTTTTCTCCCGTTGCCAAGGTAACTTCTATTATATTACTTTTATCTATTGTTGTTGCTTTTGATTTTGAGGTAGAACAGATGGATGTGAAGACAACATTTCTTCATGGGGATCTATAAGAGGAGATCTACATGAAGCAACCTGAAGGCTTTGCAGTGAAGGGTAAGAAAGAACTAGTATGCAAGTTACAGAAGTCTTTGTATGGGTTAAAACAGTCACCAAGGATGTGGTATCATAAATTTGATACATTTATATGGGAACTTGGCTTCACCAAAAGCAACACAGATCATTGTGTGTATTTTAAATTAATTGGTGACCGTGTTATTTATTTGGTCTTGTATGTGGATGATATGTTGCTGGTTGGAAATGATAAAGAAATTATCATGGATTTGAAGACTCAATTGTCCTCCAAATTCGACATGAAATATCTTCGTGGTGCAAACTATATTTTGGGCATGGAAATTAAAAGAGATCGGGAAAAGAGGAAGCTCTAGTTAAACTAAGGAAGTATGTTGAGACAATACTGCAGAGGTTTAATATGCAGGATAGCAAACCAGTGAAGGTTCCTATTCCTGTAGGTGTGACGTTATCTGCTGAACAGTTTCCCAAGACATAAGAAGAGGAAGAGGACATGTCTCGTGTTCCATATGCAAGTGCAGTCAGTAGCCTGATGTATGCAATGGTCTGTACTAGACCAGACATTGCATATTCAGTGGGAGTATTGAGCAGGTTTATGTCAAAACCAAGTAAGGAGAATTAGACAACAATGAAGCGAGTTTTCAGGTATTTGCGTGGCACTAGTGATTATGGTTTGTGCTACCAAAGAAGACCAGGATTGGACAGAGTGTTGGATATTCGTGGCTTTGTTGATGCAGACTGGGCTGGAGATCTAGATCAGAGAAGATCTACAAGTGGGTATGTGTTTAACCTATTTGGAGGTGTAGTCAGTTGGATGAGTAAGAAACAATATGTAGTGGCACTATCAACTATAGAGGCAGAATACATGGCAGCCACTCATGCAAGCAAGGAAGTAGTTTGGTTGCAGAGATTGTTTCCAAGTATGGGGTTAGTACAGGAAGCTATAAGGATAGATTGTGACAGCCAAAGTGCAATTTTCTTGGCAAAGAACCCAACATGTCATTCAAAGACAAAGCACATTGATGTTCAGTATCAATTTGTGAGGGATATGATAGAAGACAAAAGGGTGTTGCTGGTAAATGTAGACACTTTGAAGAATACTACAGATGCATTGACAAAATCTGTGAGCTCCGAGAAGTTCTGTTGGTGTAGAGAGACAATGGGTGTTTCAGGGCTGGAAAAATGACTAAGCTCTCTTGTGGCCCCCTGTGGAAAGAAAACAACAAGTGGGAGAATGTTGGGTTGTGTTATATTCTTTCCATGATTAGCCCACATAGTTAACTGGGGGTTAGAGGGGGGGAGGTCACAAGGGGTTTGAGGTGTACCCATAACCCCACTTTATGGGCTCCAAGGTAGCCCCCCAGAAAATTTTGGTTTTGGACCCTATGTTAGGTTGGGCAGACCCACCTATGGTTTTGTTCATGATTTTCACACATGTTTCTCGGATGCGATGGTTTTCGGTCCATGGTATTAGACGTGATGGTTTTTTGGTCCATGGTATTGGATGCTTCGGCATGTATAAATATGTATTGTAACATTGAGAGGAATATAATGAAAAATAAAGCTGGTAGTCCCAGTTTTGGGATCCAGGGGAAATTTTTGTGTATATGTGTTTTATGTGTTCTTCTCTCGCATTATTTATTTTCTGTGTTTTAGAATTCATATGCAGGTAATTTCTGTACGGGGTTAAAACCTACATCCTATAAGGCGTTCTTTCGATAAATGCAACCAGACTTTATCACTGACTTGAAATTGTGTGGCACCCAACGTTGATCATGTCACTACTTGTACTTGGCATTTTCCACAATGGAGAGGTGATATATTGGACCGTTAGGTAGAGATGCTCTGGGAGTCATATCAAACGAATGTTTGACCTTACAATGAAACGATATCCCTGTGGGTGAGGAGAAGATGTCCCTGTATTCTTTTATTACCATATCCACCTGGTTCTGCTTCGTGGAGGAACCCTTCCCAGGGGCCATGGATGTGGCTATGATCTTCCCCTTACTTTGAGAGAAAACTAGAAAGAAAATAAATTTCTTAGTTTAGGAGATGATCTTACTGCATTTCTTATCAGAGATCAAAGAGGTGGCTGAAGGTGGGGCTATTTGCAGTATCCTGTATAACGTATTACACAAATAATTAATTAGAGAGAGAGTTTTAGAATCATATACAACATGTCTCTTCCACAAGTATGGTTGTCATAATAATACATCACAAACGTCGAAAGGAGCAACATCACACAATACCTCATCTGTGAAGGGCTTAATGTTGTAGGGAAGGTGACACTGTTGGCTGACTCAGAGATATCATCCTTAGTGAAGCCACCTGATGTTGTATGGATGCAGATGTGGTATGATTAGTAGGTCCATCAACTTCATGACCTCTATTGAAATGAGGTTCTTTTGGCTACCACTGTCAACGATGAATTGTAGCGGTGAACCCTTCCCCACATTTGTGAAAGGAAAAGACGCTCCCCCTCCTCTGGATCTTCGAGCTCATTCTTCTGGATATTGGTAGTGGCAGTAGTGACGTTGGGCTCCACTTCAATAATATGCTTCCCTTTGTCATTCGTCTTGTCGGGTTTGACTCAGGGTCGGAACATGCATATGATTCTAAAGCCTTCAACTTGGCCACCAATGACTACTTGGTGTGACACTCACTTGTGTTTTGAGTAGGTATCTGGAACTCACACCACTTTCCTATTTCATTCTTTGACTTCGTGGTGGTGTTCTTTTCTTGCAGCATCAACGGGTTGTATTGGGTCACCCCGCCTTGGCTTTGTCCTTTGTTCTTCGGATTCGTAGATCCAAAGTCTCGCTTATTTTGTTTAAAATTCTGCTCGATCTTGACAACATATCAGTACACCGTGCTAAGTGAGGAGACGTCCAGGAACTCCATATCATCCTGGATGTACCTATGTAGGCAGCCAGGGTATTTGAGTACCAAATTCCACTCAAAATCCTTGATACCAAACGTTGTGCAAAGGGTATGAAAAATATTGGTAAACTCTAGGACGTCTTGATCCCTTCCCTACCACAGCATGGTACACTTTATTTATTTATCCTCATAGCTTCCAACAGGGTAGTATTGCTCCTTGATGGCATCCCGAAATGGATTCCAAGTGGGTGCGACTGAAAACAGTGAGGTCATACTGTCATCCTTCTACTCACAGTAGGTTTCCCACCAGTCCTTGATGTGTGGGGTGGCTTTGAGAAGTGAAAACATAATCTTTTCCTAATTGGAAAAGACATGAACTAAAAGATATCCTTCCAATATATTTAACCATTTATCTACTGTGTCTACATCTATCAGGCCTTCAAATATGGGAATATCAAAGTTAACTTGTAACTTAAAAGGAGTGGCACCTCCAGAGTTGCTGCTGGATGAAGATGTATTGTCCGTGGGTAGCCATCGAACGATCTGGGCAAAGCTATCCGTCATCACATCCCTCTGTCACTCGAGGGCTTCCTTGAGCAACATTTTGAAAGGATCTCCTGCCCCCTTGTCTTTCTTTTCTTCCACATGGGAGGTCATCGGGTTTTGCGAGGTTGATCCTATAATGGTTCAAACAAATCAGGCACTAACTCCTTATACCTTGACCTCGTTGAGGACATCCAAAGAAAAACTGAGAAAGAGCAGACTGCTCTGATACCATTGATCTGAACTTAAACATCAACACAAAAAATTACATATATAACCATAAGTATAGAGATGTAGCATAAATAACACTTCATTTCATTAATATCAAATATTGAAATATGTTTACAAACATAATGGAAATAAGACTAGCTCGAGCGATGGTTGCTTATCTCTGAGAAGAGATGTGGTGGCTACATTCCTCTGAATTGAGTTACAATGAGGCTCAAGGGCCTTTTTATTATTGAACAATAAGATAAAACCCTAAACAACCAAAACTCTAACCCAATGAGATGTAACACCAAGAGTTTATTGGTCCTATTGGGGTTAGTTGGGTAGCCAACTTCCCAGGGTCATAACTTGATCATATTATCCTTGTTTGACACATATGATACCTCATTCAAAAGGTCTCTCTGAGGACTATTTCCAAAAGAACATTTTTTAGGGCCTCAAAATGACTCAAGAAGTTCAGGACCCAAAAAAAATACCAAAAATAGTAAATTGTGCTACAATTAAGGAAACTGAAAAACTGAAAGAAACAATTGTGAGGGTCCAAGTGGAATAAGAGGGTGGCCACCAATATCCACCTGGATCATTTTTTTTCCTGTTGGAAGGTATTTTCATGTTCCTCGCATGTAGTATTATTAGAAACTACCAGTTGCATTTTGGTGTGTTTTCATGTCATTCAGATCATTGTAAGGCATTTTACAACATGGTTACAAATAAGATCATGACCAAAAGTTATACATATCACATCATCTCTAGAGTGTTCTTCGTGTGCATATCATTGGATTTAATCATTATGCCATTGGTAATCTATTCTTTGAACATACTTTTCTAGAACCTTAAATTGGGAGTTTTGTTTGTCGGTAATATCATTTTTCTTTGTTAACATTCCTTCAAAGATGAGTGGTGAAGAGGAAACTCAAGGTAGCTCAGTGAGGCCTCTGTGGTTTGTAGGTTTTCTATGGGTTGAGATTGGTTCTATTTAAGAAAGGAGATATAGCTATCAGTGGAGCATTACTCTTAGGAAAACCATGTGTGTGCATGTTATTACATGATCATGGTTGCTAGAGCAACCTTTGATTTACATGTAGGTTAGTTCTGAAATTTTTGAATTGGAAGAAGAGGAGGATAGTTTGTACATGAATGACCCAACATAATGAGAACATTGGAAATCTGAAAAATAGATCAATTAAAATGCTTCTTCAATGAACATTTTATTAACATTATAGGAAAATTATATCTATGGAACAAACATATAGATTTATTTCCTTTAGGAAAATATGCTAGTAAAGGAATTAGAAAACATCCTTGTAGACTTGATTGAGAGTTGTGAGGTTAGAATTAAATAAAAAGGCATCTGCCACCTTATAAATAACTACCTTCTTTTGCTTCAATACCATTCTAAGTAATTAAAATACAATTGAATTTTAAATGGAGAAATTGCCTTAAAATAAACTTCAATATCATCCTCCACCATTCAGTGTAGTGATGTCAAAGTTAAATAATTTTTTTATGGAAAATGGTTCTTCTATACCTTAATGATATTATCAAGTTTTCTTATTCATCTAAAATAATTTTGAGAATTTAACTCAAATTTTGTTAAGAGAGTGTTTGAATCTTTCAAACATTATAAAATAAACATGGAGGTTAGGTGGGTGAGGAGATGCCCGAACATTTCAACAGATAGAGTTTCTTTCAAATCCTATGAGAATATTAGGCATGCCCCAATATTATAGAAATACTTAAAAGAAGGGCTCTATAAGGTGGCAATAATAGGTGGGTGAAAATATGACAGTAAGGATGGAGTTTCTTTCAAACATTGTGTGCTAGGATGGATGATGATTATTTAGAGTTTGGATGTTAAAGTCAACCTTATCACTAGATGTCTAGATAGACTCTATCATTTGCCTCAAAGAAGAGACAATGAAACATACCTTTTGGAATTGTATGTTTCAGAGAATTCACAATCCTATTTCATATGTTTTAAAGAAGAGACCATGTAATGGAAATGTTTCATGGAATATGCAATCTTTTATATATTTCAATGCAAGATGTATGTTTCAAGGAAGACTGTGTAAGGTAGCCTAGTCTTTTTTGGAATGGGTTGTGATAGGATATGTAATACCAATTATGGGCCCACTTGTGGAAAGGAACAATTCCTAGGGACAATTTCATAGTAGGATTCTTTGGAGGTGAATTTGGAATACTATTTGTTTTTATATGCCACTTATTCTTATTGAAAGGTAGATTCAAAGCAACCCAATCAATGTCAAATTGTTCTCTCAACTTGATCCTTGAGGTTTGAAATCAATGGACCTCAAAACAAAGTTCAAATTTTGCTGAGGTTCGACTAAGGCTTTCTTTCCTCTATTTGGGTCAACCTTGTTCTCTTTTAGTAAATATTTTTCAACATGTTTTCAGATGGCAGTCAAATGAAATGTTATGAAATGTACTCCTGGACCTCCATACATATGTCAAATGTGCCATTTGTGATTCTTTTGATGTATATGACTATGGATGGTGTGGATGCGAGGTTACGTAAGCCACCAATTGAAAATTGTGATTTTAATAAGAAATAGTTAAATAAGTTGTTGATTGTGTTAATAAATTTTAATATACATACATACATACATACATACATACATACATACATACATACATACATACATACATACATATATATATATATATATATATATATATATATATATATATATATATAGATATATATATAGATATATATATATATATATATATATATATATATATATATATATATATATATATATATATATCCGAACTTAATGGAAAACCTCATCCAAACCTTTTCAGAAAATTCGGAAGAGACTATGTAATGGAAATGTTTCATGGAATATGCAATCTTTGTATATTTCAATGGAAGATGTATGTTTGAAGGAAAAGACTGTAAGGTAGCTTGGTATTTTTGGGAATGGGATGTAATAGGATATGTAATACCAATTATGGGCCCACTTGTGGAAAGGAACAATTCCTAGGGACAATTGTGTAATATGATTCTTTGGAAGCAAATTTGGAGTACTATTTGTCTTTATATGCCACTTATTCTTATTGAAAGGTAGATTCAAAGCAACCTGATCAATGTCAGAGGGTTCCTTGAACTTAGATCCTCGAGGTTTGAAAATCGATGAACCTCAAAACAAAATTCAGATTTGGCTAAGGTTTGATTCAATTTTTCTTTCCTTTGTTTGGTTCAACCTCGTTGTCTTTTAATAAATCATTTTCAACACACATATATATCTTAACATAATGGAAAATTTGAATTTGAATCAAACCTAATCATTGCCAAACTTGAATTGTGTGACATAGCCTTTAATTAAGACTCCTTGAAGCTAAATTTAGTATCAACTTTCAAAGTCAAGTTAGTGGATATTATCATATAATGCAACCAAAGTAGACTTTTGGAATGAATATTGATTCATTCAAGGTTGGATCTAAGGCTCTTGACACTTCTTGGAACTTGATCCTTGAGGTTTGAATAATGTTTATTATATTATATAAATATAATATGAACATAAACTTATATATTACTTTCTATAATATATAATGGAAAACCTCATCCAAACCATTTCATAAGATTTGAATTTGAATTGAACCTAATCATTCCTGAACTTGAATTGTGTGACATAGCCTTTAATTGAAACTCCTTGAAGCTAAATTTAGCATCAACTTTCAAAGTCAAGTTAGTGGATATTATCATATAATACAACCAAATTAGACTTTTAGAATGGATATTGATTCATTCAAGGTTGGAGCTTAAGGCCCTTGACACTCCTCACTCTTATTGGTTAAGGTAGCCATCATGGGTAACACTTAGTTCATAGATACAATATCATGGGTAACACTTAGTTCATAGATACAATATTTTTTGTAATAGTCTTGTGTTTTAATTGTAATATAAGAAGCATTTATTTTTCTTTAAAGGGAAGCAACATTATGTGAGATTGAAGGGGACAAGAATTATAAAGGGAAATCCAGAGTGAATTCTAGCTTGTGTGGAGAGATATAGAATGAATTACATCTCAACATGAAGAAGTGAGGTTGAAATTGCTATAGTAGTTAGTCCTTTTTAATCTGGTATCTTGAAGTTTGGAAGTTGTTCTAGTCATCAAATAAGTTGGGCCACCAGTTTCTAATCATCTTTAATATTTGAAGTCATTAACTAATCCACCAACTGGAAATTGTGATTTTAATTAGAGATAAATAAGTTGCTAGCTACCCTAATAAATTATAATTACATATTTATTATATTATATAAATATAATACAAACATAAACTTATATGTTACATTCTATAATATGTAATGGAAAAACTCATCCAAACCATTTTAGAAGATTTGTATTTGAATCAAACCTAATCATTCCTAAACTTGAATTGTGTGACACAACCTTTAATTGAATCTCCTTGAAGATGAATTTAGCGTCAAATTTCGAAGTTAAGTTAGTGTATATTATCATATAATACAACCAAAGTAGACCTTTTATAATGGATATCGATTCATTCAAGGTTTGATCTTAAGGCCCTTGATACTTCTAGCTCTTATTGGTTAAGGAATCCATCATGGGTAACACTTAGTCCATAGATACAATATCTTTTGTAATAGTCTTGTTTTTAATTGTAATATAAGAAGCATTGCTTTCCATTTAAAGGGAAGCAAAATTATGTGAGATTGAAGGGGACAAGAATTACAAAAAGAAATCTAGAGTGAATTCTAGCTTGTGTGGAGAGATATAGAATGAATTAAATCTCGACATGAAGAAGTGAGGTTGAAATTTCTATAGTAGTTAGTCCTTTTTAATCTGGTATCTTGAAGTTTGGAAGTTGTTCTAGTCATCAAATAAGTTGGACAATATTTGATTTGGACAATTACAATTTGTTAGAGAGCATTTAGGTATGACCATGCCTTGAATTATTTTGCAAATGGAACTAATTTCTAAATCTGGATGGTAAGAAAAGTAACGTATATTAGCCAAACTTTGTGTTTATAATTTTAACATCTATTTAATGGTTGCATTTTAGGGTCATTGTTATTGATTGTTGTATTTTGACATCTTGAATTAATTAATAATGAGAAGCACTCCCAATTAGTTTTCTAGACCCTATAGCCAATAGGATTCAAGCATATAGCTCATTATTCATAATTGCATCATATATACTTACTATTTCTTTTTATTTTTTGACATGCAAATAAGTCTTTTAGAGGCATATTTTTATCTATCACAACAGATTTACATGATTCACAAGGTCATAAATCAATCTTTGGTGTAATTGCATATTTTAGGTTTGATAATTATAGATCATTTATAGGCTATAAATGTCTTCAAAGTTTCACTTCTAATTTAGTATTCAACTGAACATATTGAGTATCTTATACGTAACTATTTTCCCTCCACCCACTTCTTGTAACTTCCATAACCATTAGGTAGGGACATGTAATTTCGATGCTATTTTTCCTATTTAGTAAAATATTTTCTAAGATTTTAAAAAGTTGTATAAGTTATTGTAAGTTTTATAAAGTTTCAAGACCTAATTTCTGAAAGTCTAATTCTTTAAAGAGTGCTAGCTCATGCCTGATATTCATATGGAATTGTAACAATTAATTTTTGGTCACAAAGGCTTTTTTGACCATCACCAATGAGCTTATGGTCACATTTTTCGACCCTCACCAAAATATGAAATGGTTACGATCAATGAATGCCACCATATATATGCATCAATAGTGATGACCATAAAAGGTTTATCACCATAAATCACTGTTGTTCATATGAAATGGTGACAACCATTGTCTATCATAATAATCATGATTTGTGATGGACCTTGAATGTCATCACATTAATGTAAAATACTGAAATATGCTTACAAACAGTAATGGAAATAAACTAGCTACGGCGATGGTAACTTATCTCTGAGAAGAGATGTGGTGGCTACATGCCTCTGAACTATGTTACAATGAGGCTCGAAGGCCTATTTATTGTTGAGAAACAATGGAAAACCCTTAACATTCCAAAACCTAACCCTAGAAGATGAAACACCAAACTGTGGGCCCCGTTTGGGTAAATTGGTACACCAACTTCCCGGGGTCGTAACTTTGGCATACAATCTCCGTTTGACGCATACGATAGCACATTAGAAAGATCTATTCGAGCACTAGCACTTTGGGAGGCAACATCGGTCCATGGACCCATGTTGCCCAAGATTTCCCAAAAAAAGTCGTTTAGGGCCTCAAAATGACTCTGGAAGTTCAGGACCCGAAAAACTGCTAAAAATAGTAAGATGTGCTACAATTAAGGAAACTAAAATATGCTTCATCCAATCCCGAATGACTTGGATCTTGGCTGGATCCACATGCGCCCCCTAGTCATCAATGATGTATCCCAGATACTGAACCTGGGTCATGCCAAAAGTGCATTTCTCCAAATTGGCACATAGCTTGTGTTGCCGCAGTGTTTGGAGAACCTGTCGGATGTGTGGAGGTGCTCTTCCCAACTCTAGCGGAAGATCAAAATGTCATCCAAGTATAATACTACAAATGAGTTCGTGAATGGCCACAAGATCTCATCCATTAGCCTCATCAAGGTTGCAGGAGCATTCGTCAATCCGAAAGGCATAACCAACCATTCGAAAAGGCCCTCCTTGGATTTGAATGCAATATTCCACACATCAGAGGGTTCGATTGGTACCTGGTGATATCCTGACTTCAGATCGATCTTGCTGAAATATTTTGCCACCTTTAATTGGTCCAGGAGGTCATCAATCCGCGGGATCGGGTACCTATTACGGACATTGATCTTGTTCAGCACCCGATAGTCAATACAGAGTCTCCACGTCCCATCCTTCTTCTGTACAAACACGATCGAGCTCCCACAAGGTGATGAACTCGAATGGATGTGACCTTTCTGCAGGAGCTCCTAAATCTGCCTCTTGATTTCATTGTTCTCCGGAACAGAGCGCCGATAAATTGGTCAATTGGGTAACGACGCACCTCGGGTCAGATCGATGGAGTGCTTGACCTGACAATGCAGAGGGACCCCTACGGGAGAGGTGAAGATGTCCTCGTACTCCTCTATGACCTTGTCCATCTGTAGTTGTCGTGCAGAGGGGCCTTGTCTGGAGGCCACGGCCACCGTCTTCTTCTTTCCTTGAGGGCGTATCATTTGGAAAACAAATTTCCTGGTTTTGGAAATGAGCTTACTGCATTGTTTTGCAGTAATCAAAGAGATGGCGGTAGGTGGTGCTACCTCTGGTATCATGTACAACTTATTTCCCAATGTAATAATGACAGCACGGGGCCTTGATTCATACATAGCATGTCGCTTCCACAAGTATGGTTGTTCTAATAATACATCACAAACTTCAAGGGGAGCAATGTCACACAATACCTCATCCGTGAAGGGCTTGATGTTGTATGGAAGGCGACACTACTGGCTCACGTGAAGATCTTGTCCTTGGTGAAGCCACCCAATGGTGTACGGTTGTGGATGTGCTATGGTCGGTAAGCCCAACTGCTTCACGACCTCTACCGAATTGAGGTTCTTTTGGCTCCCACTATCAACAATGAACTGTATCTGGGAGCCCTTTACCCACATCTGGGAGTGGAAGAGATGCTCCTCCTCCTCTGGATCTTGGCGGTAGCAACAGTGGCGTTGGGATCCGCATCAATGATCTGCTTCCCTTTGTCATTCCCCTTATCGGGTTCTGACTCAGAGTCGGAACATGCATCTAATTCTGAAACCTTTAGCTCAGCCACCAGTGACTACTTGGCCCGACACTCACTTGTGTTGTGAGTGGAGCTCTTATGGAACTCACACCATTTTCCCGTGTCCTTTTTCAGCTTCGTGGCGTTGTTCTTTGCTTGCAGCTTCGGCGGGTTGTCTTTGGCCGCCCCACCTTGGCTTTGTCCTTTGTTTGGTTGTTTAGGGGCACCTTTCCCCTGCTTTGGATTCGCAGATCCAAATTCTCGCTTCTTTTGTTTAAACTTCTACTCGACCTTGACGGCATATCGGTATGCTGTCCTGAGCGAGGAGATGTTCAGGAATTGTATTTCTCCCTGGATGTACTTGTGTAGGCAACCACGGTATTTGAGTATCAAATGCTGCTCTGAATCCTTGATACCCAACTTTGTGCAAAGGGTATGGAAAAGATTGGTGAACTCTGGCACGTCTTGGTCCCTTCCCTGGCGCAGCGTGGTCCACTTTATGTATTCATCCTCATAGCTTCCGACAGGGTATTACTGCTCCTTGATGGCATCCTGGAATGAATTCCAGGTGGCTATAGCTGAAAATAGTGAGCCAGTACTCTCATCCTTCTGCTCGCAGTAGGTTTCCCACCAGTCCTTGATGTGGGGGGCTGCTTTAAGAAGAGCGAAAACAATCTTTTCTCGACTCGAAAATTCATGAACAGAAAAATAACCCTCTAGCAGATTTATCCATTTATCTACGACATCTACGTCTATCTGAACCTCGAATATGGGGATTTCAAAATTAACTTGTACCTTAAAGGGTGTGGCATTTCCAGAGTAGCTGCTGGAAGCCGATGCGTCGCTTCTGGGTAGCCACTGAAGGATCTGGGCAAAGCTGTCCATCATCGCATTCCGTTGTCGCTCAAGGGCTTCTTCGAGCAAGATTTTGATAGGATCTCCTACCCCCTCATCTTTCTTCTCATCCGCCATGGGAGGCCGTCGGGATTTGCGAGGCTGGTCTTGCAAAGGTTCGACCAGTTCAAGCCCTAACTCCTTATATCCCGACCTTGTTGGGGACATGCAAAGAAAAATAGAGAAAAAGTAGACCGCTCTGATACCACTGATGTGGACATAAACAGGAACGCAACAAATTACAGAGATAACCATAAACACAGATATGCAGCGGAAATAATACTTCATTTCATTAATGTAAAATACTGAAATATGCTTACAAACAGTAATGGAAATAAACTAGCTAGGGCGATGGTAGCTTATCTCTGAGAAGAGATGTGGTGGCTACATGCCTCTGAACTGTGTTACAATGAGGCTCGAAGACCTATTTATTGTTGAGAAACAATGGAAAACCCTTAACATTCCAAAACCTAACCCTAGAAGATGAAACACCAAACTGTGGGCCCCATTTAGGTAAATTGGTACACCAACTTCCCGGGGTCGTAACTTTGGCATACGATCTCTGTTTGATGCATACAATAGCTCGTTAGAAAGATCTATCTGAGCACTAGCACTTTGGGAGGCAACATCGATCCATGTATCCATGTTGACCCAAATTTCCCAAAAAGCGTCGTTTAGGGCCTCAAAACGGCTCCGGAAGTTCAGGACCCGAAAAACTGCTAAAAATAGTAAGATGTGCTACAATTAAGGAAACTAAAAATGCTAAGAGAAACAATGGTGGCATTTGCAGAGTAGCTGTTGGAAGCTGATGCGTTGCTTCTGGGTAGCCGTTGAAGGATCTGGGCAAAGCTGTCCATCATCGCGTTCCGTTGTCGCTCGAGGGCTTCTTCGAGCAAGATTTTGATAGGATCTCCTTCCCCCTCGTCTTTCTTCTCATCCGCCATGGGAGGTCGTCGGGATTTGCAAGGCTGGTCTTGCAAAGTTTCGACCAGTTCAAGCCCTAACTCCTTATATCCCGACCTTGTTGGGGACATGCAAAGAAAAATAGAGAAAAAGCAGACCGCTCTGATACCACTGATCCGAACGTAAATAGGAACGCAACAAATTACAGAGATAACCATAAACACAGATATGCAGTGGAAATAATACTTCATTTCATTAATGTAAAATACTGAAATATGCTTACAAATAGTAATGGAAATAAACTAGCTAGGGCGATGGTAGCTTATCTATGAGAAGAGATGTGGTGGCTACATGCCTCTGAACCGTGTTACAATGAGGCTCGAAGGCCTATTTATTGTTGAGAAATAATGGAAAACCCTTAACATTCCAAAACCTAACCCTAGAAGATGAAATGCTAAACTGTGGGCCCCGTTTGGGTAAATTGGTACACCAACTTCCCGGGGTCGTAACTTTGGCATACGATCTCCGTTTGACGCATACAACAGCTCGTTAGAGAGATCTATCCGAGCACTAGAACTTTGGGAGGCAACATTGGTCCATGGACCATGTTGCCCTAGATTTCCCAAAAAACGTCGTTTAGGGTCTCAAAATGGCTCCGGAAGTTAAGGACCCGAAAAACTGCTAAAAATAGTAAGATGTGCTACAATTAAGGAAACTGAAAATGCTAAGAGAAACAATGGTGGGGGTCCAGGTGGACTTGGCAAGTGGCCACCAATATCCACCTGGATCATTCCTCCCCCCTTAGGAAGCAATGGTCCCCATTGCGTTGAGTTCCTCCATGAGATGAGGAAACTTTTGCTGAACTTGTTCCCTGGTGAGCCACTTGCCCTAGTGAAGGAGTTGGCCTGCTTTGACAACTCGATATAGTTGGATATTCTATTGGCGAGTGTTTTTGATCTGTGTGTCCATGATCCGATCAGTTGCAGCTTGTTCCATGCAATCTGGATTTAATTCTGTGGGTGTGAGCTATTCTGCAATGTTGGATGTGTTTAGCAATGGTGGAAAGTATGGCCGAAGGCGGTCCACATTGAACACTGGGTGCAGGCCAAGGAATGGGGGAATGCTGAGCTCAAATGCATTGTCTCCCATAGCCTTAGTAATGGTGTAAGGACCATATCGGAGTGGTCTCAGTTTCCGATAGGCTCCAGTAAGGCGTTCCTTTTGCAAATGCAACCAGACTTTGTCGCCCACCTGAAACTTGTCTGGCACCCGATATTGATCATGTTGCTACTTGTACTTGGCATTTGATTTCTTGAGAATTTCATGGACCTGCTGGCAAATATGTTGGATGCGCTCAATGAAGCTAGTGGCCTTATCTATTTCGGACTGGACATGAGCTGAATTTATGTGAGTAGCTGCAAGTGTCATGGCCACATCAATGGGGCATAATGGCTGGAATCCCAAACTCACCTGAAAAGGGCTATGGCCAGTGGAGCTGTGAAGAGCTCGGTTGTAGCTGTGCTGAACATAGGGGAGGCTCTCGTCCCATGTGCATGGATGCTTTGAGTTATACATGCGCAGAATGTGCACAATCATCCTATTGACAACCTCTGTCTGGCCATCAGTTTGAGGATGGAAGGCTGTGGACTTCGTGAGTTTGGTGTCCAGCATTGACCAAAGACTAGACCAAAATGTGCTGAGAAACCGATTGTCCTGATCTGAGATGATAGACTGTGGGATCCCAAAGTGCACCCACACTCATTCAAAGAAGAGTTTAACAGTGGCTTCTGTTGTGATATTCTTCTTGCAGGCCGCCATAATGGCCATCTTCGAGAACCTGTCGATGACCACAAAAACACAGTCATTTCCATGCTTAGTGGAAGGAAGGCCTGACATGTAATCCATGGAGATGGATTCCCAAGATTGACTAGGGGTAGGCGACGAGGTATAGAGGCCGTGCTTCTTGATGGTAGGTTTGGCAATGGCACAGGAAGTACATGATCTGATGTACTTCCCAACATCCTGTCGAAGATTCAGCCAATAGAAATAATTTTACAGTACTGCCACTGTTTTCTCGACCCCGAAATGCCCAGCAGCCCGACTGTAGTGTGCTTCCCATATCATCTTGGCATGCTCACTTGAAGGAATACAAAGGTGACCCAGGTGGCATAATAGGGCATCCTGGAGGTGAAAATCTAGAACATGCTGACCCTCCAAGAGTGTCTGGTAGGTGTGGCTGAATTCTGGGTTGCTTTTGTAGAGAAGTGGCCAATCAGAAGTCTCGTGCCCACAAGAGTTGAGCATGGTGGTTAACGACATGATCGGTGGTCAACTGAGGCAATCTGAAACATTATTGGTGTTGCCCTTCTTATACTTGATATTCAAGTGGAACTGTTGCAGGTATGTAGACCACTTCTGATGGCAATCATTCTACAATTTCCCTTGGGTTTGTATGAACTGCAGGGGTCGGTGGTCTGTGTGGATGACTGTTTCCTTCCCCAAAATGTAATGCTTCCATTGTCGGCAGGCCTGCACAATGGAATACATCTCTTTATCATAAGTGGGGTACGTCTGGACTGTGTCTGAAAGTGTTTCACTGTGATATGCCACTGGATGTCCATGTTCAGTAAGGACTGCCCCAATAGCGTAGTCAGAGGCATCTGTCTCGACCTCAAATGGTTGTTGTAAATCTGGTAACGCGAGCACTGGTGCCATGCAAAGGTGATCCTTCAACTCTATGAATGCCTTCTGTTGAGATTTAGACCAAAATAATTTTTCTTTCGCCCCTCCCTTGGTGACTTGACTCAAGGGCCAAGTAATATGAGAAAACCCCAACACAAACCTGCGGTAAAAGTTGGCAAGACCTAGAAAGCTGCGGAGCTCTGTTAGAGTGGTTGGAGATGGCCAATCCCAAATGACTTGGATCTTGGCTGGATCCACATGCACCCCCTTTTCATCAATGATGTATCCCAGATACTGAACCTGGGTCATGCCAAAAGTGCATTTCTCCAAATTGGCACATAGCTTGTGTTGCCACAGTGTTTGGAGAACCTGTTGGATGTGGTGGAGGTGCTCTTCCCAACTCTGGCTGAAGATCAAAATGTCATCCAAGTATACTACTACAAATGAGTTGGTGAATGGCTGCAAGATCTCATCCATTAGCCTCATGAAGGTTGCAGGAGCATTCGTCAATCCGAAAGGCATAACCAACCATTCGAAAAGGCCCTCCTTAGATTTGAAGGCAATCTTCCACACATCAGAGGGTTCGATTGGTACCTGGTGATATCCTGACTTCAGATCGATCTTGCTGAAATATTTTGCCCCCTTTAATTGGTCCAGGAGGTCATCAATCCACGGGATCGGGTACCTATTACGGACAGTGATCTTGTTTAGTGCCCGATAGTCAATACAGAGTCTCCATGTCCCATCCTTCTTCTATACCAACACGATCGGGCTCCCACAAGGTGATGAACTCGGACGGCTGTGACCTTTCTGCAGGAGCTCCTGAATCTGCCTCTTGATTTCATCGTTCTCCTGAACAGAGCGCTGATAAATTGGTCCATTGGGTAGCGGTGCACCAGGGGTTAGATCGATGGAGTGCTTGACCTGATAGTGCAGAGGGACCCCTGCAGGAGAGGTGAAGATGTCCTCGTACTCCTCTACGACCTTGTCCATCTGTAGTTGTCATGCAGAGGGGCCCTATCTAGAGGCCGCAACCACCGTCTTCTTCTTTCCTTGAGGGTGTATCATCAGTAAAACAAATTTCCTAGTTTTGGAAATGAGCTTACTGCATTGTTTTGCAGTAATCAAAGAGATGGCGGTAGGTAGTGCTACCTTTGGTATCCTGTACAACTTATTTCCCAATGTAATAATAACAGCACGGGGCCTTGATTCATACACAGCATGTCACTTCCATAAGTATGGTTGTCCTAATAATACATCACAAACTTCAAGGGGAGCAATGTCACACAATACCTCATCTGTGAAGGGCTTGATGTTGTATGGAAGGCGACACTGCTGGCTCACGGGAAGATCTCGTCCTTGGTGAAGCCACCCAATGGTGTACGGTTATGGATGTGCTATGGTCGGTAAGCCCAACCGCTTCACGACCTCTGCCGAAATGAGGTTCTTTTGGCTCCCGCTATCAACAATGAACTATATCGGGGAGCCCTTTACCCACATCTGGGAGTGGAAGAGATGCTCCTCCTCCTCTGGATCTTCGGGTTAATTTTTCTGGATCTTGGCGGTAGAAACAGTGGTGTTGGGATCCGCATCAATGATCTGCTTCCCTTTGTCATTCCCCTTATCGGATTCTGACTCAGAGTCGGAACATGCATCTGATTCTAAAACCTTTAGCTCATCCACCAGTGACTGCTTGGCCCGACACTCACTTGTGTTGTGAGTGGAGCTCTTATGGAACTCACACCATTTTCCCGTGTCCTTTTTCGGCTTTGTGGCACTGTTCTTTGCTTGCAGCTTCGGCGGGTTGTCTTCGGCCACCCTGTTGTAGGGAAAAGTATCTGACTCGGATGACCCTATCCCACTCTAAGGGTGATAGTACCTCAGCAACAACTGTAAAGAAAACTACTTAAGGTTTACTTCTTTACGAAAGTAAGAGAGAATGAGGAAATGCACTAACCGTTGCCTTGCGCTTAATGTCGAATCCAAACTCTTCTCTTTGGCTGCTTGCTCCCAACTCCTTGCTCTTTTGCTGGCCCAGCTACAATGAGATCCTGCAAAATAACAAAGAAGGAAACTACAAGAAGCATGCAATCATAACTGATTCAAGGATTAGCATAAATCAAATATACAATTATCACAATATATCATTGAAACAAGTGCATATAGAAGAACCTCAATAGCTTTTATTAATGAAGAAGTAAAGTTCTGAGAGAGTTACAACCATTGAAGGCCCCAATCCAGCAACACCTCCCAGCAGAAAGAATTTCTCCTCTTCACCTCCTTCAAGCAATCACCCAATAGCTCTATAGTGAAACCAACAGCATATCATTACTTTGCACAAAATTCCAGCCTCCTGAGCTCATAGGAGAGAGCTCAATATATAGATGAATTGAGAAAGGATGAGTCAGCTTGCAACTGATGTGTAGTTGCCTTGTGTCCTCTCTCTCTTCAGTTGATCTTCAGTTCTTGAGTCCACTTGGAGAACCTTGCTTCCACTTGGAGAAACAGAGCCTCTGACTCATCACAAGGCGAAATCCCTGATCCAAGTGTCATTTTTGGAAGATTCCAGAGCAATGACTCAGTGTGCCACTTGTCCCATCTCGCTCAGCGCAGGTGGCCTTTGTTATACCTGCTTTACAACGTAGGTACACCATGGAGGAGTTGAGTTTCAGCGCAGAAGCCTAGTGGAGCACCTGCTTTGATTTCAGGATTGCTTGTTTTTGAGTGTTTTCAGGTGGAGAACTGATCTGAGAGTTGTTGGTTTGCTGACCTTGTTCCTCTAGGGGTAGGAACATCATGTTTAGGGACTTTGGATCCCTTGGATTATTGACAATTCATGCCTGATGTTGCAAGGCACAAAATTGTCTATAACAGATGCCCCCTAAAGTATGAGGTCATTTATCGGGTGAAATGCTTTATTAGGAGGATCCGAAGTTCATTCAATCTGCTGAGAAGTGTCCTGTAATAAGATACAATACAATACATTATTTTTCATACTTTTTCAAGATCTAGCTGAGGCGGGCATTCCCATGCTCAGCTTTATAAATTCATTTTGGTACATAGAACAGACGATCGTCTGATGGTAGACTGATAATTCTCTGCTGAAATTATCATCCTTTGAGAAGGATGATCATCTGCTGCAATGATGTACACATCAAATGTCTTTATATCCTGAATATATATCGCAGCCCGGATGGATGAAACTAGATCCGGGGTCTTCAATCTCTTCTGATCTTCACTCGATGTACAAGTCGATCCATGTGAGAATTTCTTGAAGTCGAACATGGAAAGACATCGCTTGATTACCGGTCAATGATGTAAACCGTTAACAAGCGCGAGAGGAATCACCGATAAGGATGATGACCCTCAAGGTACAGCAGTACAATTCACATGGTGGGAATAAAGGACTTGGCGTTAACCACCATGCAAAATCTTCTGGTCGAAGGTCATTGATGTATACCTGTCGCCGGAAGTGAGAAACTTGCCATTGAGGCATGCAAGCTTCAAAGTACTGAAGGGGTTGTTCCTAGATCAACTCCTTGGATAATGAGCTGATGTTGACAAGGAGCGATCCGTCAAAGGAGGGCCTTAATGAATCCCACATCAGTGACACGGAATGGAGCTAGTGATTGTGATGAGGTGAAAACAAACTGTGATGTATAATTCAGGGTGGCAGTCATGAAATGGATGAAGGACAATGTATGGCAGTGGATGGGACACGGTTGACTCTTTGCAGAACAACATCTCTTGAACATATAACGACACTGATGTGATGGATCGGTAGCATTACCCCAAATGTGGATGGTGTGGCAAGGACCATGGTGATGAGACCGGTGAATGAAACAACCCAACCTGATGTGATACGGAGGACAAAGTGTCATGTTCAAGAGCGACTTGCTACCATTAAAGCTGTGAGGTTCTCCCAATTTTTCCCTAGTCATTGCTGATCAGTACCTCTTTATTTTTGTCAAGCTTGAGGAGGATAACATATGCTTGTTCTATAACCTGCCCTTCGGGCAAGCCCAACGCTATGTTTTAACGAGTCTAACGACAAGGATAACTCAGTCCTTTTCATTTTTAGAGAGTCTGAAAAGGTACATAAAGTCAACTCCAGAATTCCTTTTTCGTCATCTAATCCCTTAAGTCCAAAAAAGTATAAAACAATACAGAAGGGATGAATTTTCGATTGCTTTAACGAGCCGAACAAAACAAGCGCTCGATCTTTTTGTGCAACAAGGATAACTCAGTCCTTTTCATTTTTAGAGAGTCTGAAAAGGTACATAAAGTCAACTCCAGAATTCCTTTTTCGTCATCTAATCCCTTAAGTCCAAAAAAGTATAAAACAATACAGAAGGGATGAATTTTCGATTGCTTTAACGAGCCGAACAAAACAAGCGCTCGATCTTTTTGTGCAATAATCCCTCAGGTCCAAAAAGATTAAAATCTAGAGGAGGGATAGCTCTTCCGGTTGCTTTAACGAGCTGGAAGGCCAAAACTTGGCAAACTTTTCATATTTTACGAGTCAGTGAAAAGAGCTCAAAGAAGACTCGTCTTTTGAGGAACGAGTGATGAACAGGTCAGCAGCAGATTCCAGGTACAGGTTGGAATATTCCAATCACGGTAGTGTCACAAGGATGGCTTAGTGAAATCACTCTTCGCAGCTGTTCCTCAAAATGGGTAAACAAACATATGGAGATGAACGATTGGCCAAATGAACGGATGGAGGTGAGACTGCAAGAACACGACCAAGGGCTTTAAATATGGCTGTCAAAGGTTACAATTACCAAGGTTATTTACCGGGATGGGTTCGTTTTTTAACGAGCTTGAACACTGCTCAAACTTATGTTTATTTTTTAACGAGCATGAACTATGTGCTAAAACTGCTCGGAGATAAGTTTGCATGCCCCCAGTATAATAATGCAAATCGAGGTGCATGCCCCCCAAGCTTCATTGCATCCAACTCGGTGGTTGGAATGAAGGTTTACCTCGGGGATTTGTTTCATTTTTTAATGAGGTTGACACAAGATAGGAACTATCCTCGACTCCTTGTTTCATTTTTTAACGAGGTTGACACAAGATAAGAACCATCCTCGGATCTCACTGTATTTACAGTATTTCTATTAGGGCGATGATCCATGCCGACAAAATATTTAGGAATCTTCCGAATCCAACCAGAAGATTGGATTAGATTTCATTTTGTAGGTTTCCACCGTGGCCACTCCCGCCAGATTATTTGGAGGCGGTAGGGCGAAAGTACCCATTAAGGCAGGGTCTTTTAGGAGGCCTACTCCGATATTTTGGAGCGAATGATTCCTTCTATGGATCATTGGAATGCTTCCCGTAACTTGTGAACTGTTGGGGAGAAAAGTTTGTTGGTCGACGATTGTAATTCCTCCTTGGAAGGGAAATGCAATCTTCCTGAAGTAGGTCGACACAACCGCGGCCATGGCATAGATCCAGGGCCTTCCTAGTAGGATGTTGTAATCGAGGTTTCCATCAATTACTTCAACATCAATTTCTACTGTTTTGCCCCCCAATTCAACTTGCAAGTTACTTAAAATCCCGTATGGAGTGTATGATCGTCCATCAAATGCTTTTAACGTCGTTGACGATTTCGACAAGGGTGGTGAGCCTAAATCTTTCCAGCAACTCATCGATATAAGACATGTAGATGCCCCCTCATCAATAATTGTTCGATGAATAGTTTTGTTGAGGGCTTTCACTCGAATAAGGAAAGCTAGTTGAGCTGGTAACTGAGGGTCATATTCTTTATGATCAAAGGCCACAAGATTGGAATCCATTGGGCCAATCCCACCTATTGCTGATAATAAAGCTTGCTCTTGGGAGGGGCAATTTTGTGGTACCTCAAGTGTCGACATAGTGGACGGCGATTGGGCTAGGTCCTTTACTATATTATAATTCTATGCTCCTTTGGCACGAGGATTAAATGTCGATTTGTGTACTACTCCCTTTGGCGACTTTATCATTGGCTCAGGAACGATGGGTGGCACAACTTCGGTCAAAGTTGTTGTTGAACTACTAGGTCGTTCATTAACCTTGTTGTTCGACAGCTTTGGATTCCCGTAATCTTTACTCCTTGTCAAAGCATTATTCTGTTGCTTTGAGGTAGACAACATAAGCACTTGGGATCCAGAAGCATTTTGATTAGCAACCAGATTTTGACTTGGATTAGGAAACGGATCAGTCAATACTGCTGGGGTTTCTGAACTCTTGAAGAGTTTCTTAACTTCAGCTATATGTGGACAATATTTCGTCCAATGATCCTCATCGCATATATGACACCCTACCGGGGGTTTCCTTTTTCTCCCTGTCTTTTTCTTCTTGCCCCCTGGTTGCTTCAGTTTTTTGCCCTTGTCGGTCGACATGGCATTTACTTCCGAGGCAAGAAGTTCTTCATTTGCATTTTGACTAGAAATTTTGTGCTTTCCAATCACGCCATTACCGGCGCGAGTGTCATTGTTTGATTTAGGAGGAGGAGGAATTGAGAATTCCGGTCTAGGGGCGTCAGGTATTTTGTCATAGAGCGTGCTAGACTGAGTATAGACCAAGTCTAGATATTGCGCACGAGCGATAACTTGCTCTTCTGTTACGACTCCTCCCTTTGCCACATCTTCCGTTATAGCGGGAAGTAACGACTTGATAAACCATTCAGCTAATAGCTGATCAGGAACGTACGTTTTTACCATCCTACGACGACGTCGCCACTCATTTATATGATCAGATATGTGGGTGGCAGTCATCTGTTTGGGAGTTCTGTTCCCGTTTCATACCTTATCGGTAATTGAAAATGGGTTAAAAAGGTTGTGGCTAAGGTACTGAAGTTGTCGAACGAAGCTCTAGGAAATTCAATGTACCATTTTGCCGCTGGACCCATTAACGTCCTCTGAAAGAGGCGAAGTCTTATCGAATCATCATTCAGGGTGTTCGATGAACACCATAGATGGAATGTCATCACATGATTTGACGGGTCTTCACCCGGATTTCCATTAAATTTAGGAATGTCTGATGGAAGTTTATGCGGAATCGCTGGCCACCAAGGGGCATAAGCAATTGGATCATTCGTCAGCCGGTTTAGATCTGGTAATTCTAGAGTTGCTACAAAGGGCAACTGTTGATTCAGGTTAGGCGAAGCATATCCAGGATAAGATGGAATCACCTGAGCAGTGGGTCTTTGCATACCAGCATAATGTTGGCAACTTTGAAAAGGTTGATGGGCATAACCATTATAGTATGGTTGCCCATTACTTACAAAGACTTGTTGCTCAGGTCCTTGACATGATTGCTGGAATGGCGGTTGTTAAGTTTGAACCAGCTCTGGTTGTTGGACCATTTGCTGATGCCCAATACTATATGATTGACCAAGATGAGGAGTCACAGTACTTGTTTGATCCTGAGTCGCTCCGGATAAGGAGGCACTGACCTGAGGTTCCGATTGAGATGTCGAGACAAGAGGCTGTTGTATGGCAACCTGAGAAACTTGGGGTTGACATACAGTAGGCAGCGCTTGTACTTGCGACGCAATCACCATACCAGGTATAGTGGCAACATTCGACACAGGGTGGACTGGTTGCATTGAATATACAACTCTTGGTTGCTGAGGCAGTATTGGTATCCAACCACTGGATGTAATTCCAGTTTGACATGAATTTTGTTGTAACCTCCCATATGGTTGTTCTCCAGGGGGGAACAATGAAAAGGCATACTGTCCTCCATATGGTGGCAATCCAGTACTTAAAGGGTAGATTGGCCTTTGAAGACACGTTGGATTGATTTGTTGAGTTTCAACATAAGAAATACCAGATGATAATCCGGACGAAGAAATAGGAACTAACCATGTCGTCGTCCCAGATGGGACTCCGGCTTGTTGTTGATAACTTGCCGGGACAGATGGTATACCATCGAACATTGTTGGGATAGCAGCAGGAGGCTTTGCTGTTGCTGTGTCGGATGACACAGTCCTGGATGTCGACGGTTGTTCAGACATATCTAGTCTATCCAAAAGATTTCTTAGCGATTCTACAGGAACTTCCACTTGTGGTGGACTAACTTCGAAGATCAACGAGGGAAGGGTGATGATTATTCCGCTTAAAATAAATTTTATAACGACGCTTTAGACACAACTTGCTTTTTCAGTTTTAAAGAGTCGAGAAAAAGCTAAAGATGACTCTAGTCTCCTTCGATGTTTTAACGAGCCCGAAGTGACAAATGCTCGGTTGGACCTTTTCAGTTATAGAGTTTGAAAAGGGCCAAAAGAAACTTCTCTGGAGTTTTAGGCAGAGGGTGTGCCAAACTTTTCGCGAAACCACAGAATACGTTTTACGGTACGAGTGGTCGATCTTCGTGAATGCTGTGTTCACTGCATCGCGATCAGTAGGGTGGCCGACACGGCTTCCTATGGATAAAGGCTTTGTTCCTATAGGGGTATCCCAATATATACGCGACGGTACGTGGGAGCACAAGTCCGTATTAGTGCCACCGACTCTCAGGAGGAATCACCCACCTTTGTAGAGATCGACAGTCACTACGTTTAACGACGCCGGAACACGTCTCTACCTAGACCTCTATGTGTTTGCGTTATGTTACAAAGCGTTGTTATTTAAATTGAATTTATTTTAATGTTGATCTTGTTTAGCAGTTTGCCTTTAAGGATCACCACGAGATGTTTGATACAAATTCCTAAATGCAGTCTAAGATGAGAAGCAAGCTTTTTCAATCTTTTCGACTTATGAAAATCTTAACTACTGAGGGAAAAGAAAGACATATCTTTTCACACAATTCATACAGCACAAACTAATGCACTTTCTCCTAAATCATCATGCAAACTTTTTCAAATGCAAAATGCACAATGCATGTATTTTCTTTTCCCTTTCTTAATGTTGATGTATTACAAAAAGAAAGTTGTTATTTAACTTTGATTTCGATTTAAAGCGAAAACAAACAAGCTTGTCCAAAATCAAAAGACACCTTAAGATTTACTTGTTTAATCACTGGAAATACATGAAATCAAACCATAATGACGAAAGTAAAAAGACTAATCAGCTATGGACAGCAAACAAGCTAACTCTTTAGACCAGCAAAATGCCTAACACAGGTTCAGATCTAAGAGGCCAAAGCAAGACTAGTTCACTTTCGTTATGGGAAATTGTAAATGATGTAAGAAATACAAAAGAACAAGTACAATTTCGTTATATAACAGAGGCGGAATGATGGCAAGTAAGGTTGGTTTCAGAACAGGTACAAGACTGGTAACTGGCTGCAAAATCTATAGTGAAAACAGGCAAGAAAAAGGGAGGAAACCCCAAATGCACAAGGCAAAATTGGGCCAACGTAGGTGCTGCACAGCCAGTCTGGCTCTCAGCGTAGGTAGCCCCTTCGGGACCTGCGTTGCAAAGCAGGTAGCCTGTGTACTACCTGCTTTGGAAAACGAAAGTTGCGTTTTCTCAATTTTCGGGTCACAATTTTCTCAAAAATTCACAGTTTTTGCTCAAATCAGAAGCTATCAGTCAAGCACACACTAAGGGATGACAAGGAAGATGAAAAGCTATCACTAAGAGCTTACAAGGATCCTTGTAGATCAGCTCTTCAAATCATGAACATGCTCAGAAATGAGCTAGAGTAGCTGCCCTCTACTTCGCTTTTGATATAGTCAAAAGCTTTTCGATTTGGTACTCTTTTGTTCAGGAAATGAATAGCAAAATACTACAAACAATCAAACAGATACGATCCCCAGCGGAGTCGCCAGTTTTTTGTAGGGAAAAGTATCCGACTCGGATGACCCTATCCCACTCTAAGGGTGATAGTACCTTAGCAACAACTGTAAAGAAAACTACTTAAGGTTTACTTCTTTACGAAAGCAAGAGAGAATGAGGAAATGCACTAATCGTTGCCTTGCGCTTAATGTCGAATCCAAACTCTTCTCTTTGGCTGCTTGCTCCCAACTCCTTGCTCTTTTGCTGGCCCAGCTACAATGAGATCCTGCAAAATAACAAAGAAGGAAACTACAAGAAGCATGCAATCATAACTGATTCAAGGATTAGCATAAATCAAATATACAATTATCACAATATATCATTGAAACAAGTGCATATAGAAGAACCTCAATAGCTTTTATTAATGAAGAAGTAAAGTTCTGAGAGAGTTACAACCATTGAAGGCCCCAATCCAGCAACACCTCCCAGCAGAAAGAATTTCTCCTCTTCACCTCCTTCAAGCAATCACCCAATAGCTCTATAGTGAAACCAACAGCATATCATTACTTTGCACAAAATTCCAGCCTCCTGAGCTCATAGGAGAGAGCTCAATATATAGATGAATTGAGAAAGGATGAGTCAGCTTGCAACTGATGTGTAGCTGCCTTGTGTCCTCTCTCTCTTCAGTTGATCTTCAGTTCTTGAGTCCACTTGGAGAACCTTGCTTCCACTTGGAGAAACAGAGCCTCTGACTCATCACAAGGCGAAATCCCTGATCCAAGTGTTATTTTTGGAAGATTCCAGAGCAATGACTCAGTGTGCCACTTGTCCCATCTCGCTCAGCGCAGGTGGCCTTTGTTCTACCTGCTTTGCAACGCAGGTACACCATGGAGGAGTTGAGTTTCAGCGCAGAAGCCTAGTGGAGCACCTGCTTTGATTTCAGGATTGCTTGTTTTTGAGTGTTTTCAGGTGGAGAACTGATCTGAGAGCTGTTGGTTTGCTAACCTTGTTCCTCTAGGGGTAGGAACATCATGTTTAGGGACTTTGGATCCCTTGGATTATTGACAATTCATGCCTGATTCTGCAAGGCACAAAATTGTCTATAACACACCCCACCTTGGCTTTGTCCTTTGTTCGGTTGTTTAGGGGCACCTTTCCCCTGCTTTGGATTTGCAGATCCAAATTCTCGCTTCTTTTGTTTAAACTTTTGCTCGACCTTGACGGCATATTGGTATGATATGCCGAGCGAGGAGATTTTCAGGAATTGTATTTCTTCCTGGATGTACTTGTGTAGGCAGCCATGGTATTTGAGTATCAAATGTTGCTTCGAATCCTTGATACCCAACTTTTTGCGAAGGGTATGGAAAAGATTGGTGAACTCAGGCACGTCTTGGTCCCTTCCCTGGCGCAGCATGGTCCACTTTATGTATTCATCCTCATAGCTTCCAACAGGGTAGTACTGCTCCTTGATGGCATCCCGGAATGAATTCCAGGTGGCTGCAGCTGAAAATAGTGAGCCAGTACTCTCATCCTTCTTCTCGCAGTAGGTTTCCCACCAGTCCTTGACGTCGGGGGCTGCTTTAAGAAGAGCAAAAGCAATCTTTTCCCGACTTGAAAATTCATGAACAAAAAAATAACCCTCTAGCAGATTTATCCATTTATCTATGGCATGTGCATCTATCTGACCCTCGAATATGGGGATTTCAAAGTTAACTTGTACCTTAAAGGTCGTGGCATTTCCAGAGTAGCTGCTAGAAGCCGATGCGTCGCTTCTGGGTAGCAGCTGAAGGATCTGGGCAAAGTTGTCCATCATCGCGTTCCGTTGTCGCTCGAGGGCTTCTTCGAGCAAGATTTTGATAGGATCTCCTGCCCCCTCGTATTTCTTCTCATCCGCCATGGGAGGCCGTTGGGATGTGCGAGGATGGTCTTGCAAAGGTTCGACCTTTTCAAGCCCTACCTCCTTATATCCCGACCTTGTTGGGGACATGCAAAGAAAAAAAGAGAAAAAGCAGACTGCTCTGATACCACTGATCCGGAGTTAAACAGGAACGCAACAAATTACAGAGATAACCATAAACACAGATATGCAGCGGAAATAATACTTCATTTCATTAATATAAAATATTGAATTATGCTTACAAACAGTAATGGAAATAAACTAGCTAGGGCGATGGTAGCTTATCTCTGAGAAGAGATGTGGTGGCTACATGCCGCTGAACCGTGTTACAATGAGGCTCGAAGGCCTATTTATTGTTGAGAAACAATGGAAAACCCTTAACATTCCAAAATCTAACCCTAGAAGATGAAACGCCAAACTGTAGGCCCCGTTTGGGTAAATTGGTACACCAACTTCCCAGGGTCGTAACTTTGGCATACGATCTCCGTTTGACGCATACAATAGCTCGTTAGAAATATCTATTCAAGCACTAGCACTTTGGGAGGCAACATCGGTTCATGGACCCATGTTGCTCCAGATTTCCCAAAAAACGTTGTTTAGGGCCTCAAAACGGCTCCGGAAGTTCAGGACCCGAAAAACTGCTAAAAACAGTAAGATGTGCTACAATTAAGGAAACTGAAAACGTTGAGAGAAACAATGGTGGGGGTCCAGGTGGACTTGGTAGGTGGCCACCAATATCCACCTGGATCAATGTGGCCTTTGGTGACATTCAATTTTTGGTGACGGAGGCTCTTTTGACCATCACCAATGAGCTTATGGTGACAGTTTTTGATCCTCAACAAGATATGAAATGTTGACAATCAATGAATGTCACCATATATATATGCATCAATAGTTACGATCATTAAATATCCATCACAATAAATCATTGTTGTTCATATGAAATGGTGACGATCATTATGCATCAAAATAATCATTACTCATGACAAACCTTCAATGTCACCACAACATCTATATTTTTGGTGATGCTACCTTTGGTGATGTTCAATTTTTTGGTGACAGATGCTAAGGTCTGTCACCATTGCTCATATGAAATGGTGACAGTCACTATCTGTCATTATAAATAATTATTGGTGAAAAAATTTGAATGTCATCACAACACCTATAATTTTGGTGATGCCACCTTTGGTGACATTCAGTTTTTGGTGATGAAGGCTCTTTTAACTACCACCAATGAACTTATGGTGACATTTTTTGACCCTCAATGTCATTTTTTCTTGTAGTGGAAGTCGAAGGAGTATCGTCCCTTGGTTGATTTCGTATATATCAATGGTTATCAAGAGTCATTGAGGATGAGTCCTTTCGAGGCATTTTATGGGCAAAATTGCAATACTCCTATAAGTTGGAGTGATCCAATTAATAGGGTGTTGATTAGATGAAATATGCTGGAAAAAATGGAACAAGAAATGTAGGTATGTTATAGACATTTTTGTGCCTTGCAGCACCAAACATGAAATGTCCATAAACCAAGGGCTCCTAAGTCCCTAAAAGTGTTGTTCCAACCCCTAAAGGAACAAGGTCAACAAATTACAGCTTCTCCCAAAAGTTCTCCACCAGAAACTGCTAAGAATCAGTCAAATCAGGGACATTTCAGCTGCTCCACTAGCTAACTGCGTTGCATAGCACCTAAATACACTAGCTAGGTGCGTTGCAACGCACCTAGATGCACTATCAGGGTGCGTTGAGCGGGAAATGACAAGTGGCAGTGCCATTCCACGAGGTGGAAAGACAATGGAAGCTTCCAGAATCTTCTCCAATGACACTTGTCTCACTGAATTCAACCAAGGATGAGTAAGAAACTTTCAGTCTCCAAGTGGAAGCAAGAACTGACAGAGAGAAGACACTAATCAAATCATAAGCTAACTCATCTTCCTTGCATACATCTATATATGGATCCCTCATCCCAGAGATCCAGATGCTGGAATTTTGTACATTGCAAGGAATTGCTGTTGGTTTTGAGATAGATATCAGAGTATTGGGTGATTTATGCTTTGTTGGAGGTGAAGAAGGGGCTTCTTTGCTGGGAGTTTGATGCTGGATCAGGAATCATCGGTTGTAACTCCTCCTGGATCTTCTTGTTATATCAATAAAACTATTTGAGTTTCTCCTACATGCTTGTGTATCATTGATGCTTGTTACATTCATATGTTTAGCTTAAATCTGATCCTAAGCTTTTTATGAATATAGATCCATGTCTTTGGGTAGTTTTCTTCTTCTGTGATCTTACAGGAACTTGGTGAAGCTAGGCAAGTAAGGGACCAGGTAGCTGGAAGCTGTCAAAGAAGAGAGGGATTATGTCAAAGGATTAGCGCAAGACACAGGTCGGTTCTTTCTATCCCCCTCTATCTTTAATTCATAAAGGAAATACAAAAGTAGTTTTCTCTGTTTGTTTCTAAGGCAGCTGTCACACCTTAGTGGGATAGAGAAGTTCTAAATAGACACTTTTCCCGGTAACAAAATGGTGACTCCGCTGGGGAAGATTGTCTAATTAGTTTGTTTGTGTATCTTTTTGTTGTTTGTTTCATAAACTTATAAGTAGCATTCGAACTGCATTTGCCATAACAAATGCAAAGTAGACATCTGCTACTTCAATCCATTCACTGGATCTATTTATGATTTGAACAGCTGATTCACAAATGATCTGATTGCCCTTTGTGAGAGCTCTTAGACCCTCCTTAGATCTACCCCCTGATTGTGCATTACTGATTGCTTTTACTCGGCCAAAAACCAAAGACTAAACTACAAACCCTGACCCAGAACCCAGATATAATTCTCGTTTCTGCCCCAGCATAGGTACTGTGAAGAGTCCCTACATTTCAGCACAGTTCCCGAGAGGGCAACCTGCGCTGCAATCCAGTTTCTCTGTGTTACAGGTGCGCTGATCAGACTAGCCCTGTGCAGCTGAGGATCTTGTGCTTCATTCTTTCCAGTTTTGTCTCTGATTTTTGCAGCCTGCGATCAGTGTATGTGTCTGTTTAAAAACCCCTTTTCCTTGCTGTTATTCCGCCTCCTTTGTACAAAAGAACTGTAGATGTTTTTGTGTGTTTGTTGAGTCGTTTACAGTTTTCCATTGCAAAGGTAGAATAGTCGTACTGTCGTCCTTTGATTTAGATTTGTCGCAAGTGTCGATTTCGATCATAGGAGAAATTTTGATTGCTATTGATGGTCAACTATACTTTTACTTTTGCCTCTGGTCTGAATTTGTGACTTTCTACTGTCAAAAACGAGTATTTATTTCAAAATCTTAAGGTGTCGTAATCGTCTTTATCTTTTGATTTCGAAAAGAAGCTTGTTTGTGTTTGTCGCTTGAAAGCAAATTCAGATTTGTACATCAACTTTCTTTTTAGCATCAATATTAAGAAAGTCGAAAACAAATACATGCACATGTGCATTTGCATATTGACAGTTTGTTTGGCTTGATTTAGGAAAGTGCATTTACAGTGTGCTCTTTGCTCTTTGTGAAAAGATTATGTCTTTCTTTTCCCCTAGTAGCTAGGATTTTCATTGCTAAAAAGAGATAAAAGTTTGCTTATCATATTTAGATTGAATTTTAGGAATTACATCTACATCTCGTGGTGAACCCAAAAGGAAAACTTCATAAGAAAGATCAACTTAAAATAAATTCAATGAATCTAACAACGCTTTGGAACTAAACGCACAACATTTAGAGGTCTAGGCTAGAGACGTATTCTGGTGTCGTAAAGCCTGGGAACTGTTATCCTCATTGATGGTTGGGTGATTCCTCCACTTTGAGACGATAAGTGCCAGTACGGACTTCTGCTCCCACGTGCCGTCGAGTATATATTGGGAGACCCCTATAGGCTTAAATCCTTTATCCATAGGAAGCTGTGTCTGTCGCCCTATCGATCGCAATGCACTGAACACAGCATTCAGGAAGATTGACTACCGTACCATAAAAATTATTCTGCAGTTTTGCGATTGGTTTGGTACTCCCTCTACCTAGATCTCCAGAGAAGTCCCTTTCGTTCCTTTTCAGACTCTTTAACGGAAAAGGTCCATCTGAGCACTTGTCACTTCAGGCTCATTAAAAATCGAAGGAGACTAGAGTCATCTTTTGTTTTTTCTCGACTCTTTAAAACTGAAAAAACAATTTGTGTCAAAGCGTCTAAAAATTTATTTTAAACGGAATATTCATTACCCCTTTCCTACGTTGATCTTGGGTTGAGAAAATGGAGTCTACCAACCAAGGAATTCCCCTTGGTGGAAATCCTAGTCCCTTCTCCTCTTGGGGAGATGTCGGTGCACCCCATATGGCCACATTGTCGCTTCCAGGACTGACAATTGGTTTTCTTGTATGGCTCTTCTCAACCTCTGTCGTTCAGAACACCACTATTCCTGAACAATCGAATCAGCAATTAGACAAGTCCAGAGTTGCCCACCAACCTTCTACTTCCTCTAATTCTTCCTCTCCTACTTCCTCTTCGCTTGATGGGGCTGGTAAAGACAAAAGTCAAGTTCCTAAGGAGAAGGAAAAGAAGAAGAAAGAGAAGAAGAAGAAGGAGACAAAGGAGAATGGGGGAAAACGAGTGTCGTCTAATGAAAATCCACACACTGCACCGACCAGGCCTAAATTGCCATGTGTCATTTCCAAAGGAGACCACTTTCACAGAGATTGTCCTTGCATCCCTTGGGTATTAAAGGACTGGTCTCCTAGATTGCACAACCCGGTGTCATCAACCTCTGATGATCATGTTGAGAGCACACCGTCGACTAGTGAAAGTGAAGTCCCAGGACAAAAAGGAAAATATAGATTTCCTTGTAAACTGTGCGAAGGCGACCATGTCGTCCACCATTGTCCCTTCTTAGACAAAGCTAAAAGCGTTTTGGATGATTGTCTGGTATCACCGTTACGACTTCCTCCTGGATATAAAAAACTCTTGCCGAGTCCGTCACTAGTCGAAAATCTAGCTGGCCCGCTCAGGTGGTCGGCTGAAGCACCTATCATTGAAGATAAACCATCTGGATCCATACCAGACAAAAGTCAAAAGGTCGAGGCGGCAGTTGACCCGGTCTTGCCTTCAGAGGTTTCATCTTCAAATGATACACTCACTGAGGAGAACAAAGATGACACCGTCCAAATTCTCTTCATAAGCACAGACTCCAATGAACATGAGGGTAGTATACCCGTTCCTTTACCACAGGAAGGAAGTTCATCAGATTCGTACCTGGCCGTCTATTCAGTCCCACCTCCAAGCAACTTAGTTATCTCCTTCGACTGGAATCAACTAGGCAGACCCCATTTACCAGCTAGCATACCATTCTGAATTATCATCCAAATATATAGAATGGTTATGGCTGGTACCATCATAGATGAGGGGGCTTCTGTGAGTATCCTTTCCTCGACTGCTTGGAAAGCGCTTGGTTCACCATTGATTTTGCCTGAGATGAGAAATCTGACAGGCTTTGATAAAGGAACCAGTCGACCTTTAGGGATCCTTCCCGATGTGCCCATAACATTGAGAGGGAAAACCGTTCGCATGAACGTAATGGTAGTTCAAGGACCCCTAGATTACAATCTACTCCATGGACGAGACTATATTTATTGCATGGGAGTGATTGTCTCCTCACTCTTTAGAGTAATGTGTTTTCCGCACGAAGGAAGAGTGGTCAAGCTCATGGACCAGCTTTCATTTCCCGGATCACGCAGAGAAAATAGTCATATACCATCCCTGAATGGTCTTTTCACGCAAGAAATGTCTCAATCTCCAGTTCGTCCTCCCAATGAGCACGAGTAATTCGGAGGGATATGACTGAAACCCAGGGGGCATGCATCCTGGTCTGCTTCGGCAGGAAAACTTCGGGTATAGGGTAGGTTTCCACAGGAGAATATGACTAGTTTGTACCCCGTCCGTGATTGGAAGAGGGGTTATTCTAGAACAAGATTCTCTTGTCAAAGTTATGTGAGTTGGCGGGCATCGTCGCTCACCTTTGTTTGTTTCGAGAGACATTGTTGGAGAAGTGTTTTGTTTGCGCTATGAATAGAGCAATCTTTGGGTAACCTGTAAGAGGTAGACCTCTCTCGATAAAACAAATGTTTTAACGGAATAAAGAAGAGGTAATCTTGAAACTCTGTTTTATACCTAGGGGCATGCAAACCTTTTGGAATGCAAGCAAAGAACGATCATTTATCTGTTTTTTGGATTGGTCGTTTCCTAACTTGCATAAAGAAAGGATGTGGGGCAAAACTTGAAAAGTTGTCGTTTTTATATGAGACATTCTTATCATATGACTGGATTAATCAAGCAGTGTTTACCGCGAGGTTGAAGCTCGTTAAAAAATAAACCCGGACTGAGCAAATGTTTCCACCCGCGTTTAAGCTCGTTAAAAAATGAACTATTCCCTGGTAAATAACCACCATGAATGTAGTACTTCAGCCATTAAAGCCTTGGTCGTGTTTGCACCGTCACCTCCACTTTTCCATTGGCCGATCATTCACCTCCATTTGATTGTTTACCCATTTTGAGGAATAGCTACGAAGAGTGATTTCACTAGCCATCCTTGTGACACTGCCGTGATTGGAAAATTCCAAACCTTACCTGGAATCAGCTGCTACCCATTTTATCACTCGTTCCTCAAAAGACGAGTCTCCTTTAAGCTCTTTTCAACTGACTCGTAAAATATGAAAAGATTGCCGAGTCCTTGGCCTTCCAGCTTGTTAAAGGGACAGGAAGTGTTATCCCTCCTCTAGATTTTAATCTTTTTGGACCTGAGGGATTATTGCACAAAAAAATCGAGCGCTTGTTTTTTTCGGCTCGTTAAAACTATCGAAAATTCATCCCTTCTGTATTATTTTATACTTTTTCGGACTTAAGGGATTAGATGACCAAAAAATAATTTTGGAGTTACCTTTACGTACCTTTTCAGACTCTCTAAAAATGAAAAGGACCGAGTTATCTTTATCGTTAAACTCGTTAAAAAGATTAATAGCGACAAACTTGTCTTTAGACGAGAACGAGTTTCACTATCTCTAGGCTCGTTAAAACATAGTGATGGGTTTGCCCGAAGGGAAAATTATAGAACAGGCATATGTTATCCTCCTCAAGCTTGAAAAAAATAAAGAGGTACTGGTCAGCAATGACTGGGGAAAAATTGGGAAGAAAACTCAAAGAATCTTTATTGGTAGCAAGTCGCTCTTGAACATGACACTTCCACTCCGTGTCTGAGTCGGGTTGGGTTGTTTCATTCACCGGTCACATCACCATGGTCATGCCATACCATCCACATTTGGGGTTAATGCTACCAATCCATCACATAAGTGTCGCCGACATGTTCAAGAGAAGTCATCCAGAGAAGTCACCTGTGTCCCACCCACTACCATACATTATACTTCATTCTTTCATGACCGCCATCTTGAACCGTATATCATCAGATCGTTTTCACCTCCATTAAAATCATTTGCTCTGTTCCATGTCATTGATGTGGGATTCATTAAGGCCCTCCGTTGACGGATCACTTCTTGTCGACATCAGCTCATTATCTAAGAAGTTGGTCTAGGAACACCCCATTCAATACTTTGAATCTTGCATACCTCAATGGCAAGTTTCTCACTTTCGGCGATAGGTTTACATCAATGGCCTTCGACCGAAAGATTTTTCGTGGTGTTCGACGCCAAGTCCTTTATTCACACCACGTGAATTGTACTGTAGTACCTTGAGGGTCATTATCATTATCGGTGATTCCTCTCGCGCTTGTTAACAGTTTACATCATTGACTGGTAATCAAGCGATGTCTTTCCATGTTCGACATTCTTATCATATGACATGTTTGATTATTTACCCATTTTGAGGAACAGCTGCGAAGAGTGATTTCACTAGCCATCCTTGTGACACTGCCGTGATTGGAAAATTCCAAACCTTACCTGGAATCAGCTGCTACCCATTTTATCACTCGTTCCTCAAAAGACGAGTCTCCTTTAAGCTCTTTTCAACTGACTCGTAAAATATGAAAAGATTGCCGAGTCCTTGGCCTTCCAGCTTGTTAAAGGGACAAGAAGTGTTATCCCTCCTCTAGATTTTAATCTTTTTGGACCTGAGGGATTATTGCACAAAAAAATCGAGCGCTTGTTTTTTTCGGCTCGTTAAAACTATCGAAAATTCATCCCTTCTGTATTATTTTATACTTTTTCGGACTTAAGGGATTAGATGACCAAAAAAGAATTTTGGAGTTACCTTTACGTACCTTTTCAGACTCTCTAAAAATGAAAAGGACCGAGTTATCTTTATCGTTAAACTCGTTAAAAAGATTAATAGCAACAAACTTGTCTTTAGACGAGAACGAGTTTCACTATCGCTAGGCTCGTTAAAACATAGTGATGGGTTTGCCCGAAGGGAAAATTATAGAACAAGCATATGTTATCCTCCTCAAGCTTGAAAAAAATAAAGAGGTACTGGTCAGCAATGACTGGGGAAAAATTGGGAAGAAAACTCAAAGAATCTTTATTGGTAGCAAGTCGCTCTTGAACATGACACTTCCACTCCGTGTCTGAGTCGGGTTGGGTTGTTTCATTCACCGGTCACATCACCATGGTCACGCCATACCATCCACATTTGGGGTTAATGCTACCAATCCATCACATAAGTGTCGCCGACATGTTCAAGAGAAGTCATCCAGAGAAGTCACCTGTGTCCCACCCACTACCATACATTATACTTCATTCTTTCATGACCGCCATCTTGAACCGTATATCATCAGATCGTTTTCACCTCCATCAAAATCATTTTCTCTGTTCCATGTCATTGATGTGGGATTCATTAAGGCCCTCCGTTGACAGATCACTTCTTGTCGACATCAGCTCATTATCTAAGAAGTTGGTCTAGGAACACCCCATTCAATACTTTGAATCTTGCATACCTCAATGGCAAGTTTCTCACTTTCGGCGATAGGTTTACATCAATGGCCTTCGACCGAAAGATTTTTCGTGGTGTTCGACGCCAAGTCCTTTATTCACACCACGTGAATTGTACTGTAGTACCTTGAGGGTCATTATCATTATCGGTGATTCCTCTCGCACTTGTTAACAGTTTACATCATTGACTGGTAATCAAGCGATGTCTTTCCATGTTCGACTTCAGAACATTTTCACATGGATTGACTTGTACTTCGAGTGAAGATCAGACGAGATTGAAGACCCCAGATCTAGTTTCATCCATCCGGGCTGCGATATATATTCAGGAAAATAAAGACATTAAAATGTACAGCATTGCAGCACAGATAATCATCCTACCAAAAGGATGATGGCTCTATCAGAATCATCAGTCTACACTCAGACGATTGTCTGTCCTATGTAAATGAAAATGAATTTATAAAGCTGAGCATGGGAATGCCCGCCTTGGCTAGATCATGAAAAACAGTATGAAGATAATGTATTGTATTGTATCTTATTACAGGTCTCCTCCCAGCATTGAAAGAACTTCGGATCCTCATAATAAATCATTTCACCCGATTAACGGCCTAATACTTTAGGGGGAAACTATTATAGACATTTTTGTGCCTTGTAGCACCAAACATGAAATGTCCATAAACCAAGGGCTCCTAAGTCCCTAAAAGTGTTGTTCCAACCCCTAAAGGAACAAGGTCAACAAATTACAGCTTCTCCTAGAAGTTCTCCACCAGAAACTACTCAGAATCAGTCAAATCAGGATCATTTCAGCTGCTCCACTGGCTAACTGCGTTGCATAGCACTTAAATACACTAGCTAGGTGCATTGCAATGCACCTAGATGCACTATCAGGGTGCGTTGAGCGGGAAATGACAAATGGCAGTGCCATTCCGCGAGGTGGAAAGACAGTGGAAGCTTCCAGAATCTTCTCCAATGACACTTGCCTCACTGAATTCGAACAAGGATGAGTAAGAGGCTTTCAGTCTCCAAGTGGAAGCAAGAACTGACAGAGAGAAGACACTAATCAAATCATAAGCTGACTCATCCTCCTTGCATACATCTATATATGGATCCCTCATCCTAGAGATCCAGAGGCTGGAATTTTGTACATTGCAAGGAATTGCTGTTGGTTTTGAGATAGATATCAGAGTATTGGGTGATTTATGCTTTGTTGGAGGTGAAGAAGGGGCTTCTCTGCTGGGAGGTTGATGCTGGATCAGGAATCATCGGTTGTAACTCCTCCTGGATCTTCTTGTTATATCAATAAAACTATTTGAGTTTCTCCTACATGCTTGTGTATCATTGATGCTTGTTACATTCGTATGTTTAGCTTAAATCTGATCCTAAGCTTTTTATGAATATAGATCCATGTATTTGTGTAGTTTTCTTCTTCTGTGATCTTACAGGAACTTGGTGAAGCTGGGCAAGTAAGGGAGCAGGTAGCTGGAAGCTATCAAAGAGAGGGATTATGTCAAAGGATTAGCGCAAGACACAGGTCGGTTCTTTCTATCCCCCTCTATCTTTAATTCATAAAGGAAATACAAAAGTAGTTTTCTATGTTTGTTTCTAAGGCAGCTGTCACACCTTAGTGGGATAGAGCAGTTCTAAATAGACACTTTTCCCGGTAACAAGGTAATCAAAAGAAATTTAAATGCAAAAAAAGATAGGCAGAAGAGCGATGCAGATCGGAACATGTTGTTTAAGGAGTTCCAGGTTAGGGAACATGTCTACTTACACATAAAACCAAAGAAGAGACCCTTTAGTATTGTTGAGAGGATTGGGCCAGTAGCCTATCGACTTGCACTTCCTCGGACAGTGAAAATCCATGATGTTTTTCATGTGTCATTGCTTGACAAGTGTGTTAAAGATGTTGATCATGTGATTGACTGGTTTGTATTACAGGTGGAACTAGATGGAGAATTCTGGCTGGAGCCTCAGTGTATATTGCAGAAAAAGGTGCTCATGCTCCAGAACCGAGAAATCAAGTAGGTTAAAGTGCATTGAAATCACTTTGGGCCCAATGAAGCTACATGGGAGATGGTAGAATAGATGCATGCTATTTATCCTTCCCTATTTTCTAGTTGAGGGAAAGTAGTTTTTGTGTGGTGTTTTGGTAATGTCATGGTATATGTCTTGGTGATGTTTCTATATGTACATATGTATATGGATGTAAATACTACCATGAGCTATGTTATAAAGCTCCAGTAAGTGGTATGGGTGTCATGTCATTATGATGTTATGTTTTTTATGTTTTCATTTTCGTTTTTTTCTCAGCAAGTTAATCATTGTAAATACCACATCAAGCTAAGTTATAAAGCTCCATCGATAATATATTTTTCTTATAGTAGTTTTGTGGTTATAGGTGTTGTTGAACACTGAGGATGTTGTTCCCCCAAGGGGGAGGGTTATGTAACAACCATGGTGAAAATTTCATGTGATAAAGGTTAAAAAAAATAACCACGGTTGATGGGACACATATTCCAAGATGAATGTTGGGAAAGACATCCTAGGGGGTGTTCATTTGGTTTATTATGGCTAAGGAAATTGGAAAAGGCAATGGCTAAGGCTTTGGAAAGAGAAAATTGCATTTTTAGCACATTTGTTTATGAAAGTAATGGAAATTAGGAGAAAATGGAGGTGAAAGGTCACAGGTTTCATGTGAGGAGGAAAGTGAAGGAAAATAATGGAAAATGTAGAGAATAGAGGCCTCATTAATAAAAAGGCTTATGAGGATCACTTGTTGACCTTTTGTCAGTTCAGTTTTGGAGCTCCATCATTACTCTCTCTCTCTCACTCTTGGACACTTAGAGTTTTCTTGGAGCACTTTGGGATTAGATCAAGAAAGGCAAAGAAGGCAAGAGGAAGCAAAGATCAAATAGGGAAAGACATGATCAAGCAGCTACAGTAGGATTCTTTGCAAGTACCGATTTTCATGTGTATTTTCCTTGCTAGATTTGGCATGCATGGTGTTTCATATGGCTTTTTTATGTCATGGCATGGGTTTTTCCAGGCGCGACCGTGTTTTCATCCCAACCTTGCCATTTCCTAATAGCCTTGATGAGATGGGTTCTCATACTTTGGTTGAGTTGGATTACTGGATGGATTCAAAGCTAAGTGGGATGGATCTTTGAAATGACAAACACATGGCCTAGTGGTCCCTGAACCGAACTATGGATTACGGTAAAGCCACTGGCCTAGTAACCCCTAGGCCAAACTGTGGGTTGTGGTAAGACCAAGATTGTGTGCCTCGGTGGGCCTAGGAATCCTTGTCACGAATGGTGGGACATACAATAAAGCCAAGAGGTGGATGTAGTAGTCCCAGGATGGGATGTACGATAAAGCCTAGAGAGTGGGTCTTGGTGTAGGGCCTAGTGATCCCTGGATCAGACTGTGGATTGCAGTAAAGCCTAAGAGAATAGGAGGCACTAAAATTCCTCACAGTGTAGGCAAAGAACTTTGGTAGCATACAAGCTTTTTTGGTTTCTTTCGGTTGGTTATGAGTCCCACATTCATGATTGGAATATGGCACAAGGGTGATTGGCTGAAGAGAGATTTGGCTCAACCAACCTACGGTCAGGTGGAACATGGTAGTCCCATACCGGTTTTTACATTCATTAATGAGAAATTCATTCCCTTGGTTTTCATGTGTAAATGTACTGGTTTATATGTGGATTCCATGGTTGATTTATTTATGGTATTTATGTTGTTACTATTCCGATTATGTATATATTTTATGACAGCAACTATGTATGGCTCTCATCATGTTTTTACTTGTAAATGAATGGACAATGTATATATGTCCTAATAGATTATAATGCAACAAATGACATGAGGGAACAATGGTTCTTAGCAATTCTCAGATAAGTATGAGATCCCTATGGTTAAATATGTTGTTTACACCTATAGATTACATATTTGTGATATGTTTGACAAAATATCTGTCATGGCTAGTATGGGTCTCGTTAAGGACCTGATGATATAATTGCTTTTACATCATTGTTCCCATCTTATTTTATTGTTCTGAATATGTCATTCAATTCTGGATAGTGACCTAGGCTCTGGGCCTGAAAAAGTGGCTCAAATCGCGAGGATGTTGGTACAGAATTGGAAAAGATAGTCCCTAGCCGCTGGCATGCCTACAGCATGAGAAAAACCAAAGCCTCTAGACACTAGAAGGCTTATAGAATGAGAGAATATAGGGGTCAAGTGGTCCAAAATGTCAGTGGGACCCAGGGGTTGGTTGGAAGAAAGGCTAGGATGGTTCCCAAGGGTCCTAATACTGATGATCAACATCTATGTGGAGTGTTTCCATCGGTTCAACTTCCTTAACGTGACTTACGAGGTCGAATCATATCATAGTGGCCTCACATCGTATCTTTACCCCAGCTGGTCAGTTGCTTGGGTAGATGTGGGAGGAGGGTATTACACAAACATGTTCACCGTTGAGGAGGTGACATCCATTGTCGAGGTATCCTTTGATGAGGTATCTGGGTTCATGACCGAGTTTTTAGGTGATAGTAGTGCATGATAGGATGATGAGGTGCCAAGAGACATCACCACCCTTGATAAGGAGTCGATAGGTATAAAGGCACCCAGATCTACGACAGAGTTGCGGGATGACAGTCACCTACAACAACATCGAGAGCATATATAGGGGCATGAGCTAGTCATGGAGGGGTATTTTGTGACTCATGTTGAGCGCATGGTGGAGGAGGACAAGCAGTCTTTTTTGGGGCCAACCATTGACTTAGAGTAGATAGATGCACATACCGTCAATAAAGTTGTAGTACTTCTAGATAGTAGCTCTTTATGGGCTTATATAGATGGGGTTAGAAACATTTCTAGACTACCTTTGCACCACAAAGAGAGAGAGAGATGCAGAGACCCCTGGACAAATTTTATGTGCTGACCAGGATGGTGAGTTGAGGCGACATGAGCTCCGTAGGGTGCAACACTCACAAGATGGAGGGATTGTTTTATGTGTTGGATTTTGTGCATTCGATTCCTCTATTGGGGTTGGATGGCAAGATATTTTGAGTTGGCACCCCATGGAGTGGGCTAGTCTCATGGAGATGGTCATAGTCTAGAGTGAAGCTTAGTGGTAGCTCTCAAACATTGAGGGTACTAGAGGCCCAAGTTGACACTGGGATCCAGGCGGGGCTCCCTATCTGATATCAGACATGTGGGATGGCTATGGCATTGATGAGGTAGTCAACCTAGTGCCTGAGTGCATGCATTCCTTAGTGGAGTTCTAGTTGGAGCTAGTGGTCAGGTGGTTTGTGAGCAGACTCCATTGGCTATTTTGGCATGTCGGTTGCTCATGGGAGCACAGGATGATTAGCATTCTCTGGTAGGATCCGGTTGGATGAGATGGCATTGGTAGGCCACTATACCAGATATTGTATGGAGACGATGTTCTCCCATTAAGGTTGAGGACTCAAGGGTCACAAAGGATCAACACAACAAAGATATCCACTTTAGTAGGAGTGGAGTTAGGGTGCTCAAGTCTACCAAGATGGACGAGGGGACATGACGCGTGTCATGGTGGGGTCACTAGCAGAGTGGCAGAAATTTTGGCACATGTGGGATACCATATGTTACAAGGTGGTATGGCAGTAGGCATTGGTACACAAAACTACACAAAGGCCATAGCATCTAGTGTTATATAGAAGGATGTGACCTAATGCATATAGAACCAATTCTAGGCCATAGAACCCAATGGTGTGCAAGACTATGAAATGAGGAGCAGTGGCCTACAGAGGAGCATGGAGATGCATGGTGGTATACCACAACATGCCGGTTTACATTGTGGGTCAAGGGAAGTGACTCACATCACATTGAGGATGTGCAGGGAGTGACAGGTGTAGTGACATAGGTAGGACATAGGATGGTATAAGATGGTATAGCCATAGCTAGGGGTATCCAGTGGCGTACAGGGATAGGTTGTGGCATATAGTGGCATGTCGAGGAGTGTGATGGTACTTGGTGGTATGAAGTGACCCGTGATGTGATGCAGTAGACTCTTGAAGCATTGCCTCTAAGGAGAATTATGGACAAGGAAAATAGGTGTACCATTGGACGCAACTCACCTAGGATCGATGAGGAATGTTTTGAGCATATGAGGACACCATGTTTAGTGGAGGCAGGGCCTCGCGAGGGTTATCAACAGATCCGAAGCAGAGAAAGGGTCATCCGTAGGATTACTCTTGAGAATTCTAATAGACCCTTCATCATACTCTTTGGGACATACCCACCCATCATCCTCCAATGTTTCTTACAGTCGCAGAGGGTTTGGTTGTTTCCCTTTAACACTTTCCATTCAAGAAACAAGGCATGGGAGGCTCACACTAAGAAGTTGGATGAGACACTGCATGTCATGGGCTGAGAGGAGACTCTCCAGTTGAGACAATTGGTAAGTGCATGTGTTGATGGTTACAAGCTTAGGGATGGCATGTTTGATTGTCGAGGTAGCATATGTTCCACCCTGGGGCTCACACTTGGGGAGGTGACCAAGATAGAGTTAAATGGTGCTTTTTTAGCTAGAAAACTTGAGACATTAGGTAAGCATGAGGTGTGGAGGATGGTGGTCCTCACTGGTAGGGTAATGCCTAGGCTTCTGGTAGTATCCGAGCACATCATCAGTAGATTGGTTAACATATCTCGCTGTGTGATTTGGTAGGAACAGAGAAACAGGACATTCACGGCACATGTTCTTGATGCTCGATGCATACCTATTGGATACCTATAGGAGGAAAATATGAGGCACATAAGGGTCCCAACATCTAGTAACATGTTACAGTGGTAGACAAAGGTGATTGGTGGTTGTGGACCTCCAGTATGGTTAAGGGATCCAAGGATCTAGTGGATTGGTGGGATACTCCACTCCTTAGTGAGAATGGTCAGGATAACATGGGGGATCACCTAAGCCCTCACAATAGGATGAGGTAGATTGTTTCTCAGGATTGGGTCTAACCATCGAGTGATAGGCACTGACACTATTGAGTCACTTTGGCAAGATTCGCTTAACCTTGATCATCGCATAGATTATGGATAAGAGTTATGGAGAGGAGGCTCTTATACACACATGCTAGGCAGTCAGTCATGATTAGTGTGTCACAATGTTAGCAGGATAGGTCCCTTCTACGACAGAAAGGGAATTCTGGCATAACAGGACTGAGCATTTCAGCTACATGTAGAGGTGAGTTGTTTTCTACAGGGGAGGGTCATCTAGATCTTCCATTTGGTTACAGTGATTCATTGATGGTGTGGGAAAATTCACCAGTGTGGCAGGGTGATCGACAAGGGGAGATTAGGGGAGGACTAGGTAGATGAGGGTTCAATCCCACCAGGATTGTATTGCATCTTCAAGAGTTTACCTTTGTAGTGCATGAGATGGACTACTTAGTAGGGAAATTTCATGGGGAGTTGGGTAGATTCCTACATTATCATGATAGTCTACTTATTTCTAGTATGCAGAGGGATTTTGGTACCTGTATCTTGTTGGATCGATTGGAGCAAGGTGTGCTTCACATTGATTAGGATGGCTTGGGATCCTAGTATTGAGGGATTCCTTCATGTCAGGATAGTGCTGAGATTGGGGGTGACTCAATCGTACATTTGGGACCCTGGTATTATTGGTGGTTACAGTGGTGATCAGCAGTCAGAGAGGGAACGTGTTGAGGAATTTCTTGATGATAAGAAATTTTTGGTGGGGAGGACTATAATGTCCCTACCTAAATTGTTTTGGAACAAGATTTACTTCTACACTTTGGAGGGCAATTTTGGTGAAGACGGGACCCATTTAATTTTTTATGGAAGACTTAGGAGTTAGAGGAAAGATAAATTTATTTTATTTTGTTTTGTTAATCATATGTGGGGACCATCCACAAAATAAATACACACTCCCTGATCTGGATTTAAACAGTAACGCAACAAATTACAAAGATAACCATAAACACAGAGATGTAGCAGAAATAATACTTCATTTCATTAATGTAAAATACTGAAATATGCTTGCAAACAGAATGGAAATAAACCAACTAGGGCAATGGTAGCTTATCTCTTAGAAGAGATGTGGCAACTACATGCCTTTGAATTGTGTTGCAATGAGGCTCGAAGGCCTATTTATTGTTGAGAAACAATGGAAAGCCCTATGTTAGAGTCGGTCTTGTCAATCCTCCGTCAGAGATCAAAACTCTTTCTGCATTTCATTTTTAGGTGTCTCGCTCCATTCGCTCAGCTACATTTCGCTAGGGGCATGCCATAACCTGATGGAAGGGCCTTACCATTCATTCCCCTCATGTCTTGTACCTTCTGGCTCAGGTCTTTTCATCAACGTGTATTAAAGTCCATGACATTCAATGTTTGATATTTTAGTGGATGAGAGTCATTTCGGTCATTAAGTCTAGGGATTAGTCATTAGGTCTTCAAACAATGTCCAATAAAGCCAGCAAGGTCAAAGGGAGGCTCTTATGAATTCGTGATTCAAAGACTATCATCGTCATGTTGATAGAATATGATTGTTCTTCAAAACTCTGTTTTGAAGAAAAGTCAACAGTTTGTCATAGGTAAAAATTTTCAAAAGTTTCTCAGTGGATTTCTCCAAGTGCAGCCCTGGTCTCTGTAGACAAATTCCATGTCGGCTACCCCTACAAAAAATCGCCAAAAAATTTCATCATTTTAGTCAATGAAATAAAAAAGAAGTGTGAAAAGCAGAATTGTATTAATTGTGAAAAAGTGCCAAAGTGAAAACATTACAAAATGGGTAGAAGGAAAAATCAAATCCAACTCTTGCAACATATTTCTCCAAGTTATATAAATCATTTGGGTCAAGTTACATTCATAAATTTCATAGCAAAGTCGAGTTTGGAGGTTGAAGAGCAAACAACAGTTCGAAAAGGTCGTGACTGTGTTAAGAATTGGAGCGCGGTGCACAGGTGGAGGGGTGCAGTGCACATAGACCGCGCGGCGCACTGGGGATTTCCACCCAGTGTTAAATTGAATGAGCGCGACGCACAGAGAGCGCGGCGCACTGGGTTCCTGGCGCGACGCATATACACAGAAGCTCGATTTTGCTCAAAACTTGCAACCAATCGCCTTCAATCCCTTGAAATTGCCAGGTGTGGTCAATCTCTCAATGTTTCATCCATTTTTATGTTAGCATGATGATAGTAAATGGCAGCTTATGGTTGCACCAATACTCTTAAACCCTACCACTTAAAATCATCAAAGCAAATGTTGTTAGGGTTACAAAGTCATTGTGTTAATGCCAAGGTTCTTCCCCCATTTCATTTTTCCTTCTTGCTCTCATTCCCTTCTTCCCTATTCCACTTTTTCCATTTCTCCCTATCCTAAAATGCTACTAAAATCCTATTCCCTATCCCCTCCGCACATTTGTCAAAGGTAAAACCCCAAACCCTACCCCATATAAATTTTCCTAACACCCCAAACCATACCCTATATAAAATCTCCTAAACTCCCTACTCCCTAAATAAAATTCCTCCTCATAGTCCCTAATCCCTTCATATTATTCCCCTTCCTAACAGTCCCTTGTTGCATTTTCCCCTTGGTGACAGATTTCAACACATCAAAAAGGGAAGTTCAAGCACAGTTCATACACAGCAGTCATCTTGTCTTCAAGGTATTTTGCATAGCAGTCATGGCATCTGAGCATTCATTGGACAATGAGGTAGAAACCCAAAGTGACTCTCCCTTTGAAGAACAGGCACCCCGGAGGCCTCATAAAAGTGGCAAACATGTTAGAGAGGAACTGACCACCCTTACAGAATTGCAGGCCTGCCCTCTTGCTATGTCATGCTTTCAGCATCAGTCATGCTATGAGTTTTGTCAAAAGGTGGCAAGTGTACAATTTCATCATGAGTTGGCTCGTCTTTTTGTGCTGCACTTGCATGGAGATCAAGCTATCTTGGCTTGTGTCACCTTCACACATACACCAGAATCCGTCTCATTGGCAACCGGTATACCGAACATTGGTGAACCATGGCACAAGAAAAAGAAGATTGACCGGCAACATTATGAGCCATACATCAAAACCAATTTCTTAAGGCATTCAAGGGAGTGTTCCCATTCCGGTATCTGAAAGATGAATATGCTCCACTAATGAGATTTATTATGAAATATTTTAGTTGTGAGGGGCAATTCTCTCAACTTTATGCTTATCACATCAGGTTTCTCATGCATTTCACCAGGGTACGGATGATGAACATGTCGTATTTCATTTGCCGGAACATAGAGAGGATGACCACCTTTATACAACACAAAACACCTCAGCAACAACTTAACAGTGTCTATCATTTTGCTCTTATTAAGATTTTGGTGGTTCATCAGCTTGGATTGCAGGGCATCACTTGGGATGATTTCATCTTGCCTGATTTATTTAGAGCTTCACGGAGGGTAACAGAGGTTAAGCATGAGGGTGAACCTTCTCATCGGTATGAGCACCATGAGAGTGCTAGTGTGTTGGTTTTCATCACATATCAGAAAGGCACTAGATGTTTATTTGCAGCGACAAAGCGAGTGTTATCTCCACCCGGGGTGGAAGGGCCTCGCTTCCTCCATCAGCATCACAGGAACAGTACAAAGGCAAGGAGCCAATGCAGGATGAGGGGCCTTCAGGTGAATGAGAGACCGAATTCGTTCTCCTTCATGATGATTAGACAGATACAGATCTGACAAGTGCACAGCTTAAAGAGATCATCTAGGAGCAGCAAACAGAGATTCAAGCCTTCTCCCTTGATTTGGAAAGAGCCAAATGGAACATGAAATATCTGGAGCAGAGGAACAAACAGCTGGAGGATCAGCGAGTGATCATGGAGCTACAAAACATTCATGAGCATCGCCAAGCTGCACAAAGGAGAAGAGTTGAGCTCACGTCATTGGAGCAAGAGATTAATGAGGATCGGGAGGCCAATCTCGAGAGAGTTAACATTCAATTAGAGAGGCTTCTGGACAAGGCCGACAAGGACCATGAATTTCTGAGACACATGGCTTTCCACTACATGGCACGAAACAAAGTGTGCAAGGCTCGAATCAGGAATTTGAAGGCGAAATTGAGGAAGGCAATCAAGAAGCAAAAGAGGCAAAGGGAGCTCGATCGACTTCAGATATTGGCCAGAGTGTCTTTGGCCCAACATAACACTTGATAAGGAATCTCCAGCCCAAATTTCAAGAAATTTGGGGCATTTTTGGTGTTTTGGAAATTTTTGTGCAAAAAACAGGGGTTTTCTCCCTGTGCATCGTGCCACCTGGTGCGCGCTTACAATAGGGAGCTCAAAATGACAAAAGGTTTGCATTTTTGGATTTTCTATGGAAAATCATGACTTTTGGTGCATTTCCAAGAATTTTGGGCCAATTTTGAGTCCTCAGGAGGTCAAAAACACCCAAAAAATGACCTCTCTGCCCCTATTTTGACACACAGGAAGCAGTCTTGGGAGATTGAAGTTTTGGAGGGGAAAATGGGCACCTAATTTAGAAATTCTACTTGGGTTGGAGAGTAGATAGGCAGGTATTTCCAACAAGCACACTTGGGCTCAATTTGGACTTCAGAAAGTGCCTCAAAACCAACTCCAAAGTAGCGTGATGCATATAGTTTTTGGCGCGGTGCACAAACACTCAAAGGTCAAAATCACTTCCACTTCGCGAAATTTCAATTCGAAATTTTCGCCAAGTGGGCCTGCTCATTTGCAATAATTTTTTTCCTAGCATTAAAGGCATTGTTTAAAAAGCATTTTTGGCTTCTATCCAAGTGGCCAAATGAAGGCGAACTTCCACCCACAAAATCTATGCTCATATTTGTTTTTTTCTAATTGGTCTTCATAGAAAATTGAATGTAACTACTGATGGTTGGCTCTTCACTTCTTGGGTTGATTGACCTTCTCATGGCAAAGCTTATTTATTGTATTGAGAGTCATTTAGTAAAGGGTTGGAATTTCTGGGAAACTGTGGGAGAGAAACTCAGTCACTCACTATACATTTTGACAGAGAATTAATGAAAGATTGCAGCCCTGGTTCATGAGATTCCTATGGTGTGAGTTTAGCAAATGTATCTTCTTTATGTTTCATATGTATTTCATTATGTTTCATATTTTCATTCATATTCATTTCCAGTGAAAGCTTTCTAAGTAAAAAGGTAGAATTCAGTGTGCTGCTCTGCCTTGGGATAGTTTTCACGTTCTATGTTTTCTTCTGTTGAAAAGGATTCATGTATTTATGCCCTTTTCACACTCTTAAACAATCTCTCCACTTCATGTTATTTCGAATCTAATTGCTAGACTTTCCGCCTGTCTTGCCTCACGAAATAATCTGTGTCTTTGAGTTAAATTCTCTGCTCATGTTGTTCCTTGGTCCCACACATCCCAGAAAACTCAGTCATTTGTCAAAATACCTCCATCACATCCATTTACCTAGCCTAAAATCAGTATTCATTTTTGAGTCATCTTAGACCCTATTGTTTATTTTCCTGAGTGTGATCCGAAGAGAGCCCTCTCCTGTTCTGGTAGGGCTAGCTACCAGACCGAGCGTGGTTTGTGGTTACCCTGAATGTTGCCTTCCTTCAGCCTAAGGAAAATTTAGGTACTAACACCCTAAACATCAAAAAACCAAACCCTAGAAGATGAAATGCCAAACTGTGGGCCCCGTTTGGATAAATTGGTACATCAACTTCCCAGGGTTGTAACTTTGGCATATGATATCCGTTTGACGTGCACAATATCTTGTTAAAAAGATTTATCTGAGAACTACAACTTTGGGAAGAGAAACATGGTCCATGGACCCATGTTCCATGGACCATGTTTCTCTTGCTCTCAATTTTCCTAAAAATGTCGTTTAGGGCCTCAAAACGGCTCTAGAAGTTCAGGACCCGAAAAGAGGCTAAAAATAGTAAGTTGTGCTACAATTAAGGAAACTGAAAAAGCTGAGAGAAACAATGGTGGGGGTCCAAGTGGATTTGGTAGGTGGCCACCAATATCCACCTAGATCATTCCTCCCCCCCTAGGAAGAAATGGTGAACATTGCATTGATTTCCTCCATGAGATGAGGAAACTTCTGATGAACTTGGTCCCTAGTGAGCCACTTGTCCTGGTGAAGTAGTTGGCCTACTTTGACAACTCGATACAGTTTGATATTTTGTTGGCGAGTGTGCTTGATCTGTGTGACCATGATCCAATCAATTGTAACTTGTTCCATGCAATCTGGACTTAATTTTGTGGGTGTGAGGTGTTCTGCAATGTCGGATGTGTCTAGTAATGGTGGAAAGTATGGCCGAAGGCAGTCCACATTGAACACTAGGTGTAGGCCAAGGAATGGGGGAATGCTGAACTCAAATGCATTATCTCCCATAGCCTTGGTAATGGTGTAAGGACCATATTGGATTGGTCTCAGTTTCCGATAGGCTCCAGTAAGGTGTTCCTTTTTCAAATGCAACCAGACTTTGTCGCCCACCTGAAACTTGTGTGGCACCCGATGTTGATCATGTTGTTGCTTGTACTTGGCATTTAATTTCTCCAGAATGTCGTGGACCTGCTTGCGAATATGTTGGATGTGCTACATGAAGCTGGTTGCTTTACCTATTTCGAACTGGACATGAGACAAATCTATGTGAGTAGTTGCAAATCGCATGGCCACATCAATGGGACATAGTGGTTGGAATCCCAAGCCCACCTGAAAAGGGTGTGGCCAGTCAAGCTGTGAAGAGCTCGGTTGTAGCTATGCTGAACATAGGGGAGGCTCTCGTACCATGTGTGTGGATGCTTTGAGTTGTACATGTTCAGAATGTGTACAATCATCATGTTGACAACCTCTGTCTGGCCATCAGTTTGAGGATGGAAGGCTGTGGACTTAGTGAGTTTGGTGTCCAGCATCAACCAGAGATTGGACCAAAATGTACTAACAAACTGACTATCCCGATCTGAGATGATAGACTGTGGGATCCCAAAGTGCACCTACACTCGTTCAAAGAAGAGTTTAGTAGTGGCTTCTGCTATGATATTCTTCTTCGAGACTGCCATAATGGCCATCCTCGAGAACCTGTCGATGACCACAAAAACACAGTCATTTCCATGCTTAGTGGAAGGAAGGGTTGACATGTAATCCATGGAGATGGATTCCCAAGGTTGAATAGGGGTAGGCAGCAGGGTATAGAGGCCTTGCTTCTTGATGGTCAGTTTGGCAATGGCATAGGCAATGCATGATCTAATGTACTTTTCAACATCCTATCAAAGATTTAGCCAATAGAAATACTTTTGTAGTATTGCCACCATTTTCTTGACCCAGAAATGCCCAGCAGCCCAACTATAGTGTGATTCCCAAATCATCTTGGCACACTCGCTTAAAGGAACACAAAGGTGACCTAGGTGTCATAACAAGGCATCCTAGAGGTGAAAATCTAGAACATGCCTACCCTCCAAGAGTGTCTAGTAAGTGTGGCCGAATTCTGGGTTGCTTTTGTAGAGAAGTGGCCAATCAAAAGTCTCGTGCCCACAAGAGTTGAGCATGGTGGTTAACGCCATGATCAGTCATCGACTGACACAATTTGCAACATTATTGATATTTCCCTTCTTATACTTGATATTCAAATGGAACTGTTGTAGGTATGTAGACCACTTCTAATGGCGATCATTCTGCAATTTCCCTTGGGTTTGTATGAACTGTAGGGGTCGATGGTCTATGTGGATGACCGTTTCCTTCCCCAAAATGTAATGCTTCCATTGTCTATAAGCCTACACAATGGAATACATTTCTTTGTCATAAGTGGGATACTTCCGGACTGTGTTTGAAAGTGTCTCACTGTGATATGCCACTGGATGCCTATGTTGAGTAAGGAGTACCCTAATAGCATAGTTAGAGGCATTTGTCTCGACCTCAAATGGTTGTTGCAAATCTGGTAACGCGAGCACTGGTGCCATCCGTAGGCGATCTTTCAACTCTATGAATGCCTTCTATTGAGATTTAGACCAAAAGAATTTTGCTTTCGTTCCTCCCTTGGTGACTTGACTCAAGGGCCAAGTGATATGAGAAAACCCCAACATGAACCTACGGTAGAAGTTGGCAAGACCTAGAAGGCTATGGAGCTCTGTCAGAGTGGTTGGAGATGGCCAATCCTGAATTACTTGGATCTTGGCTGGATCCAAATGCACCCCCTGTTCATCAATAATGTATCCCAGATACTGAACCTGGGTCATGCAAAAAGTGCATTTCTCCAAATTGGCACATAGCTTGTGTTGTCGCAGTGTTTGGAGAACCTGTCGGATGTGGTGGAGGTGCTCTTCCCAACTCTGGCTGAAGATCAGGATGTCATCAAAGTATACCACTACAAATGAGTTGGTGAATGGCCACAAGATGTCATCCATTAGCCTCACGAACATTGCAGGAGCATTCGTCAATCCGAAAGGCATAACCAACCATTCGAAAAGGCCCTCCTTGGCTTTGAAGTCATTCTTCCACACATCAGAGGGTTGGATTGGTACCTGGTGATATCCTGACTTCAGATCGATCTTGCTAAAATATTTCCCCCCCTTTGGTCGGTCCAGGAGGTCATCAATCCACAGGATCGGGTACCTATTACGGACAGTGATCTTGTTCAGTGCCCGAAAGTCAATACAGAGTCTCCAAGTCCCATCCTTATTTTGTACCAACACGATTGAGATCCCACAGGGTGATGAACTCCGATGGATGTGACCTTTCTGTAGCAACGCCTTAATCTGCCTCTTGATTTCATCGTTCTCCATAATGGAGTGCTGATAGATTGGTCCATTGGGCAGCGGCGCACCTAGGATTAGATCGATGGAGTGCTTGACCTGACAGTGCAGGGGAGGTGAAGGTGTCCTCGTACTCCTCCATGACCTTGTCCATCTATAGTTGTCGTGCGGAGGGGCCCTGTCTAGAGGTCATGGCCACCGTCTTCTTCTATCCTTGAGGGCGTATCATTTGGAAAACAAATTTCTCAGTTTTAGAAATGAGCTTACTGCATTGTTTTGCAGTAACCAAAGAGATGGTGATAGGCAGTGCTACCTCCGGTATCCTGTACAACCTATTTCCCAATGTAAAATAACAGCATGAGGCCTTGATTCATACACAGCATGTTACTTCCACAAGTATGGTTGTCATAATAATACATCACAAACTTCAAGGGGAGCAATGTCACACAATAGCTCATCTGTGAAGGGCTTGATGTTGTGTGGAAGGCAACACTGCTGGCTCATGTGAAGATCCCATCCTTGGTGAAGCCACCTAATGGGGTACAATTATGGATGTGCTGTGGTCGGAAAGCCCAAATACTTCACGACCTCTACCAAAATGAGGTTCTTTTGGCTCCCGCTGTCGACAATGAACTGTAGTGGGGAGCCCATTACCCACATTTGGGAGTGGAAGAGACGCTCCTCCTCCTTTGGATCATTAGATTCCTCCTTCTGTATCTTCGTGGTGGAAACGGTGGCGTTGGGCTCAACATCAATAATTTGCTTCCCTTTGTCATTCCCTTGTCGGGTTCTAACTCAGAGTCGGAACATGCATCTGATTCTAAAACCTTTAGCTCAGCCACCAATGATTGCTTGGCCCGACACTCAATTGTGTTGTGAGTGGAGCTCTTATGGAACTCACACCACTTTCCTGTGTCCTTTTTTGGCTTCCCAGAGCAATTATTTGCTTACAGCTTTGGCGGGTTGTCCTTTCTGTCCTGCCTTGGCTTTGTCCTTTGTTATGCAGTTTGGGGGCACCTTTCCCTTGCTTCAAATTCATAGATCCAAAGTCTCGCTTCTTCTGTTTAAACTTTTGCTCGACCTTGATGGCATATTGGTATACCGTGTCGAGCGAGGGGATGTTCAGGAATTCTATTTCTTCCCAGATGTATTTGTGCACGAAACTGTGGTATTTGAGTACCAAATGCTGCTCTGAATCTTTGATACCCAACTTTGTGCGAAGGGTATGGAAAATATTGGTAAACTCTGGTACGTCTTGGTCCCTTCCTTGCTGTAGCGTGGTCCACTTTATGTATTAATCCTCATAGCTTCAAACAGGGTAGTATTGCTCCTTGATCGCATCCTGAAATGAATCATAAGTGGGTGCGGCTAAAAATATTGAGCCTATACTTTCATCCTTCAGCTCGCAGTAGGTTTCCCACAAGTCCTTGACATGGGGGGCTGCTTTGAGAAGAGTGAAAATAATATTTTCCCGACTGGAAAAATCATGAACAGAAAAATAACCCTCTAGCAGATTTAACCATTTATCTATGGCATCTGCATCTATTTGACCCTCGAAGATGGGGATTTCCAAATTAACTTGTACCTTAAATGACGTCGCATTTCTAGAGGAGTTGGTGGAAGACGATGCATCGCCTCTGGGTAGCCGTTGAAGGATCTGGGAAAAACTATCCATCATCGCGTTCCTTTGTCACTCGATGGCTTCTTCGAGCAAGAATTTCATAGGATCTCCTGCCCCCTCATCTTTCTTTTCATCTGCCATGGGAGGCTGTCGAGATTTGCGGCACTGATCTTGTAAAGGGTCGACCAGTTCAATCCCTAACTCCTTATATCCCGACCTCGTTGGGGACATACAAAGAAAAACAGAGAAGAAAAGCAAACCGCTCTGATACCACTGATCCAGATTTAAACAGGAACGCAAAAAATTACAAAGATAACCATAAACACAGAGATGTAGTAGAAATAATACTTCATTTCATTAATGTAAAATACTAAAATATGCTTACAAACAGAATGGAAATAAACTAGCTAGGGCGATGGTAGCTTATCTCTGAGAAGGGATGTGGTGGTTACATGCCTCTGAACTGTGTTACAATGAGGCTTGAAGGCCTATTTATTGTTGAGAAACAATGGAAAACCCTAAACATCCAAAAACCTAACCCTAGAAGATGAAATGCCAAACTGTGGGCCCCTTTTGGGTAAATTGGTACATCAACTTCCTGGGGTCGTAACTTTGGCATATGACCTCCGTGACGCGCACAATATCTTATTAGAAAGATCTATCCGAGAAATACAACTTTGGGTAGAGCAACATAGGACCATGGACCCATGTTGCTCCTAGTTTTCCCAAAAAATGTCGTTTAAAGCCTCAAAACAGCTCCAGAAGTTCAAGACCCGAAAAATTGCTAAAAATAGTAAGTTGTGCTACAATTAAGGAAACTGAAAAAGATGAGAGAAACAATGGTGGGGGTCCAAGTGGATTTGGTAGGTGGCCACCAATATCCACTTGGATCACTCCCTAAGCCAATGATTCAAAATTCATTAGAGGGAAGAAAAGGTGGGAAGAAAGTCTCCATGAAAGTTATAAAAGGAAGGCAACATACTTCATTTGGCATTCTTGGCTTATCAAACTTGATTTTGTTGCTCAAGTTGTTTAGCCACACCACTTGTTGTTTAGAAATAGTTTTCCAAGTAGAGAACTCACCTTTTCTTTTGGGTACTTCAAGTTCCACCTTAGATAGGTTCATCCATTATCATTCCAAGGAGATATGTAGAGAGATTTCCAACATTTGTATTCAGTTCGCCCCAATAGTGTGTATTTATGGAGGACACAGTAGTGGATCTAGTGTGCCCATTGCAACATTCTTCCAGAGGATTATTGTTGGGAGAAATTAGGAGAATAAGGCTCAATAGATTTATTGGCTATTGGGTGAGTTTGAGGGCTAGAAATGGTATCAATATTCATGAGTTATTTTGCAGACTCCGTGGCTAATGCAGAAGAGAGATATTGAAGATACGTGGGAGATAGAGTTTCAGCCATTGGGAATATTTATTGCTGAGAGAAATAAGGGAAGTATTGGTGGAGTTGATTGCTACATTTCAGGAGTGTCTGGGGAGGATTTTTCTAGTGGTTTGATAGATAATGTGCTTCAATAACTATTGGAAAGTGTAGGGCTTCTGGGGGTCAGTTTTGGAAGATCAAAACTAGGCCAAACCATTCCTTGGTTTTTATGTGTTTTTAACAAGGACCTAAGAAATAAATTTGTGGAATTTTCTGAGCACCTCAGGTGGGGTTTTTAGCCATTTCTTTTCAGCAGTTAGTGCATAATTGCTATTGTGCAGTGTCTTTTGGGGATAGATTTTGGGAGGTAAACATCAAGCCAAACAATTTTTGGGTTTTTGTGGGTTTTTCCTGAGGAGGTTAGATATAAATTTGCAGAATTTTCTGAGCACTAGAGGTGGGGTTTTTAGCCATATATTTACATCATATAGTGAAACTTTGATGGGGAATGTGCAATGCAACAATTGGTTAGTTGATTGTAGCTTCAATTTGTCATTACTTCACTTGGGCTTTTCTCCACTTGCCTTTGAGGCAAGCCCAGGTGCATTCCTTCCATATTTGTACTCTTGCACTAGTTTATAATAAAATGGCTTAGTTGTTTCCATATTTATGATAGTTATGGGCATTTTCTAATTGGGTTGAAATTTCCGTGGTGAGAATTGTTATTTTCTTGCATATCACTATTTTTCCTATTTTGGAACATTACAGATGGCCCTAGTCTTGAAAATATGGATTCGGGATCTTATGAAAATTATGGTACACCTAGATTATTTTTGACCTAGATTACAAGCCCAAGCACAAAAAATCATTATTTACCCCATGGGATTAGGAGATGGGAACACAAGCTAAAATAAATTTATATTGAATCTAGGATGTAGGTCCGTGAGGAAATTTTAATACTCCTAGATCACAAAATAAACCATATATCGTTTTAAACGAAACTCTGTCCAATATCAAAAACTTAAACTTTCACCTTCAACCTCAATATGATATCTAGGCATTTTTTATTTTGGAAAATTCTTGTAGCCATTAACTCTTGAATTATTAGATTAAAAACTTTGCATAGAACTTTGCTCTTCTAGAACCTTGACACAACTCTCTTCCACATGAACCAAATCTAAGAAAAATAATGCAACCACTAGATTTTCCATGTTAGTGCCAGTCTTTCCAACCTTCCTCTAGTGATCAAACATTCTCTTACAAAGTGATTTTAAGGTGTCAAGGTCAAATTTTATCATTTCAGTGAGTCTTCAAGCAAAATTTGGTCACTAGGCATTAGGTCTAGGGTTTGCATTTACTCCTTTCAAAGTTGTCCAAATGTCGGTCCATGTCACCATTCAGATGAGTGTGCCATCATTCAGAGGATTTTCATCATCATGTCAAGTTCCACTGGGTCATTTTACGCCTTGTTCATGCTTCAGTTCGCCTAGGTAAGGTTCATTTCCCTCTCCTAGGGTTTTGAAGGCAATTTCTCTTGGATGGTCAAATCATCAGCAAAACTTGCATCCTGATGTTCATACACCTTCCCCTATCCTTAATGTACCTTATTAAACACTTCCCGTCATTGAGATCCCTCAAATTCCTCATTTTCGCACAAACCCTAGTTTCTTGCTACAAACCCTATTTTCAAGGCTAGGCCTTTGTTTTGCCCTTTTGGACCCCTTGCCCTCAATCAATTTCTGAGACTCCACTTTCCCCTACTTCTTAACATCCCTCCCTACTTCCCAAAATTTTCTCAAGAATTTCGAAGCCCCTATCCCCTTTTTTTCACTTCATTTTGACAAATCCCTTGTTCCACACATTGGGGTAGGTTTTACTCAAATGATGTTTCTGAGAAATCAAAGATGAATTTTGGAAAACTGAGAGAGGTTTTTGTCCATAATAGGCGAAGGAATAAAAATTTCCTTCACTTTTTACATAGGTGTCATGGTTTTAGAGAAATGTCAAAAATATAGTTTCCTTGGGAGAATTGATGCAACTCTGAAGTGACCTTGGGAAAATCACGTTTTCTCCTAGCTTTGTTGGTCAAATGACTTGCTTGATGAGTCAAATGATAACTAGACAAAAATGTATTCCAATGAACTATCATGAGCTCAATTTGGAGTTGAGGAAGGCATTCAAAAGTTGACTATAATAGCACTCTGCCTTTAGGTAGCCTCATTTGGCACATTTTGACCAGTCTTGTGAGATTTGAATTTTGATAGGGCAAATAAACTCCAAACTGAAACATTGTAGTTGAGTTGTAAAGTAGACTCAAAGAACTTTCCAACGAGCTATCCTGCGCCTAATTTGGACACCGGGAAGGCCTCAAAAAGTCTTCCGGAAAAAGCACGACGCACAGAACAGGTGGCGCAACGCACTGGGGAGGCGTGGCACACTGGGAGAAATTGTCCAGTGTAATTCTGAATGGGCACGACGCACTAGGACCGTGCAGCGCATTGGGTATGTGGTGCGGCGCATACACCTGAAAGCCCGAATTTTCTTGAAATGTCTTTAAACTTCCCATAACTTGCGTGGATTTGCCAGGTAGGGTTGTTATCTTGGTTTTTCATCTAATTTTGTGATATGTTATGGTGGTTGGTAGATGATAACAATTGAACAAAAATATTAAACCCTACTTCTAAATTACCTCAAAGGAAAAATTTTTGTGGGTTCCAAAATCAGTGTTTTGCTACCAAAGTCACTCCTCCATCCCATGTCTCCTTTCTTTCCATCATTCCCTTCTCCCTTATTCCATTTCTTCCTAATTTAATTCTTCCCCATCTCCAAAAATTCACTAAATCCCTATCCCAAATTCCCTTCCACACATTTCCAAATGTAAAACCCCAAACCCTACCCTATACAGAATTCCAAAACCCTCCTAAAATTTTTTTTCCCAATAGTCCCTAAACCCCTACTAATTCCCCTCTTCCTAACAGTCCCTTATTGCATTTGTCACTTTGGTGGCAGAATTCAATCACACTACAAAAGAGCAGTCCAATACAGTTCTTTCATCGGCATCTATTTCTCCAAGGCAGTGGTGCAACAACAGTTATGTCATCTGGTCATTCATCCGATTATGAAGTGGAAACCCAAAGTGACTCACCCTTGGAAGGACATGCACCCATGAGGCTTCATAGAGGTGGCAGACATATCATTACTTGTCCCAGAACTTGGTGTACAAAGCGAGAATCGGGAGTTTGAAAGCAAAGGTAAAGAGAGCATCAAGGAGGCAAAAAGTGGATGAAGGAATCTAGATATTGGCTGAGGCATCCTTGGCCCACCATTGCCCTTGATGAAGAATTCTCAGTCCAAATTTCAAGAAATTTGGAGAAATTTTTTACATTTTGGAATTTTTTCACTAAAAAACAGGGTTTTTCTCCCTATGCGCCGCGCCACCTGGCGCGCGCTTACAATAGGAGGCTCCAAATGCAAAAAAGTTTATAGTTATGGATTTTTTTATGAAAAATCATGGCTGTTGGTGCATGGCCAAGAAGTTTGGGCAAGTTTTGAGTCCTCAGGAGGTCAAAAACACCCTAAAAATGACCTCTCTGCCCCTAATTTCACACACAGGAAGCAGTCTTGGGAGATTGAGGTTTTGGAGGGGAAAATGGGCACCAAATTCAGAAATTCCACTTGGTTGGAAAGTAGACAGACATGGCTTTTCAACACGCACACTTGGGCTCAATTTGGACTTCAGAAAGTGCCTAAAAAACAACATAAAAGTGGCACGATGCATACAAAAATTGGCGCGATGCATAGAGGTTTTTTGACCAATTTTCCACCTTCCAGCTCAAAAATTCAGTCAGTTTGACTAGTTTTGCTTTGTGATGTAATTTTTGACTTATCTTGATGTAATTGGTGAACATGATGTAATTTTGGTACTTATTTACTTGTTCTAGAGGATTCATTCACCAAAAAGTGAAAATTTAATGAATGAATCAGTGTCCTACCTTATAGAGGCAAGTTGTTTTGACTGCCTAGATTTTAGTGCTTTGTTTAGAATTGGTTGAAATAGCTCCTAGAATGAGGAGCTCGACCCCTAGATGCAAGGGAATAGGTTGGATTGCCTATATTATGTAATTTCTAAGTCATTTTCAGGGTTGGACTCTTGGGAAAAGTTTGGCACTCTATTGTACATACATTTCTACATTTTTGGCTAAGGAAAGACCAGGGTTTTGCAACATTGTTTGGGATCCATGTGGCTTTATGTTTTGATGGTGTGCTTCTCTGAGTAATTATAAGTTCATTAGTGTTATGAGTATCATTTTCTTGCCTCTTCTTCTGAATTTGAACAAATGAGTGATTAAGGTAGAATTCATAACTGCTATGCTCTGCCTTTGAATTTGTTTAAATTTTCACGTTTTCATCTGTTTAAGGAGAATTCTTGAGACTCTTTTGCTCTCCTTAGCTCCTCACCGGTCTGATCTATCCATATCACTCACTTTAAAGCATCAAAATGATTTCCTTTCTTGCCCCAATCAGAACTCTGCAGAAACTGTGCCTCGTCCCCGAGCCCAATTTGCCTTTCCCATTGTTCCAACAAAAACCCTCAAAAAAACTAAATCAAATCCCTGCACTTAATACCTAGCCTAAGATTAGTTACTAAATCATTCATCTTGAGCCCCATCGATTATCTTTTGCCGAGATTGACCTGGAGAGAGCCCTCTCCTGTCCTCGTAGGGCTAGCTACGAGGCTGAGCGTGGTTTGATGTGGACCTAGAACATTGTCTTTTCAGCCTGAGACAAATCTAGGCTCTAATAATCCAGATACAAAATGTTTGCATGGAACTCTACTCTTTTGGAACCTTGACATAACTTTCTTCTACATGAATCTAGTCTTAGAAAAATAATGCAACCCCCAGATACTCGAATGGTGGGAAAGCTGGTGGTCTCTTGATTTGGGGTGATTTTCTTGTCTTGAACTATTTTATCCAAAGGTTAAATGCACTAAAAAACTTTGTCACACTAATCCTTGCCATGAGCCCCAATATTTCCATGTCAAAGCTCTGAGAGTGATTCAAAACTTGCCACATAATTTCTACCATGTCATTGCCACTCCATATCCCATGTCAGCTTTCTTCCATGGGTGATACCATGATGCTACCATGTGTCACTTGAAAAAATTCCACTTGGCCATTTGAAAGGGCCATTCTACCTGCCACATGTCACAGTTATAGAGTTCCACATCATCATCGTTGCTATGTCACTTCCACATGATACCACATGTCATCCTACTTGTACTACCATGTCATTTGGGGTCCACTAAATGAGAAAATATAGTATCCAACTATTTTGGAAAGTGTCAAAATTCTACATGCCTAGAGGTCCAAATATTCAGACACACTTCTGACTACCACATGATCTAGCTAGTTCAATTTCCAAATCATCACATCAACCAATTTATAACTACCACCTGTCATATTTTCCAAGTGGATTCCACGTCATCGCTAGCCTGAGGAAATTCAGAAATCCAATGGTTTTGTGTCTAATTTTAGTTATACTACAATAAGTTTGGAATCCTGATAGACTAGATATACCAAGGATCTAAATACCTTGGATTGGTTTGGATACTTTGGAAAAACTGAAGAGACCTAGATAGAGTTATAGTGTTTGGAATAAATCCCATAGTGGTCATTTTTGAATCGATGTTTCGAGTCTATAACAAGACCCATCTTTAGGATAATACCTACAGAGAAGAGTACAAAGAGTAAGGGATTAATATAGAAAGGAATGAAAATGACAGAGCCGGCCTTAATAATTTTAATATAGGGGCAATTAATTTATTAGGAAAATTAAAATTAATATTTATCAAAATGTACTTTTTTATATATAATAATAAAGATTATAATTACTATTATTATTATTAGAGTAATGTCAATAATTATTATAGTTAGCCTTGCTATTTATTTGATATAGTTTAAGGTGACTTTAATACATTATAACATTATAATAGATTAATAGCTAGTATTCTTTATTATTATATAAAGTTAATAATTTGTAATTCTAATTATCTGTTTTTACTAGTAATAATAATTATTGTTATTGGCGTTAATTATATAATTAACACTAATAATAATAAGGCTAATTACTAATAATAATAACATAATAATTATTCTTTTATTTTAGATGCTAAATTAATCATATTAGTTATTAAGATGATAAATTATTAGAAGGGGAAGGTTATAATATTATTAGGGTAGGCAAGGATTTAGATGTTAAGATCACTAAGGAAGGGGGAAGCAAAGAGAGGATTAAGAGGGAAAGGAAAGAGGAGGAGAGGGGGAGAGAACAAATGAGGTAAAAAGGGTGTTGAAGGGAAATAGGGAGAGAGGTACTAGTCAAGGTTGCGATACATGGATACTTGAGTGATTAAGGGAATCCAACTTCTGCTAATGTCTATGCTCCCATATCTATTAAGATTGCAAGGATGATTTATAATTTCAAGGGCTTCTAGGATCTTACACTTGTATTGATGCTTTTCTATGGAAAGAATTTTAGTGTCGTCGAGGAAAACATGGTGGCATGTTTTTTCTGAGTGTTCTGCAAGAGTCGAAGATCCAGATCTGCCATTTCTAATGTTTGTGCCATGCTCCTTGAGTCTAATCTTGAAGGATCTCCATGTCTCACCAATATAACATTCCCCACATGTACACATGACTTTGTAAACTCCTTTTTACTAGAGGCGATCCAGACTTTCTTTTACTGATCTCATTTCTTTCCTAATACTCATTAGGAGCTTGAAAGAGGTATCAATATTTTTCTTTCTGAGAACCTTGGCCAACTTAGTCGTGACTCCTTAAATGTATGGTAAATATGTCTTGCTAATCGGTTTATAGCTTACTAAAGCGGCTTTTTATTCATTTCGAGCTTTAGTTTTAATGATGGTTCTCACTATGTCTTTATTTTTGTATCGAATTTTAGTCAAGAACTTTCTCAAATATTTTATTTCTTCATCCACATGCTCTGAGTTTGAAATCCTAAATTCTCTAGTAAAGAGGGTTTTGAGTACCCTCATCTTTTGTGCTAGATGATGGTGTGAATCAACATGAAGGTAGTTATCTCTGTGTGCTTTCTTCCTTAATACCTTGTGCCCTAAAGATCCATCCTCATTCCTAAGGATGAGAATGTCAAGGAAAGAGATGCATTTATTTTCTTCAACCTCCATAGTGAATTGGATATCCTTAGACAAGTCATTAAGGTGGTCTAGAAATTTATTTAGCTCTATGTCACCATGAGGCCAATTTACATTGGTGTCACCACAAACCTGATCCAGAATTTTGGTTTCAGAGGGAATGTCTCTAGGTCTTTCTTTTCAAAAGTTTCCATAAAAATATTGGCTACTATAAGGGAAAGTGGGAACCTCATAGCTACACGTGAGGTTTTCTCAAAAAATTCACATTGGAAGGAAAAGAAAGTGGAACGAAGACATATCTTAGCAAGCTTTGCAGTCTGAGGATCAATGAACTCTTTTATGACAAGGATGGCTTCATCTAAAGGAATTTTTCTGAAGAGTTGGACAACATCAAAAATAACAATTTTATGTCTTGGATCCAATTTTACCTTCTAACAATGTAAACTTTGAAATGGGAACTATAAACTCAAAATGGGAACTCTAGCCAAAAAAACCCAAAAAAACATCAAAAACAGTGCTAAAAAAGAAAAGTGTTGATGCTGGAATAACACTTTTTTTGTCCAGGGTAAATTTTCAACATGTTTTAAAAATGGCAATGAAAACCATTTTTTTGTGGAAAAATTGTCCAAAAACCACCCTCAAAACGATGTGTTGATGTTCGAATAACATTTTTTTTTTCTCAATGGTAAATTTTGTGCAAAAAACACCCTCAAAACGAAAAGTGTTGATGATGGGATAAACAACATTTTGAAATACTAGTGTAAAATATTTTATCATGACCCGAAAGACATTAAAATTTCAAAAAAAAAAAAAAATTAAAACAATGAAAAAACACAAAACAAAAAAACAAAAAAATAAATAAATAACAAAACATAAAATAAAAATAAAAAACAAAAGAATTCAAACATCAAAAATAAAAATGTAAAAAAAAAAAAAAACAAAACAAAATTAAAAAAAACTAGAACAAAAATTAGAAATTATAAACAAATAAATAGTAAAAAAAACATATTTAAAAAAAAAATGGCAAAAAAAAAAACAAAACAAAACAAAAAAAACAAATATGTAAACCATAAAAAAAATTTGGGAAAAGAAAAAAAAACACACACACACATTAAAAAAAAACTATAAAATTAAATAGGTAAAAATAGAAAAATTACAAGCATTAACAAAAAACTAAAAAAAAAATTTGAAAATTAAAAACAAACTAGATTTAAAAAAAAAAATGGAAAATCAACCAAAAAAAAATAAAATTAAAAACTAGTGAAATTAAGATTAAAATGATGATTACCTAACATACATATATATATATATATATATATATATATATATATATATATGACAAAAAATAAATAAAAAATGTTTAAAAAAAAAAATGTTTCATAAACCATAAAAGAATTTGGAAAGAAAAAGATAATTAAAAAAATTTGTATATATAAAATTAAGTAAGTAAAAATAGAAAGATTAAAAAAATCATTAACAAAAACTAGCAAAAAAAAAAAGATTAAAAACAAACTAGATTAAACAAAAATAGAAAATTAAATAAAATTAAAAACTAGTAAAATTAATATTAAAAACATTTAGAAAAAACTAAAAAGGCAAAAATAAGCTTAAATTAAAAAAATAAAAATAAAAAATAAAAAAATATGAAAATTTAAAAATTATATATGTCTTTTCCAATTAAAAATAAATAAAAATTAAAAAACATTTTAAACTTAAAAAAAATTTGTGTTTTTGATTTAAAAATTAAATAAAATAAATAAAATAAATTATTATTAAATTTTCGTTATTTATTTAAAAACAAACAAAAAAAAAAAAATATATATATATATATATATGATTTTTATTTTTTATTTTTTATTTTAAAAGAAAAAAAAAATTATTAAACAATTTTAATAAAAATTAAATTATTAAAAAAATTTATTTAACATTTTTAATTAATTTTTTTTTTTTTTTTTTAATTTTGTTTTAATAAAAAATAAATAAAGAAAAAACGGCGGGGGGCTGATGCCCACCTACTGGTGGTGGCGCGACGGGGGGCCCACTCCTGCCGCCCAGTGGTGGCGCGGCAGGGGGCCAACGCCCACCTCCCAGTGGTGGCACGACGGAGGGCTGATGCCCGCTGCCCAGTGGTGGCGCGGCGGGGGGCCAAGGGTCTGCTTGGAATCGCCCCATGGCTCGCCCACCGCCCGGTGGTAGCACGACGGGGGGGGGGGGGGCACGGCGGGCGGGGAATCACCCCACAACCCGGAATCGCGCCACAGCCCGTTCGCTGCTCGGTGGTGGCGCGGCCGGGGGCCGAAGTCCTCTTTTTTTTTGTTTATAAAAACAAAAATTAAAAAGAAAATTAAAATTTAATTTTCATTAAAATGGTTTAATAAATTTTTTTAATAATTTAATTTTTATTAAAATTGTTTAAAATTTAATTTTTATTAAAATTTAATAACTTTTATTAAAATTGTTTAATAATTTTATTTTTCCAAAAAAAAATTCGTTTAATAAAAAAACAATTGTTGAATAATTTTTTTTTTAATTATTAATAAATATTTAATAAAAACAATTTTAATAAACATATTTATAATTAAAAATTAAAATTGTTTAATTTGGGCGGAGTGCCACCAAATTTTTTGAAACCAACATTAACTTTAAAATTTATTTTTTTTAATATTTTTTTAAATTCTAAATTAAAAAATTAAATTTGTTTTAAGAAAATTAATTTTTGTTTTATGATTTGTATTTTTAAATAAATAAAAAAATTGTTTAAAAAAATTATAATATTTTTTTTAATAAGAAGAAAATTGTTTAAAAAACAAATGTAATTTTTCTTTTTTTTTAATATAAAATGTAGGTTTAATTTTTATTTATTTTTTTTAAATTTAAAATGTAGGTTTAATCATTTGTATTTCTAAATTAAAAAATTAATAATAATAAAAATTGTTTTAAAAAAAAAATTATTATTGTTTTTTTTAATTAAAAAAAAGATTGTTTAAAAAAAAAAATTTATTTAATTTTTTATTTTTAAATAAAATATGCATGTTTAATAAAAAATAATTGCATTTTTTCTTCTTTTAATAAAAAAGCTCCTTTTTTTTTTTTCTTTCTTTCTTTCTTTCTTATTATTCTTCCTTATTTTTTTTTTAATTTAATTTAAATTTATTTTTGTTTTTTTTTTTAATATTAATTCTATCAGTTTTTTAATTTTTTCAATTTTCTATTTATTTATTTTTAACTAGTTTTTTATTTTTTTATTTTTATTTTTTTTTTAACTAGTTTGTTTTTAATTTTTTTTTCTTTTTCTTTTTCCTAGTTTTTGCTAATGTTTTTTTTTTTTGAATTTCTCAATATTTACTTACTTAATTTTATACATATATATTTTTTTAATTTTGTTTTTTTTTTCCAAATTCCTTTATGGTTTATGAGATAATTTTTTTTAACATTTTTTATTTTTTATTTTTGTCTTATATATATATATATATATATATATATATATATATATATATATATATATATATATATATATATTTGTTTTTTAGAGACAATTATTTGATGTGGATTGAAAATTTAATTAACTATGTATAAATATGTAGAACATCAAAAATGCAAAATATCGACCTTCTTCTTTAAATATGCAAATCAATAAAAACCCCACTAAAAAAAATAAAAATAAAAATAAAAACTAGAAAATATGAAGAAGAAAACCACTTCCAAAATTATTAAATTTACGAAATAATTATTTACATTTCATACATTAGAAAATTTAAATTCAAAAAATAGGGCTTTTAAAAAAAGGGTCTGATGCAGAATAACCAAATTTTTAAATCAGCATGAAAATCACTACCATTCTAAAACGCAATGTACATAAAAAAAATTAAAGTGCCAAAAACTATGCTCTAAAAAGAACATGTGTGTTCTGCATCACCCCTTTCCAAAATTGGGTCACTTTTTTGCTATCTCTACAAAATAGGTCATAGTATCAGTTCCCGTTTCAAAGTTTACATTGTTTTCTTTATGAGCTCCACATAATGATTAGAGTCTTTAATGTATGAGCTTGTTTTTCTGACTAATGGAGCTAAGATGTTGGCAACATATTTGGCCAATTCCTAAGTGGGTTCCCCTATAGTGGTGACAATGGGTCGGAGGGGGGAACCCTCTTTATGTATTTTTGGGGCTCCATAAATTTGAGGGGTGATTTCATTGTCTAGAGAAAGGAACTTCTTTACTTTGTCATCAAGGTTAGAATCCTTAATGGCCTTTCTCACCACTTTAATAATCTTCAAAATAGGGTTTTCTTTAGGTCTCTTGTAGCTGCCACTATAATATATGTGGTCCTTCATTTTGTTAAATTGTTCATAGGAGGTTTGGCCTTTCTCAAGATAACATCACAATCATGCCTAATTTCCTCCTTGTCTTCATATTTAAGACCCTTATCCCATCCTCAAGGCAACAAATGATATCTTTAGTAGGAATGTGGCTGGGGGATATGGCAAAATTTAATCCCTTAGATAAGACATCCTTTTCTTCATTACTAAGTTCATAAGACGAAATGTTAACAACCTTATTGCAACATAAGTTATAAGTTGTAATGCCACTATTCATGATGCACTACTGAGACTCAGATGCATTGCTTTGGGGAGGAACTTTTCCCAGTCTTGGAACCTTTGCATCACTTCAAAGTCATTTATCTCTTGATTCCTTGGGAATTAAGAATTCCACATATTGTTGGAAAGGTCTCAACAAGGGCTATCCAACTAAATGTGTAGTTTCCACATTGGGGCTAAGGAATGAAATATAAATTCCTTCAAATATATTACCTGTATCCTTGACCTCGGCTAGGAAGCAACAAACATTAACACACTTACTAGGCTCCCCCTAAACTTGACACAACCGACTACAACCGCCAACATGCTTAAGAATCTCCTTGGTCTTGACATCAATGAAAACACTTTCTCAACAAAAATTTGGTGAGAGTTATCTTCATTTTTAAGTTTTGAGCACCAATATTCATCATCCTATAACCCATAAGAGAATAAAGAAGTTGACATTGTCAAAAAGATCCTCAAGACCATGCTTCAGGGGATGATTGATCCATATTGAATAATTATATTGTTTGTCATCCATATCGATGCATTTGGAGTCGAAAAGAGTGGAGGAATTAGCTCATGGGACAATTTTTACTAGCGAGGCCCAGTTTGGCAAAATGGGGTCTGAAACCTTTTGGGAGCATTTTGAGACAAAAAATAACGGTTTTTGGGGGTAAAAATTTGCCTCTTTAGCGCCACACCTTCTCATGCTATTTTGCACACAAGCTATTTCCAATGGAACAAGAAGTGCGTTAATCATAGTCTCTATGCAAAATTTATGCCACTTAGAATTCAACCTTCCTGTTTTCACACCTATAGTTCGAGAGGATTCTGAATCAACCCCCATTATTCATGGAAAATGGTCTAGCCATGTGTTTTTGATGTAAAATACTCTAGAAGAGTCTATATTGTAACTCTAGTTAAGAGTTGATGTAGTTAAACTTAACCGCTAGTAGGTTATCATGTTGTGTTATAACCAGGCCACTAGTAGGAAGAGACATTCAATTCTTTCAAGAGAACTTTGTTCCATAGTTGAGCAAAGATAGCCATGAGAGATAAGAGGTAGAACAAATAGAGAGGATTCGTGCACTGTAGCAACCCACAAGCCATAGGCATTACTTTTTTCTACCTGCAACCTTATTTTCCAAACAGAGAGAGAGCAAAGTGACCTCACCTTCCAACTCGGTTTTCTCTCAAAAGGGTTTCCTAGAGAATATATTGTGTCTTATTTCTCTGTGTGAGCTTATTTTTCGTTCCATACTTTTCTATATGATTTCCATTTTCATGCATGCACTAAGTACAATTAAATTTACATATCTAGAAGTTTAATAAAACTATAATACCGTAAAAAAAATAAAAATTTTGATATATTATTATCAGATTTGTTGTGACAAACTATCCAGTGGAATATCCATTACAATTTACAGATCATTTGGTATCATAACAACTTTATTTGGGTATTTTGTGGATATTTCAGGGATCTAGATTGGTGTGGCCGAAAATTGTAAAACCCTAATCATGACCGACAAATTTGTAGGCAAACCTCGTGATCCTGCAGAGGTGAGGTTTACACAACTAGAACAATAAGTTGTAGATATCAACCGTAATGTAAACCTCATAATGATGAACTTCAATAACAATATGGGTATATTTGGAGAACATGGGGGTTTGAATGTAGAGAACAAATTAGAACGATGATAAAAAGATAAGGGAGAAACAAAGAAAACCCATCTGGAAGGTGAGGCCGCTTCACTCTCTTTATCTGTCTAGAAAATATGGATGTAGGTACAAAGAAGTAATGCCTATGGCCCATGGGATGCTATAGTGCACATATCCTCTCTGTGTGCTCTACCTCTTATCCCTCCTAGCTATCTTTTCTCAACTATGGAAAAAATGCTCTCGAAAGAATGGAATGCCTCTTCTCCTTAGTGGACCGGTTATAACACTACCTGATAGTCTACAAGTGGTTAAGCTTCACTATATGATTTATTAACTAGAGTTACAATATATAATCTTCTATAATATTTTACATAAAAGACATGTGGCTAATCCATTTTCCATGA